>CM056740.1:9744007-10944007 GCA_029844215.1 Przewalskia tangutica | reverse complement strand
AAAATCACCCTCTCCCGCCGCCATCGCCACCGAATCTCACCATCGCGTGGCGTCGCTTCCGGCGACTCGCCGTGGAAGCGACGCCGCTGCCGCCTCTCTCTCGCAGTAACGTTGAACATTGTCGTATTTAAAACTCCGCGACGCTGGTTTTTCGACGCTCGCTGGATCTGCTTTGCAATCGTTGTTGGACCGATTTTTATTTATTTTTAGTAATTTAGCGAGTTAAAAACTCCGTGAATCGTTCGATGATATTGTGGAGTTTGTGGGCTTGCGTTGTTTGTTGGATCGATTCGACTTTTGATAACTCGCCGAGTTTAAAAACTCCGCGAATCTGTTGGCTTTAGTCTTACATTTCACGCGACCTTGAAGGCATTACTTAGGGTATCTATCGCGCTTTACTGAGATTGGTTCGTTGTCGGACTTTAACATGTCCGATGCCCTTGTTGGCTTCATTTTATCGTTGTTGTCGTTTATTTGACTGCTCGTGGCCGCCCCATCGCTTTCGGCTCACGGGTTCTTGCTTTCGTTATTTTCCATTGTCCCACAGATCACTTGGTATTTTATTTTATTGACTGATTTTTGAACAAGTTACCACACTTGGTATTTACTGATTTTTGAACAAGTTACTACACTTGGTATTTACTGATTTTTGAACAAGTTACTACCACACTTGGTATTTACTGATTTTTGAACAAGTTACTACACTTGGTATTTACTGATTTTTGAACAAGTTACTACTACACTTGGTATTTACTGATTTTTGAACAAGCTACTACACTTGGTATTTTACTGATTTTGAATTTGATACTACACTGGCCAAAGAAGGATTTATCCGTCGATCTGGAGGCCTCTGTGGTAAGCGAGACGGAATATGTGGGCGAGGAGGAAAGTGAAAAAGATTGGACGAGAATGCATAGTATCGTTCACCAGGAGGCGAGTCGACCGCCGCCGTGGCGATATTGACTTCTCATGTCTTAGTATTCTTGGCATAACACTAGCTGAGCCCACACTATATAAAAAATATATCTTTTACAATATATTTTACATATATATCTATATATATACATATATTGTTGTTTGTTTGGTAATTTATTTATCATTTACTAACTCTTCTACTAAATGTCTTTTGCAGGTACCCGGAGGCGCACCCCAAAGTTAAATCATTCTCATAAAATGAAATAAAAGCAAAATGTTGCTAATTTATCTTCATTACATCTTTTATGTTTATTTACTTTCATTACTATCTTGTTAAATACATATCTATATTAAATATTTGCATGCCTAGTTTAAATATCTCTTGGTTAGTTTAATAATTAGAACACTTTTAGAATTGTAAATTGCATGTTAGCACAATAATTGTAAAACCTAAGTTTGAACGGACAACCGCAAGTTAGCGGATCCTTTAGGATGCCTAACCCCTTCCCTTTAGGATAATAAAGAACCCTTACCTAGAATCTCACATAGCTTTCGTAGACCTTTAAAATGGAGATCATTCGTAGTATTTTATGCTACATTTTCAGTGTCCTAATTCACTATAATAATTAGGTGGCGACTCCTTAAAATAGCATTTCAGGAATCAAACCATGCGTAGCGGTAATCCCGTTTCCGGCTCCGGTCGAAATGGGGCGTTACACTCCGTATTTGAATATAAGTTTAAAATTCTAAATAAAGAGAATTAAATGGTGCTCCTGGTGGAAAATAATTGTCCAGGTGCCATCACGCCCTAAGTAAAGACTTAGGAAAAGTCGGGGCGTGACAAGTTGGTATCAAAGCTAAACCAGGTTAGGAGATTCTAGGAAGTTTCTTCGAGTTGGGTGTTTGAACGGTTACTTATTGCGACGGTGTGCGCGCCACCCTAGTAATAAGTAAACGGAATAACATCCTAAAGTTTCACTTCTTTCATACTCTTCTCGTGCCTATCTTGAGTCTTTTCAAAGACTTGGTGCTCGTACTACCTCCTTCAAAGGATTGTGGAAGAGAGTGTACAACGATAAAATAACCAGATGTGACTGCACCACCGACCGAAAAGGTAGGAGAGGTACCAGATAGACTATGGGACAAATTTTGTGAGAAGAAGGGAACATATCTATACAGGGAAGGACTACAAGTCTAACCCAATAGTATTTCTCGATGAGGTAGAAAACTCATCGCTTACACGAGGATGTGTGGAGACGCATGACGTCAATTTGATAATCGCACGGTTAGTGAATGATGCAGGGGTGTGGTGGAGGAATTTTAGGAAAAATCGTCCCCCGATGTCACCACCAATGACTTGGGGAGGGTTCAGAGCGACATTCATTGAGAAATTTATGCCTAATACGCTGAGGATGCGCTCGACGAGTTTGAACAATTGAAGCAAGGTGACCGCAGTGTACAAGAATATGATACACATTTCGTGAGGTTATCGACATACAACACACATGTCGTCCCTACAGAAATGGATAGAGTCAAGAGATTTGTGAGGGTTTAAACCCGAACTTGGTAGAGAAGGTAGTGGCATTAGCCTATGATCGGACGTACCTTCAGATCGTCAACATGACAATGAGGGTAGAAGGTTTTGCCAAATCAAAAAGAGAGTATTCACGAAAGAGGCATTTATGTGACTCGACCTTTTTCAACTATCCGATTGGAGTCATACTATAGAAAATAGTCAACTCCATCCAGAGAGAGTTCCACTTATCGTTTAGAAGATCAATAAAGGTATGTGGAACTTTCATATCTCTTGAGCATGAATAGTTGTACTTATATAGTACGGTAGAGCGACAATACTTTGATATCCTTTACTTATTTAAGAATGGCCAAGTTGGGCGAGTTAGGAGGTTAACCCACTTCTTTAAAACTATTAAGGATGTCTTAAGTTTTCAAAGTTAAGGGACTTGAAGTGTTTTGAGTATATGATACTTGTTTTGTTTTAAAAGTTTAAGTCCTTGAAATAGGAAAATGTAATTGACTAAGGTATAAGATTAATATAACGACTTTATGGGAAGTTGGTTATATTCGCTATGGAAAGTTAAAAGGAGAGATTTACTTTAAGTAAGATAAGTAAGGACAAGTGACTTGATGCTATGGTTATTAGTATCTTGGAAGTTTTATATAAAAAAAGAGTCATTCGTTTTAAAAGAGTAGAAGTATGTAGCACTTGGGATTAAATTTCGGATTCTTTTATTAAGACATGTTAGTGCATTAAGTGAACTAAAATGAGAGGATATATTAATAATGTCAATAAGAAGTTAGGGATTTCTTGACTTACTTATGTTATGTAGGATAGCCAGGTTGAGCTAGGGTAAGAGTATAAATGAGGGTAAACCCCAAGACGTTATACCACCTTCTCCGTGGTAAGAGTATAAATGGCGGTAAACCCCAAGACGTTATACCACCTTCTCCAGGGTAAGAGTATAAATGAGGGGTAAACCCCCAAGACGTTATACCACCTTCTCCAGGGTAAGAGTATAAATGAGGGGTAAACCCCCAAGACGTTATACCACCTACTCCGTGGATTTGCTACCCATGATGCGAAGAATATCCTCACGTCAGCTTATTTCCTACCTTATGTCTCAAAAGTTATTAAGGAGTCACAAAGTGGAGTACGCATATCTGGCTAATATAGTAGATACCCAAAAAGAGTCCCCAGCGGTGCATGATGTCCCTATTGTTTGAAAAATTTCTAAGGTTTTTCCTGAAGATCTCCCAGGCCTTCCTCCGGATAGAGAAGTGGAGTTCGCTATAGAGTTAATTCTGGGTACAAGACCTATTTCTATTCTTCCATATCGAATGGCCCCAGCTAAATTGAGAGAGTTAAAAGAACAGTTGAAGGATCTTCTGGATAAAGGATTTATAAGGCCTAGTGTTTCCCCCTGGGGCGCACCAGTCCTTTTTGTGAAGAAAAAAAGATGGATCGCCCCGAATGTGCATCGATTATCGGCAGCTCAATAAGGTCACGATCAAGAACCGGTACCCATTACCAAGAATCGATGGTCTTTTTGACCAACTTCAGGGAGCTAGCTATTTTTCCAAGATTGATCTCCGTTCGGGATATCACCAGCTGAAAATAAATCCAGATGATATATCCAAAACATCCTTTAGAACCCGATACGGTCATTATGAGTTCTTGGTCATGTCTTTTGGGTTAACCAATGCCCCAGCAGCTTTTATGGATTTAATGAACAGAATCTTCAAACCATTCCTAGATTTGTTCGTGATTGTGTTCATAGATGATATCCTAATCTACAGTAAGAGTGTTGAAGAACACGAAGAGCATCTGAGGGTAGTGTTTCAAGTCTTGAAACAGGAGAAACTATATGCTAAATTTTCAAAGTGTGAATTTTGGTTGGAAAAGGTAGCCTTTTTGGGTCATGTTGTGTCAAGGGATGGAATTATGGTAGACCCCCAGAAGATAGAAGCAGTGAAGAACTGGCCAAAACCGACCACTCCGACAGAGGTTAGAAGTTTCTTGGGTTTGGCTAGGTATTATAGAAGATTCGTAAAAGGTTTTTCTAGTCTTGCTGCTCCTTTGACCCGGTTGACTCAAAAAGCGGTTAAGTACCAGTGGTCAGAAGCATGTGAAGCAAGTTTTCAGAAACTAAAGGAATTATTGACTACTGCACCAGTCCTAACCTTACCATCGGGACAAGAAGGGTTCACAGTCTATTGCGATGCCTCTAGAGTTGGGTTAGGATGTGTCTTGATGCAGTTTGGAAAGGTTATTGCGTATGCATCTAGACAATTGAAGATACATGAGAAGAATTACCCAACTCATGACTTGTAATTAGCTGCGGTGGTGTTTGCCTTACGAATATGGAGACGTTATTTGTATGGTGTGCATGTGGACATATTTACAGATCATAAGAGTTTGCGAGACATAACCACGTGAAGGATTTGAATCTCCGACAAAGAAGATGGTTAGAGTTGCTTAAGGATTATGACCTTAGTATTCTTTACCATCCCAGGAAAGCTAACGTGGTGGTCGACGCTCGATGAGAGATCAATGGGCAGCAGCCCATTTGGCAATACAAAAGAGGGGTATTGTTCGGGAGGTACAAAGATTGGGAAACCTCGGGGTTAGCTTAACTGAGATCGGTGAAGGTAGGGTGGTGGTACATGATACCTCGCAGTCTGCCTTAGCTTCAGAAATAAAAGAAAGTCGGTTTGAGGATACGAGTTTGTTGGATTTCGGGAGAGGATCCAACAGGAAAACCTTCACGATTTACATTGGGAGATAATGACGGAACCTTTCGGTATAAGTGGTAGGTTATGTGTTCCTAAGGTAAAGGATCTAAAGAGAAGATCTTAGATGAGGTCATAACACAAGATATTCCATTCATCCAGGTCAACAAAAATGTATCAGGACCTCAAGGCAAATTATCGGTGGACGGACGGAATGACGCCATGGAGTTTGTCGGAAGGTGTCTTATATGTCGCCAGTGAAAGCCGAACATCAAAACCCGCGGTTTACTTCAGACATTGGGGTCCCCAGTGGAAATGGGAGGCGATTCATATGAATTTTGTAATCGGGTCTACGAAAACTCGAGAAGGGTAAGATTCTATTTGGGTGATTGTTGATCGGCACAAAGTCAGCCCATTTCTTCATTAAGACTACGATCGCGCACCACAATACGCATGCATTTATTTGAAGGAGATTGTGCGGTTACACGGATTCCTTTACAAATTATTTCAGATAGGGTTCCAGTTCACCTCACACTTTTGGCAAAGTTTCCACAGGTTCTCGACAAAAGTTAAGTTAAGCACGACTTTCCACCCGCAAACAGATGGGCAAGCTGAGCGAACAATTCAAACATTTGAGGACATGTTGCGATCTTGTGTTAGATTTCCGGAAGTTCGGTTGACCATCTATGTCTAATTGAGTTTGCCTACAACAATAGTTTTCACTCTAGCATACAAATGGCCCCGTTTGAAGCATTATATGGACGAAAATGTAGGTCTCCACTTGGATGGTTCGAGGTGGGTGAGACGCAATCGTCGGACCAAGTCATTCAGAAACAAATGATAAGGCATGATGATTCGTGAGCGGATCAAAACAGGTCATAGTCGTCATAAGTTCTATGCGGATCATCGGAAAAGAGATCTTGAATTCCAAGAGGGGGAGAAAATATTTTTAAAAGTGTCCCCAATGAAGGGAGTGATGCGTTTTGGTAAGAAAGGGAAATTGAGCCCAAGGTTTATTGGGCCATATGAGATCTCACGAAGAGTGGGAATGTGGCTTACGAATTAGCACTTCCACAAGAGTCGGAAGAAGCATCCTATTTCATGTGTCAATGTTACGAAAATACTTGCACGATCCAAGTCACGTCATCATTCCCAGGAGATAGTTCTTAATAAAGAGCTTGATATGAAGAGGCTTGAGAAATACTTGATAGAAAGGTCCAACGCCTAAGAAAAAAAGATATTGCTTCCGTGAAAGTCCTATGGAAGAATCACTCCACAGAGGAAGCCACCTAGGAAGCGGAAGAGGAGATGAAAGTCAAATATTCATTCCTATTTGACTAAGGTAATAAAAAAAAATGCATTACATAGTACTTCATATGTGTGACATTTGCGTGTCTATATGCATTACACATAACCTTATTCTCATTCGAGGACGAATGCTTCTTAAGGAAGGGAGAATGTGAAGCCCCAAATTAGTGTTACAATAACAATAAACATTATTGTGTCTATGTGATTATGTTACGACCTTATTCACATTCGAGGACGAATGTTGCTTAAGGAGGAGAGAATGTGAAATCCGGAAAAAAAAAATATAGTTGTGGTTGGGTTAATAAAAAAATATATATATAAGAATACAAAGAATAAATTGCATGGGATAGAGTTAGTGTTAAAGTTGGATAAATAGATAGATGAAATGAAAATAAGAAAACAAAAGAAAAACAAAAGAAGAAACAAAAAGAAAAAGGCATGCACGCATTGCATTGCACGTCCATTTCTTTCCTCCCCCTTTCATTTTCCTTCAATCTTTTAGTTTTTCCCCTCCCATAAGTTATAGAAAACTCTCCACTTATACATAGTATTTACACACAAACAAAGTACATAACATAAATGTTAGAAAATCAGAAAAAAACAAGTGAAAAGAAGAGGAAAAAATACCAAGAGGGCAAGAAGAACAAGAATCAAAATACTAGAGAGTAAGGATAATTTTAGCAACCACACAACAATAATCCTCACACTTACAAGGTGAATTTTCTCACTCAGAAATTCTTGGTAACATCCTTTATTTTTAGTTCAATACATGTTAGAATAAGAATTGAGTGTTGAAAAGAAATATTGAACTTTTGATTGTTTAGATAACTAGTTGCGTCATGAACTTTACGAACTGTTCTCACTGAGTTATAATTGTTAGAATTTGATGAAATTCGGAAGAGTGGTACAAATCTCTAATATGATCATATAGAATCAAAAATGAGGTAAAATGGACATACGGTTTGAAAGTTATCATAGTTCAAAGTTCCTGCCTTAGATTTGGTCGAAATTCGGAAAGGCATAATTACGGACTGTTTTTATTGAGTTTTACTTATTAGAATTATATGAAAATTTACATGGTTGTAAATCTCTCTGTTACGGACAGATATAGATAAATAGTTATTAAAACGGATTTACGAGTTGAGAGTTATTGTAGTTTGAAGTTGCTGCCTCGGATTCATCGGAATCTAGAAGGGCAGGACGTTGAAACGTAAAACTGTACTAATATGTGGGGAATATGAAAATTGTTTCTAAATAAAAGTTCTAGATCTCTCTGTTTTGGACATTTTGAGACCTTACGGGGGTCTATCCGACTTACGGATTGAGAGTTATCGTTGTTTAAAGTTTCTGCCTCGGATCTATCGAGATCCAGGAAGGGCAGCGAATAAAAGGGTACAACTGTACCAAATGGTACAGAATATGAAAGTATGGTTCACATGGAGACGTGTAGCTCTCTGTTATCGTCGTTTTGAGATTTTATGGGGCTTGAACGGGTTTACAGATTAGGAGTTATGACTATTCTAAGATTGGGTGTTGTTTAATAAAAATTCTGCCGAAATAAATTTCATGTGGCTGTTTTGAGGATAAATTTGTGTTAGTTACCCAAAGTAGTTTTAAATGAAATTTGGTACCGTGAAAGATCCCCGTCTTACCTTAGTTTCCGCTTGAGAAACACCTTAGTTGGAGTTATGGTTAAAAAGTTATAATCGTTACAAGTATGAACGACAAAATGTTAGAAAATAGAATAGTATTTATTCGATCTTCTGAAAAATATGAAAAGTGAATACGTGTTCACATAAATATATAAATATATAATGGATCGGGTTGCACGCCGCAACAAAACGTAAAGTGAATACGCGTTCACAAATACGTAAACATAATGGATCGGGTTGCACGCCGCAAAACGTAAAGTGAATATGCGTTCACAAATACGTAAATATAAACATAATGGATCGGGTTGCGCGCAACAAAGCGTAAAGTGAATACGTGTTCACCAATACGTAAATATAAACATAATGGATCGGGTTGCGCGCAACAAAACGTAAAGTGAATACGCGTTCACAAATACGTAAATATAAACATAATGGATCGGGTTGCGCGCAACAAAGCGTAAAGTGAATACGTGTTCACAAATACGTAAATATAATGGGTCGGGTTGCGCCGCAACAAAACGTAAAGTGAATACGCGTTCACAAATACGTAAATATAATGGGTCGGGTTGCGCGCAACAAAACGTAAAGTGAATACGCGTTCACGAATACGTAAACATAATGGATCGGGTTGCGCGCAACAAAACGTAAAGTGAATACGTGTTCACAAATACGTAAATATAATGGATCGGGTTGCACGCCGCAACAAATATGAAAGATGAATACATGTTCACATATATATAAATATGACAAGTGAATACGCGTTCACAAATATATAAATGTAATAAACATGTGGAAATGCAGGGGAATGTCTTAACGTATAATACGAGATAAAATGAAGTGTTAGTTAAACCGAGAATTTCCTATGAGGAGTTGTTGCATACTTAAAAATGTTGTAACCTGATATGTTTTTGCAATATGCTTATTACGTTATAATGTGATTGTGCTTGGAATATTGTGATGTTACTTTGAATTGCAGGGTAAGGTTCTCACCATTGGATGGTAGGGCTGACTCTTTATTTAACATGTTTCAGGAAAGCGTGATAGAGGAAAGGCTCCACGCCAAGGCTAGCGATCGTCCCGCAGCCTCTTGTCATACCCAAGTCCATTGTTTCGGGCTTGGTACTCGTCAGGTTCAGAATGACAGTTCCAATGTCTCGGGAAATGCCCGTGTGGAACGGTCTCCCTTCCAACTTAGAATAATATTTGTCAGTATGTCTATGTGAAAACAATATTTGCACGAGCATGGGCTCGCGTTATATTTTCAATAAAATCATAAACAAATTTCTTTATTGTTATTTTTATTAATAGCTCTGTATTTGAATATAAGTTTAAAATTCTAAATAAAGAGAATTAAATGGTGCTCCTGGTGGAAAATAATTGTCCAGGTGCCATCACGCCCTAAGTAAAGACTTAGGAAAAGTCGGGGCGTGACACAAGGTTCTAAAAAAAAGACAAGCCTTAAGACAACTAAAGCTAGGAAGGTAGGTAGTCTCGTTGCTTCGCAGTTCTAAGTATAGTTGCTACGCTTTCAGTAGTCGAACGCCCTGGCATGAATCCAAACTGATTCTCGGAAATAGACACGCATCTCCTCACCCTCATCTCCACGACCATTTCCCAAACTTTCATAGTGTGGCTTAACAACTTGATACTCTATAGTTATTGCAACTTTGGATATCAACTTTATTTTTGTACAAGGGAATCATTGTACTCCACCTCCATTCTTCGAGCATTCTTGTCGTCTTAAAAATGATGTTAAACAACTCAGTTAGCCACTCCAAACCTGTCGCTCTTCCAAAATTCAACTAGGATCTCATCAGGCCCAGTCGTTTGTCCCCTGCGTATAATGCGAACAACACCCTTAACCTCTTCAACCTTAATGCTTCTACAATACCCAAAATCCCGGTACCTACCAGATCTCCCAGCACAATATCTCCATCTCATTTTTCGTTCAAGAGTTTATGGAAGTAAGACTGTCACCTCCGCCTAATATGTGCGTCCTCCACCAGTACTTTTCCGTCCTCGTCCTTGATGCACCTCACGTGATCCAAGTCATGAGCCCTCCTCTCCCTTGCCTTGGCTAGTCTATACAACTTCTTATCCCCACATTTCTTCTCTAATTCCACATATAGGCGTTAAAAACCCGTTGTTTTCGCCGCCGTAACCGCTAGTTTTACCTCATTCTTCGTCGCCTTTCTTCTCTTATAAGTTGACCCTGACCCTGGTTTTTTCGGGTTAGATCGAGTCGGGCGGTCCCCGACCCGATGGACAGGTCTACCTTGCACAATACAAACTCTAAATTCACATATTTTGAGGACCTTTAAGTGAAACATTATTTTGGTTTTTCATTCTGCAGTTAAATTCACTTTTTTAGGACTTTGAGCAAAAACAGTAGTCCTCACTCTCGAATTATTTGTTGCTTTTTTATTTTACACGCCCTTAAGAAATACGTATTAATTAAGAGTATTTTACCTACTTTAGCCTTATTTATATCTAAGTTATAATTTCCCTCCATTAAATATTTAATTTATTTTATGTTTCATCTTCATTAGTGACAAAATTCTCTAAGGGTAAAATGGAGAAAAAATTATTAATTGTGCACTGAACTTTTAAAACGATAAATAATTTGAGATAACTATATGTAGTAATTACAACAAATAATTTGAGACGTAGGGAGTATCCTAAGTTGTGCGCAAATTCTCGTTTTGTTGTCGAGGATCAAAAGTAGTTTTTGAGAATTTTAAAGCAAAATGGGTGTTCACTTGTAGATACGCATAGGAACTAATAAAATATATACCCTGATGCTATAATAATTTTGGTGTTAGGATGAATCGTATTTACAGTCGGTTCAATCTTCTAGCATAAAAAATGGACTTATCTTTTCCACTCAACTAAAATTACAGAAACTCCAACAGACTGAAGAAAGCAAAAGAAGTTGAACTGGATGAAATTGAGAAAGTGCATGAGATCAAAAAGTCCCAAACGAAATCACGGTGATTTTGCAACTCCAGCAGACTGAAAAAAGCAAAGGAAGTTGAAGAGATGCAATTTGGGGATATTTCCGAAACTAACACAGAAAAAAGGAGGTGAGTTAGACAAAAAAAATCAACTAGGATAAAAAAAAGTGACTTGGACAAATAGAAACGAGAAACGAAATAACCTCATACCAATTGTTAGCGAATATTCTTCAAATATTCACAGTATATATTGTATTTACTAGTATCATGTATTTAAGGTTACTTAGAATTCTTACTGTATTAAGAATCACCTTTGTACAATTATATATATTGTGATTAATGAAAGAAATCTCCAAGGAAAATTATTTCAATATCTTACATGATATCAATAGCCTAACATCTCAAAACCCTAGAAATTCCCTTCTCCTCTCTCTCGGCCGCCGCTCACCCCCCACCGCGGTGCCTCTTCTTGGAATTTCTACTCATGTGGCTATCATGTCTCCTCCCACCTCTCCTAAATCTACTGGTTCTACCTCTGGCTTAGTTGACACTCCACTTCCTTCCTCAAAGTCTTCTTTTCATCCGGTTTTTGCTGTCACAAACATCAAGAATTTTATCCCTATTATTCTTGATCAAGAAGACTGTCAATATTCTATGTGGGTGGAACTATTTTATATTCATGTCTATGCCTACAACGTGCTCGATCATATTGATGAGTCAATCCCTCGTCCATCTGACATTGACGATTCAACATGGCGTCGTCTTGACGCTATTGCCAAACAATGGATCTATGGTACCATCTCAAAGGATTTATTGTGTACTATCCTGAAAACATGCGCTTCGGCACGCGAACTTTGGGTACGCCTGGAGTAAATATTTCAGGATAATAAAAATACTAGGGCTATGTATTTAGAGGAGCAGTTCAACAACACACGCCTTGAGAATTTCAACAACATAACAGAATACTGCAAACAACTAAAACTTGTCCTAGAACAACTTTCTCATGTTGGGACTGCTGTGTCTGAAACTAAGATGGTACTACAACTTGTTGCAGGATTACCAAAGGGGGAATATGACACTCTTGCAGCAATGATCCAACATGATCCACTTACAACTTTCAACAAGGTGCGTTCACAATTGTTGTTGGAAGAAACACGACGTGCTAAACAGGACGAGCACAATCAAAAAGCACTAGCCGTTGAAAACTTACAGTCGCCGACCACTGCTCCACCACCGCTGGACCACCAGCAGCAGAAACGCGGTGGAGGCAGAGGCAGCAGAGGTCGTAGACAAGGAAACAAAGGAAATGGCCTCGGTAAAGAAAAGGACATCGCCAGCGATCCACGCCATCGCCTCGGCGGTGGCGAATGTCCGGCGGCGAGTTAGCACCGCCTTAGCGCGATGGTCAAACAATCAGCAGAATGGCGGTCGATCCTGGCAACCGCCGATTTGGCCAGCGATGGCAGCCCGGTGTCTCGGTCGGCACCAGCATGCCTATCTCCTCAACATGCCCATCTGATGTCGACCCAATAGTTTCCTCCAGTCCAGCAGATGCAACCCATTGATTTGGGTCAAACTTTCAATACTCTCACTCTGCAACAGTCCGAAAATAATTGGTATATGGATTCCGGAGCCACATCACACCTGACGAACTCTTCAGGTAACTTTTTCCAACTACTTCGGTTAAAGAATCCTCAATACATTACTGTTGGCAATGGTCATCGCATTCCAATTGCAGGTTATGGTAACACACATATCAAAAATCCCCATCCATCCTTCTCACTTAACCATGTACTCTACGCACCCCAAATTATTAAAAAGTTGATATCTGTTAGAAAATTCACTCGTAATAATTGGGTGTCTGTCAATTTTGAACCTTTTGATTTCTCTGTGAAGGATCTCAATACGGGGAGAATTCTTACGCGCTGCAATAGTGTGGGAGACCTCTACCCTTTCACCAACTATTCCGCAGTCAGAACTCAGAACTCAACCACCAGTCTCCATTGCTGCATTATCTCCATCCACCTGACACAACAGGCTCGGACATCCAGGAGATCATGTTTTTTCCTTTCTTAGACATAATCAGCGTATTCAATGTAATAATGGAAAACTTGTTCAAAATTGTTTTTCTTGCCCGCTTGGCAAGCATACTCGTCTCCCTTTTATGTCTTCAATGAGTATTACAGCTTCACCGTTTGATATTGTTCATGCTGACTTATGGATCTCTCCTGTTTTTAGCTCTCTAGACCACAAATTATATCTTGTTTTATTAGATGACTTTTCACGATACCCTCCTCTTTCATGCATGTCTGCAATCATCTTTCTGGGACTATGCTGTCAAAATGACAGAACACCTCCTAAATATTCTACCTACTAGCACCCTACAAAACAATACCCCCACAAACAGTCTGTATCGTAGGACTCCGTCTTATGACCACCTATGGATCTTTGGTTGTTTGTACTATCACAATCTTACCTCCACCGCCCCTCATAAGTTGGCTCCTAGAACTACACCTTGTGTGTTCCTCGGTTTCCCACCTAACTATAGGGTTATTTGTGCTATGACTTGTCCACTCGTCAAATTCACATCTCTCGTCACGTCACCTTCGATGAGACGATCTTTCCGTTTTTGAATCCTCAAAAATACTGAAAACCAGACTATTCATTTCTTGATGAACCAATCATATCCCCAACCATTCTAAGTCAGCTTACCCAAATTTCGACTTCAGAACCGCGGTCCACAGTTGTTGCACCGCGGTGCCTGCCTTCCAGTGAGCCCCCTCTTCCTGTAGAACTTTTAGCACTGCGGTCCCTCGAGGACGCACCGCGGTGCCTGCCTTCCAGTGAGCCTCCTCTTCTTGCAGAGCTTTTAGCATCGCAGTCCCTCGAGGATGCACTGATGTGCCTCTCTTCCAGAGAGTTCAATACTCCTCCATCGTCTTCAGCACCGTGGTCCCCTGAGGATGCACCGCGGTGCCAACCTTCCAGTGAACTAACCTCTGAACTTGTCACTTCAACAATGCCACCACCCAATGTCCCCAATCACCAAATGGAAACTCGTGCCAAACACGGAATTTTCAAACTTAAAGTCCAGTTTAACTTGTCCGTCCAAACCATTTTTCCACTCCCAAAGAACCCCAAATTGACCAAACTTGACCCTAATTGGAATGCAGCCATGTCTGAGGAATATAATGCTTTAACTAAGCAACATACTTGAGATCTTGTTCCTAGACCAGAGGGGGTGAATGCGATCAGATGTTTGTGGCTTTTTCGTCACAAATTCAGAGATAGTGGGGTTTTGGAATGATACAAGGCTAGACTTGTGGCAAATGACACTAATCAGCATGAGGACATTGACTGTGGTGATACTTTTAGCCCGATTGCTAAACCGGCTACGATTTGTATTGTTCTTAGCATTGATATGGGTAAGAAGTGGCGGATTCATCAGCTAGATATCAAAAATCCATTTCTTCATGGGGATTTGAAAGAAACTGTATACATGCATCAGCCACCTAGTTTTGTTCATCATATTGTTCCTCATTATGTATGTCGTCTCAGGAAGTCACTCTATGGTCTAAAGCAGGCACCTCGTGCTTGGTATGACCGGTTTGTCAGGTATATTATGCAGATTGGGTTTATTTGCAGCAGGTGTGACATCTCTCTGTTCATTTTTCATCATGGTAGTGACATCGCTTACTTGTTATTATATGTTGATGACATTGTTCTCACTTCCTCATCTGATAAGTTGAAAAATGACATTATTGCTCTTCTCAAAACTGAATTTGCTATGACTGATTTGGGGAAGATGAGTTACTTCTTGGGTATATCAGTCACTAGATCTGCAGATACTATGTTCCTGAGTCAGTGTAAGTATGCAGAAGAAATTGTGTTCAGAGCTAAGATGTCGAATTGCAAGGTTATGCCCACTCTTGTTGATTCGAAATCCAAGCTCAGTGCTTCTGAGGGTGATCCTCCTACTCTCTATCGAAGTCTTGCAGATGCTCTTCAGTACCTCACTTTCACCAGGCCCGACATTGTATATGTCGTCCAGCAGGTGTGTCTGTTCATGCATGCTCCGAGGGAACCCTATTTTGCTGCTCTTAAGCGTATTATCAGATACATTAAGGGCACTCATGACTATGGGTTGCATCTCTACCCCTCCGCTCCGAACAAGTTACTTTCCTACACAGATGCTGATTGGGCAGGGTGCCTGGACACGAGACGCTCTACTTCAGGCTATTGTGTGTTCTTAGGGGATAATCTGATCTCTTGGTCTGTCAAGCGACAAGCCACGTTATCCCGATCCAGTGCTGAAGCAGAGTATATGAGTGTTGCTAATGTAGTTGTTGAGATCTGTTGGCTCCGGAATCTTGCTGAGTTTTCCATTGCGTAAGGCATCTATAGTCTATTGTGATAACATATCTGCTATCTATATGTCTCATAATCCAGTCCAGCATCAGCGAATCAAACATATTGAGATGAATATTCATTTTGTTCGTGAGAAGGTGGCACGTGGTCTTGTCAAAATTCTACATGTACCTTCATCTTATCAGTATGCAGACATCTTCACAAAGGGACTACCCAGACAACTGTTCACAGACTTCAGATCCAGCCTGAGCATTCGGCCTCCTCCCGCTCCGTCTGAGGGGGTGTGTTAGCGAATATTCTTCAAATATTCACAGTATATATTGTATTTATTAGTATCATGTATTTAAGGTAACTTAGGATTCTTACTGTATTAAGAATCACTTTTGTACAACTATATATATTGTGATTAATGAAAGAATTCCCTAAAGAAAATTATTCCAATATCTTACACCAATCAACGAATATTGATTAATACGTAATCGATCGAACACTACTTGAAAATGACTCTTCTGTTCTGAAACGGACTGTTCCAAATGTTCCTGGAAATTTTTGCTCTGCATGAGCCTGTTCGTGCCAATTTTTTTTTTTGGAATTTAGATCTCGCAACGTTCTGAAAAGCAATTAAAGAATCAATATGAAGACTTTATGCTTTACGATGTCCTTTAATCTATGTTATGACCTTTATTATAGCCTCCAATATTTAAGTTTTTTATATTCAGATTATGATTTGAATGTCATTTGTGTTTCGTGTATCCTGTAGTATTTTTGAAAAACTGGTTGTGTAAGTAAAAAGTTCACAGGCTTAAGATTCGCTAAGCATTCCTATATCAATATTAAAGAAGGCTAAAAGAATATTCATTTTGTAGAATATTTATACTTGGTTTATTTATGAAATAAAACCACGATGCTTTTAATGGCTAGATTTACATCATGATTGATTTATTTCTTATCAAGATTGAAACTAATAATAATTAACAGTTTTGTCATTGTTAAGATAATGATATAAAGTATTAGCTTAGGTATGCTATTAAGAAATAAAGTTCTAAATCTTACATATTTAAAATTGAATGTGTTATGGTTATTGTATATTGTTCTTTCAATGTTAATATTATCCGTGCATCGCGCGAGTATTAACACTAGTATATAATAATATTGACTGCTCGTTTCTACTTTAGTGTCCTATATGAAAACAAACAATTTAAATCCTCTACCTATGAAACGTTGCTACATATTGCTCTTACCTTCGAAGCTTCTGTAAATTGAATTAAATTGTGAAAACAATCAGATTCCAGTGTCTTGATAGAGGTAACGCTCTCACGAAACCTTCATAATTTCTTTAGCTTCAAGTTCTGTAAATTTTCTTTCTGTCTCACAATAAGGTTATTTTAGGTTAATTTAATCTTGGATCGTATGATTAACTCAAAATCATACATAAAGACCATTCTCACTATACAGACTAAGACTACTCACAAGGCTCTTTGCATGGTTTAACCCAAATTTCATAAATATATTCTGGATAAGGCAAAGAAGATTAATATCATGTTAAGGCTACCTCTCTGTGTGAGCCAATCCCTATACAACTTTGATATCCACTTGCATTATTTTCAGAAGCATAGAGTCTGCGCTACAAGCAAAAATTGTTTCAATTACTTTAAAAATAGTTCAGTTCAACCCCAAAAGGAGGGGTTGGGTTCCCCTCCAATTAAATATTGGTCCAGTTTCATTCACGGAAAACTATATAAGCTATCAAAGAGTGTAAAATAACAGAAATTATGACACAAGTACAAGTTTCTTTCACAAGTACGATTTAATCATAGGTATATCTGATACACTCTTGATTAACATTTGAGTATTTTCTTTTCTTTTTTTGTTAGGAATTTTGTAATCTGTATTTCTGCTTTCTGGGATAGCGTTTATATTTGGTTTTTAGTATATACATTACTATTCTTTGACAGAAAATTAGTTTGAGAAAACTCTGTTCATGATTGTGTTTTTGTAAAATGTTTTTAAAGGACAGTTGTGTTGCTAACTTTGCTGAAAATATACTCCTATTTGCTAATCTAGAGTAAACGTGTTTGTTAGTTTGTTTTTGTCGTGACCTATGCACTCAGAGAATCATGTTATTTGAGCAATTATAGAAGAAGGTAAAGTGCAAATTAAGTAAATCAACACAAGAATTTTTATCCGGAAAAGTCCATGCTCAAAGGAGGAAAAAATCACGATCTATATTTTCCCAAGCTCTACTAAACACGAGCAGTTTTAAGGTTACAACTCTATGTACACCAAATAAAATGTTCCCAATAGTGCCTTCCCCACTCTTCGCAACAATTCTCTCAATTATTGGCTCTCTCGCCTAACTTTCTTCAATAACTCTACCCGGTCGAAGAAGTCCTTACAAGACAAAAAATACCTACTACAATCACTATGAATGTAATCAAGATATAGTCATGGAACCACAAGAAACTAATTATTACAACTCAAGAAAATATAGATAAATCTTGATAGAAAATAGGGAAAAGGGTCATATTTGCCCTCAACGTTTAGGAAAAGGTTTTTAGTTGTCATTCGTTAACGTTTGGGGTCAAATATGCCCTTCGTTAGTCCAAACCATTTAAATTTACCCATTTTTTTAATGGATCATCCACGTGACAGATACGTGGAGGACACGTAAGCAATTTTCATAACATCGGCAATTTCAGACCGAAAAACCCATTATGCACTCGTCTTTTCCGTTCGATTTTTTGCAAATTTCGACGGATTGAGAGAGATTCGAAGGCGGTGGGTTACACCACTGTGACCGCCGTCTCTCAGCGGTCATATCCATACAAACGTCGTCGCTCAACTCTTCCTTGGTCAACCGTCGACCATCTCAGTTAGTGCTATAACCCTAGCCTCGCCGTCGATTTTCCGGCCAACTGGGATACAATCTACGGTCGGGGCTGGTACCATTACACTCCCCATCCTCTCGCCGACATTATACACCCACCCACTACCTTCAATTCGTCCCATATACCCCGGTCGACCAAATCAAAAAAACCGATCGATTTTTTTAGTTTTTCGGTCAGTCCAGGTATCGTCGACGACGGTGGGTGGTATCGTTGTATTCTTCTCTTCATTCTCTACAACATACACTAAACCACGACGTTCAATTCAACCTTTAACTCAAACTCCATTATTTCCGTGAAATGCTCATGAGTTGATGGCACGCCGCGATCGGCAATACCGCCACGCGTGGCGGTCCGTTAAAAATTGATAAATTTAAAAGGTTTGGACTAACGGAGGGCAAATACAAACCTTTTCCTAAACGTTGAGGGCAAATATGACCCTTTTCCTAAACGTTGAGGGCAAATATGACCCTTTTCCCTAGAAAATAAGTTCTCTCATTGTAGCAGTTTTTGTAACGCCCAGAACCATGGCCTGGGAAAAACACGACACTCGATTCCTGACGGCATGTGACCGAGCAAACCACATGACTTGCTAATCAACATAGGCATCAAAACATGTACTAATAATGATTTAAAACATGTAAAATATGATACTGAAAATATAGTACTCTGAAGTATAATAGCGGAAATAACTGAATAAAACATGATGAATCTGAGTGACTAACATAACATGCTAAGCTAGTCTATGAAACCTCTAAACATAAGTCTGAAAACTGTTTATCAGGACAATACTCTGGCATACCTCTACTCTATAACATAATCGTAAAAATAAGCAACTGACACCCCAAATGAAATGGGCTCACCAATACAGATGAAGTCCTAGCGTGCAGATATGTCGTCCTGAAACTCACTACCTGCATCGTGAAGTGCAGGCCCCGAACAAAAGGACGTTAGTACATTTGAATTATACTCTATCTAAAGCAACTGAATCATTAGGGATTAAATCCCGTTGCTGCTTACATTCATAAAATCCTCCCTCCAATCATTATTTGGGAGCTTTGGAGATCAAGATATAGCTCCAAATATGATATAGAGAAGCCATTGATCCAAAGATCTAAAGCTCTTATCTCATTCAATATCATACAACTCTTATGCATATATTTCAAGAAGGTGAAAATTGGAAGCAGTTGGAAAGATGTTCGCAGACTGTATGAAGTCTCTCTTCAGGAATTCACTTCTACTATAGTGCTTTGGATCAAACCGCTTATCTTTTTTGTGAAAATTAATAGTGATGGTTTTTGTTCTGGTGAAAACCGTGGAGAAGGGGGTGTGATCAAAAATTTTGAAGGCAAATTCATCATGGCATACTCTATTCCCCTAGGCCAGGGAACAAGCAATGAAGCTGAGGCAAATGCTTTCTTATTTGGCCTCAATTGGTGTTTAAACAATGGCTACAATATAATCATATTCTATTAATAACAATTGGGATATTCCTTGGAGAATTAAAGAAACCAATAAGGAAATTGATAGAAGTGTAGCTAGACATAGTATTATCACCAGGCACTGTTTTAGAGAAGCTAACCAAGTTGCGGATAAGTTAGCTTCTCTAAGTCACAATCAAGAGAACATATGTATATATAACACTTTTGCTAACCTCCTTTGACAAGTTAGAGGGTTGATGAATGCGGATAGATGGCAATTACCTTCATTCAGAGTCGAGAAAAAAGACCAAGCTTGCTCACATATGTGCATCCTTGAAACTTACTGATTTATTGTCACATGTTGTCAAATTTTTTCTAGCTTAGGGCTCTTTAGCCGGGATGAATTATTTTTCTTCACAAGTTCAAATCTTGTAGTAAAAAGGTCAGGCTCGACCCCTCTTTTTCGTGATGGCTATAAAATTGTAACCTTAAAAAAGTAAAAAATAAAGCAGAGTGAACCTAAATCATACATTGAGACTAGTGAAATTGGTGCTAGTACTTGGACTTTTTATGTTAAAAGTATAATGGAGTAGCATTTTTTTAGCTGTAACCATAACTAAATGTGGTCGCCATTCTAATTTAACACTACGGGCGATGGTCAACGAATATAAATCGCATGACAGGTAAAATAAAGTGAAAAGGAAGTTTTAATAAAGTAATATTCTATGGTGACACTTAATTAACTAATTGCTATATTTTCTCTAATCTCAACTAATTAATCAGATGCAAGTCTTTATAAAGAGACGGACCAACCATTTAAGACTTTATAAACCTGATTAGGAAATCCTGTTGAACCCAAAACCAACTAGTGGGCCTTGTCTTTGATTACGAAACTAATAACAAGTCACAGCTCAATTGCCCCCACTTTCCACTAAGGTTGATTTTGTGTTTCATGTCTTATCATCTGCATACAGAAACATGTTTGAATTTCTATAGATCGATATTTTTTCTTGGTAAGTTTATTAATTCTAATTATGACTTACCCGGGGCTTATAGTAATAGCATAAAGTTCCACTTCAAATGAGATTATTTAAGTATAGTTGAGTATTATTCTATTGCAGAAACAGATCTTTATTATGGAGAATTACATATCGGTCTATTATGATGAATTATCACAATACAAAATATACAGTACGCCAATGTGCTCTCTTAAGCTGAGTTTAATTGGTCCGACATGAATCATAAGAATTAATTTGCCCTAATTGGTTTGGCATTAAAGCATAATGTTCTTGTTGTAGTTGCCTCTTTAATAAAAAATTCGAATATTTTGTCAAAACACGATACAGTAATTATCATTTTGGTCCTGTATTATTTAGTAGAACCAAGAGGCATGCAAAAATGAAAAAAAGTATGCAGAAATTGTGTTATTAGGCATAATTCATGCATTTGCATGGTGAAACACCTCTTATGGACAAAGTATCTCATTATAAGTATTGTTCCTTATATTTTCTCGCGTTTCCTTTTTCGTTTAATTAATTTTCAAAAGATTATATATTAGCCAACATTTGACTATGCATGTAATATGGTAATCTATACAATATAATTAAACATATTGCAAGAAGCTTGTGTCCACAGTCAATGCAGTAGTGTATAATGTGTGATGTGGGAAGCCAACAACTTAGAGACAAACACCTAAGGACATTAATCAAATCTTTGTTGACAAAAAAAAAAAGATAGGAAGAATGAGATTGGTCATTAAATAAATATATGGTGTTAAATAAATACTAAAACTTAGTTGCATATATAGGTCAAAGCACTACGCATTCTCTTCCGTCAATTGCGCCAAAAAAGTCCTTACCTGATACCTTCTTTGTTGACATTCCCATATGCTTTTGCTCCCTAAAGAAAATTCCACCAATACAAAAATATTTGAACTGATATGTGTGAGTTGCCCCTAATATTATGATTATTGGTATTCAACATGGCCAAGAAAATATTTTGGACTTCTTTCAAAGTGTTTATTATTAAACAAAAATAATCTTTAGTTTGCAGAACTAAGTTGTTCGACCAAACATTTGAAACAAAAAAGTAAATAATAATATGAATGTCCATTATTATGACTTCGATTCAACTCTTTTTAAGTTATCTTTACCATTTAATTCATGATCTAAATCAAAATTTTAATTATAGTCTTTCATACGAGTAATACATATTTAGACTCAAAAGCAAAGTACTGATAGAAGTGCTTCTCAAGTAATTTTGTCAAAACACAATTTGTTATTTTCTAAAGTACTTTTCTAAAGATGTATTGTGATAAAATCGCTTCACAAGATAAGTATATAGGGCAAACTTCGTATAAGATAGTTGTACGAATTATAGTGTGACACGTGACGATTGATGCTGAGTCGAGTCCAGATCACCTTGAGACATTACCGGTAACATACAATCAGTACCGGGAGCAACACGTGCATGTTGGCACCGGTGTCTCGAAGGGCAGGAAGTAACCGTTTGAATTGCAACGGACGACCGTTAATGAAATCGGTCATACGTCTCCCAATGGAGTTTTAATGACATTTATTGAGATATTGATTGTCCAATTATTACAACATTCATTTTCTTGTATTAATGAGAGAATATTTTGTAGACTGTGTACCCGTGTAGCTCGTGTATAAATAGGACACATTGTTCCATTGTAACCCATCAGATTCTAGCCATTAGAATCCAATTATTCATATTCTCTCGATTTTTGTGCATGCATACAAATTATCGTAACTTTGACTGTTCAACTGCACCGTCCTACGGATAAACAATAAGCAAATATTTTTAAAATTATTTGACCAAATAGCCCATCTTTTCATTTGGTCATTATGAGTTGATCAATCAAAATAGTACAAGATGCATGTTGTATAACCATGTGCTTTAATATTGTTAGTACGCCTGTGTTCAAAATCAGAAAATGAAAAAACCAGAAACTGGAAAAAAGGAATAATGCAGAAAGTAAGAAAAATATTCGAGACCATAGAATTCATTGTGTGTCCTTAAGGAATTTAATCTCCTCACTGTACCCGAGGTTATGGATTACTTCCTCCCAGGATAAAACGAATATACCTGTCGCAGGAGTAGCAGTACTTCAAACACCGACGATTTTGACGAACTCAAAGTTGGCAACGAACCACAGTAAGACTCGATAGTTTAATTTGTGAAAGAGAATGCAGAATTTCAATGAAAGAAATTATTTTCAGTGTATTAAAAATGAGACATTGCCTCAGTTTATATAGCCTCGAATGTGCCTGTTCGGAAAGGTTGGTGACTGTTCGTAAAGGCCACTTTGCCTTTTCGGAAGATGAAAATAAACGTTTGGGAAATTTAATTTTTATTCTTCAAAAATTAATTACCAATTAATCTTTTTCCGGCTCCAAAAAGATTATCAATCAATCAGATCACCAAATCCAAAGCCGAAGTCGAGCCGAGCGACGACGACAGCGCAAGGGGAGTCCCTCTTCTCAACCCTTTAAGAGCTAGAGGAAGTGTTTTCTAATATAAGCACATAACTTTCCCTTTCTACCACCGATGTGGTACAAAGCTCCTTTGAAAAGGAACTTTGCTTTGAACTTCATTTTCCTTTCATTTCACTTTTCCCTCCATTTCTCATTCACACCAACTTAGCTAGCTTTAACCATTAACTAGATATAACAATCTCCTACATGAATGGGGAATGGCTATATGATGAAAAACATGCATGACAAAAAACTATGTGATTCGTAAACAAGGATTAATCGCATCTCGATAAGTAGATTTCTCTTTGAACTTTTCGTAGTGAACATATGTCGGATATACTCGGTCAATCGGTAGATTTGATATCTTTGAACCGTCGAGCTTAAGTGTATACCTAGACAACCACATGTCACACAATTAACCCTTTAACCGTCTTTGGTTCTCATTGTTTTGTTCGTTTCAAAGAATGAACACCGCCGTTCATAAGTGCAGAGAATTGCCTTCTGCAATTCTCCTTGAAGCGGCTTACACTTCACACTTACATATGTGATTCCTAAATGTGTCATCCCGTAGATACACTATTTGATATACCCCGTACCAAACTTAGGAACCATTAAAAAGTCGTAATGTTTTATCATGGTACTGAACATTGTCTCATCACGAGAATGGACCAAAAAATTATTGTGACAATGTTGAACCGTCATCAATGACTTTGTTTGATCTCTTTGAACCTAGATCTTTGAATCTTCAGTCTTCTGGGTAGAGTTACCGTCACGATGACTTGTCATCGACCATAGTCCCATTCCCCTCGATGATCTTTCAACTACCTCTCTAGTTAGGCCTTTAGTTAGTGGATCCGACACATTAGCTCTTGACTTAACATAGTCAATTGTGATAATTCCACTAGAGAGTAGTTGTCTAACAGTAATATGTCTTCGTCGTATGTGATGAGACTTTCCGTTGTACATAACGCTCCCGTCTCTTCCTATTGCCGCTTGGCTATCGCAATGTATGCATACATGAGCCAACGGTTTGGGCCAAAATGAAATATCTTCTAAGAAATTCCGGAGCCATTCAGCTTCTTCACCGGCTTTGTCTAAAGCTATGAACTCAGATTCCATTATAGAGTGGGCGATACATGTCTGTTTGGATGACTTCCAAAACACTGCTCCTCTACCTATGGTAAAAACATATCCACTTGTGGATTTAGTTTCAGTTGAACCGGTGATCCAATTTGCATCACTGTGTCCTTTAATAACTGCATCATACCTGTATAATGCAAAGCAAAGTTTTGAGTATGTTTCAAATACCCCAAAACTCGTTTCATTACCAGCCAATAATTTTGGTCGGGATTACTAGTGTAGCGACTTAGTTTACTTATAGCACACGCAATATCAGGTCGCGTACAGTTCATTCATGATATACATCAAACTTCCCAACACTCTGGCATAATCCAATTGAGAATGACTTTCACCTTTATTCTTTGCAAGAGCAAGGTTCATATCAATTGACATCTTTGCAACTTTAAAGTCCAAATACTTGAACTTTTCAAGTACCTTTTCAATATAATGAGATTGAGACAATGCTAGACCTTGAGGAGTCTTATGAATTTTAATTCCCAGATTAAATCGGCAACTCCTAAGTCTTTCATATCAAACTTACTAGCAAGCATGCGCTTAGTAGTATTTATGTTAGCAATGTCGTTACTCATTATCAACATATCATCCACGTACAAACAAACAATGATGACGTGGTTCAGAGTATTCTTAATGTTGACACATTTATCACACTCATTTATCTTGAATCCATTTGACAACATTGTATGGTCAAATTTTACATGCCACTGTTTGGATGCTTGTTTTAGTCCGTAAAGAGACTTAACAAGTCGACACACCTTCTTCTCTTTCCCTGAAACTACAAACCCTTCAGGTTGTTCCATATAAATTTCTTCCTCTAACTCTCCATTTAAGAAGGCTATTTTCACATCCATTTGATGGATTTCAAGACCGTACACGGCGGCTAACACTACTAACACCTGAATAGATGTAATCCTCGTTACTGACGAGTATGTGTCAAAGTAATCAAGACCTTCTCGTTGTCTAAACCCTTTAACAACTAGTCTTGCCTTATATTTATCAATAGTACCATCAGCTTTTATTTTCCGCTTGAAAATCCATTTGGAACCTAAAGGTTTATTCCCTGGAGGAAGATCAACCAATTCCCAAGTATGGTTGTTCAATATGGATTCAATCTCACTATTGATTGCCTCTTTCCAACACTGAGCTTCCGATGAAGACATAGCTTCGTTGAAAGTTCGAGGCTCATTTTCCAACAAAAATGTTAGAAATTCTGGTCCAAAGGAAGTAGACGTCCTTTGACGTTTGCTGCGTCTTGGATTTTCCTCATCGGGAACATTTTCCTTTGTTTCTTCCCGAGGTCGTTTAGATTCTTTGCTAGACGACTCACATTCCTTTTTATACGGATATATGGTTTCAAAGAAGTCAGCATTATCTGATTCAATTACCATATTCACTTGAATATAGGAATTTTCTGATTTGTGAACCAGAAATCGATATGCCTTACTATTTGTGGCATATCCTATAAAAACACAATCAATGGTGTTAGGTCCTATTTTTACCCTTTTGGGTTTAGGAACTTGCACCTTGGCCAAACACCCCCACACTTTGAAGTATCCCAAATTGAGCTTCCTTCCTTTCCACTTTTCGTATGGAATATATTTTGTTTTGCTATGGGGCACTCGATTGAGTATTCGGATAGCTGTTAGAAAGGCTTCCCCCCACAAGTTCTAGGGTAAATCAAAACTTATTAACACGACATTCATCATTTCTTTCAGTGTTCTATTTTTTCTTTCCGTAATTTCGTTTGATTGTGTCGAGTAAGGGGCAGTTGTTTGATGAATAATACTATATTCCAAACATATTTGTTCAAAAAGAGATTCATATTCACCGCCCATATCACTCCTTATCATTTTAGTCTTTTTGTTAAGTTGAGTCTCAACTTCAGTTTTGTATTGCCTAAATGCTTCAATTGCTTCATCTTTACTATTAAGTAAATAAACGTAGCAATACCGCGTACTATCGTCAATAAAAGTTATAAAATACTTCTTTCCACCGCGAGATGAGATTGACTTCATGT
This sequence comes from Przewalskia tangutica, assembly GCA_029844215.1. Taxonomy (NCBI): domain Eukaryota; kingdom Viridiplantae; phylum Streptophyta; class Magnoliopsida; order Solanales; family Solanaceae; genus Przewalskia; species Przewalskia tangutica. The sequence goes on along the minus strand of CM056740.1, from coordinate 10,917,605 downwards.
CACAAATATTTGTATGGATTAAGTCTAAAAGACTTGAATTCCTTTCAACTGACTTATAAGGATGTTTAACATACTTAGATTCAACACAAATTTGACATTTTGGTTGATTGCATTCAAACTTAGGCAATACTTCCAAACTAATCATTTTTCGCAAGGTTCTATAATTGACATGTCCTAAACGTGAATGCCATAAATTATTTGACTCAAGCAAGTAAGACGAAGCAGAAACTTTATTATTATTGGCAACGACCATTACATTCAGTTTGAAAAGGCCCTCTGTGAGGTAACCTTTTTCTATGTACATCTCGTTCTTACTTATTACAACATTGTCAGAAACAAAAACACACTTAAAACCGTTCTTCACTAGATGTCCGATAGATACTAGATTTTTCCTAATTTCAGGAACATGACAGACGTTGTTGAGAGTCACCACCTTGTCAGAGGTCATCTTCAGCAATATCTTTCCATAACCTTCAATTTTGGCCGTTGCAGAATTTTCCATATATATGGTCTCGTCGGGCCCAGCGGGAGCATATGAAGCAAAGGCTTCTCTAACAGAACAAATGTGGCGAGTGGCGCCAGAGTCAATCCACCACTCTTTCGGATTTCCCACTAGGTTGCACTCAGACAACATAGCGCACAAATCATCAACCTCCTCGTTTGTTTCAACCATATTAGCTTGACCCTTCTTCTTTTCCTTTTTCGGAGCACGACAGTCTGCAACTTTGTGTCCGATTTTTCCATAATTGTGGCAGTTTCCTTGAAATTTCTTCTTGTTGGGATAGTTCCTTGATCCCGATGTCTTTTTTCTCTTTTTCAGATTAGTTGGGGGCACTTTCAACAATATGTGCTCCCCCTATGGTTGATCTCCCATTTGCCTTTTTCTCAGTTGCCTTGTTATCTTCCTCGAATCTCAACCGGACGATAAGATCTTCCAGTGTCATCTCCTTTCGCTTGTGTTTCAAGTAATTTTTGAAGTCCTTCCATGAAGGAGACAACTTTTCTATCACTGTCACAACTTGAAACGCCCCACTAATCACCAAACCTTCAGCGAGGAGATCGTGGATGATAACCTACAACTGTTGAACTTGAGTAACAACAAACTTGTCATCTACCATTTTGTAGTCCAGAATTTGGCAGCAATGAATTTCTTTAATCCAGCATCTTCTGTTTTATATTTCTTTTCCAACGCATCCCATAGTTCTTTTGATGTTCCCACATTACTATAGACGTTGTAAAGATCATCCTTCAGTCCGCTAAAAATATAATTATTGCACAAAAAATTTGAGTGCTTCCATGCCTCAGTTACAACAAAACGTTCATTCTCAGGTGTTGATTCCGGCAAAACTGGAACGACCTCCTTAATAACTTTTGGAGGTTTAAAGTAGTTAAATAGAAAAACATATTTTGTTGCCATCTTTTGAAATCAATTCCAGTGAATTTTCCAGCTTCACGAGTCGATCTTGGTGCAAGACGACCGAGGACGCATCATTGCTCGTAGAACCAACCACGGGGGCTGGTGTGGCAGTAACATTCATATCTGGAGTCATGTCTCCCATTTCTATCGCAGGAAACAACAGAAAAATTTAATAAACGGTGAAGATTTTATTTCTTCAAACCGAATCAATTTTGATAGCAACAAATATAATACACAACGGTGAAGATTTTATTTCTTCAAACCGAATTAAAATACTTGAAACGAAATGCAGTAAATTGTATGTTGTATACTTGATGAAGTTTTTATATCTTCAAATCAAGTACCCAAATGAGTAGAAAGTTATGAACACTTTAATCTCAATCGTAGTAAAAAAATCGAAGATTTTAGTCTCCAAACAACATACAAGTTCGTTACACCGAAACAACAAACATACACGTTTCCTTTCCTTTTTATTTTTACTTTATGAAAAACACTTTTTGTTTTTTGTTTTTTCTGGGAAACACCTTTTTTTTCTTCCTTTTCTTTCGTGACAATGTTCTGTAATCGTTAAACAAGAACAAGTGAACACATAAATAATTCTAAATTCCTTAAACTTGTTAGTACGCCTGTGTTCAAAATCAGAAAACGGAAAAACCAGAAACTGGAAAAAAGGAATAATGCAGAAAGTAAGAAAAATATCAGAGACCACAGAATTCATTGTGTGTCCTTAAGGAATTTAATCCCCTCACTGTACCCGAGATTATGGATTACTTCCTCTCATGATAAAACAGATATACCTGTCGCAGGAGTAGGGTACTTCAAACGCCGACGATTTCGACGAACTCAAAGTTGGCAACGAACCACAGTAAGACTCGATAGTTTTATTTGTGAAAGAGAATGCATAATTTCAATGAAAGAAATTATTTTCAGTGTATTAAACATGAGACATTGCCTCAGTTTATATAGCCGGGTGCACTTTCGGAAGGTTGGTATCGTCGGAAAGACCACTTTGCCTTTTCGAAAAATGAAAAAATGTTTGGGAAATTTAATTTTTATTTCGCGAAAATTAATTACCAATTAATCTTTTTCCGGCGGAAATAAAAAAAATATTTTCAGAAAATGAAGATTTGAAATTAAATATATTTGGTCCAAAAAGATTATCAATCAAATCATTTGATCGAATCCGAAGCCGAGCCGAGCGACGACGACGGCGCGAGAGGAGTCCCTCTTCTCAACCCTTTAAGAGCTAGAGGAAGTGATTTTTAATATAAGCACATAACTTTTCCTTTCTGCCTGTGGTACAAAACTTCTTTGAAAAAGAACTTTGTTTTGAACTTCATTTTCCTTTCATTTCATTTTTTCCTCTATTTCTCATTCACACCAACTTAGTTAGCTTTAACCATTAACTAGTTATAATAAATATTACCTCAAAGGACCGATGATTGCACCTCTTGCCTGCCTATCAATACCTATATTTCTGTTTTTATCATTAATAGTTATTACTCCATTGTACTCCCTCTGTCCCATATAACTTGTCCACATTATTAAAAATATTTATTCTAAATTACTTATCAATTTATAAAATTATGATATAACTAATTAAATCTTTGACATCTTAACTTTAATAATAAGTGTTAATAATTAATAATAATTAGAATGCAATTTATTAAAGAGGAGATAATGATAAGATAGTAAAAATACACTTTTTAATTATAAGATTTTTAAAGGGTGTATAAAAAGGAAAAAATGAACAAATAATATGGGGCGGAGGAAGTATTAACATGTCTCAATTATTCAATGAATTAATGAAAATGATGTCGAATATTTAAAAAATAAAACTTTGATTTAAAGGGGTGTAAATGAGTACCGAACATGCAGAATTTGCAAATAGCCATAAATTTTCATTTTCATTTTCATTTGTGTTTTGTGAGTATATCAATTATCCCCCCCCCACCACCCCTTCCCTTCATTTTATTTGTCTTAATTTAAGACACAAGGTCTTACAAAATAAAGAAGATTTTTTATTTAAATTAAAAATATATCAAAATATATTTTAATTAATCTGTTATTTTAAACATGTCCTGTATAAGATGTTAAAATTTAATTAATAGTGATTAAATATAAAAAAAATGACAATCTTTTTAAACATACTAAAAAAGAAAGTAATACATATAAATTGCAACAGAGAAGTACTTCCACAGTTCACTTTTACTTATCCACTATAAAAAAAAATACTTTTACTTGTCCATTTAACATATCAAGAGATATTTTTTTCATGTTTTACCCTTAATATTAACTACTCATTCCCTAAATTATTTTCCAAGTCATTGAGACTATACGCCAATTAATATACACACTTTATTTATAATTTCTTAAGAAAAATTTATGAGCGAGTAAAAGTGAACATAAAAATATTTGACAAGAGGGATTGTTCAAATGATAAGCATCATTGACGTACAGTTGCGGGTTTGAGTCATCAATGGAGCAAAAGAGAGAGCTCGTGAGGGGAGGAGTTATATAAAAATAATTAAAAAAAAGAATATAAAAATATTTATTTAAGAATCTTGTAAGACTGAGTCACCAAAAATCCTCTAAGTATTATTTATCAGCTAATTGGTCACTTTATTAATACTCAATTATTATAGGCTTTTTGCTCTCAAGTCTCAGCAATATAGTACTGTTTGCCTTTGGCACAAAACAGCAAAATGTGTCCCTTTGTCCGAACCTCTTTGGCATACTTCACTCAATCCCTAAGTTCTCTCTCTTTAATATCGTCTTTCTTTTTGTCCTTTGCATTTGCTGCACCAAGATTACACACTTCTAAGTGGTTATTAAATAGGCATCAGATGATGAAATTTATATACTACTATATAATATAATAAAATGAGTATCAACATGTGAACTGCGATGGTTTTTCTCCTTTGGCGCTAATGTACACGTCAGTTTATTCCACTGAGGATTTGAGAATCTCAATCTCTGACTTCAACTTCTACCATTTATGTTTCCAGTTTAACTCTCATATAAAGTGTCAGAGTCAGAATTTTCATAGCTTTTAAATTTATTTATACATCATAATTTTTCTCGTGAAACAACTTTTTGCATAAATATAAGGTAATGATGCGTATAATAGACCTTTGTGATCTGACCCTTCTCCGAACTCCGCATATAGCGAAAACTTAGTGCACCGACGGACTGCCCTTTTAGTATAATTTTCCTATATAGAGATGTCAATTTCCTTTAGGAAAATTCAAATAAAAGAGGAAATTGTCGTAAGCTGCGAGTCATTATGAAAACAATTTAAGGTGATGAATCCAGTAAACATTGATACAACGAAATTAAATGGGTCCAAATAGAGGAAATTAATTACGTACAGATGATTCAGAATTGATGGTTCAGTGAGGTACAAATTTATCACGCAAATTGGCAAACAATTGCTATGCACTCAAGAACAAAGTCATCTTAGCTTTAGTCACAAACAAAATCTTTCATGTTAATGATTCTCATGGCACCCACATCATGTTCTTTGCCCACGTTAAAAGTCTTTACCTATGCAACGCCTATAATGTGTGAATGGTCCGAAAATTCTTTGTTTTGAGCTTGGAAATAGTTGTCAATTTTTTATAGGCCGAACACATCGACCTTTCTTCTCATTTAGACACTCAAATTACGAAATATTCTGATTGAACACATGATAAAATATTTCTATTAGAATTTCCGATTCAAAATTTTGAAAAGCTTATTGTTAAATTACTGTTCCATTGAGAAATCCAGTAATTTATTTATCCAGTGGCCATATGTTAGCCACTGAATTACTCCTCAGACCAGACTCGATCAAAGTGATATACTACAATTGATGTATGTTCAATCACAGGTTCAAATATGAGATGGAGCAGAGAAGATGTATAGAGAAAGAAATGGAAGAAGAAGATAGAAGGGAGAGAAGAGAGCGTATGAGAGAAAAGAGAGAGAGAGAGTTTGTATTAAATGAGAATATGTGTAAAATGAATTGTTACATTACAGATTACCTTGTGTATCCTATTTATACACATACTAATACACATGTGAGATATTTATTTCTATCAATCAAGAAAATACCTAACTTCCTAACCACCAACAAATTTAATCCTGGATAATATTGCACATTCCTTATGATGGTCCATCAATATTCTCTACACCCTCCCTCAAGCTAGGAACCATGAAGATATTCTTCATTCCTAGCTTGGATAACAAATGAAGATGTTGAGGTCGACCAAGTGCCTTGGTTAGGATGTCTGCTGGCTGCTCTGCAGAGACCAAAAAAACAGTGAAAACCAATCATTTCTGAATTTGTTCTCTGATAAAGTGACAGTCGATGTCAATGTGTTTCATTTTTTCATGGAATACTGGATTGGCTGCAGTTTATAGTGCAGATTTGCTATCAGTATATAAGGATACTGGAGTTTGTACCTGGACTCCAATCTCTTGGAAGAGACCAACTAGCCACATCACTTCAGCCACTGAAGATGTCATTGCTCTATACTCAGCTTCTGGAGGAAGTGTCCTGCTTCTTGGATTTCCATGACACTAATGAGGAACCAAAGAAAACCATGTATCCTGTTATGGACTTTCTGCTGTTGACACATGATGCCCAATCTGCATCACAGAAGACTCTCAAATCTTGTGTGTTGGAAACACTCATGAGAATGCCCAATCCTGGCTCATTCTTAATGTACCTCATAAGTCGCAATCCTGCTTCCATATGTGATTCTTTAGGAGCCTGCATAAATTGGCTCAGACATTGAACTAAGAAGGCAATATCAGGCTTTGTATTAGTCAAATACAAGAATCTTCCAATTAGTCTCATGTAGGCTGTAGGATCAGACATAAGCTTGTCTGGCTGCTGTTTATGATCTGCATTTGTCGATGTCTTCACAACATGTTGATCAAAGTCCACAGTGGTATACTTCATGTGCATGTCCATAGGTGACTGTGCAGGTTTGGCTCCAGATAGACCCAAGTCTGATATAAGTTCAAGAGCATATTTTCTCTGGTGCATGAGTATGCCCTGATCATTCCTTGCAAACTCTATGCCTAGAAAATATTTAAGCTCTCCCAGATCTTTTATCTTAAAGGCTGACTGTAAGACTTCCTTTGTGGATTGGATAAGTGATGTGTTATCTCCAGTTATCAAAAGATCATCCACATACACTAATATGATCACAATATTATTATCTACATGTTTAGTGAACAAGAAATAGTCCCTATGACTTTGCTGAAAACCAGAAACAATCAAGGTTGTGGTAAGTTTGATGTTCCACTGCCTTGATGCTTGCTTCAAGCCATATAGAGATTTCAACAACCTGCATACCTGTTTCTTTCCATTGTTAACACTGAACCCTTCTAGTACTGTCATATAGACTTCTTCATAGAGATATCCTTGTAGAAAAGCATTGTATATATCCATATGGTGAATTTACCACTATTTGGCTGCTGCAATAGAGATAATTGATCTCACAGTAGTCATTTTAACTACTGGTGAGAATGTCTTCTGGTAGTCCATTTCTTCCTTCTGATTATATCCCTTTGCAACAAGCCTAGCCTTGTACCTTTCCACTTTCCCTGTTGCCTTGTATTTAACTTTATAAACTCATCGATAACCAATATTATATAAGATTAAATTTGTTGGTGGTTAGAAAGTTAGATATTTTCTTGATTGATAGAAATAAATATCTCACATGTGTATTAGCATAAATATCTCATATGTGTATTAGTATGTGTATAAATAGGATACACAAGGTAATCTGCAATGTAACAATTCATTTTACTCATATTCTCATTCAATACAAACTCTCTCTCTCTCTCTTTTATCTTATACGCTCTATTCTCTCCCTTCTATATTCTTCTTCCATTTCTTTCTCTGTACATCTTCTCTGCTCCATCTCATATCTGAACCTGTGATTGAACATACATCAATTGTAGCATATCACTTTGATCGAGTCTGGTTTGAGGAGTAATTCAATGGCTAACATATGGCCACTAGATATATAAATTACTGAATTCCTCAATGGAACAGTAATTTAACATGGTATCAAAGTCGAGTGAAGCAATGGTGTAGATTGAGGAGATCTCTGGTATTCGTGGGAGGCGATTTGAGGAATCTGCATATCGAACAAAAGGAAATTTGAAATCGAGGAATAAAATTGGTGAGTATTAATCGATTGGAGAAAAAACACATAGATCTATATTCGCAACACATAGATCTGCATTTTTACTTGGAAATTGGTACATGCATGACATTTTTTAATCTGTTCTAGTCTCTGGATATATATGGAATTCTAGTTGTGGACTGATATATCAAATTGTTTTATATGTGATATGACCTGATTGTGTGGTCATAGGAATATATTTCTATGTATTTGAATTTACACTGGATAACTCTATAGACTGAACAATGAAAAATATTGGTGAAGAACTGACGAGTGAGACCACAAATGTAATAGTAAATGTGGATCACAACCATCCATTGTATTTGTTTTCGTCAGATGCCCCGGGGTCACTATCAGTAGGTGTCCAGTTGAATGGACAACTACACCTTGTGGAGTAGGGCTATGAAGCTAGCATTGTTAGGAAAGAACAAACTAGGCTTCGTGGATGGAACAATAAAAAGAAAATGTTCCAGGGAGATATGGGAAGATTGTGGGACATATGTAATGCCATTGTTGTATCATGGCTTATGGGGAATGTGAACAAAAGCTTATTCAGTGGTATATTATTTAATTCCGACTCACACACTATCTGGGAGGAGCTGAAGGAAAGGTTCGATAAAGTTAACAGTGCAAGAGCTTTTCAATTACATAAGGAGACCTTTCTGATGAGGCGAGGAACCGTACGATGTCGATATCTTATACTATACTTAAGGACTTATGGGATAAGTATGACTCGATCATGCCACCATCTGCTTGTTGTCCTAAGTCAAAGGAGTTCATCAATCACCTTCATTATCAGAGAATGTTGCAATTTCTGATGGGATTAAATGAAGGATATAACTAGACAAGAAGTCAGATCCTTATGATGCAGCAAATACCTAACCTGAATCAGGTATATGCGATGATAAATCAAGAAGAGAGTCAAATAATAGTTGCAGAGAACAACAGAATGATGCATACGACTGTTGATTCATCAATAATGTTCACATCCAAAGGTGGAAGTGGAACTTTCAAGCAGAGGAAACCCATACAATCCATCTGCATATTGTGACTTCTGCCATGGAAAAGGGCATCTAAGACAAGACTGCAACAAGTTATTGAAATGTGATTACTGCCACAAGACATGTCATGTACAAGATGACTGCTATAGATTGCATGGGTATCCTGAGAATTTTAAGGGTATGACTAAGAAGGCATATGTTGTAACATGAAATGATGTGTTTGTTGATACTTTTGAAAAGGAAGTTGAGTCATGTCAGAGCACTAAGAGGCATGTACAGAGTCAGCAGAACCAGCAGGCTCATTCATACCTGCAGACATAATCATACCAGCAGGCTCAATCATCACTTATGCAACTAACACCTAGCCAACACCAACAACTCCTTAAGATGCTGAATAAGGAAACAGAAAACTTGGCAATGACCAATATGGCAGGTATGAGTTTCTCTGATAATGAAGCTCTAGTGAAGTGGATTGTAGACTCAGGAGCTACTAATCATATAGTTGGGGATCAAAGACACTTACAGAACAAAATTTTGACAGATAGTACAGGGAAAGTGCAACTACCAAATGGAGATTGTGCTAGAGTGTCACACATTGGAGATTATCATCTTGGAAAATGTGCTGTTCTAAAAAATGTTCCATGTATACCAACATTCAAATTTAACCTCATGTCTGTGTCAAAAGTAACCAAGGAGCTGAATTACAGTGCTACTTTTTTCTCAACCTACTATATTTTTCAGGATCTCTCATCTGGGAAGGTGAGGGAGATTGGTAAGGAAGAGTAAGGGCTGTATATTGTGTGTTTGGATTCACAAAATAACAAGAAAAACCTGATGAAGTGCATGGCAACAACTCAGCTCCCTGATGCAGTGACTTGGCACCAAAGGTTATGTCATGTACCTATGAGTGTCTTAAGAAAGATATCATGTATTAGAATAATACTTCTATTATTTTGGATAATTGTGAAATATGTCCTTTGGATAGACAAACAAGAATGTCATTTCCTGTTAGTACAAGCAGAACAACTAAAGCTTTTCAACTACTACATATAGATGTACGAGGCTCTTACAAAGTTGAAACACATAATGGAATGAGAATATGAGTAAAATGAATTGTTACATTGCAGATTACCTTGTGTATCCTATTTATACACATATTAATACACATGTGAGATATTTATGCTAATACACATGTGAGATATTTATTTCTATCAATCAAGAAAATATCTAACTTCCTAACCACCAACAAATTTAATCTTGTGTAATATTGCACATTCCTTATGATGGTCCATCAATATACCACCAACAAATTTAATCCTGTGTAATATTGCACATTCCTTATGATGATCCATCAATATTCTCTACACTTGTGTGTGTTATTAAGCACCCATCACGTATAAGTTAACTACTTAGATATATATCACCTCATTTAATTATACGCATTAACCTCAATATACCGTAAAACCTCATGCATATTCCAATTAATGCTAATGTGCAAAATTAAAGGAGAAGACATATTTTTATGATTAATTTATTTACGTAATGGACACTTATGAACACACGCAAAATGTACTACAAGTTTATGAGGTTGTCAATATATAACCTTTTTATTTGTAGGCTGTAAATTAACCGTGAGGCATAATAATGAGGTACATGCGTGATTGTGATTGTCCATCCAATTGTTGGAAGCATGCATTGATTTTCAGCCTAATGTACTCATTTGCATTGTCATCATTCATCATTCATCAACGTAACGAAGTCAACCTAATTTAATTATTTCTAACAGTCGGTTCATTAGATAAGCTTCTTAGGACATAAATTCTCATTAATATCTTTTTCATTTGTTAATGTGAGCACATTGATAGCCAATGTTTGGATAGGGATGATTGAGATCTCGTTCCACGTTTAATCAGGTTTTGAGTGCTTAAACGAATTTAAAGAGATTTTCCAGGTTGAATATCGAAACAAATAGGAACTTTATGGTTAAAACAGGTTGAGTTTAATGTTTTCTAATTTATTGTGGCTTTAAAAATTAGACGTTACATCATTAAAAAGCAATTAAATATATCACTTTCAGACTTGAGTGACTTTTGAGTAAAAGAGCAAAAGATAAACAATCTATATATTACAAAAGAATGAAAAATGCTTTTGTTTACCTATTTCCAATAAGTAATGAGCTCGGTCCGTCCAAATCTTGAGATAGTAACTTGGTCGGAAATATGCTTTAATTTATCTTAGTGAACCTACTTAACACGAATCTAAATTAGTTGATCTAATGAACTTTGAACACCAAATCTAAATTCCTTTCTTCTCGATAGTTTCAGTACTCAGCTCTCACTCAAAACAAACAGTAGTTTAATCGAGTTTTTAAGTTTTACTCATAGGAAGTAAGGTTACATTAAATGTGAATTTCCTGCAAAATTTGATTGCGGTGAAAATTAAAGAGAAGAAAATGAACATTATGAAAATTAGAGGGAAAAATGAAATATTATATCATAGTATAGCATCCTACAAGTCCGAGGGGGTACGAAGAAGGAGCCAACCCGGCGCGATAGGCGCACATATATATATATATCAAGTTGGTACATATCTTATCAATAGACAATTTAGTCACCCAAATGGGAAACAAATAAGATGGTTGCTACGTGTGCATTAGCAGCCAAGAATAAATGTAAAGAGAGAAATAGTTAGAAAATCAAAGACGGAGTTAAAGAATTTTGAATTTATATATTTTGAATTTTAGAAAAGACAGTTTAATGTGTTCTAGATAAATTATATATATCTAGATATAACTTAATATAAATACAACTGAATCAAAATTATTAAATTCTACCGAACGCGTAAATAGAATTGTAGCTCTACCCTATATAAAATTTTAAGCCTGGGTTCAACATAATTAATGTTTCTTAGACGACATTCATGAAAATAGAGTACTTAGCTTCTAAGCTCTCTTTTTATCCTACAAATACCTAAAGATCTTAAATATTTGTCAGCATCATTTTAGCTTTTACATCAATTTCTCTATTTATACGTTAACAGAATGGAGTAAGACTTGAAGCTACTCTCGCCAATTATCCCTATTTACTGTATAAACAATCAAGTGTGTCATTTTAAAATGAAATAGGCAAGTCAAGTCACAAACTTTTATATAACTATATACATAGAAATCCAGATTATAAAAGAAATATTTGACCCAATTTTGTGTGAGTAAGCAATGGATGTACGAAAATAGTATACAACTATTACAAGTGTTTCGAAAGGATAAATAAAAGGAATTACAATAGTTAACAATCTTGTAGCCAACAAGAGTTGTGACTACAGTAAACATGTGAGTTCTTGATCCGTCTTGAATCTGCGTTCTTGAGTCTTTTTTGAATCCGTCCAATTTCAGCAAACTTCTTGATCTTGACAACCTGAAACCAAGAGACACTAAATATGGTAGTGATACAAGGGCGCTGCTGAGTCGAGTAATATTCACTCTGTCTTTAAGACATTATTGCCTCGTATATATCATTTTACGTTTATGGGCAATGTCTCACAAGATAAAATAACATCAAACAAATGAACAAAGAAAACTCAAGTGTTTCTAAAAGAGGAACCTTTGAGTGTGTGAAAGAATGATTAAAGAGGAAGAAGATTTTCAGAAAATCTGATTATGTGTGTTGAACAATTGAGTCAAAGACCTCAATTTATAGTAGTGTAAGAATGCCCCTTCAAGTGCCTATGTAATGATCATTTAAGTGTCATGTAATGACCACTTAATTCACCAAGTAATGCAGTCAAATAATGATTGATTTATGGAGGAAAAATTGACATTTGAATGCTCCAACACGTCCCCATAATCAGCCAAACTTTTGGACTTCCGTCGCACAGACACTGTCGGGGAAGTGTCGCGGCTCCAGTGGCCAAAGGACCAATTAGCTCCGCGGCTCTTTTCTGACCCGTTTCGATCTTACACTTCGTACACTTCTTCTTTCATTTACCAACGTGGAACACGTGTCATTTAACCAACGACCGTCCATCATTTTATATCTCAAACGTTTACTCACGTACCAATATCTTTTTCACTAATGAAATTTACGATACTTGACATTACGAGTGCACGACAACGTTTCGATATGCGAGACCTCAATTGTTCGAATAATAAATAACGGGTTAAACATAGTATTAAATTTCCAACATTTTGGTCTAAAATTTCCGAAGGGGAGTCCAGTGAAAATGTCATGAGAATAAATAAAAGAAAAACTGGGATAAAAACATAGAAGAAGCCGTTTCACTGTCATTTCGGGTCACGATTATAACTCATCAGCTGCTCCACGTCATTTTTCCTTTACTCTTCAAATTCATTTGCCACATGCCTATGTTTTAATTGTACTATATTTTATGTTGATTATTATAAAAACATTTAGAGAGACTCATAAGGATTTTAAAAGCTATTTTTTTTTTTAATGTTATATGAATCAGTAAATAAGTTTATATGATCATTTCTTTTATTCAAAATTTAATTGGTAGTTTCCTCTCCAGTTCACTCATAAGTTTTCTATAAAAAGTAGGTAAAATAAGGTTTTCTCTTATTTGTATGCTTAAATATATAACCCAAAAAAAACAAAGGAAAAGCAAAGTGTAAAAACAAAAGGAAAAGTGAGTAAAACAGTATCTTTTCGACACCCACCACCACCAGCCAATGAAAGCGTAAGGTGAAAAAGGACAAAAGAAGATAAACTTAAAATTCAGTTAATATCTGTAACGTGAGTTCGAATACTTATATGAAGTTATGAACACTCTTTTCTCTTCTAGGATAGAACTTTGTAGGTTATATCAGTTGTTTTATTTTTAAATCTTGATCATTCAAACACATTCCGTAATTTACCGATAGTAGTGTTGATGAACTATCTTCATAAATAGGACTATTAAAAAAGAAAAAGAAGGCCCCTAAAATAGCAACCTTGCAATTGGACTCATTTCATCTAACTGTTTTTTTTGGATCCTAATGATGTGCTTCTCATCCTTCATACGTCTATTTCATACTACCAATGCACCTTACTTACTGTCCAACATTTTCACTCAAAATAACACTTTTACCCTCATAAATAAATTTGTACATCAAAATTCAGATTACTATAAATATTTTATATTTCATACTGGTAGGCCACATGTTCTTCTTCTGTGAAATTAATTGAGTTTAGTTTATATATTTATTAATTAAGGATAAAAAAGTGAAATTCATACCTGGAAGAGAGATTTAGTTAATAATTTATGGCATTAGTAAAAGCGACTCTCGCCATATTTTTCCCTCACTCAATAATTACTAATTTATCAACTATACTCTAATCCATCACTAATTAAATTCTTGGTTCTCCTTATTAAAGTGTTTTTATTCGAATTTCCAACAGTCTTATTCATATGTTCACCATTTTCTTGGTTCTTATAAATTATGTTTGGATTAGCTTTTGGGTATTCAGAATCAATTTTGGGTACTTACTTTTATGAAAATCAGAAAATTATCATGTTTAGCTGATCAAAATCAATTATGACAGAAGCAATTTTACAATTAATTTCAATTTGAATTTTATCATTTTCTTATTACTTTCTTTAATTTTCATCAACAACTCTATCCACTTTCATTACTCTCTTTAAATATCTAGAAATAATTAATAAAAAAAATTCAAATATACAACTTTCATTATCCTTTTTAAATATCTAGAATAATTACTAAAATAAACATTCAAATATACAACTTTCATTATCCTCTTTAAATATCTAAAAATAATTACTAAAAAAACATTCAAATATACAACTTTCATTACACTCTTTAAATATCTAAAAATAATTACTAAAAAAACATTCAAATATACTATTCATGTTCTGTTTTGAGTATGCTATTGTCAATTTTAGATCATTTCTCATACTTATGAATGAGAATAGTGCAACTCATTTAGATTATCCTTCTTTTTTTTCTATTGTCTTCTTTCAAATACTCCGAATATTATTAATATTTTAAATGCGACAAAATGTGCTCTACAATTTAACTGAAAACCGATTCCAAGGTACTTTTTAAAATAACTATTAAGTATAATATTATTCTTTCTTTAATGTATTATTAATATAAATGAAGCTAGTCCAAAATTTTAAATGAAGCTATTCCCGAGAAATGCGGTAAAATGTGCTCTACAATTTTAACTGAAAATCGATTCCAAGGTACTTTTTAAAATAACTATTAAGTATAATATTATTCCTTTTTCTATAATGTATTATTTAATAATACATTATAGAGTACATGCAAAATTAGTATTGTAATAATATTTAAATACTATTTGCACTTTAAATTAGTATTGTAATAATATTCTACTAATATTTAAGTACTATATTGCACTTTAAATTCTATTATCTATTTGTAATTTTTATTTTCATACTTCCATCTATTTATATGTATGTCTATTTTGATAATTCTACATTCAAAAGCAATTTTGATAAACACTATTCAAACATAAAATCAATTATAAGAATCACTTTTACATTATTTCACCCACACATAAATCACTTCTATCAGAATCAATTCTGCAAAATCAATTTTGACAGAATCAATTCTGCCAGAAGCTAATCCAAATACACTCTAAGACTCTTTCTTAGTTCCACACTTCCACTTTAGTTTTTTTTTGTGTGCAAAGAGTAATGAACAAAAACAAAAGATTAGATCCTAAAGGGTGTATTTGTCATTAGAAGAAGTTATTGGCATAATAAATCTAGGGAATGATGAGTAGATTAGGAGTGCTCCGAGGCTTTAGAGGTTCCAAAACTTTACTTATAAAAAGTGTTCATTTAACTTCTTTTTTTTTGAGTTAAAATTGTTTCTATTTATTAAATAAAAAAGATTTTTTTTTTCAAATCTATTCAAATTAAATACTCCCTCCATTCTAAAATACATAATTATCTAGGAAATTTTTACTTTTTCACAATAACGAATTGTTTGTAATTTCAATGTAGTTTTAATCTTATTTTCTCTATTTTACCCCTAATTCATAGTACTTTGAAAGTATTTTTTATGAGATAAATATGTAATGATTGATTTGCTTTTAATGATTGTAGGGTATATTAGTAAACTATCACAATTCCTTAATAAAACACTTTATTTCTAGACAATCATTGTGGAACAGAGAGAATATTATGTAATTAAATCTCAATATATTAAAATTTAGAGATAGTTTAGCTATATTACTTCTTACTATTTTTTTATCCGGAGGGAGTATAGCTATATAAACGCAAAAGCATGGAAATGTTTTGCTTCTTCATAACGGCATGCCCTCTTCCCTACACCCAACCCTCCTTTGTATCCTTCTATCTATCACCTACCTTTAGTTGCCTTTTTCAGTGAGACATTTCAGTGAACACCTTCTCTGCATTCTTCCAGCATTTCAATAACTCTCCCTTCTTTTGGCCTTTTCACACTTAATTTTTCATGGAGAAGAAACAAGGTTTTTTCTCAGCTTTAAAAGATGAAGTTGTTAGAGGATTATCACCGGGTCGGTCTAGGGGAAGAAGCCCATCAACATCCGGGTCGGGTCTACTCCGTCGTAGGAAAGGAACTCACGCGCCACCACCAGACGTGTATATTTCAAGATCGGGTAGTTTAAGGCCATGTGTTGAGACATTGTCACCGTTAATGGAGGGTCCGGATCCAAACGGGTCGGAAGTTGGGGAATCAAAGTCCGATAGGTGGTGGATGAAGGGTCAGTTATGTCGGGCACCTTCCGTTTCCACTTCCGGATCCGGGTCGGGTTTACAACGGTCGGATCTGAGGTTGCTTCTTGGTGTCTTGGGTGCGCCGCTTGCACCGGTGCATGTTAGCAACAATGACCCCTTGACTCATCTCAGCATCAATGACACTCCCATTGTCAGTATCTTTTTCTTCTCAATTTATATGATGAAGTTTGACTAGACATGGAGTTAAAAAAATTAAGGAACACTTTTGAATTGTGGTCTAAAACAAGTCAAATATATTTGTGTGGTTTAAATTGTTGCCAGATAAGTAAATATGTCATTCTTTATTGTGTCCTATAAATTGGAATAGAGAGAATAACAATTTTTTGGATTTAAAGATAAATGTTTGTGTTTTAATTTGTTTTGTGTGTGAGATGTGACAAAGGTAGTTATCAGTGTTGTAATTTGGTTTGATTCCAAAATATTGTTGCTTTCAGTTTTTTACTATATTAAGTATGTTTTTTTGGACTTCATTGAATTAATAACTGTATGAAACTGAGATATTTGGTGTATACATTACTTTCCTGTCGTTTTGCATACTTTGTTACTAATTTTGGATGTTTTTTGGCTTCTCTTTGAATGCATGAATAGGGAAATTGGTTGAATGATTGTGCCATGTTCTTTGGCAAGTCTATATGGACATAAATTGTTTTAGATAGAGTAGGAAGGAAGAGTTAAGATTATTAGTTAAATGTTGCTCTACATACATCCACATTGAAATGGGCTCCATTTGGGGGATCTTTATTTTTCTTCAAAATTTTCATTTTTTGTTTTTGTGGGCTGGAGTTGCTATCTGGATGTAGCCCCTTACCAGTGTTTTAGTTGCTGGACTATTAATATCTTCATGTAAGGCAATGTAAGGATAATGTTGATCCTTATTTGAGTTTTATGCTGTTGTTTTTAGCTCCGATCTCTTTGCAAATTGATTAATTCTTTGTACGATGAATTTATTTTGGATTTAGGCGTAGTTGATTGATAGACTGTGTCTTAACTATGAACTTACAGGAGACTTCATCAGCTCAGTATATATTGCAGCAGTATACTGCAGCTTCCGGAGGACAGAAACTTCAAAACACGATGTATAATGCTTATGCAATGGGAAAGGTGAGGATGATGACATCAGATATTGAGACGGCTACAAAGGTAATAAAGAGCAGGAATTCGTCTAAGATAGCTGAGTCTGGTGGATTTGTGCTCTGGCAAATGAACCCTGATATGTGGTATGTGGAGCTTGCACTTGGTAGCAGTAAAGTTCATGCTGGTTGCAATGGTAAACTTGTGTGGAGGCATACCCCTTGGCTCGGTGCACATGCTGCAAAGGGACCAGTTAGACCATTGAGACGAGCACTTCAGGTACATTTATATGTTTTTGGACCACTAAAAAATAATCGCCGGCAAATGTATATGTTTTGTATATTAAGTATGAATGTACATAATCAGTGTATATTTTTTTGTATATATTTTGGTTATTGCCCGTAATTAATTTTGGCCGGCGGGCCAAAAATGAAAAAAGCCCTTTGGAATACAGCCTCCTTACTTCCTTTTGTGGTCCTTCAATTTCAATTAATGACCCGCCTAACTTGTAGGGACTTGATCCAAGAACTACTGCAAACATGTTTGCTAGTGCAAAATGCACTGGAGAAAAGAAGATCAACGGCGAGGATTGTTTCATTCTTAAACTTTGTGCTGATCCACATACATTGAAAGCCAGGAGTGAAGGACCAGCTGAGATCATTAGGCACGTCTTATTTGGCTATTTTAGCCAAAAAACTGGGCTGCTTGTACACCTGGAAGACTCACATTTGACCCGAATTCAAACAAATGGGGGTGATGCTGTTTACTGGGAGACGACAATCAATTCATTCCTTGATGATTACAGGCCTGTTGAGGGGATCATGATTGCTCACTCTGGACGATCAGTTGTAACCCTTTTCCGATTTGGTGAAACAGCTATGAGTCACACCAAGACCAGGATGGAAGAAGCATGGACTATTGAGGAAGTGGCATTCAATGTTCCAGGCCTATCGGAAGAGTGTTTCATTCCTCCAGCTGAGCTAAGATTTAGTTCAATTGGTGAACCGTGCGAGCTTTCTCAGGGCGAGGGGGTAAAGACTACTGTGTCTGCTGCGGCTGCTGCAGCTTACCGAGCTAAGGTTGCTGCTCTGGATAAATCACGAGATGGCAATGTCAATAACATTGTATTGAAGATGAATTATTAGATCTGTGTCTAATTTCTTAAGATGTTAGGTCTTGTTGGTATAAATAGTCTGACAGAACCAGGTAAGTAGTAGTAAGCTAGGTGTCAGATGATTGAGGAATTTTGAGTTTTTATAGAAGCTTATCTCAATCTGTAAATATTCACAGGATATCTTCTTGTTTCAATTAAGATTCCCCTTTGTGGAGTCAACTCTATCAATCTGTGTTTCTAGCAAATAATGTAAGCCTTTCCTTTTTCTTCTTTTCCCCAACCCTCAGTTGCCTTACATAAAATGTTAACAGCCACATGGCCAACATTTGAATATCCCTGAAGGTGTAAACAGTTTGCTACTGTTATATGAAGGTAGTTGAATAGTTTCACTCAATTGATATTTGCTGAAATTTCAGAGGAAAGGGAAAATAGTTTATGTTTGTCCCTTTCCACACGCGAAACTCAATTCTTTATGGTCTTTTTTTTATAGTGATGATCAGTGTTGCTATTAAAAGTTTAGGCAATTATAATTTTTGCAGTGGGGTTGTTTAAAAACATGGCATGATGAGTGATTATTGTTAAGGGTGCACGCTTTCTGCTGGACCTTATTTCATCTTAGTTGCAAATATTTCCTCTCCCAATATAATTATCACATTACGTTTTTCAAGATTCACTATATGAATTTTGATATTTTTTATCATATTAATATGAGAAAGAATTACAATTTATAATATTTTTCGTATAGTTTTCGAATATCTAAATTTTAAAATATTAAATCAATATAATCTAATTTAACTTTAAAATTTAGTAAAATTGACTTTTAAAAGAAACGTGACAAGTATTTTGGAACGGAGTGAGGACTATCTAATTCCTATTTTGCTTTTTGCCTCTGTTCTGTGTGAAAATGTTGACAAAAAGAAAGAAAAAAATGCAGTTTATCTAGAGATTATGATTGCAATACTTGAATGCAAATGGAGCCCAGTACGTATGCGTTGAAATTGGACCGCACGTATGCAATAACCATTATTCATTAAAGGCGTACTGAGGGAACATTTCCTGAAATAAATATTAGAATCTAAAAGTTAAAATGACCGTGCGAGTCCGATTCTTAATCTGAAAAAGGGCCTTGATTGGCATCATGCCCGAATGCGGCACGGGTCACTGCTCTCCCTTTCACACGAAATAAGAGTTTCATGCCAAGCATAAAGATTGAATCAATATAACCATATTATAATTTTTGAAATACCACATAACTCTCAGATCGCTCGACTTATAAGCAAACTGAAACTTTACGGTTCGAGTCTAAGTCATAACCCAATACTTCAAGCAAAGTCCTTCGGTGAATCTCCCACCATGTCATCTAAAAGCTCAAAACACAAAATCAATTTGTTTTTGTAACCACATTGACGGTCCAACAGTTACAAGATGATAATGTATACCATTAGATATGATCATGATACTATATATTTAACGTTTTGTTTAAAAAAATCATTTACGATAGTTGATTTTTTAAGCTTGGTTTTTGTGTGAATAAGCAACTATTAGGCCTCATATTTTTGCACAAGGTTTGAGCCGGTGGATGTTCTGGTGTAGGATATAGCTGCAACCATTACTTATGTTTACCCCAAAAAAGGTACAGTTGAATTTGTAAGTGATTTTAAGAATACGTGAATTGATTTATAGATAAGTGTGATAAACAATTAACAATAAATAAGTAAATGGAAATAATAAGTAAGTAATTAGCCTGGGTTGTGATCTTGATTGAAATTGAATTGAGAATTTGGTCCGATCCTTAGCTGAATTGCTTCGCGCCCGAGCCAATAACAGAGCAAGCAAACAAGAGTACTTTTGAATGTAAATTATGTGAGTATCAACAATGAGAATGAGATGCCCTTCCAACATGAAGGTTGAACTCTTTTATAGCTAACAATACAAGGACCTTATGCCCAAAAACCACTCCCTCATTAAATGCAATTAAATGATAAAAATGGTCACTTAATGAGCAAATAGTAACGGCTGGCGCCATATCCGGAACTATAGGTGTCTAACGGGCTGAACCGGTAGCCCCTTACCGGTTTTAACCGGTCCGGTTCACCGGACTCAAGACCCGGTCAGGTTAGTTCTGGATTCGAGTCGGCGTGCGGTTTGGTCGAGCAGTCTCTGGTCGATTTCTATTTTTTTTTATTTTTTATTTCTAGTATTTATTTTCTATAATATAAACTAAATTCAATTTAAATATGTAATATAATAATATAATATATAATTTAGTTGTGTATATTAAAATTGAAACTTTAAAGTTAACTTTTTATTTTATAGTTTATAACTTTATACTTTATAGTTTATAACTTTATATTGTAAATTTGTAATTATACTTTTATTAATTTATTAGATTAGTAGATATAAGTTAACAAATAAGTAATAACAGATTAACAACTAAATAGATAGTGAAATTAAAATTAATGATAAGATGTAAACTTTTGAACTTTCATAACGTTAATAAGAGTACATAATGAAGTAATAATAATTTTATTTACATATTATGTATCCTTCTTGCAAGTTCTTCGTAATCTATAGGTTGATTGAATTGGTTATGCTCCATAGCCTCTAAATCTGGAGTATTAATTCGATCCGCTCCGCTCCGCCTTCCAAAATATTGCCTATTTCTTCATCTTCGGAGAATTAACGTCTCACATCCTTGATTTCTTCTCTCGATCCGATCCAATCCGCTGCGGACTAACACTTCTAATGTGCTTCCATCGATGAGTGGCGTGTGTCTATATGATCTCGTGCTTGGCTAAATGCACTTTGAAGCCACCGTTGAGATCGACACATTAAGAACATCCCGCCATCGCAAGTACCGGAATTGCCTTTGTTATCCCGCCACCATTGTAAAGGGTCAAAATTTTCTTCTACTCATTGGCTTTTGCAAATAAAATTGCATCTCATCGCAAAATCGGCTTGTGGTTGGTTGTGTTGTAAAAGTGCTCCATATGTCTAAAGATTCTTCTTCGTCATCACGCATTGAATCCTGCGGTGTAGACACGTAACCGAACTAGAAGGAATATTAGTAGCAGAGTTGGTGTTATCATGTAATGTAGCATAATATTCATATAATGTAGTTAAATTAGTATCAAGTTTACTTATGCCATCAAATGAAGATGGAGTTTGCATTCACCTATTTCCATATAAGTATATAAACTAAATATTAAATTATGACAATCTACTTTTTAATAGAAGGATTTAAGATCGCACCAATACAATAAACATCGGGAATAGGAAAAAATATTTTTAAACTTTTCAAACATAATCAGAATCGCATCTTTATATTTCACATTTGATTTTAAACCATAAAGTAAATATGAAATTTCAGCTATATGAGTTAAAACATTAAAAACTGTTGGGTAATAATATACTGAAAATACAACAGTTGCAGTGTAAAATTTACGTAAATTTTTTAAAAGTTCACCAATTGATTTCCAATGTTCGTCGGTTAACATATACATCACGTTCTTACAATGCACATTTGCAACATGTGTTATGGGGTCTTTATACTTATAACATTCTTTTAAAAATAAATAAGTATAATTCCACCGTGTAATAATCTCTTCTGGCATGAATTTAGGTCTCAAATTAAATTGTTTACATTTTTCTTTAAATTCTATAATTCTATTTTTCCTATTATTACTGAATAACTCCAATGACTCTTTTGACAAGTTTTATTTGGTGAAAATAAATCAAGACCACTTTTAACAATTAAATTATAAATATGACAAGCACAACGAACATGAAATATATCGGAAGTGGTGGTTGTACTTCGCTTTAAAAGATCTACAATGATATTATTAGATGCATTATCGAATGATACACAAAGTATTTTATTATAAAGATTATATTTTGGGCATAAAACAAATAGTTTCGCTTATATATTTTCCAGTATGACTTTGATCCTCGTCATACGCAAAAGCAATAATACGTTTTTCCATTCTAAAATTTTCATCAATCCAATGACAAGTAATTGTTAAATAATCATAACCGTTCAATGCATGTCCAATGTCTGAAGTAAAACTAACATGACATGGAAGGTTAGCAAACAAATATTGCAAGAAAATAACATAATCATTATGAAGTCTAAAAATATTGGCTCTAGTAGTACTACGAGGAACACCTTTAAAAAAAAGATTATATACTCTTTGAATATATGTAATTAAATATGAAGAAGAAGCAAAAGAAAAAGGTAAACAACCTCCGACAATCATTTTTGCTAATTCAATGCGATCTTTTTTTGGATCGTACTTAGCCAACCCCCCAGTTAATGGATTAAGTTGTTGTTGACCGGGTTCTAAATCAGAGACAACATCCCATTGTGCCGTATGATCGTATTTTATATGTCTACCTATAGTGCCCGTCCCCCCGTCACCACCCCCTGTCTTATGTTTATAAGTTCTCCCACAAATATTACATTTAACTCTATCAGTACCCACAACTTTATCATAAAAGAGCCACACTTTACTCCTTTTTTCTTGCTCTCGGTCACGGTAAAGGAGGTGCGACTACGACTACGACTACCACTAGCACTAACAGCGTTGTGAAGGAACAGTAGGTGTAGGAGGTTCTTGTTCTTGTTCTTCAAGTTCATCAATATCATCTAATTGAACGTTATCATATTCATTATCTTCTATTCCAAAATCTTCTTGCATTTGATCATAATCTATATTTTGATTAGATGATGAAGAACCTACAAATTGTTTACCCCTTGAACTAGATTTACGGCGCAGTCCCGACGCAATTCCCCTTAGTAAAGACATTATAAAATATTTAAATAATCAACAAATAAATATGATAATTTAATAAAATAATTAGAGAATGAAACGAGTGTACCAAACTTCGGGATTCAGAATTCAATTGAAACTCGAAGCTCGAAGTCTTGCGTCTTGCTACTTTGAATTTGAAAACTAATAATAATAATAACTTGAAAATTGATAATAAAGATGAGATTAAGAGAGTATGAGAAATTGAGAATAAGAGAATTGAGAGAAATGTTGTGTGATAAAAATGAAGAAAATGTAGAGAATTTATAGATTTTTTAAAGGGTAAAAATGTAATTAAAACAAATAAATAAATAAATAAATAGGCCAACAGTCGAAATGACCGTTGGCAAGCCCCCTGCCCCCTCCCCTCCCAAGTCCAAGTGTCCAACGGTAACAATACCGTTTGGGCAAATTTTTTTGTTCTGGTCGGTCGGTTAACGATAATGGAACAGGTTTTCGTTCGCCTAACCGGTCCGGGCCTTACCGGGTTTTTCAGGTCCGGGCCTTATCGAGTTTTTTCATAACCCGTGCGGGTTGGGGTTGGGAGCCAATCCAACCCCCAACCCGGTATGCCCTTACCGTCGGCCGGTCGGTTTATTATCGGTCAACCGGTCGATTAAGGTCAACGGGCCGATGAGCAGTATATCCGGAACGGGTAGGAGTTGAGCTCCTTTGATCTTCCACCCAATGTCACCAGGTCCGGTAGCTATTTGGTATCAACTGGTTCTGCCGTCAATCAGTCTTATTATAATACCCGAACTCACCACAGGTACAACCCGCATCCGGTGCAAAATATTGTTACTTCCTTCGATTTCCATAATCAAATCATGCCACTATTGTGCTAGTTTTTTACCGTATACATATAATCCCCAACTTTCCGGATCAAAGTTTACCGAAGTGGATATAATTTCTTTGATGTCTTCTCTTACAAGCTTTCTTTCAAATTACTTCAAAACAGGCGGGAAAATGAAAGGTTTCCGATTCTCTAAATCTGACTCACGTCTAATCGCTCTGTGACTTCGGACACATGTCACCCACTGATTGAACCGTCACTTCGGTTCATGAATCGAATAGTTTCGTAATGATGACCACATCCCTATAAAACCCTTATTTTTTCCTTTTCACAAATTTTACCTTCTGGTAAATCTCCCATAATCCTTCGAACACTCAACTTCTTCAAATCTTAATACCTACTTCAAATCTTCAAAACTTAAAACCTTCATACATTCAAACTCTCATATCTTCAAACTTTCAAAAGTTCATAAAAAATTCATACCTTCAAATCTTCATATTACCATGACAAAGTCTTCTCGATCTTATTTCAAACAATCTTCTCCGACCACTTCTCCACCGCCGACCACCGATGACGCCACCAGCGCCGGTGAATTTTTTAAGGCTCGGGCTGCCACTGAGCCTAGAGCCTTCTACATGATCCCGTCCTCTTTTCACTTCGAGAGTGAATTCTCCGTTCAAACAACCTCTAAAAAATCCGATCGGGGAGAGGAAGCTAAAAGCTGGTCATCTTCTATCAGCGTCTCCGACCTCGAGACAGTCCGGAATGATTATCGTCAGAACAACCTCTCCGAGATCATTGTGCCCGGCCCGGATGAATATATTACCACTTTCAGGTCTGGGTATTTCAATGTATACACTTATCCCCTCACCTTCAAGCTTGTTCCTTTGATTGACAACGTGATCCTCGAGATGTGCTGGACATACAATTTGTGCCTTGCACAAATTGGTCTATCTGTTTGGAGGATTGTAACATGCCTTCGATTCTTGGCCAACTTGATCAATGAATGTTTTACTTTGGATCTGTTACACCTCGTAATTTTAGGGTAATGAATTAAGAACGTAATTAAGAAAATAAGATTCGAGTATTGGAAATTAGTTTATAAAAAATATAATCCCGAAATAAATTTGGATACAACAAATGTGACGACGGAAATTAATATTAGTGATTGAATATTCCCAATAGGGTTGGACAAATGTGTGTGTATATATATATATATATATATATTAGGACGTGAAATTTTCAGATTTTATATAAGATGGGTTATGTGGGAGATTGATTTATTAAGTGTGGGATTAATTTAAGTGGAGGATGATAATAAGTGGTCAACTTGTGAAAAATTATGCCCCCAATCACATGGAACTAGAAAAGAACACCACCATCATGCCAATTACTTTTCAGCCCACATTTATCAATGTCCCTTCACCTTTAATTGTAAACTTCTCCTTCACTCCTCCCCCATTTCGAAATACCTCCTCCCACAGATTTTCCTCCATCTTTCATAGCTAAGTGAAGACCAAACTAACTTCTCTTCCAAGATTAACTTCTCCTACTAATTTCTAAGCAATGGTAAACTCTCCAACAGTGGGATTTTGGCAGTGACTGGACCGAACTACTCCAGAATTTAGCCCAGAAAATCTTAGCTTTGGAGATGAGCAGGTTGGAAGAAAAACATGTAAGCAGGATGTTTTTGAACTTGTAATGGATGCATGTATGTCATTGTAACTTGAAGAAATGGTGCAAAAATTAGAGCAGTGGGTATCACGAAATTTAGGGATTGTTTTGGCTTAAGTCAAGGTAAGATTCTTCTTCTTATAAAGTAATTGAAGTTAAGAGATGAACTAGTGTTAAGAGAAAATGAAAGTAAGAAAATGCATGTGGTTGTTGTTGGAATTGTTGGTGCCGATTTGGGGCTATTTTGTATACATTGGGTTTGATTGTTGTTGTTGCTATTATCGTCACTAATTGCATGTTAAAAAGTGAAGGAAGTCTTGAAAGAAATCTTGATATTTAAAGTTGTAGTTGTTCATATGAAATTGTTGAAATGTGAATTGTATTTTAAGAATTATGAGAAGAGTTATGGTATTGTGTGTCGTGGCCGAGATCTTCATGAATTCGTTGGACATGTTGTGTTGTATTTAGGGGTTGTTTTGTTGAAGTTAGAATGCTGGAAATTTAGTTATAAACATGCATATACATTGTTGTAATTGTGGATATATGTCTTAAAGGAATTGAAGTATAGAAAGGTGTTATGTTGCAAACTATAAGACTGACACTCTTGTTGTTGTCGCTAGAAGTATGGACTGTTTTAAATGGATTAAGGGGCTGGATTAACATGAGAAATAGGTGTGTTAATCACCTTGGTTGTTGTGGTTGTTGTCTTCCATGAACGTAAATAGAAAGAACGTATAACAATAGCGTATATAGAAGTATATGAGACTGTTTTGGTTATGACCTTGAGACGTGTCTTATTATTAATGTTGTTGACCTTGTTTGTGAGTTGCGGATATGTATATAACTAGGGGAGGTGCTGCCCGAATTTGTATATAAAAAGAAGTTATCGTTCGATATATATAACGTATACTAGTAATCATAGAGTTGACGGACATATTACTATTATTATAGGTTAAAGTGCTAATTGAGACGTATTCTAAACATTGAGTTGGTTAGTTCGACTATAAGGTATGTGAAACTATCATTTCTTCTTTTGGCATGATATATATAAAATGAGTGTACGGAGGACGTACATGATTCTATTGACTCCAAATTCCTAGTGATACTTGATATAATCGTTTCCTTTGATTTTACAGGTGATAGTTCATTCTATTTATTCCATTGAGAGTCAAATGATGATTTAATTTGTATAAGGTTACTCATGATATTCTATTCGTGCTTGATATGATTATTTCACCGACTCCCGGGCTGGGAAGTTTCGTGCGCAATCCCTTGCATTGTTCACCGCGTCCCTCACTAGAGGGCCGAACAGTATATATATAACGATATATGTGGACAGGCATCCGCGAATATGATATATGTGGACATACATCCACGGACATGACTATGTGTACATATTATATGTTCACCGCCCCTCACTAGAGGGCCGTGCAGTATATATATGATGATTTTTATGTGGACAAGTGATCGGTGTATTTTATATACACTTTTTGAGTCGTTTTTAGTGAGTCTTTTGTCCCTTTTTGTACAAATACGTGTCGTCTTAGGATAGATTTTCTTTCTTTTGAGTCAAATTGGTTAAAATGGCTCTTTGGCGGAAAAGGAGCAAAAAGAGGGCAAAAGTGGAGGTTCCAGAGCTTAAAATGCGAGAAAGTGGCGAACTGTGCAGACACTGTTGCGGCCATGGCCTCCCAACAGTGGCCAGCGCCAATATCCGTAGGGCTCGAGTTCCAGTAGCGCCTCCAGACAGCAGAGTGCAGCGCCGCGGCGCCTAATCATCAGAGAGCTACAGAACTTCCGGCGCCGCGGCGCCAGTAGCAGGGCCGCGGCGCCGACGCGGGAAAAATCAGGTTTTTGACGATTTTATGGGCCAGGCTTGAAGGAAAACCTTAAGAGCGGTTTTGAGGCTATAAAAAGAGAACCCTAGGCAGTTTTCAAGAGTTCACTTTCTGGCACAAACACAACACATCTTGGAGTTCAAGATTGGAGACCATTCTATTGTAATTTTCTTTCTTTCTTTTACTTTATTTCAGTTTTTATGTTGGATATTGAATTAGTTCTTGTCATGTCTAAGGCTAGGAACTAATTCTAATATAGGGCTTTTCATGTCAATTCACTTGAACCTTATTTTATGAGTTAATGCATGTTTATGGTTGTTTTTCTTATTGTTGAGATTGATCCAATAGTGTTTTGAATGCTTGGTAATTACTTGATCATTAATTATCATTATTTATATGATTTCTAATCAAACTTCGAAAGGAGGAGGTTGTGACTATGCTGTAGTTGGGTAATCATAGGTCGAATTGGGGATGAAAATACCCCAATTACTTGTGTAGCGTTAACGGGGGTTTAAATACCTAAATTACTTGCGTAAACGTTAACAGGGTTTTTGTTCTTAATCCTCCTATAGAGTCATCCTTATCACCGAAAGGTAGAAAGGAACGCTACTGGGGTTGAATGTTTATATAGCCTTAACGGGAGTATAAAACGGATTAGTAAACCTGCTATCTCCAAAAGAAGAAGAACCATAATTTATTGCATTAATAAGTAGTATAAGTGGATAGTTGAGGAGACTTGGAAGCCCTATTTCCATCATCACTGAAGTAAACACTTTGTTAATTAGCCTTTATAATTGTTAGTTATAATCAACAAACTCAAATATCGGTCACCAAATAGATAACAAAGAATAGAAGTTGGTACTTGAACACTAATCCCTGAGGACGATAACTCGGTCTTCAAAGACTATATTACTTGACTCGACAACGTGCACTTGCGTTAAAGTGTGTGCATTAAATCGCGCATCAAGTTTTTGGCGCCGTTGCCGGGGATTGGGCATAGTTCAATATCAATTTTATCTATTTTTAATTTCTAATTTGGTTTTTATTTTTCTATTTTTTTATTACGTTTTTTTATTTATTTTGTGAGAACCAGTTGCCGTGATCTGTTTGTCTGTTTTTGATCTGTTTCAGGAAATCAGTTTATGCGAAGGAGAAGAGGAGCAGACACTCTTGTTTCCTTCAATCCAGAGATTGAGAAAACCTGTAAACAGAACAGAAGGAACCAACGGATTTCAGCTGTAAAAGAGATGGAAGGCGCACAAAACAATAATGATATGAATGAGGGATTAGGCGATTATCAGCCTAAGCAAAGAATGCCTCGGAGAATACCTATAGATGTCGAGGAGAGAGTTCAAGTCCAGGCAGAAAAAAGCTTGGGAGACTACGTGCTGCCGAGGGTAAACGGAGCACAGACATGTATTAGGCTCCCAACAATAGGAGCAAATAACTTTGAGATCAAACCGGCAATTCTAAGCATGGTGCAGAACACAGTTCAGTTTGGAGGGTTGCCATAAGAGGATCCACACATGCACATAGCTAATTTCTTGGAGCTATGTGCAACATTCAGATATAACGACGTTACTGATGATGTCGTCAGATTGAGGTTCTTTCCCTTCTCACTCAGGGACAGAGCAAAAGTATGGTTAAATTCCTTACCAGGTGATTCGATTTTTACATGGCAAGAGCTGGCACAGAAATTTTTGGCAAAATTTTTCCCACCATGCAAAGCAGCGAAATTGAGAGGGGAGCTGAATAATTTCTACCAAGCAGATGGAGAGTCATTATACGAAGCTTGGGAGAGATTCAAGGACTTGCAGCGGAAGTGTCCACACCACAGTATTGAGTTGTGGAACTTGGTCCACATCTTCTATAACGGGCTGAGCGGAACAACCAGAACGATTATTGATGCAGCAACAAGTGGGACCGTTATGAGGAAAACGGCCCATGAAGCTCACGACTTATTAGAAGACATGGCCACCAATAACCATGTCACAGAAGATAGACAAATGAGTGGAAGGAGAACAGTGGGAATTCACGAGATAGATGCCATCACTGCCCTGAATGCCCAAGTTTCCCTTTTGACCAAACAGCTGCAGCAACATACAGTATCCGTAAATGCAGTGCAGATGCCAAGGAGCTGTGAAATGTGTGGTGGTCCACATACATTCGATAGATGTCCTTCAGCTGATCCTAATAATATGCCAATCGAGCAAGCAGAGTGCCAAGCTGTGGGTAACTATCAGAGGCCCCAGAACAACCCATATTCCAACACATACAATTCAGGGTGGAGGAATCACCCAAATTTCTCATGGAGAGGAGAGCAGGGGCAGCAGAATCAATATAGAGGCCAGTACCAAAACCAGCAGCACCAAAATCAGCAGCCATTCACTCAAGCCTCACCTTCTCAACAATTCAATGCACCGGTTCAGCCAGAAAAGCCAGACGAGCTGAGATCAGCCTTGTTGACACTTACTAACTCCCAGACCCAGTTCATGGCAGAAACCAGATCTTCGTTCAGGAACTTGGAAACACAAGTGGGTCAACTAGCAAAGCTATCGAACAACAGGCCACATGGTACACTGCCAAGCAACACAGAGATGAATCCGAGAGAACAATGCCAGACAGTACAACTGAGAAGTGGTAAACAGTTGGAGCAGCATACACCTCAGCCGGTAGTTGAGCAAAGGGTAGAAATAGAGAAAGAGAAGGTGGTTGAAGCTCGCCCAGTAGTAGAGAAAGCTCCAGAGAAGGAGTATGCTGAGAAGATTCCATTCCCACAACGATTGCAGAGGAAAGCAGTTGATAAACAATTCTCCAAATTTTTGGAGACATTCAGAAAGCTACATATCAACATACCCTTCATAGAGGCGTTGGAGCAAATGCCCTCTTATTTCAAATTCATGAAGGAGATTTTGGGGAAGAAAAATAAACTAGCAGAGTATGAGATGGTGGCGCTGACTGAGGAGTGCAGTGCCATCCTGTAGAAGAAGTTTCCCCCTAAACTCAAAGACCCAGGGAGCTTTACATTTCCTTGCACAGTTGGCAAGGTAACATGCAACAGGACCCTGTGTGATTTAGGGGCAAGTATAAATTTGATGCCTTTATCGGTGTTTAAACGGTTGGAGTTAGGTGAGGCAAAACCAACCACGGTGAGCCTGCAACTAGCCGATAGAACAGTGGTGCACCCAAGGGGGAAGATTGAGGATGTGCTTGTTAAAGTAGGAAAATTCTTTTTTCCTACGGACTTCCTCATTCTCGACATGGAGGAGGATGCAGAGATCCCCATCATATTGGGGAGACTGCTTGGCGCATGAGAGCCCTGATTGATGTAGAAAAAGGAGAGCTGACGTTGAGGGTGGAGAAGGAAGAAATAGTGTTTAAAGTATTTAAACACATTATTGAGCCACTAGTCATGAGCAGGTGCTTTGCAATCAGCACCATCAGAACCCCCTGTGAGCCAGTGCAAGCCAAACCAAGGGAGATAGGCCCACCAAAGCAAGTACATGATATTGAACCTCCGCCAAAGTAGGTATGTGTTCCTGAACCTTCCCTTGAAAATAATTTTAAGAAGAGAAACAGAAGAAGAAAAATAAAAATGTGGAAAAAATGGATTGGTTGTGGGGTTAATCTACCCCACACTTCTTGAGTTAAGGAACTTGCGTCCGGCTAAAAGACGTTAAAGACAGCGCTAATTGGGAGGCAACCCAAAGTATTTCAATTTATTTACTTTAATGCAATTAATCTTTACTTAGAACAGTCTCACGGAGGTAGTGCTATGTGTTGTGATAACTGGTACAAGGCCAAGAACTTAGAGGGCAAAAACTGAAGACAAGCCACGGATTTCCAGAAAATCGGCAGAGCGCCGCGGCGCCAAAAGATCAGAAGAAGTCCAGAAGTTTGAGCGCCGCGGCGCCCATTGCAGGGCCACGGCGCCATAACGAAAAAAAAGAAGAAAAAAAAAGAGAGACGGCCCTTGCTCCAAATCAAAAATCCTGAGCCTCTCCCCTCTTACGGGATTCAATGCATTATCCACCGCCACCGCCACCATTTTAAACCAAGTCTGTAAGTGTCTTGTTCTTTTATTTTCTTTGAGTCTTGCACACATTGGGGACAATGTGTGATTTAAGTTTGGGGGGTGTCTTATTTGTGTCTTATTATTGTAGTATGTTTGAGTCTTTTTGATTTATTTTGTGTATTTTTGAGTCATAATTTTTTTTTCTTTTTGAGTCATAATTGTCTGTCAAAATCATGCATGCTGTAGTTACTAGAAACACCTAGTGAAGTAAGGTGAAATAATGTAATGTAATTAGAAGCAACCATCTAAACACTTAAGTTAGATATGCCAAAAACTCATGAAATCTGTCTATTTGGAGTTTCTATTTGAATTGTGCATTGTAAATGATTAAAACCTATGTGTTATGATTGCTTGCTATTTGAGGCGAAATAGTTAGGATATGCATGTTAGGGAGATGACTCAGGCGTTTCTTTGTTAGCCAATTCTTACCACTCTTTTCTATCCCTGACATTAAAAATATCCCTAGTCAGCCCCATTGAGCCTAAAAATGAAACTTTTCTTTGACACCCTATATTTCCATACTTGTGCCATAAGTAAAAATGTGAAATAGTTGGAATAGAATGTGTTAAAAAAGAGACAAAAAGAGCAAACAAGATTGATGCACCCCAATAAAAAAAGTAATAAGAAATAGGCAAAAGCCTAAGTTTGGGGGTGCTTGTTATTATAATACACTTCACGCTCTCAAAAAAAGAGAGGGGAAAAATAGATTTGAAGTGAAGAAAAGAAATCAAAAGAAAAGGGAAACATTGAAAAGCTAAAGAGCTTATGGTACACAAAATGAGCCTAAATGCCTATTTTTACCTACCCATGCCTAAACCTACATTACAATCCTTAAAAGTCCTGAAGATCTCTTATATGCATATCCATGATTAGTGGAGAATAACAAGTAAAAATGTCATAGGATTTTTGAAATTAACATGCATGATTCAGTATTTTGACTTCCATTAAGTATGATAAAAATGAGTTTGCGAAATATATAGAAGTGGCGATGGTGGCCGACCCGACTTCGCCCTGGCCCCGACCAAACACGACCCCGCTATAAATAAAAAAAAAGCGGACCGGGCTCGAATCAGCGGGGTGGTCTGTCCCGCCCGACCCGACCCCGCCAGGCCTCGATCCCGCCCCGACCCCATCCCGACCCCGCCCCAGTCCCTCCCTTTGCAGAAAATAGCCGTTGTCCAACGACCATTTTACATTTTGGCCGTTGGACAACGGCCATTTTAGGCCTCCCCCCCTACCCCCGTTATATTTATTTTTAACCCCTAAGTTATTATATTTACACTTTAACCCAATTTTTCAACTATAAATACCTCATTCCTCTTCTTATTATTTTCACAAATCTTTCTACTCTCTAATCTCTCAATCAATTATCAATCAATCTCTATACAACATTGTCTACATATTCAATCTATTTATTAATTTGAGAATTGGGAGTGAAGTTGGCAACTAGCTTGAGGATTATCTATCGAGCAAAGTTTCAATTTTCAACCTCTCGATTACACGTCGACTCTACGTCGGCGTTTGGTACATTCGTTCTCTCATTAAATTATTATTTTGTCTTTATTTCATTTAGCACATCTAATTTCATTATCTTTAACTATTTATTAGCATAATTAAAATGAAAGGACTAAGAGACATGTTGGGTAAGGGTAAGGGTCAGGCTTCTTCTAGTAGGGGTGGTAACAAGGGCAATGATACTTCTTCTAGTATTCCTGTTCCAGCTATTCCTAGACAAGATGATTTTATAGATCCTGAAATGTTTCCTGAAATACCATATGATCTTGACACAAATGATTATCCTCAAATTGAAAAAGATTTTAATTTAGATGACACCCTAGATGATGATACACCTACTAATGAAGATGATACACCCACTAGTGAAATGCCTCCTATCCCCCCTACTATGAGACGAGGTCCGGCAAAACGACCATTAAAATCAGTTGTATGGAAATATTTTGACAGGGACGTAGCTAATCAAGTAGTTGTATGTAAAACTTGTAAAAATGTTTATTCTTTTAAAACTGGACAAGGTCATGGTGGGACGGGGTTTAGGAAGACACACATTGCAAAAACACAAAGCCTTGCATGCCCAATACATGATTGAAAAAAATGGTGAGAAAGTGTCCTCTCAATCGGAACAAGGTTCACATACTGTTTCGGAAAAAGTACAGGGTCAAATTAACCCTATGACGGGGAGTCAGAGGCCCTAAATACGATAAACATAAAGATAGGAATCACTAGCAAAATTAGTTCTTTGTGGAGGGTTTGCCTTTTTCATTTCTGAATCTCTGGTTTTATTCATTATATTAGAGATATGTATAATCCGCTTATAAAGATTTTTCTAGATCAACTGTTAAAAGAGATGTATTTAAATTTGCATGAATATCAACGATTTACGTTATGCATTATATCATTTAAATTGCAAAGTCGCTTTAACTTTCGATATAGGTCGTAGTACTAACGACCATGATTATTTAACGGAATTTGTCATTGGATAGATTATAAATGGTCTATGCAAAACGTATTTTAGCATATAGATATATAGATAGTAGGCAATAATTGGTGAGTTTATTTGTAAAATATTTATTCAGTCTGTGATTATTACGGAATAACCGATAAAGTTATGAGTATTACATTAGATAATGCATCTTCTAACAATTCTGCTATTAGTATGTTAAGAGATGTTTTAACTCCGTCTTTTCCAAAACATTTTCATATCAAATGTGCGTGCCATATTTATAACTTAGTTGTAAAGGATGGTCTTTCACTTTTTCAAGATATTCTTGAAAAAATACAATTTGCTATACACTTTATTTTTAAAAATAATAGAATTCAACAGAGAAAAGAATATAAAAAAACTTGCCACGATTGTTGACTATCTTCTGAAAAATTCAGAAGAAGTACCAACTAGGTGGAATTCTTTATATGACCAACTAGTTGTTGCTTATGACTATAGAAAACCTATTACTTTATTTTTTAACACCCATAATCAAAATCCAAATGATATGATTGTGGATAATGATTGGGAGAAAATTAGAGAACTTATTGTATTTTTAGAAAATTTTCAACGAGCAACAAAAGAATTTTCTACTTTATATTATCCTACTATTTCAACTATGTTGTTTTATATAGCTATAATATTTTTACTTCTTAAAGAATATATGGAAAAACCTGCCTATACTGCAGATATTAAAAAAATGTTTATGAAATTAAAGAAATATTTTATTCCTATTCCCCCTATTTATATTATTGGTGTTGTATTAAACCCGACTATTAAAGTAGAGGGTTGTAAAAGTCTTATTGAAAATATTTATAACTGTATGGACGTACTACCACCTCCAACTCCCAAAAATTTAAATGTTGAGCCACCTATTGAACTAACGCTAGAAGAAGTGTTGAATAGCGTAAGATGAATGCAAAAAGTATATCGGCATTACCAAAGAAGAAAGTGCTAGTAACCAACCAACTTTTGTACCATCTTCTTCTTCTTCAACACAAAGCAAAAAGGCATCTCGCTCGGGGATACTACTATTAGTTCTATTGAAAGCCTCAGAAATAGAATGTGCGGTGGTACCAGTACTAACCAAATTAGCGAGTTCGATGTTTTTGTTTTGCAGGGTAATTTACCTTACCAAGCAGTTATCAATGAAGAAGGAAAGGAAGACTTGCTGAAATATTGGAGCCAGAATGAGAAGACATTTCCGACACTTTCAATGATGGCCCGAGATATTTTGAACATTCAAGCGTCATCAATCGCTTCTGAAAGCGCTTTTTCAGCAGACAGATTTCAAATAGGAGAGCACAGACACTCATTAGCCGGAGACAGCTTGGAGATGGCGGTACTATTCAGAGATTGGATACGAGCGGAGCGAAGGAGGTGCGGTCAACCAGAGATTAACGAAGAAGAAGACGACAACTACAACGACATTTTATCTGAAGGCATGAGTAGCGACGTGGAACAATTTGACCAAGATATACCAATTCCAACCGAAGAACCACAAAATATTATAAAGAAACTAGAGAAAATATTTTCAAATTGATAATTTATTTCATTGCAATTTTTTAATTTTTCTATGTCTTTTGCAATGTTTTTCAACAACAGTACACTACAATGTTGTAATTTTGAATCTTGTATATTTCAATGAAATAATTAATAATATAAGAGGCACAAAAACAACCTTGGGATGTTTTTTTACACTCTTCTTGTCTTTATTTAATTATTTTGTTTATACTTTATACTGTTATAGTTTATACTTTATAGTTTATAAATATATTATATATATGACTATAATTATTATACTATAAGTCTATAATATTATACTATTATAGTATATGTATATGACAAGTATATGACTATATGTTAATCAGTTAATGTTACTTTGTTAGTAATTTAGTATTTTTAATTTAGTGAAATTTTTTTTTTTAAAAAAAAAAAAAATCAAAACCCGCTGCATCAGGCCCCGTCTCCGACCGACTGCCCGACTTACTCAGACCGGACGGGACACGGTATGGTCCCGCCCGACCCGACCGCCAGTTCGCCTGACTCGACCACTCGCTTTTCTCCGCCCCGACCCCGCCCGACTCGCTTAACCCGAGCCGTGGGCGGCCCACGATCAAGGCCCTAGAAATATCTAGCTTAATGTGCTAATATTTCATGCTATATGTTCCTGCATATTATTCTGCTAACCTTCATGTTTTTCTAAGTAACACCAATGCAGCAAAGTGATCAATGTCATTGAGTCTTTTTATTTTTCTTTTACTTGAGTATTTATTTCTTTCTTTTTGATCTTTGCTCGAGGGCGAGCAAAAGTTAAGTTTGGGGGTATTTGATCGGTGTATTTTATATACACTTTTTGAGTCATTTTTAGTGAGTCTTTTGTCCCTTTTTGTACAAATACGTGTCGTCTTAGGATAGATTTTCTTTCTTTTGAGTCAAATTGGTTAAAATGGCTCTTTGGCGGAAAAGAAGCAAAAAAAGGGCAAAAGTGGAGGTTCCAGAGCTTAAAATGCGAGAAAGTGGCGAACCAGCAGACAGATTGCAGGCCATGGCGCTCCTCCCAACGAGGGCGGCGCCCGCGCGCCTAATATCCGTAGGCCTCGAAGTTTCAGCGCGCGCGCCTGCATAGCAGAGTGCGCCGCGTGCCTAATCATCGAGAGTCAGAACTTCTCAGCCGCGCGGCTGATGGCCGTAGCGCCGACGCTGAAAATCGAGTTTTGACGATTTTATGGGCCAGGCCTGAAGGAAAACCTTAAGGGCGGTTTTGAGGCTATAAAAAGAGAACCCTAGACAGTTTTCAAGAGTTCACTTTCTGGCACAAACACAACACATCTTGGAGTTCAAGATTGGAGACCATTCTATTGTAATTTTCTTTCTTTCTTTTACTTTATTTCAGTTTTTATGTTGGATATTGAATTAGTTCTTGTCATGTCTAAGGCTAGGAACTAATTCTAATATAGGGCTTTTCATGTCAATTCACTTGAACCTTATTTTATGAGTTAATGCATGTTTATGGTTGTTCTTCTTATTGTTGAGATTGATCCAATAGTGTTTTGAATGCTTGGTAATTACTTGATCATTAATTATCATTATTTATATGATTTCTAATCAAACTTCGAAAGGAGGAGGTTGTGACTATGCTGTAGTTGGGTAATCATAGGTCGAATTGAGGATGAAAATACCTCAATTACTTGTGTAGCGTTAACGGGGGTTTAAATACCTAAATTACTTGCGTAAACGTTAACAGGGTTTTTGTTCTTAATCCTCCTATAGAGTCATCCTTATCACCGAAAGGTAGAAAGGAACGCTACTGGGGTTGAATGTTTATATAGCCTTAACGGGAGTATAAAACGGATTAGTAAACCTGCTATCTCCAAAAGAAGAAGAACCATAATTTATTGCATTAATAAGTAGTATAAGTGGATAGTTGAGGAGACTTGGAAGCCCTATTTCCATCATCACTGAAGTAAACACTTAGTTAATTAGCCTTTATAATTGTTAGTTATAATCAACAAACTCAAATATCGGTCACCAAATAGATAACAAAGAATAGAAGTTGGTACTTGAACACTAATCCCTGAGGACGATAACTCGGTCTTCAAAGACTATATTACTTGACTCGACAACGTGCACTTGCGTTAAAGTGTGTGCATTAAATCGCGCATCAACAAGCATCCACGAATATGACTTATTTTATATAGACATGTTTTGACTCTCATTTCATAAGACACATGTGTATTGCTATCTTGATTATTATACTTGTCTCATGTTATCCTTTGGCCAGATATGATGATCTTCACATTACTTCATGTTTTATATACTCAGTGCATTATTTCGTACTGACCCTCTTTCCTCGGGGGGCTGCGTTTCATGCCCGCAGGTACAAATATTCAGTTTGGTGATCCTCCAGTCTAGGATTTCTGTTCAGCTATTTGGAGAGTTTCATTGATCCGGAGCCAAGTCATTTTAGTGTAGACCCTTTTGTTATAGATTTATGTATATTCAGGGGTACGGCGGGACCCTGTCCCATCATGTTTCACTATCATACACTTAGAGGTCTGTAGACAGGTATGGGTGGTAGATGTGTTTTGGACTTATGTGTATTGTAGACGTGTGTTGGTCATCTGTACCGTTGTACTTCATTTTGGGATGTCCTTGTATATAGTGACAACCTTGTCGGCTTGCCTATTTTGATATGGTTTACAGATTTCTACATTATCCTTGGTATCTATGTGATTATATGTGACAGATGGGTATAAGGGTTCCTAGGTAGGGCACCGGGTCGCGGCCCGTCGGGTCGGGTCGTGACAGGATCACCTGATTTGTTTATACGTGCCTTGATTCTTTCATGGTGGTATCTTCCAACTCTCCAAATGAGGTAGATTCCCCATCCTTTTTAGTGTCGATGAGAACCAATACCGTCGAAATTATCTCAACTAGGTACATGCCTTTCCCAAAGGAATGAAACATGCACCGTAAGTACTAAAACTCTTTTCATTCATATTAGATAACATGCCTTTAAACCTTCCCTTTTTCTATCTTCTCATTTGTCCAATGGATTCCGACTCATGTGGATAATCTCCATACATGGGTCGATAAAATAATTAGCACTTATCCACATAAGAAGCGGACATGAAAAGAACTTTTTGACAAATGATGGGTTGCCCGAAACCATGGTTAGTATTTGCCTAACTCCCCTTTTAGCTTTAATCATAACCTTGTGCACTTTTCCACTTCTTCTAATTTTCGAACTTGCAGGTCTACCGAAGGGCACCTCGATTCATAAATCCAACCGTTTTGATTCTCCAGTTGTCCCTGATCCGGTATTTGATCCGGCCACATCAGTTCAATATATCACCGATGTATCAAATAAAAAGAAATTCTCCAAACCCAAATCCTTGAAGCCTCCGAAATCACCTTCGGTTGGTTCAAAGAGAAAAGGAGCTTCCAAAGCGGGTGGCCCTTTCAGAAGTCAAGACACCGGCATCTCACCATAAAATATTTAGGTGAGAAAGGTCACCACCACCACCACTCCAGCGGAGGATACTCCTGCCGAAGTTAGAGAAGAAAATGTTACTGAAACTAACCCAACCAATTCTGCTGCCAACTGATGTCGTAGCTACTCCTTCCACCACGCCATCGGCCACCGAGCTAGTCATCATCGAGGATGAAGATGAAGGCACAAACAAGGAGATGTTGGCTAAGAAAACCAAAACTTCCACTTTAACTCATCCTTCATCATCACAATCGACCCCAAGCTTTGAGCAAGAAGACTTTGAGAACTTCTTCGAGGAAGACGGATTCTCTGCTAACCCGACTGAGTGGTGAATTGCTAACCCGACTGAGTGGTGAATACCTCTGGGTTTTCTAACCTAGTCATACCTTAGAAAATAACCAAGTCTACTCGAACTCCAAAGAACTATGCCAGCTCTCGATCCAAACTCGTGAGCGTCTTCTTGACCCCAAGTGCAGACCCAAAGAAAGTGCGATCTGCCACTATTTCCTTCTTCGAGGACATCAACTTCCTATCCCGACCAGTTGAGATTGCCAACTCCCCTCGTATCATCTTGTTTCCCTTTGGTGTTGGAAATTTCAGCATCATATGTAACGTCGAAGGTACAACCTTTATGTCATGTATCCAAGGTCTGACGAATAAAGCGTTGTACCTCATTTCTCCTTCTATGATATAAAACTTCATTTGTTGAATTGTCCTGGCTGTATTGACTAGAAGAACGAACTCCCCCTTTATGGTCCCACTTGTCATGTTTAAACCATTTAGAACTTGGGCTATCGGTACAATTTGGTCCAACAACCCCAAATTCTCTATCACGTTCTATCAGATGATGTTGGCCGAGCTACCTGGATCAATTAAAATTTGCTTAATGTGAAATTTATTAGTAAATACAGAAATTATCAGTGCATCATTGTGAGGTTGAATGATGCCCTCCACATCTTCATAATTGAAAGATATTGATTCCTCCAGTTCATAATTTTCGGATCTTTTCTCTCGAATTATTGACACTTTTGTCTTCTTTGTGGTCAGGATAGATCCATTCGGAACATCCACCCCCTCGATAATCATATTTATGATATGTTGGGGTTTAATCGGCTCCATATGTTTGTTTGATTCTCTATTTTTGTAGTTTTCCTTTGCACGATCACGTAAGAACTTACATAGATGACTATTTTTCAATAATCGGGTCACTTTATCCCTTAACTGGTGACAATCCTTTGTTCGATGACCACGAGTTCTATGGTAATCATAAATTAGGTTCGGATTTCTTTGAGTCGGGCCTGTCGGAAGTGATCTTGGTCACTCTGTCTTATTTATATGTCCAATGGCTAAAACGGGTCCAACCGCATCAATGTTGAAATGATATTCGAAAAAACTCGGGCTTTTCACAAGGTTAGAAGAAGAGCCACCAATATCATTTTTGAATTGCAAATCCCTACTACCAGACACTCAATCATTACGCTTATCTCTTTTGTCCGATGAGAAATTGTGATTGTTGCGACCCCGATCCGATCTGAAATTCGACCTCTCCGGTTGCCCATATGATTGATATCAATCTTTTGAAATTTCGGCTCTGATTTGACTATCATTTTTAATTTATCAAATTTCTTGTTCCGTCCTACTGACCCTAGTAGATGTTCAAGCTGATCATCCCCCATCTTGATTTTGGAATCGTACCTTGATGCGCGATTTATGCACACACTAACGCAAGTGCACGTGTCGTTACAAGTAAAATAGTCTAGAAGACCGAGTTATCGTTCTCAGGGATTAGTGTTCAATTCTCAAATTCTATTCTATGGTATCTATTTGGTAACCGATGATTGATAAAGTGTTTATAACTATAATTATGAATGCTAATTAAACTACTTTATTTTACTTCAGTTATGGTGGAAATAGGGCTTCCAAATCTCCTCAACTATCCGCCCATCTTACTTGTTAATGCAATTAATTATGGTTCTTCTTCTATTTTGAGATTGCAGGTTAACTAAGCCGTTTTATACTCCTATTAAGGTAATATAAACACTCAACCCCAATATAGAACTCTTCTACCTTTCGGTGATAAGATTGACTATAAAGAAGGATTAAGAGCAATAACCTATTAATACTACACAAGTATCGGGGTACTTTCGTCCACGATTTAACCTATGTTTATTCAACTATAGCATATTCACAATCTCCCCTTTCGGCTTTCGATTAGAAATCATATGAATTATGATAATTAGTGATCAATTAATTACCAAACATTCAAGACAATTATTGAATAAATCTCAACAACAACAAGAAGAACCAAAACATACATTAATTCATAAGAATAAGTTTCAAGTGATTTGACATGGAAAGCCCTAGATTAAATTAATTCCTACCCATAGACATGACAAAAACTAAACTAATATCCAACATAAACTATAAAGAAATAAAACAAGAAACAAGAAATTACTAAGAAGTGGTCTCCAATCTTGATCTCCAAGGTTGTGTGAATTGGCAAGGATGAGAACTCTCAAATCTGACCTAAAGGCTACTTTTTATAGCCTCTAAAACGTTTTCCAGGTTTTCCTTCGTGCTCGCCCATTCCATTCAATTTGCAGTTTTCCGCCTCGGCGCTGTGGCGCGAACTCCCTGCAACTCTCTGAAATTTGGGCGCCGTGGCGCTCTGACCCTGCTGGCTGGAGGCGCCGCTGCCGCCTGCTTCGCGTCTTGCCGCCAACTTTCTCGCTTTTTGAGCTCTGGGACCTCTGTATCTGCCCTCTTTTTGCTCATTTTCCGCCAATAAGAAACTTTAAACCAATATGACTCAAAAGAAGGAAAATTTATCCTAAGACGACACATATTTGTACAAAACTGGGCAAAAGACTAACTAAAAGCGACTCAAAAGGTGTATATACCGATCAAACACCCCCAAACTTAACCTTTGCTCGCCCTCGAGCAATGATCAAAAGAAAGAA
Source organism: Przewalskia tangutica (assembly GCA_029844215.1). Taxonomy (NCBI): domain Eukaryota; kingdom Viridiplantae; phylum Streptophyta; class Magnoliopsida; order Solanales; family Solanaceae; genus Przewalskia; species Przewalskia tangutica. Next base: position 10,875,415 of record CM056740.1, on the reverse strand, counting down.
ATAAAGACAAGAGGAAAAAAGAATTAGACTGACTCAAAGACACTGATCACTTTGCCGCACAATTGTTACTTAGAAAAGCATGAAGGTTAGCAGAATAATATGCAGGAACATATAACATGAATTTTTAGCATTCTAACACATTAAGTTAGATGTTTCGCAAATTCAATTCAATCATGTTCAATGGAAGTAAGAATACCTAACTATGCATGTCAATTTCAAAATTCTATGACATGTTTACTTGCTATTCTCCACTAATAATGGATACACATATAAGAGATCTTCAGGGCTTTTCAGGATTGTAATGTAGGCTTAGGCATGGGTAGGTAAAAATAGGCATTTAGGCTCATTTTATATACCATAAGCTCTTTTGCTTTTCAATTCTTCCCTTTTCTTTTGATTTTCTTTCTTCACTTTATACCTATCTTTCCCTCTTTTGTTTTGAGAGAGTGAAATGTATTATGAATAACAGACACCCCCAAACTTAGGCTTTTGCCTATTTATTATTACTTTTTCATTGGGGTGCATCTAAATTTGTTATACCCCGTAGTTCCTGAGTATGTATGTAAGGACGTACGTACAATTGTATAATCCCTAATTAGGTTAAGGATGAAATTATGAACTTTCGACGGAAAAGATTCCGAACCTTGTGAAGGGAATTTTACGTTTTTAATATTTTAACCGATTACAGATTTTTCCGAGAGATGAAATATTTTGGACCAATAGGAGGGCGACATGTGTCACCCTTGGGTGGCACATGTTGGACGAAAATATTAGGCAAGTGGCCAAGTCAATTAGTCAAAGTCTTGGGAGATATTTCTTTGGGATAGTGGGAGTAGGTTTGGACGTTTTTTGTGGGGCAAGTGGAGGCCTTGTTGGACGTTTTTCTTGAGCAAGTGGATGGCCACATGTCTCTTTGTTGTGGTGGACATATGTCCCAATGTTGTGGTGGACATATGTTCCAATATTGTGGTGGACACTTGGTGGAAGACTCCACTCACACAAGCAACCCAATCTTCACCCTCCATTTGTTTTAATCTTGGTCATTGAAGGTTCTATAAATACCCCCCCTCTAGTGCAAGACTTCTTCATCCACTTAAACATTTTCCAAGTCTCAAAACTCCCTCCCCCTTTGAGTAGCTCTCGTCCAAACACCCCCCCTTCCTTGTTGTTCTCGTCGAAATACCCCCCCCCCCTTTGGTAGAAATTGTCTTCAAGTATTGTTACTATTCCAAAATACCTTAGCCTAAATCCCTTGTTATATTCCAAAGTTACCTCTATACTAAAAGCCCGGAAATACTACTTTATTTCCTTTAGTCACAAAACGAAACCCTAGGAAAATCTTCATAGTTGGTTGAAGTTTTAAGTAGAAGTTGTTTAGAAACTTCTAAGGGGTTCTTGGAGCTATCGGAGCGTGCAGAATATGAGCTAAACGTTGTTCAGGATCGACATTTAATCTTGGATAATTTTGGGCTTGTCGAGGTAATAATCTTTGTCCTTCTATTGTAATTGGAGATTACATATTGTAGTAGTTTAGAATTAAGTTTAAGATTAATAGAAGGATGGTATAAAAGAAGAGAATTGAACTATACTTACATTGGGCTGTATTTACAGTAGACTTGTGTAGTTTGGCGGGTAGGAAAATGCTGCCCAATTTTCCGTAGAATAAAGAACCTTCTGCATAGAATATTCTACAGAGTAGTCTAGACGTTGATAGACGTATTTGACTATTATAGGTTGATACTCTGCGCGCGACATATTCTACTTGACAGGTGGATTTCGCCGAGGAGGTATGTGATTCTTCCTATCCTCTTGAGCATGATATTTTTGATATATATATATATATAGTACGGTAGACGTACGTGTGTTAACAAAAATTGGTTTTACTCTGATGTCTTTTGACTTGAGTTTTAAATAATAAGAATCTTGAAGTATTTCAAAAGAGTTATGAATCATTTTTGAAATAAAAGTAATACTTGGTTTTTCAAGCTTAAGTGTTATAGTTGTTGCATTCCTAGAGGTTTGTAGTCCTGTTGTAAAGTTGGGATGTAACTGTTCACTCTTGATGTATATATACATGCCGAAAGACAATCTTTTCTTGGATAAACTATTTCTCTTTTCATATTGTTTCATGTCTTGTTTTTATATTCCGCTGGTTTCTCTGATGTATGTCTACTTAGGTGCCCGGGTAAGACACGATCCACGCCCGGTTCGGTCGTGACAAAAGTGGTATCGAGCGATTAATCCTCGGAAAGTGTCTGCAGGCCGTATCTAGTAGTCTTGATTATCGATGTGTTGTGCACCACACCAATAATCAGGAGGCTATAGGATATTTAGGATTGGTTTCCATTCTTCTCACTCTGAGATCGTGCCTTAGAGTTGTGTTATAAGTTGGACCCCTCTAACATATTTCTTTTCTTTACCAGTTATACCTCCACGCAAGGCAACCCGCCCGGGCGGCAAGGCGTGGAGTCGCTAGTAGGATACCACGAGGCCTGTGCCCGCCTATACGAGGCGATACCTCAGACGGCGAGTTCCACGACGCCACGACCCCAAAGAGACCACTACGCACTGCGCCCATCCCCACACCGGGGCAGAGGAGATGGGTTACATGGAGATGGCCCAGCTACTAGCCAGGATTGTGGCCAGACATGAGGATAGGCTGGACGCAGCAGTTCCAGTAGCACCCGTGGTTCATCCTAGATCGAATAGCTTGAGACTACGGGATTTTTTGAGTTGTAGCCCGCCAGAGTTCTACGGGTCGAGGCCTGAGGATGATCCGCAGGAGTTCATCCGATAGCTACAGCGGATCATGAGAGTGATCAGGGCTTCGGAGACCGAGTCAGTGGTCTTAGGTTCACATCGGATGCGTGATACTGCAGTCGATTGGTTTGATTCGTGGGAGCTGTCCCGGGGAGAGCATGCACTTCCAGCAGTATGGGACGAGTTCTCGGAGGCTTTTCTCAGCCACTTCTTGCCTCCCCAGATGAGGAGGGCACGGGCCGACAGATTTTTAATGCTGAGACAGAGAGGGCGCACAGTTCGGGAGTACAACGTTGAGTTCGATTCGTTGGCTCAATATGTCCCTGCGGTAGTAGCAGATATGGAGGACCGAGTGCACCGCTACGTCACCGGGCTAGATGATTATTTGGCAGAGTCTTGCTCAGGTGTAGCTCTTCAGCCGGGCATGGACATTGCCCGCATGCAGGCTCATGCACACTGGGTGTGAGGCGTAGAGGCCGACGGGTCGAGATATCGCCAGCGAAGAAGGCCAGACGACAGGATCTTTTGGTAGCTCTCGGGGTGGGCGGTCTCGGCGAGACTAGATTTTCACCACGCCACCATAGCACTCCTACACCGCCTTCGAGACAACGAGTATTCGGGATGTCGGGGCCCTGTGGCTTCGACTTCCGTGGTAGCAGAGGTGCTAACCGATCGAGACCGCCCCCCTCAGTGTGGCCGATGCGGTAGATCCCATTACGGGAGTTGTGGCCCTACTTCAGAGTTTGTTATGCTTGTGGTCGGCGGTCACTGCGAGGACCGTCCACCGCGGCGCGCAGATGGTAGGGTCACCTACGTGGTCTTTGCCGGTCTTCATCTCCTACGATTACTCGCCCGAGGGGTGGTACTCATGGACCAGCCGGTCGCGCAGAGGTCGTGGCACGGTCAGCCCAGCCGTCCTCGAACCGCATTTATGCCCTGTCCAGCCGCCAGGACCAGGAGGCATCGCCGGATGTCGTCACAGGTACTTTATCAGTTTCTTGTTGTGACGTATATGCCTTGATAGATCCGGGTTCTACTCTGTCCTATATATCTCCCCATATTGCTAGTAGGATAGGGATAGAGCCTGAGTCCATAGACCCTTTCGAGGTAGCTACGCCAGTGGGTGATTCGGTTGTAGCTCGACGGATATATAGGGCTTGCCCAGTGTCCTTATGCAGTCGTCAGACCCTAGCCGACTTGATAGAGTTGGATATGACTGATTTCAATGTGATCATGGGTATGGATTGGCTAGCTTCTTGCTACGCCAATGTGGACTGCAGGGCGAGGTTGGTACGGTTCCAGTTTCCTGGGGAGCCGGTTATTGAGTGGGAGGGGAACACTGTGTCGCCGAGGGGTAGGTTTATTTCTTACCTCAAGGCTAGGAAGATGGTGCAGAAGGGGTATATCTACCATCTCATTCGGGTGTTTGATACTGAGGCTGCGATACCAGATTTTGATGCTCCAAGAGTCGAGAGTTCCCATGTGTTTCCGCACGACCTCGGGTATCCTCCCGAGAGGAGATAGAGTATTGTATCGATGTCTTTGCGACACTCGGCTTATATCCATTCTCGCCATACGAATGACACCGACGAGTTGAGAGAGTTGAAGGACCACCGAGGATTTCCGGAGAAGCGGCTTCATCGCCTAGTGTTTCTCCCCGGGAGCGCGGTATTGTTCGTGAAGAAGAAGGACGACGCCGCGCATGTGTTGATTACGGTGAACAACAAGGTGACTATTAAGAACGAATACCACCTTCCCGTGATTGATGATTTGTTCGACTGGCAGTGGTGCGAGATGTTTCTCCAAGATTGATCTGCGATCGGGCTATCATCAGTGCGAGTTAGAGAGGCGGATGTCCCAGATCGCATTCACGACCCAGACGCACTATTGTCACGACGAACCGGCCCGTGGATCGTGCCTTACCCCGGGCACCCTAGTGATACAACATCAGAGAAAATCAGCGGAAATAAAAACATGAACATGAATTAAGAGACAAGATAAATAAACAGGCCAACCAAAACAGTTGCCTTCATCATATATATATAAATACCCGAACAGTTATCTTTTTACAAACCCTGCCCACAACAGTGCTACAGAACTCTAAGATTTTTACAACAGCTATGACGGGACAGGGCCCGCCATACCACGAATGTATAAGAATCTGCTGCACTCGTGGTAACATACCAAAAGATAAGCCTCCAAGAAATGGGGCTTCCGACACGAATCGTGATCCTATGGCGAGGATCCACAACCGATGTACTTCCACTGCAGATGAACGCAGCTCAAGGAGGTCGATAACAGTACCAAGTATGTGAAATCAGAAAAGACTATAAATGAAATCATAATAGTCTATATAAAGCAGAGACATGTATGATAACGGATGAAATACGTGTCGGCCATCCCGGGACTCGGTGTATAATCGGATGAAATACGTGTCCTCGCCATCTCGTGGGACTCGGTGTATAATCGGATGGAATACGTGTCCTCGCCATCTCGTGGGACTCGGTGTATAATCGATGGAATACGTGTCCTCGCCATCTCGTGACTCGTATAATCGGATGGAATACGTGTCCCGCCATCTCGTGGGACTCGATGTATAATCAAATGAATACGTGTCCTCGCCATCTCGGGACTCGGTGTAGAATCGTTCACAACAAATCAACCGCCTCCATCGAGACGCGGGTACAGTAAATACAACAAAGGCTATCACAACAAGCATAGGCAAGTTTCACAACAACAAGCATAGGCAAGCTTCACAACAACAAGCATAGGCAAGTTATACACAACTCAAAGTACTTTCATTTTATGCCAAAGTCCGGTTTTAACTCTAAGGTACTACGACGTTAAATTCCTTTTAAAGATCCATTTCTTTTACAAAGGTCACCCGATACCGTAGTATAAAATTAGAGTGACTAACATTGTTAAGTAAACCAAAATGCTTTCCTTTGTAAAATCAAGTAACAACCTTATTTTCCAAATGTTCAAGTTTGCCTAATTTCAAATGCTCAAGTTTCTCATTTTAGAAAAGGTTTCGTAGTTCATAGTTTTAATCCTTTAAAACATAATTCTCCTTTAAACGTTTTGAGAAACATATGTCTTATATGTGAGTAGGTTATTCTTGTTTATAATCAATCTTATTAAGCGACCATGATCTAGAAATGTAATATCATTTTGTCTCATCTTAGCTTCTATGCGGATGGAGGTTTCTACCGGTTTTAATACCATACTTCATTATTCAATACATTTTCCTTTATTAACGCTGCAGTTGGTTTGCCGATACTCATTCTCGATTTCCAAATCAAGAAACATTATTCCTTTTAAAACCAAGTACTCATTACTCACGAATGAGGTTTCACACTTTTTAACAAAATTTATATCAATACCATTAAGCCAAGTCTCTTATCTTCAAAAAATCAGTAAACCATTCTTTTTATCACTCTTAAGACGTTATACATAACTTCCCATAAAGCTAGTACAACTCTTTATGTTTTCAAAGCCAAGTATTACTCTTCTTTCAAAAAGGTCTTTTTGAAACACTTCAAGTTCTTTATTACTACACATCAAATCCGTTATAAGTCAAATCAGTTACCCTTTGAAACCACAAAGCATTTTCTTACCTACATAAAGCTGTTATAACCAACTTCCCATAAAGCCGTTATAACACTTTATGTTTCAAACCAATCAAATACATTAAACACACGTACGCTTCACCAGATTACATAGTTATACACATATCATGCTAGAACAGATAGGAAGAGGTTCACATACCTCGCGACGATTACCGATTAATAGCAAAGCGCTCCAAGTACCTCAAACCGTCGGCTACACCTTAAGCCAAGTAGACCACGCCACACGTAGTATTTCAACCTATAGAGGCCACAAGGCGCCTATTAACATCTTAGATCTCAATGCAGAATATCTTACGTAAAATTGGCAAGAAGACCTCCCCGCAACAACAGAAATCTCCTCTATCGAGGCCGCCACCAAGCCAACCAGTGGGGTTTGCACGCCTAACCGGACGTGTACAATTCTACTCACAAGAATACTACACAAGCTCATCAGAATACACCCTATGTAATTACTGATTCACCACTTCTTAAAATTCAGGCTTAAGTCGCAAGACATTGCCGTAAGTATTATTCAGGCTTAAGTCAAAAGACATTGCCGCACAACTACGTTCAGTTCTATATATAGTATACTTAACTATATACTCCTACAACATGTAATTTCCAATTACAATGTATGTCAAGAATGTTTACCTCGATAACCCAAAATTATCCGAGTTTATATGTCGATCCTGAGCAAGGTTTAGCTCCTACTCCGTGCGCTCCAACCCGCTCCAAACAACCCTTAGAAGTTCTAACCAACTTCTACTTAACACTTCAACCGACTATGAAGGTTTTTCCTTAGGGTTTCGTTTTTGTGACTGAGGGAAGTATAATAGTATTTTCTGGGCTTTTGTATAAGTGTAACCTTGGGAATACTACAAGGTATTTGGGCCAAGGTATTTGGGCATTATAACAATACTTGGAGAGTATTTCTATACCACAAAAGGGGGGGTATTTATACGAGGCAACTAGGCTAGGGGGGGTACCCCACGGCTAAACACCACAAAGGGAGGGAGCCTCCCGGCCCCGGGCCCTCACCGGGGGCGGGGGTGGTGGACGAAAACTCACAAGGGAGAGGGAGGGATTTTTAACACTTAGAAGAATATTTGGATGAAGAATTTCATCAACAAAGGGTGGGTATTTATAGGTCAAGCCATGGCCAACCAAGGGCCAAGATTAATCCATGAGTTAGGCAAGTGTAAGGCCAAGATCAAGCCAAGTACACCTTATCCATCTACCACCAAAATATCCTACCAACTACTTGACAAAACAAGCCACACTTTTCGTCCCAATTACCGCCCAAACGCGTTCCCAATTGAGGGTGACAAGTGTCGCCTCTCGTTGGTCCAAAATGTTTCGCCTCTGAAAAATCCGCAAAAATTATAAAGGACATAGCCGAATTTTCCCTACGAAAGTCGTGGAAACGCTTCATTTAAAAACGACTCCTTTTGGTAGTTATGCACAATTTCGAACCTTGCCTAACTTTAAGGCTCAAATTTCTACGTACGTCCTCACGTACATACCCTGGAAATACGGGGTATAACAACTATGAGTTCAGGGTTATGTCTTTCGGTTTGGCCAATGCTCCGGCGGTATTCATGGATTTGATGAACCGAGTGTTCAAGCCATTTTTGGATACGTTTGTGATAGTATTCATTGATGACATCTTGGTTTATTCCCGCTCAGAGCAGGAGCATGCGGAGTATTTGAGGATTGTGCTGAGAGTTCTCCAGACCGGCCAGACGCCAAGTTTTGAAGTGTGAGTTCGTTGACTTCGTGGCATTTCTTGGGCATATTGTCGGGCCGATGGTATTCGTGGATACGCCAAGATCGAGGCGCAGTCAGAGCCTGCACTACTCCGGCAGAGGCGCAACTTTCCGGGCCTCAGGTTATTATCGGTTCGTGGAGAAGTTTGCTTCTATTTCGCACCATTGACTAGCCGACTCGTAAGGGCATCTAAGTTTCAGTGGACTGATGCTTGTGAGCGTGGTTTTACCATCGAAGGAGAGATTGACGACCGCCCAGCTTACTCTTCCGCAGGTCCAGACGGTTATGTGGTGTATTGTGCGTCAGCGTCGGGCTTGGATGTGTGTTGATGCAGCAGGTAAGGTTATAGCGCACGATCTCGACACTCAAGAAGCATGAGAACTACCCCACCCATGATTTGAGTCGCGCGGTGATTCACGCCTTGAAGATCCGGAGACACTATTTGTATGGAGTTCATGTGGATATTTACACGCACCACAAGAGCCTCCAGATATCTTTCACCACGGAGTCGAACTTACGGCGAGACGGTGGTTAGAGTTACTCAAGGATTATGATGTCGATATCCCGTACTCACCCGGGAAGGCCAATGTTGCGTATGCCCTTAGTCGTAAGTCGATGGGAGTCTATCGATGTGCACCAAAGAGGAGAGGGCATGGTCCGCGAGATACATCAATGAGCCTTGGAGTTCGATTGATTGGTTACGATAGCGGGGTTCGGGTTCGAGAGGTTGTCGAGTCTTCCATCGCCGGCGAGGTGAAGAGGCAACAGCTGAGGATCCGATTTTGACACGCATCGCGATACGATCTTCGTGAGGAAGGGTCCTTTGAGGTAGCACTGATGGGGTGCTAAGGTTTGAGGGCGAGGTTGTGTGTTCCGGATATTGCAGGACTTCGACAAAGAGTTCTAGGGGAAGCACACGGTAGCGTTACTCTATCCATCCGTGGTCGACAAAGATGTACCACGACCTCGGATCCGTGTATTGGTAGGATGGCTCAAGAGGACGTTGCAGAGTTTGTTGCTCGCCCGTGTTGTCGCAGTAAGGTAGAGCACCGCAGGCCCGTGGATTATTGCAGACGATAGAGATCCCGACCGAAGTGGAGGTGATCAACATGGACTTTATCACGGATTACCTCGCACTCGGAGGAAGCATGATTCTATCCGGGTTATCGCCGACAGTCGATTTAAATCGCCCACTTTCTTCCCGTCAGACGACTTTTTCTACCGAGGATTATGCTAGACTTTACATCCGAGAGATCGTGAGACCGCATGGGGTCCCTATTTCTATCATATCGCATGCAGGAGCCCGATTTCGCTAACTTCGGAGGTCTTTCCGAAAGGGATTAGGGACGCAGTGAGCCTCGATCTTGCATTCCATCCTCGCATGCAGACGACAGCAGAGCGTACTATCCAGACTCTTGAGGATATGCTGCGAGCCTGTGTTATTGACTTCAGGGGTAGCTGGGAGGATCATTTGCCTCTAGTAGAGTTTGTGTATAATAATAGCTACCACTCCAGTATTCAGATGACGCCTTATGAGGCCTTGTATGGGAGGAAGTGCAGATCGCCGATAGGCTGGTTTGATGTGGGCGAGGTGCAGTTAGTGGGACCGGACTTGATACAGCAGGCAGTGGATAAGGTGAAGCTTATCCAGGAGCGGTTATTGATACCGAGTCGCATGGTCGTATGTAGATCATCGTCGTCGACATCTGGAGTTTGAGGTTGATGATTGGGTTTTCCTGAAGGTGTCACCCATGAAGGGTGTGATGAGGTTTGGGAAGAAAGGGAAGCTCAACCCGATGTACATCGGGCCTTATCAGATTGTCCGCAGGGTAGGCAAGGTTGCCTATGAGTTGGATCTGCCGTCCGATCTGGATGCAGTGCATCCGATTTTTCATGTTTCTATGCTGAGGAGATGTATCGGGGATCCATCTAGAGTGCACCCAATTGACGATGTCCAGGTGACGGAGGGGTTATCGTATGAGGAGAGTCCCATAGCGATACTCGATCGTCAGGTTAGGCGGCTGCGGACAAAGGATGTGGCTTCCATCAAGGTCCTATGGCGGAACGAGAACAGAAAGGAGATGACGTGGGAAGCAGAGGAGGACATGAGGCAGAGGTATCCTCACTTATTCCCCACACCTCCAGGTAACTCCCTTTCCTACTTGCTGGTTTTAATTTTCATATGTGCTTAAGTGTTGTGTTGTGGACATGTGTGACATTTGCAAATTGTTTAAGTTGTGAGGAGCTATGTCGTTTCTGATTTGATTGAATCTAGAAGGAACATTCGGGACGAATGTTTCTAAGGAGGGGAAAATGTTATACCCCGTAGTTCCTGAGTATGTATGTAAGGACGTACGCATAATTGTATAAGCCTTAATTAGGTTAAGGATGAAATTGTGAACTTTCAACGGAAAAGATTCCGAACCTTGTGAAGGAAATTTTACGTTTTTAATATTTTAACCGATTACGGATTTTTCCGAGAGATGAAATATTTTGGACCAATAGGAGGGCGACATGTGTCACCCTTGGGTGGCACATGTTGGACGAAAATATTGGGCAAGTGGCCAAGTCAATTAGTCAAAGTCTTGGGAGATATTTCTTTGGGATAGTGGGAGAAGGTTTGGACGTTTTTTGTGGGGCAAGTGGAGGCCTTGTTGGACGTTTTTCTTGAGCAAGTGGATGGCCACATGTCTCTTTGTTGTGGTGGACATATGTCCCAATGTTGTGGTGGACATATGTCCCAATATTGTGGTGGACACTTGGTGGAAGACTCCACTCACACAAGCAACCCAATCTTCACCCTCCATTTGTTTTAATCTTGGCCATTGAAGGTTCTATAAATACCTCCCCTCTAGTGCAAGACTTCTTCATCCACTTAAACATTTTCCAAGTCTCAAAACTCCCTCCCCCTTTGAGTAGCTCTCGTCCAAACACCCCCCCTTCCTTGTTGTTCTCGTCGAAATACCCCCCCCCCCCTTTGGTAGAAATTGTCTTCAAGTATTGTTACTATTCCAAAATACCTTAGCCTAAATCCCTTGTTATATTCCAAAGTTACCTCTATACTAAAAGCCCGGAAATACTACTTTATTTCCTTTAGTCACAAAACGAAACCCTAGGAAAATCTTCATAGTTGGTTGAAGTTTTAAGTAGAAGTTGTTTAGAAACTTCTAAGGGGTTCTTGGAGCTATCGGAGCGTGCATTACGAGCAACGCGTTGTTCAGGATCGACATTTAATCTTGGATAATTTTGGGCTTGTCGAGGTAATAATCTTTGTCCTTCTATTGTAATTGGAGATTACATATTGTAGTAGTTTAGAATTAAGTTTAAGATTAATAGAAGGATGGTATAAAAGAAGAGAATTGAACTATACTTACATTGGGCTGTATTTACAGTAGACTTGTGTAGTTTGGCGGGTAGGAAAATGCTGCCCAATTTTCCGTAGAATAAAGAACCTTCTGCATAGAATATTCTACAGAGTAGTCTAGACGTTGATAGACGTATTTGACTATTATAGGTTGATACTCTGCGCGCGACATATTCGATTTGACAGGTGGATTTCGCCGAGGAGGTATGTGATTCTTCCTATCCTCTTGAGCATGATATTTTTGATATATATATATAGTACGGTAGACGTACGTGTGTTAACAAAAATTGGTTTTACTCTGATGTCTTTTGACTTGAGTTTTAAATAATAAGAATCTTGAAGTATTTCAAAAGAGTTATGATTCATTTTTGAAATAAAAGTAATACTTGGTTTTTCAAGCTTAAGTGTTATACTAGCTTTATGGGAAGTTAGGTATAACAACTTAAGAAAGATAAGAGGAAACAGTTTACTTATTTGTTTATAAAAGCCTTATAAATGATTTCTGAAGGTGTGGTAAGTTGGTTTGATAAGTAGACATATTATGATGCTACGTGTGTTAGTGTCTTGTAACGTTTGTGTAAAGGGGGTTCCCTTGTTGTGCTTATGTTGTTTAACGATAAGTAGTTGTGCTGATATTATATCACTTACACCCCCCTGACTTGTTATGCCGAGGGTTAGCCGCCCCCGATGCGAGGAATACCTCATGCGGGTCTGTGTGACCTATGCGGAGCTGCGGGAGTTCCAGGATGATCACTCCGGGTGTGTTACCCGACGCGAGGAATACCTCACGCGTCTGTGTGACTACGCGGATCGCGGAGTCTGTTGATGCCGAGGTTAGCTACCGATGCGAGGAATACCTCACGCGACCTAGGTGGTCTATGCGCGATCGCGGAGTCCAGAATAGGCTCGCATAATGATACTATAGCGATCGCCTTGCTACGATCATTAGCGGCCTAGAAAAGACCGATTACATTATATCTATTTTGCTCTTGTTTATCTTTGTGGCACTATGCGCGTTGAATTGGTTGTATTTGTAAGTGGTTTTAAAATGCTTTGATTTCATTTCGATTTACGCTTCACATACTTGGTAATTGTCAGATCGACCTCTTCGGGCCGCGTTCATGCCGCAGGTAAGGGAAAGCAGGTGGTAGATCCTCATTCTTAGGATCTTTACTCTGGTGTCAGGAGCCCCATTTCTCCGGAGGCTCGACTTTTGGTACGACTCTCCCTGTGTTGTAAATATTTTGTACATTCAGGGTATGGCGGGGCCCTGTCCCGTCATAGTTGTTGCATTCCTAGAGGTTTGTAGTCCTGTTGTAAAGTTGGGATGTAACTGTTCACTCTTGATGTATATATACATGCCGAAAGGCAATCTTTTCTTGGATAAACTATTTCTCTTTTCATATTGTTTCATGTCTTGTTTTTATATTCCGCTGGTTTCTCTGATGTATGTCTACTTAGGTGCCCGGGTAAGACACCAGTCACGGGCCCGGGTTCGGGTCGTGACAAAATTGTTCACTCTTTTTGTCTCTTTTTTAACACTTTCTATTCCAATCATCTCAAATTTTCACTTATGGCACAAGTGTGGAATTATAGGGTGTCAAAGAAAAAGTCTAATTTTTTAGGCTCAAAGGGGCTGACTAGGGATATTTTGAATGTCAGGGATAGGTAAAAAATGGTAAGAAAGGGCTAACAAAGAAATGCCTGAGTCATCTCCCTTACATGCATATCCTAACTATTTCGCCTCAAATAGCAAACAATCATACACATAGGTTCAATCATAAACAATGCGCAAATCAAGCAAGATACCCCAAATAATCTGATTTCATGAATTTTTGGCATATCTAACCTAAGTGTTTAGATGGTTGCTTCTAATTCCATTACATTATTCACTCTTACTTCACTAGGCGTTTCCAGTAACTACATCATGTATGATCTTTTAAAAAAAATGATGACTCAAAACATACTCAAAAATACACAAAACAAATCAAAAGACTCAAAAACACTAAGACAAATAAGACACCCCCCAAACTTAAATCACACATTGTCCCCAATGTGTGCAAGACTAAAAAAAAAGATAAAATAAAAGAAACAGGACGACTTACAAACTTGGTTTAAAGTGGTGGTGGTGGCGGCAGATGATGTCAGGAGTCCCGTGAGAGTGGAAAGGCTTTGGATTTTTGATTTGGAGAAAGGAAAGTCGGATTAGGGCTTCTTCAAAATTCAGACTTTCCGTCGCGCCAAGCCAGAATCAGCCATGGCGCCAAACTTCTGACCTACGAACTTTCAGTCGTGGCGCTCGATTTAGCCGCGCGCGCTAAACTTCGCGCTTTACGGACTTTTGCGCCGCGCCTCAGATCTGGCGCGCGCTACCGAGCCGGTTTTTCTTTTTTTCTCTTTTGATTTCTCAGTTTTCGTCCTCCAAATTCTTGGCCCTGCACCTGTCATCACAACATATAAATAATACCCTCTGTGAGACTGTTCTAAGTAAAAATTAAATTGCATTAAATTGAATAAAATAAAATAACATTGGGTTGCCTCTCAAGTAGCGTTGTCTTTAATGTCTTTTAGCCGGACGCAAGTTCCTTATTCAAGAGGCGTGGGGTAGATTAACCCCACAACCTATCCATTTCATCAACATTTTCCGTTTTCTCCTTCTGTTTTTCTTTTCTCTTTTTTCAAGAGGAGGTTTTGCATTACTTACCTGTTTTGGCGGGCTTATCTCCCTTGCTGTGGCTTGCGCTGGCTCAACCGATGTGCTGACAGTGCTAATTGCAAAGCACTTGCTCATGACTGGGGGTTCAATGATGTGTTTGAACACCTTGAACACCATCTCTTCACTTTCCACTCTAAGTGTCAGCTCACCATTATCCACATCAATTAGGGCTCTCCCGGTTGCTAAAAATGGTCTTCCCAATATGATGGGGATCTCATCATCTTCCTCCATATCCAGGATGAGGAAGTCCGCAAGAAAGAAGAATTTTCCCACCTTAACTAAGACATCTTCAATCTTTCCCCTGGGATGCACCACTGTCCTATCTGCTAACTGCAAGCTCACAGTGGTTGGTTTGGCTTCACCTAACCCCAACCTTTTAAAAATGCATGCGGCATAAGATTTATGCTAGCCACCAAGTCACGCGGCCCTATTACATGTTACCCGCCATCCGTGCAGCGTGAAGCTCCCGGATCCTCGAAGTTAGGGGCAATTTCTTCTGCAAGATGGCACTGCATTCCTCCGGTGCCACCATCTCGTACTCCGCCAACTTCTTATTCTTCCCAAGAATTTCCTTCATGAATTTAAAGTAAGTAGGCATTTGCTCCAATGCCTCAATGAACGGAATGTTGATGTGTAACTTTCTGAATATCTCCAAGAACTTGGAGAAATGCTTATCAACCACTTTATTTTGCAACCTCTGCGGGAAAGGAATCCTCTCAGTACTTTTATTGGGACTGTTGAGCTTTCTCTAATATCCGCGCCTTTAGTAGCCCTCTCTCTCTCTCATCTACTGCTCAACCACAGCCGAGTGGAAGTCGTTCTAACTGCTTTTTCACTCTCACCAGACCGCTTGGCATCGTTTCTCTTGGTTTATCTCTGTATTGCTAGGCAAAGTGCCATGTGGCCTGTTGTTTGCCATCTTCGCTAGTTGTCCCACATGTGTCTCCAAATTCCTGATAGAGGATCTAGTCTGCCATGAACTGGTCTCGTGAGTTAGTGAGTGTCAACAGGGTCGCTCTCAACTCATCCGATTTCTTGTTGAAGCGGTGCAATCGAATTGTTGTGAAGATGAGGCCCGAGTGAATGGTTGCTGATTTTAGTGCATCGCCTCGAAATTGGTTCTCACGCTTTTGATCACCCTCCATGAAAAATTAGGTGATTCCTCCACCGATTGTAGGTATTCGAATAGGGGTTGTTCGGGCCTCGATAACTCCCTACCGCTGCATTCGCTTGCTCGATCGAGATGTTGTTAGGATCACCGATGGGCACCTATCAAAGGTATGTGGACTCCACACATCTCACAACTCAATGGCATCCGGATCGCATTCACCGACATCGCTGCTTTGTTGCGGTTGCTTAGTCGTGAGAGCAACTTCAGGCATTTAATGCTGTGATGGCATCAATCTCATGGACTCCTATTGCTCTTCTACCACTCACCCCTCTGTCCTCTGTTACATGATTATTGGTGGCTATGTCTTCCAATAAATCATGATCTTCGTGTGCTGTTTTTCTCATGAAAGTTCCACATGCGGCTGCATCAATGATCGTTCTGGTGGTCCCGCTTAGCCCATTGTAGAAAATATGGACCAAAGTCCTCAACTCAATGCTGTGATGTGGACACTTCCTTTGCAAATCTTTGAATCTCTCCCAAGCTTCATAGAGTAACTCTCCATCAGCTTGATAAAAATTGTTCAACTCCCCTCTCAGCTTCGCGGCTTTGGATGGTGGAAAGAACTTAACTAAAAACTTCTGTGTCAGCTCTTGCCATGTGAATATCGAATCCGTGGGCAAGGAATTCAACCAAACTTTCGCTCTATCCCTGAGTGAGAAGGGAAAGAACCTCAATCGGATGGCGTCGTCAGTAACGCCATTGTACTTGAAGGTTGCACACAACTCCAAAAAGTTCGCTATGTGCATGTGAGGATCCGACGACGACAACCCTCCGAACGGAACATTATTCTGCACCATACTCAGGATCGCAGACTTGATTTCAAAATTATTTACTCCTATTACTGGAAGCCTGATGCAAGTTTGTGCTCCATTCACCATTGACAGCACATAATCTCCCAAGCTTCTCTCAGCTTGGACCTGGACCCTTTCTTCTACATCCATTGACAATCTCTGGATCTCATTGTTATTTTGTAAGCCCCCCATCGCTATTAAGGCCAAAACTCGTTGGTTTCTCCTGTTCTGTTTGCAAGTCTTTTCAATTTCCGGGTTGAAGGGAACAAGTGTATCTGCTCCTCTTCTCCTTCGCATAAACTAAATTCCTACAACAGATCAAAATCAACAAACGGATCACGGCACACTGGTTTCACGAATAAAAGAGAAAAATATAGTAAAAAAAATAAAAATTCAAATAAAAAATAAAAATAAAAACCAAATTAGAAATTAAGAATAGATAAAATTGATATTGAACTACGCCAATCCCCGTCAACGTCGCCAAAAACTTGATGCGCTATTTATGCACACACTAACGCAAGTGCACGTGTCGTGACAAGTAATATAGTCTAGAAGACCGAGTTATCGTCCTCAGGGATTAGTGTTCAATTCTCAAATTCTATTATATGATATCTATTTGATAACCGATGATTGATAAAGTGTTTATAACTATAATTATGAATGCTAATTAAATTACTTTGTTTTACTTCAGTTATGGTGGAAATAGGGCTTCCAAATCTCCTCAACTATCCGCTCATCTTACTTGTTAATGCAATTAATTATGGTTCTTCTTCTATTTTGAGATAGCAGGTTAACTAAGTCGTTTTATATTCCTGTTAAGGTAATATAAACACTCAACCCCAATATAGAACCCTTCTACCTTTCGGTGATAAGATTGACTATAAAGGAGGATTAAGAGCAATAACCTATTAATACTACACAAGTATCGGGGTACTTTCGTCCACGATTTAACCTATGTTTATTCAACTATAGCATATTCACAATCTCCCCTTTCGGCTTTCGATTAGAAATCATATGAATTATGATAATTAGTGATCTATTAATTACCAAACATTCAAGACAATTATTGAATAAATCTCAACAACAACAAGAAGAACCAAAACATACATTAATTCATAAGAATAAGTTTCAAGTGATTTGACATGGAAAACCCTAGATTAAGTTAGTTCCTAGCCATAGACATGACAAGAACTAAACTAATATCCAACATAAATTATAAAGAAATAAAACAAGAAACAAGAAATTACTAAGAAGTGGTCTCCAATCTTGATCTCCAAGGTTGTGTGAATTGGCAAGGATGGGAACTCTCAAATCTGACCTAAAGACTGCTTTTTATAGCCTCTAAAACATTTTCCAGGTTTTCCTTCAGGCCTTGGCTCATTCCCATTCGAATTTGCCAGTTTTCCCGCCTGCCGCGCAATCAGCCATGGCGCAGCCTCAGAATCCCGCTGTGCCGCGCCGAATCCCCGCAACTTCGAATTTGGGCGCCGTGGCGCTCTGACCCTGCTGGCTGAGGCGCCGCGCCGCTGCTGCGTCTTGCCGCTAACTTTCTCGCTTTTGAGCTCGAGACCTCAGATTCGCCTTCTTGCTCCTTTTCCGCCAATAGGCCACTTTAAACCAATATAACTCAAAAGAAGGAAAATATATCCTAAGACGACACATATTTGTAAAAAAATGGGCAAAAGACTAACTAAAAGCGACTCAAAAGGTGTATATAAAATACACCGATCATACCTATTATGCACATATGCCCATGTTACTACCGGAAATTCAAATAGGTTCTCCTTTAATTTGAACGAGGCACTGGAGCTCCTAGAATTCAGCCTCTTGGTGAAAGTTTCAGCTACCCACTCATCTAGTACCCAGGGAAGAAGCATCCGCTCTATTTGAAACCTTGTCGCGAACTCCCACAACAACTCTGTATCTTTCTGAGCAATTGTGTATATATTTGCTTTTCTTGCTTGAACCTTTCGAGCTTCGACATGTGTCTTTATAAAAGCATCTGCAAGAATTTCAAATGAATTAATGGAATACTCAAGCAACATGGAATATCATGTCATTGCTCTCTTAGAAAGAATTTCACTAAATTTCTTCAGCAACACCGATTCAATCTCATTCGTATGCATGTCATTACCCTTGATTGCATAAGTATATGACGTCACATGCTCATGTGGATCCGTTGTCTTCGAGTCGGGCATTTTAAACCTCTTTGATATCAACTTCGGTGATGCACTTTGTGAGAAAGACAACTGGATGTATCTCTTCAAGTATGGCCCTTCAAAATTAGATGTGCCCCAGGAATCTAGTCTACCAGTGAATTGTAGGTTTCAACCTTATTTTCATTGGTGTCAATTAATTTAGTTAAGGCTTCAAGTATTTTCAAGACCTCCGAGGACTCATTAGTCGTCAAGCCATTGACATTCTCATCGACTCGATCCTCTTTTCGGCCTGGTTCATCATTACGGAAGGGACGAGCTTCATCCGATGCACTTTCTCCTTTAACATATAAGATTCGAGCCAATTTTTTTCACCATCCTCATCATCGTCTGGTGTCTTCTGACATGATCTTCTAGACGATCGAGGTGAAATCATGGAATTGTTATTATTCATTAGATCAACGGGCGAAACATCGTTCGGTCGAGCAACAAGTGGAATGCCATTCAGTGGATCAACGGGTGGCATACCATTGATTGGGCTGATGGGTGGAATGTCAGGTGAAACGCCATTGTTGTTATTGATGTTGTGAGCATTATTGTCACAGTTCTTGTCCTCGTGGTTGCTAACCTCAACGTTGATTTCACTAGCCATATTGTAAGTACTTAGCATTGACATGTAATCACAAAATCTTGAAAGAAACAAGTGGAATTTGAGTTTCAACCAAATCACCACTATTATCCTTAGCCCCACGGTGAGCGACAAACTGTTTACCACAAAAAGGTACAGTTGAATTTGTAAGTGGTTTTTAAGGATATGTGGATTGATTTGTAGATGAGTGTGATAAACAATTAACAATAAATAAGTAAATAGAAATAATAAACAAGTAATTAGCCTGAAATGTTGTGATCTTAATTGAAATTGAATTGAGAGTTTGGTCTGATCCTTAGCTGAATTGCTTCGGGTCCGAGCCAATAACAAAAGCAAACAAAAGTACTTTTGAATGTAAATTATGCGAGTATCAGCAAAGAGAATGAGATGTCATTTCAACAAGAAGGCTGAGTTCTTTTTATACCTAACAATACAAGACATTTATGTCCAAGAATCACTCCCTCATTAAATGATAAAAACAGTCACTTAATGAGCAAATAGTAACGGCTGACGTCATATCCGGAATGGGTAGGCGTTGAGCTCCTTCGATCTTCCACCTGATGTCATTAGGTCTGATCGCTATTTGGTGTCACCTGATTCCGTCGATCGGTCTTGTTATGCACTCGAACTCACCACCGGTACAACCCGCATCCGGTGCAAATCATTGTTACTTTCTTTGATTTTCATACCCAAACCATGCCACATGTCGTGCCGATTTTCACCGTATACAACTTATTAATTTATAATGATGAATATGAAGTGAATATTTAATTTTATATATATATTTCAAGACGAAAATAATAGTAATTTATATGAATCTTTTGTCAAGACGATAGATTCGTCCCGATATAGGACCACCTCTTTTTTCTTTTTGACGTAAGCAGGTGAACATCGCACTTGAGAGATGATGTTCTTTGTTCAAAAAAAAAAAAAAGAGATGAGGTGAATAATACATGACTTTCCACACAACTTCGCAGGCTTTAGTAAGTGCATATAGATGCTCATAACTGTGGGCCTGTGCTGAACGTAAGATAAGAGCAGGGTTGGACTCCTGAAATTTGGGAGACGATGACTCTGAAGAGAGAGTTTCCAGTGGGACTTTCACTTGGAAAAAACTTATTCACGCGGGGTGTTTACATAAGATCATATGTTAATAAAAAGACATTTTCACATCAATTGACCATTATATATTACAACATAGTTTGGTGTAAATATGTATAAATAGTTTTTTTACCTCGGAAATCTGCACCTAAGTGACGGGAAGTGGAGTTGCATCAATTATATTCCAATCTCGTCAACAGATTTTGTAGGAAAAAGAGTAAAAAGGAACATATAACTTTTTTTACCATCAGTTTTCATTAGTTTCTGAAAAATAAAACATAAATTATTTTGGACAGGTTAGGACCAGAGAGGGGAAAAGGTCCCAAATTCTGCCCCCTGGACTTGTACTGATATGAACTTTGAGTTTGAGATCTTGGGCTATCCTCATCTTATTGGGCCCAAACAAAACCATCCAAGTTTAATTACTGCTATCACATACTCTAATAAGAAGCGAAATTGGTACACTAAAAAAATCAGTAGATGTATAATATACACATACATATGTATATTGGCTGGACGATATAAATATTTTTAGTCGAGCAGCCAAATGTGTAACTCTATCTAATTAGAACTTCAACCTCAAGTTTAATTACTATCATATACCAGAAAAATGTATGTGTAATTCCATATAATAACAACAACCTAGTGTAATTCCACAAGTGGGGTTTAAGAGGTACACAGACCTTACCATACATTTGTTGGCTAGAGAGGTTGTTTCCGATAAATCCTCGACTCAAAAGAAAAGTATGGATCGTAACAAAAGGGACAACAATAGTCAATAATTTCTATTTCTATTTATAATATCGCTTTTATATTTGTACAAGTTGTAAAGCGTAAATAGTCAATAATAATAGTCTAGAACAAGAAACTAATAGCTTTTCTTCAGTTGTTTACGTTTCTTGTATGCCACTAATGAAATATGTATTTAATCCATAACAATCTAATTAGAAAATCCTCAACATATAAGCATGTACCACATGTTATACTGTTTAGGATGATTAAAGAAATAATATAAAACTAAATAAAGTAGAAAATTACATTGGTGTTCATTTTTTTAGTACTGGGCTTTCTCTTTGAACTAGCTAGGCTATTGTTACAAAATCTTCTGTCTTACTATGGGCCTAGTCCATACATTGTACCCAACCAGGAAACTGCTTTGCTTTCTTTTGTTAAGATAATTATGTTGGGATGGATCATTGACCTGCAAAGTTGACCATAATGCCCTTGTTTTTTCCAAGAAGAAAACAATTTAATCACCAAAACATTATATTCGAACCTCACTCTTTTAATTGGAGCATATCATTTTCTGAATTAAGTTTTATTTAGTGATTGTCGTAGAAAACATTTATCCATTTAGGTCATCTTAAAGTTAAGTTAAATATAGTAATAGCAGATATAGTTACATATTGATACGGTTTAAGTTATATATTTTTTTGAGTTGAGGGTCTATCGAAAATAACTTCTCTATCCACAAAGATAAGAGTAAAATATACATACAACTCACCATTCTCAAACCCCACTTATGATATTATATTGAGTATATTATATATTCATTACTAATGTAAATATTTTCTGATACTCTCAGAATATTTTTAAAAAAGATGAGGCTCTTCCTTCACGAGTTTAGGGTTAAGGCACCTTATATTATCCACGCCTAGTTATGATTCATTAGCGATAAAGAAAGTTTAATGTATGGTTTCCCAAGAAATTAAACAGATGTCCTCCTCCGAACTATGTGTTAACTACTAAATCATCATGATAAATTGGCACTAGTGATAGAGTATTAGTCGGCAAACCTTAATTCTTTATACAAACTAATCAAGATTACTTTTGCTTAATTCGTTAATTAATAATCTGGTCCTTAGCAGCCGCATTTTATTGAGACCTTCCCCTTTTGTAGTACTTGATTCTTTTTGTTATTTGGGTTCAAAATGGAGAGGGACCACTATTTCACTTACGGATATAAAGGAATGTCACTCCTCAAAATCATATCTATATATGTGGTCCTTAAACATCTACACTATATAATTTGTAGAATATTTTTAAAAAAGATTTTCAGTAGGTGGAAGTTTTCCACACCTTTAAAGGTCTCATGTACGTACATACTTCAAGTTTGAACAAAATAAGGTCCTTTTTATATATATATAATCGTGATATTAGGGTCAACGAAAAATTCTGTCCATTAAGATTTGGATATATAAGAAAAACCAACTTTTTTTATTCTTGTTGGATTCGAACTTGAAACCTCATATTTTTTTTTTTGGTTAAAAGACCTCATGATTCATAATTAACTTCATTGATTATTAGGCTATATTTGAGTACATTAAACAAAATAAGGTACTTTTGATTTTAATGTCTTAATACATTATGTTAAGGAAAAAGGGTAAAAAATACTCCTCTATTACATAAGGTATCTTAATTTTACATGTTATATGTTGACACAAAATCTTCTCGTATTTACTTTTTAACACTAAGTCCTAATTGAGCTCCAACCTGAGATGTAAAGAAAAGTAATTTTAAAGCATAGTAAAAAGTATAGTGCTAAATATGAACTTTTTATTCCTGTAATAATATTGGAATCTATCCAATATTCGACGTCCATGTTAACGCTCTGTTAAAGTCAATGACAAATACTACGATTTGCTAACGACATGTATGAATGACTTTAAAGTATAATGAATGGTAAAATTAAAACATTCCATACGGTAAATAGTGTAAATTTGAACCTTTATATCCGGCAATTTATTTACCATGGAGAATATTAAGTTGTGTTTATGCTATTTATTGTGCCCATTCTTCATTTCAGTGCGATAATGGTCGTGAATTCAATAACTTTATATTTCACCGCATTGGTACAAACAATGACATGATTTTTCGTTTCTCCTGCCCTCACACTTCCACACAAAACGGTAAAGCTGAACGAATTATTCACACCATTAACAATATGATTCACACTCTATTGATTCATGTCTCCCTCCCTCCGTCCTTCTGAGTATATGCTGCTAAGATGTCAGAATACATTCTAAATATTCTCCCAACTAGCACCCTTCACAATATGACCCCTACCGAAATCCTCGATCGCAGAGTCCCCTCTTACGATCATTTACGGATATTCAGTTGCCTATGTTATCGTAACCTTGCCTCTACCTCCCGTCACAAACTAGTTCCCTGGTCCACTCCATGTGTTTACCTAGGCTTCCCGCCGAACCATAAGGGCTATCTCTGCTATGATCTGTCCACTGGTCAAATCCACATTTCACGTCACGTTCGACGATACCACATTCCCGTTTTCGAATCCTCATAAATTCCAAAAACCGGATTACTCCTTTCTTGACGAGCCTGCCATCTCACCCATCATTCTCAGTCAACTCACTCATGGCACCACTGAAACATCCCCTCCTCTCCTGTCATCACCGCAGCCCATCGAGGAGGCGTCGCGACGCCAAACTTCAACTGAGCAAACTAATATTTTACCGTTGTCAGCGTCGCGTCCCCTCGGGGATGCGCCGCGGAGCCAAACTTTCAGTGTGCACTGTAACTCAGGCGCCGCGACTCCTTCGACGGAAAATCCTCCACGCTCCCCTGTCCCCACTCACCAAATGGAAACTCGTGTCAAACACGAGATTTTCAAATCCAAAGTCCAATTTAACTTGTCTGCCCAAACTATCTCTCCAATTCCCAAGAACCCCAAATTGGCCAAACAAGACCCTAATTGGAATGCGGTTATGTCTGAGGAATTCAATGCTTTGACTAAATAGCACATGTGGGATCTATTACCTAGATCAAAGGGGGTGAATGTGATCCGTTGTATGTGGCTATTTCGTCACAAATTCAGATACAGTGGAGATCTTGAGATATATAAGACACGACTTGTGGCTAATGACACAAATTAGCATGAGGGCATTGATTGTGGTGAGACTTTCAGCCCGATTGTCAAACCAACTACCATTCGCACAGTTCTAAGCATATCCATGGGCAAACACTGGCCGATTCATCAACTTGATGTGAAAAATACATTTCTACATGGGGACCTGAAAGAAACAGTCTACATGAATCAACCACCTGGGTTCGTCCATCATGATGTCCCTCACTATGTGTGTCATCTCCGTAAGTTACTTTATGGCCTGAAACAGGCTCCCCGTACGTGGTATGATCGCTTTTCCAGGTATATTATGCAGATTGAGTTTGTATGCAACATAAGTGATTATTTCCTTTTCATTTTTCATCGAGGTAGCAACATTGCTTACTTACTACTGTATGTGGATGACATTATTCTTACTGCCTCATCCGATGGGTTGAAATTGAGATTATTGCTTTACTTAAGACTGAATTTACAATGACTGATTTGGGCAAACTGAGTTACTTCTTGGGAATAGCAGTGACTAGGTCTGCCAACCACATGTTCTTGAGTCAGCATAAGTATTCAGGGGAGATTGTGTACAGGGCTAAGATGAAAAATTGCAAAATCATGCCTACTCCAGTTGATTCAAAATCCAAGCTCAATGCTATGGATGGTGCTCCAGTCTCCGATCCTACTCTTTATAGGCGCCTTGCAGGTACACTTCAGTATCTCACATTTACAAGGCCAGATATTGCTTATGATGTTCAGCATGTATGCCTATTTATTCATGCCCCCAGAGAGTCTCATTTTACTTTCCTTAAGCGTATCATCTGATAGATCACTACTATATTTCAAGGCTAATGTGACGCCTCAAAAACGTCATCATAGGGCCCTTTTGCCGTTACATTAGGTCTAATGCAACGACGAGGAGTCGTTGCATCCGCTGGCGTTGCATTAGATCTAATGCAACGGCTGATCGACCTAATGCGACGACCTGGTACAGCCGTTGCATTAGATATGCACCTAATGCAACGTCGATATTTAACCATCGCATTAGGTGCATATCTAATGCGACAGTTTGAAGAAGGTAATGCGACGATATTAGGAAGGTGTTGCATTAGCTTGTTTGTCAATATAGAAATACTCAAAAAGTTGATATTAGCTTCAGTACTCTTATCTGTTTGTATGATACTTTTCTACTTGAACAACAATAAACACTAAACAATTACCATTACAAGAAATAGTGTCAATATTCCAGAGCTCAAAAGTACTGTTAGTTGTATACTGAAGCACAAGTCTAACCATGTGTATACCAATTCTGAGTACCATATATTACAATCCGTCCTAATCTATGCGCGAATTACCTAAGATCGTTCCCATGTCTTAGATCACAATTGACAGTTCAGAATTATGCTTCTAAAGCTGTTTATATTCATATCACCATCAACCCTATATATGTTCTTGATTTCGTCGTTTCTCTCTATCTCTTGCGCTTGGACTTTAAAGATGTCACAGACTGTGAGTTGCTATGCCAATTGCGCTTTCGTTGATTGATGGACCAATTGTTAATTTGATTCAGTTGTAACCATGTATCCTCCACAAGTTTTGCCTTATCATCTTCAGGCAAGAATTGCTTATTCACTCATAATGAAACTCTTAACTAAATGATGAATAATGAAACATTCACTTGTAAATTATGTAAATGAAATTTTCAGCATCATCAAATGAAATGTAGTTTTGGAGTGTTAAGACTGTACCGTCGCCGCCGTCGGCTGCTGATGCGCGATTTATGCACACACTTACGCAAGTACACGTATCGTGACAAGTAATATAGTCTAGGTAAGACCGAATATCGTCCTCAGGGACTGGTTTTCAAGTACCGATTATCTATCCTATGGTATCTATTTGGTTAACGTCAATTGAATTGGAATTCTAAACTAATAATACAGGAAATAAACTAATTATGAAAATACTTTGATTTAAATCAGTTATGATGGAGAATTAGGGCTTCCAAGATCATTAACTATCCACTCTATTCAATCCTTAATACAATTAGACTAACTTCTTCTTCTACGTTAAGATATCAGGTTAACTAAGCCGTTTTATACTCCTGTTAAGGTTATAAACACTCAACCCAATATAGAACCTTTCTACCTTTCGGTGATAAGATTGACTATAAAGGAGGATTAAGACCAATAACATATTAATACTACACAAATATCGGGGTACTTTCGTCCACGATTTAACCTATGTTTATCCAACTACATCATATTCACAACCTCCCCTTTCGGCTTTCGGTTAGAAATCATAAGGATTATGATAATTATTGATCAATTAATTATCAAGCAATCAAAACAATTATTGAATAAATCTTAAATAAGTGAAGAAGAAACCAAACTACTCTATTAATTCATGAATAAAAGTTTCAAGAGAATCACAAGGAAATCCCTAATAAAGTAATTAGCTCCTAGCCATTGTCACGCTAAGAACTAACATAATCTCCATACATGAACTGAAATAAATAAAGCAAAAAGAAAGAAAAGAAAATACTCAAAAACGAGTCTTCAAGCCTTCTAGCATCCAAGGATTGTGTTGTGGAATATTTACAAGATGGAATGGAATGGTGGATGAAGAATGAGATGTAGGATGAATGATGTAGAATGTAGAATGAAGAATTCTTCTAATGATGTAGAGACTATTTATAGACCAAGAATCATTTTGGTAAATGGTTAGGGATTATGTAGGTAGGAAAAGTTATTAGAATCCTTTTAGGTAAAGGTTTTAAGGTAGGAAAAGTTATCCATTTAGGTAGGAAAAGTTATTCTTTTAGGACTCTGAAAACATGTCAAATTTGGCCCAAAATCTCAAAAATCCCGCTGGCGTTGCGTACCGCAGACCGGTGAACTTCCAAAGACATCAGCGCACAAGGCGCTGCCGCCAGCGCCGATGACGCTTTTTCGCGATTCGCCTCGTCGTCCTTTTTTCGTCCGGACTTCGTCTGATCTCATCTATAATTCCCGGAACTTCTTAGACTTCATTTCTTGGTCCTTTTGTGTGTAATTCCATCTCAATTAAGCTCATTTCCTCTTCTTTTCGCCATTTCTCCATTTCTGACCGCTGTGACACAAAAGAAAGGAAAACAACCCTAATACTATACTAAACATAAATGAAATGAGTAAAATACTAACTAAAAATGACTCAAAAAGGTGTATATAAAATACACCAATCAGCTGCATAGTCGTCGTTGCCATCGCCGCCAGCTAGTAGCCGGAAAAAATGGAGAAACTTCAAAGTTGACAACCAAGCTTTGGGTAATAGTGCAAAATGTAGAGAAGATGAGACGAACTCAATTATGCTATCCTTAGCCGTCGACAATGACTGAGACGACTGAAAAATATCCAAAATCGATCGAAAACTTCGAATGGTCGATCTGAAAGACGAGGACGAATTAAATGTGGTGTATGGTTGCAAAATGTCGGGGTTAGGACAACACAACTAATGGTACCAACCTCAGTCGTCGACTGTGTCTCAGGTCACCAGAAAATGCTATGGCGGCGGCTAGGGTTTTCAGATTTTTCGATTGGGTGTTGTGGCATTTTGGTGAGAATCGAACAATGTGGACGTGTCAAAATGATGGGAAGGTGATGCCGAGTGTGATGGTACCAACGCCGAACCTTGAAATCGCCGAAATCGACGGACTTGCCTTGGATTGTTTGATATGAAATTGACGGAGATGTAAGATGAATTGATGAGGGGTACTTAATATGGAAATGACGGGCTTGAAGAGACGAAGCTATTGGACTAAGTCTCGTCCCCGATGGATGTCGGAATTGGCAAAACTCCGACGATTTCACTGTTCACTCAGCGAAATCGCCGAAAATGAGAGTATTTCGGGTTTTTTGGGAGGGGTGGGGTTTTGGGTTTTTTTGGGGTTAGAGATTTAGGCACTGGTGTTTAAAAATGGAATTTCACTTCTGAAGGAGGGAAAATAAAAAAATTAAGGGAGGGAAACACTGACCGTTGCATTAGGAAGGGACAGTCGTGCAACATAGGCTAATGCAACAGTTTTTTTTTTGCCGTTGCATTAGATAATTTGAGCCGTCGCATTACACAGGCTAATGCAACGGTCATGTTCTACCATTGTCTTGGCATATAATTTTTTTATTTTTTACACTTGAACCCGTCGCATTAGTCACATATAATGCAATGGTACTACATATGACGTTGCATTAGTCTTCTATGAACCGTTGCATTAGATTAAATATGTAGTAGTGCATTAAGAGCACATTTTATCATGGTTTGCACATATACCCCTCTGCGCCAAACAGGTTGCTCTCTTATACGGATGCAAATTGGGCAGGTGTCCGGACACACGACGCTCCACCTCCGGCTTTTGTATTTTTTTAGGGGATAATCTGGTTTCATAGTCTTCCAAGCGACAGACCACCCTATCTCGTTTCAGTGCCGAGGCTGAGGACAGAGACGTTGTAAATGTGATAGCTGAGATTTGTTGGCTCAGAAATTTACTGTTAGAGCTTCAATGTTCTTTGCATCAGGCATCTATTGTGTATTGTGATAACATCTGTGCGATCTATCTTTCTCGCAACCCGGTTCAACATCAGCGAACCAAGCACATTGAGATGGACATACATTTCGTTCGTGAGAAGGTTGCGCTAGGACATGCCAGAGTGTTACATGTTCCCTCATCATATCAGTACGCATATATATTCACCAAAGGAATTCCCCGATAATGATTTCTTGACTTTAGATACAGTCTCAGCGTCTGGCCTCCTCTCGCTCCGACTGAGAGGGTGTGTAAACGTGTATAGTGATTAATATACAATCCCTACCCATAATTAGAATATATTCCATATATTGTGTAAATATAATTATGATAAGACTAGAATTCCTTTGGTAATTAGGACTAAGATTCCTAGTGTATAAGGAATGAATATTGTACAATATTAATGAAAAACACTCTTCCAAAAAAATTAATATCATCTTACAAAAATGGAATAGAGGTAAAGCCATACACACACTTTCATGTACTCCATTTAATTACTCACTCCATCACTTCCAACATCATTTTATATTAGATGGGGTTTTTACGCACAAATATGACAAGTTTCAGAAAAAGAAAAATACAGCTGGTAATTAAAGTGTTTTTGGATCTAAATCTAATAGAGTTAAAAACATGCCTCCAAGGCACATTTCCTCATTGTCATATGTTGCAGAATCAGGTTGTATGGTCATGAGATTTATTTCCTCATTCTTGTCAAAACAATTTAGTGCAACTATCAAATGATACCTGAAGAAAGTGACAAGAGTCTTTTTATCATAGTATAAGTTCCAACTAACAAAATATAAAAAACCAAGTTGTACATATATATGATAAGTGTTAAAGAATTGACTCAATTAATGTTAGTGGGCCAGTCATGTAATATTAATTGTAAAGGGTGATAAAAGGTCAGCCCATATTAAGAGGCCAGCTCATCAGCCTCAGCCCAGTCGAGGCTTCTTAGGCTAGAAGCCTTAGGATAAAAGAAAAGAGATGTTCTCTTCTAGGGCAGAACAAGAAAAGAGAGGTGATATCTGTTCCTCTTTACAAACTCTCTCTGTACATTGTCTTCTCTGTAAATTGCCTTCAAAAGTAAATACACAGATATTTTCTTCGTTCGTATTTCATCAACACTGTCCTCTCTCTTCTCTCTGTGTTGTTGCATGCATACTGATGGTGCTAGATCTAGTCATCTTCTCTGTAAACAACAAAGAAGTCCAGTCTTGAACACTCCATTAATGGCGGTGCTGAGATTCTCAACATGGTATCAGAGCCGGTCACCGACATCAGATGTTGCATGAAGCTGTACAAGATCTGGGTAAACCATCGTTTTTTTTAGATCTTGAAAACTAATATTTCTACTTCTGTGGAGTCGATTCTGTTCGATATTGTTTATTCCCAAGAAACCTGTTTAGATCTTGATAAAGATTGTCACTCTTATTCTTTTTCTCCTTCTGATTGTTAGTCTTTATCAATTGAAATGGGAACAGATCTACCCATTGAAAGTAGTTTACTCAAAGAAACACTTGGGATTGTTACAGATCTTCCCCAATCCTCTAAAAACTCCATGCCTCCTATACCTAGAGAAACTACTTCTATCACCTCACCCACCACTATATTTGACCATAACCATCTTGTGAAGTCCCAAATTATTGTTACAATAATAATAATAATAATAATAATAATAATAATAATAATAGTGGGGGGCATTAGAAAATTAAGAATTTAAGTTATACATTATTAACATATTATTAACTCTTCATTTACACTATCCTATTAAATAAAAGATGATGACCTCTTATATTAATGATTGTGTTAAATTTCATCTTAACACTAAATGTAAAAATCGCACATCTTTCCTTCCTCTCCTCACTCACGCTTTTTCCCTTCCTCCCTTTAATTCCTCAATCCCTTGTCCTTCCACCTACCATGGGTTACCTACACCTCAATTTATATATTGTGTTTGACACAAAAAAAAAACAAAGTACCTAGCAAAAAGAATAACAAATCAGAAAAAAAATCAAGTAAACAAACAGAATAAAAAAAAATCGAAACATATCAAGAGAGCGAAGAATAAGAATCAGAAATACTATGAGCAATGATCATTTCTAGCAACCGAACAACAATCCTTTTCACGCTTACAAGGTGAGTTTTCTCACTGTAAATTCTTGGTAACATCCTTTATTTTAAGTTCAATACATGTTAGAATAAGAATTGAGTGTTGAAAAGAAATATTGAACTTTTGATTGTTTAGACAACTAGTTGCGTCATGAACTTTACGAACTGTTCTCACTGAGTTATAATTGTTAGAATTTGATGAAATTCGGAGGAGTGGTACAGCTCTCTAATATGATCATATAGAATAAAAAATGAGGTAAAATGGACATACGGTTTGAAAGTTATCATAGTTCAAAGTTCCTGCCTTAGATTTGGCCGAAATTCGGAAAGACATAATTACGGACTGTTTTTATTGAGTTTTACTTATTAGAATTATATGAAAATTTACATGGTTGTAAATCTCTCTGTTACGGACAGATATAGATAAATAGTTATTAAAACGGACTTACGAATTGAGAGTTATTGTAGTTTGAAGTTGCTGCCTCGGATTCATCGGAATCCAGAAGGGCAGGACGTTGAAACGTAAAACTGTACTAATATGTTGGGAATATGAAAATTGTTGCTAAATTAAAGTTCTAGATCTCTCTGTTGTGGACATTTTGAGACCTTACGGGGGTCTATCCGACTTACGTATTGAGAGTTATCGCTGTTTAAAGTTTCTGCCTCGGATCTATCGAGATCCAGGAAGGGCAGCGAATAAAAGGGTAAAACTGTACCAAATGGTACAGAATATGAAAGGATGGTTCACATGGAGACGTGTAGCTCTATGTTCTCGTCGTTTTGAGATTTTATGGGGCTTGAACGGGTTTACAGATTAGGAGTTATGACTATTCTAAGATTGGGTGTTGTTTAATAAAAATTCTGCCGAAATAAATTTCATGTGGCTGTTTTGAGGATAAATTTGTGTTAGTTACCCAAAGTAGTTTTAAATGAAATTTGGTACAGTGAAAGATCCCCGTCTTACCTTAGTTTCCGCTTGAGAAAAACCTTAGTTGGAGTTATGGTTAAAAAGTTATAATCGTTACAAGTATGAATGACAGAATGTTAGAAAAGAGAATAGTATTTATTCGATCTTCTGAAAAATATGAAAAGTGAATACGTGTTCACATAAATATATAATGGATCGGTTTGCACGCCGCAACAAAACGTAAAGTGAATACGCGTTCACAAATACGTAAACATAATGGATCGGGTTGCACGCCGCAACAAAACGTAAAGTGAATACGTGTTCACAAATACGTAAATATAATGGATCGGCCAGACGCCGCAACAAAACGTAAAGTGAATACTCGTTCACAAATACGTAAATATAATGGATCGGGTTGCACGCCGCAACAAAACGTAAAGTGAATACGTGTTCACAAATACGTAAATATAATGGGTCGGGTTGCACGCCGCAACAAAACGTAAAGTGAATACGCGTTCACAAATACGTAAATATATCGGGTCGGCCGCACGCCGCAACAAAACGTAAAGTGAATACGCTCACGAATACGTAAACATAATGGATCGGGTTGCACGCCGCAACAAAGCGTAAAGTGAATACGTGTTCACAAATACGTAAATATAATGGATCGGCCGCACGCAACAAAACGTAAAGTGAATACGCGTTCACGAATACGTAAACATAATGGATCGGGTTGCACGCCGCAACAAAACGTAAAGTGAATACGTGTACACAAATACGTAAATATAATGGATCGGGTTGCACGCCGCAACAAATATGAAAGATGAATACATGTTCACCTTTATATAAATATGAAAAGTGAATACGTGTTCACAAATATATAAATGTAACAAACATATGGAAATGCAGGGGAATGTCATAACGTATAATACGAGATAAAATGAAGTGTTAGTTAAACTGAGAATTTCCTATGAGGAGTTGCTACATATTTAAAAATGTTGTAACCTGATATGTTTTTGCAATATGCTTATTACGTTATAATGTGATTGCACTTGGAATATTGTGGTGTTACTTTGAATTGCGGTAAGTTCTCACCAAATTGGATGGTAGGGCTGACTTTTTATTTAACATGTTTCAGGAAAACGTGATAGAGGAAAGGCTCCACGCCAAGGCTAGCGATCGTCCCGCAGCCTCTTGTCATACCAAGTCCATTGCTTCGGGCTTGGTACTCGTCAGGTCCAGAATGTCAATTACAGTGTCTCGGGAAATGCCCATGTGGAATGGTCTCCCTTCCAACTTAGAATAATCTTTGTCAGTATGTCTATGTAGAAATAATATTTGCACGAGCATAGGCTCGCGTTATGTTGTCAATAAAGTCATAAACAAATTTCTTTATTGTTATTTTTATTAATAGCTCCGTATTTGAATATAAGTTTAAATTTCTAAATAAAGAGAATTAAATGGTGCTCCTGGTGGAAAATAATTGTCCAGGTGCCATCACGCCCTAGGTAAAGACTTAGGGAAATTTGTGGCGTGACAAGTTGGTATCAGAGCTAAACCAGGTTAAGAGATTCTGGGAAGTTTCCTTCGAGTTGGGTGTTTGAACGGTTACTTATTGCGACGGTGTGCGCGCCACCTTAGTAATAAGTGAACGGAATAACATTCTAAAGTTTCCCTTATTTCGTACTCTTCTCGTGCCTACCTTGAGTCTTTTCAAAGACTTGATTTCTCGTACTACCTCCTTCACACGGGTTAGAAAAGGGGATTGTACAACGTTATACTGACTAATATGATTTGTGTAGATGACGATTATAAGGCGAGTTCCAACAAAAAAGGAAGTACTCATGGAACATGCAAAGGAAATGAGAGCTCAGAGGAGTTCAATGCCACAAGATGGACTCGTATGTGATTTTGATGAGTACATTGATGACACAATCGTACTATGTACATATTTGCTTAGGACTAGAAGGAAAAGGCGTTCATACGACCCGACCTTCTTCAACTTTACAATTGGAGTCATACTACAGATAATAGTCAATTTCGTCCCAGAAAAGTTTCATTCCGCATTCAGAAAGGCAAGGATGCTAAGAGAAGATATTACAGAAAATTCATTGCACCAATTTCTGCATCATGTAAGAGGAGTAAGGTATAAAATGAACTATATGGAAAGAGAAGCAAAAGGAAGGTTCACAGGGAGTTGAATGCCAACCTGCAGAATAGACGAATCATGCGGTTAAGCCCTTTAGAACGCGTGATAGTAGGTGTCTGTTCCAGTACAAGGGCTATAGCGGGTTGCACAGTGGCAGATTTGACCTGATGTGATGTATTGTAGTCATGACATTGTTATTTTAAAATATGATGAATGAAGTGCTATGAATACAAGAAAGAAAGGATATGTTTTATTAAATTATTTTTCTTGTTGGCATATTGTGGTGTTGCATGCTTATGAACTATAAGAAAATTAGGAGCTAGAATAGACATTCCGTCTTCTAAAATATGAGTGTGTTTGTCTTCACAGAAAATGGTGAATTCACAAATCCCGGGGGCTCAAGAGGAGGTTCATCACGAAGCTCATGTACCTCCAGTTGACGTAGTGGTGTCTGAAGGGAGCGGAGAAAATGTCGGAGAAAATGTTGGAGAGAACGAGAGTCAAATGGCCCAAGAAACTGGGACAAAAACTAGATAGACTCATAGAGTTAATGACACCGCAGCTCCACACATGGTTCCGCCCGCACCTAGCCCCGAACAGAACTGCACGACCCAGTGGACCGATCACGATCGCACTACGCATCGGAGTGTAGAATCCCAAGCGCACGATAGGCTATGGGCAAATTTTATGAGGAGAAGAGAACCATCAGATTTCGGAAGGACCCCAAGGCCGACCCGATGGTATTCCTCGATGAAGTTGAAGACTTAATGTTCACATTGGGATGCGTGGAGACGCAAGGCGCCAACTTGGTAGCGCACGACTAGTGGATGATGCAGGGTGTGGTGGAGGAATTTTAGGAAAAATCGCCCCGATGTCACCACCAATGACTGGGAGGTTGAGCGGCATTCATTGAGAAGTTTATGCCTAATACGCGCAAGGATGCGCTCGACGGAGTTTGAACAATTGAAGCAAGGTGACCGCATGTACAAGAATATGATACGATTCGTGAGGTTATCGCATACAACACACATGTCGTCCCTACGAAATGGATGAGTCAAGCGATTTGTAGAGGGTTTAAACCCAACATAGCAGAAGGTGGCGTTAGCCAACGATCGAACTTATCTTGATTGTCGATATGGCTTTGAGGTAGAAGGTTTCGCTAAAGCAAAAGAGAATATTCGCAGAAGAGATTTGACGTCAGGATCATTTAACCAGAGTCAAAATCAGAAGCAGGAGTTTAGTAAGGGATCTTCAGGACCGAACCAATCTGTGGGTCAGTCTTATTTCAAGCCTAAGGGGCACAGTTGGTCTAATTACCAAGGTAGAAAGGACAAGACCACCAACCCTAACAAAGGAGGCCACAAACCGATTTGTAAGATTTGTCAAAGAAAACACACTGGAGAATGTCGGCTCTTAACGAAGACATATTATAACTGTGGAGAGTCAGGCCACTATGCCAGAGATTGCAAGAAGAGGACCCAAACTCAATATATTCGGTGAGGTCAAGCAACCACAATCGCCATGTGGAAATCGGGAAACCAACCCCGCCAGAGTCAGGGAGGTCAACAACCCAACAATTCTAATCGGCTCTACGCTTTGCCCCAGAGGAATGAGGCAGAAGCATCTAATGCGGTGGTCACAGGTATTTTGCTAGTCTCGAGTATTCCTGCATTTGTATTGTACGATCCCGACTCTACATTTTCATATGTGTCAATGGGATTTGCTAAGAATTTACACGTAGAACATTCTTATTTAAGTGAACCTTTTGAGGTTATGACACCAGTAGGGGCCTCAATTTGGGCCTCTCGGGTGGTAAATAATTTCCCATTAGAAGTGAATGGTAGGGGAACAATGGTGAACCTAGTACTACTTGATATGGTAGACTTCGACGTCATTTTGGGTATGGATTGGTTGTCGGCATGTTATGCCATGTTAGATTGTCGACGAAAGATAGTGAGATTAACTTTTCCCGAGAACCGTAAGTTGTTATAGCGGTAGGGTTGGAATATCCTCAGTCGGTTTATTTCCTACCTGGGGCTCAAAAGTTATTGAGAAGTCACAGAGTGGAGTATGCATATCCGCTAATATAGTGGATACCCAAAAAGAATCCTCACGATGAATGATGTTCCTATTGTTCGAAATTTTCGGAGGTTTTTCTGAAGATCTTCCGTGCCTTCCTCCTGATAGAGAAGTGAGTTTGCTATAGAGTTAATTCCGTACAAGACCCATTTCTATTCCTCCATATCGAATGGCCCCAGCTGAATTGAGGGAGTTAAAAGAACAATTGAAGGATCTTCTGGATAAAGGCTTTATAAGGCCTAGTGTTTCCTCAGGGTGCACGATCTGTTTGTGAAAAAGAAAGACGGATCGCTCCGAATGTGCATCGATGATCGGCATCTCAATAAGGTCACGATCAAGAACCGATACCCATTACCAAGAATCGATGATCTTTTTGACCAACTTCGTGAGCTAGCTATTTTTCCAAGATTGATCTCCGTCGATATCATCACCAAAATAAATCCGATGATATATCCAAAAGACCTTTAGAACCCGATCGACCATTATGAGTTCTTGGTCATGTCTTTTGGGTTAACCAATGCCTCAAAGACTTTTATGGATTAATGAGCAGAATCTTCAAACCATTCCTAGATTTGTTCGTGATTGTGTTCATAGATGATATCCTAATCTACTGAAGAGTGTCAAGAACATGAAGAGCATCCGGCGGTAGTGCTTCAAGTCTTGAAACAGGAGAAACTATATGCTAAATTTTCAAAGTGTGAATTTTGGTTGGAAAAGGTAGCCTTTGGGTCATGTTGTGTCAAGGGATGGAATTATGGTAGACCCCGTAAGATAGAAGCAAGAAAGAATCGCCAAACCGACCACCCGGCAGAGGTTAGAAGTTTCTTGGGTTTGGCCGGGTATTATAGAAGATTCGTAAAAGGTTTTTCTAGTCTCACGCTCCTTTGACCGGTTGACTCAAAAGCGGTTAAGTACCGATGGTCAAGCATGTGAGGCAAGTTTTGAAACTAAAGGAATTGTTGACCATCGCACGCCTTAACCTTACCATCCGGACGGGAAGGGTTCACGCCTATCATGATGCCTCAGAGTTGGGTTAGGATGTGTCTTGATGCGCTTTGAAATGTAATTGCGTATGCATCTAGACAATTGAAGATACATGAGAAGAATTACCCAACTCATGACTTGGAATTAGCTGCGGTGGTGTTTGCCTTACGAATATGGAGACATTATTTGTATGGTGTTGTCACGACCCGAACCCGGACCCGTGACCGGTGCCTTAACCCGGGCACCCTAGTGACACAACATCAGAGAAAACCAGCGGAATGTAAACTCAAGATAAACAACCATCAAGATATAGAATAGTCTAGCCTAAATCAAGCAACCTAAAAGTACATAAACCGAACAAGCATCCTTAACGAACCAAGTTCGACAAGACTACAGTGCCTCTAAGAATGAATAACACTATGACGGACAGGCCCCGCCATACCCCGAATGTACAAAAGTCTACAACCTCGTGGAATCGTACTAAAAGACGAGGCCTCCGGAGAAATGAGCCTTCCGAGAACCGAACCGTGATCCTAAGAG
Source organism: Przewalskia tangutica (assembly GCA_029844215.1). Lineage (NCBI taxonomy): Eukaryota > Viridiplantae > Streptophyta > Magnoliopsida > Solanales > Solanaceae > Przewalskia > Przewalskia tangutica. Next base: position 10,838,156 of record CM056740.1, on the reverse strand, counting down.
TGCGGATCGCCAGTTATGAACCTCAACTCGCGGCAGATGAACGCACTTCAAGGAGGTCGATAACATGTACCAAATATGCGAACGGAAAATACCGTAATAATATCATAAGTCAAAATATAAGCCGGAGTTATAGGCGGAAATCGCTTTACTCAGACCGTGCCTTACTAACAATGAGAGTAACAAGTATAAGTTTTATAGCATAAAAATAGAGGCTCACGATCAAACAGGTACCTCGCCTGTAGTATCATTAAGCAATCCTACTCCGGGACTATTTCACCCGCATAGGTCCCGTGGACCCGCATGAGGTCATCCGCCTCGCTACGGGACTATTTCACCCGCACGGGACTATTTCACCCGCATGGATCCCGTGGATCCGCATGAGTACCATCGCAGACTGCACGGGACTATTTCACCCGCATGGATCCTATGGTCCGCATCCGCATGAGTACAAGCGCCGCACTCGCATCATGGGTAGCAAATCCATGGCATAAATAGTAAACCATCCTATCGAGCATACCCGGCCACCCATCGCACGTATGTCCAAAGGAAATAACAAGAATAACCCGGGTTTACCCGTAATAATATATATAACACACTCATCCGCTATCATACATACATAAGCACTACCTACTATCATATCATAACATAAGCACTACCTACTATCATATCATAACATAAGCACTACCGGCCTATCATATCATAACATAAGCACTACCGGCCTATCATAACTTAAGCAAGTTAAGAATCACCTAACTTCTTATTAATAGTATTAATACATCCTCTCATTTTAGTATACCTAAGGCACGATCATGTCTTTTAATAAAAATCCGGGAATTTAACCCAAGTATCATGTACCTCTAACCTTTTAAGAAATAACTCTTTTTATACAAAAATTCCAAGATACTAATCACCATAGTATCAAGTTACGATTTCTTTTCAAAACAAGTCACATTTCCTTTTAAAACTATCTCAAGCTTCTAAATTAAGTGTCTTCCTTTCTTGTAAAACCTTAGGCAATTCATGCCTTAAAACCATTTTCCTTCCACAAGTTCAAATCATCAAAACCTTTCTCCATTAAACTTTCACAAACTAATATAACCAACTCCCCATAAAGCCGTTATATTAGAGTTAAACAATAGTAAAACACATTCACTTAAGTCCAAGGGATTTTTATACTTTTCTTTAAAACGAAGCAAGTATCAAATACTTATAACAAACGAAGATTTCCAAATCTTGTACGTCTACCGTACTAAATAGTACAACTAATCATGCTCAAGAGATAGGAAAGCTCCACATACCTCTTGGTCAATCCACAAGCTAAGTCCAATTTACCGCACGTAGTATGTCAACCTAAATGACCACAATACGTTTATCAAGCTCTAATTATAATGCAGAATTTTTCCAAGTTAAAGTCACCAATTTCCTACGGAAAATTGGGCAGCGTTTCCTTTGTTTCTACATACTTTGCCACCTTTTCCAAGGTCGATTTATAACGCTCAAATGCCATGTTTAAGGCTCACCAACCAACCAACACGCGGGATTACACACCTAAATTTTGGTGTGTAAAAATTCAGCCCCACAAGTTACAACAACTAACCCAACAAGTCTAATGTAGTATTTAGGCAACAACATGCTCATAAAAATCCCCCAAACCAATTCTTTCATAATCAAACCCCATTTCTTACATGCAACTACTCTAAGTGCATTTTTTTCCAACTACAAGTTCTTCCTATTAAACATGCAACGCCCAATACCAACTACAAGAGAAGAAATGTTACCTTGAGTTTTAGCCAAACTTAATCCAACACCTTGCTAGCCTTTTTCTCCAAGAACACCACCACAATAGTCTTCACCAGCTTGTAATAACCTTTCCTTCCTATTACACTTTTGATTTTTCCTTAGGCTAGAATTCCTCTGGGAATGTAGAGAGAAGGATGAGCTTTTTAATTTAGAGAGAGATGGAGTGTAAAGATGAAAAGTTGAAAGAAATGACCAAGCCTTGGTCAATATAATGCATGTAACAGAAAATCAGATGGGGGGGACACTTGTCACCCTCCCATGGCCTCTTTTAAAACAAAAATCAGACTTTCTAAGTTTTCCGCCAAATTTCCGCGCGCGCGCTTTCGTGGCCATGGGCGCCGCAACTCCTGCGACCTCCGGATCTTTCGCGCCGCTTCGATTTCCGCGGCGCCATGAATTCTCGCCAGCCATGGCCGAGGAGGCGCGCGCACACAGGCCCCCGACCAAGTTTTCGATTTGAGTCCTAACTCCTTCCGCATGGCCCCATACGCACGGCACGAACCACGAGGTATAACATTCTCCCTAGAAACATTCGTCCGAATGTTCCTTCTAGCCTTACACAAAACACAATATAAACATATCTTCTTAACTATTCCTTAGCAAATAAGAATGCTCCCCGAGCCACAACATTACTCAAGCATAATCAACCAAATTAACACCAATCAGTAGGAAAGGGGGGTTACCTGGAGGTATAGGGAATAAGTGTGGGTATTTCTTCATCATATCCTCCTCCGCTTCCCACGTCATCTTCTCACTGTTCTCGTTCCGCCATAAAACCTTGACGGAAGCCACCTCCTTCGTCCGGAGTCGTCTAACTTGACGATCGAGTATCGCTATGGGACTCTCCTCATACGACAACTCCTCTGTCACCTGGATATCCTGAATCGGGTGCACTCTAGATGGATTTCCAACGATTTCGAATACGGACACGTGAAAAAGCGGATGTACCGCCTCAAGATCGGATGGCAGATCCAACTCATAGGCAACCTTGCCCACTCTTGGACAATCGATACGCCCAATGTACCTTGGTGAGTTTCTTTTCCTCCCAAATCTCATCACACCCTTCATGGGTGACACTTTCAGAAAGACCCAATCCTTGACCTCAAACTCTAAGTGTCGACGCCGATGATCTGCATATGATTTCTGTCGATTCTGGGCTGCCAATAACCGCTCCTGGATAAGCTTCACCTTATCCATCCGCCAATGAACCAACCGCCCGATTAATCGCACTTCTCCCACTTCACACCCACCTCTCGGTGACCTGCACTTCCTCCCGTATAAGGCCTCATAAGGCGTCATCTGAACACTAGAATGGTAGCTGTTGTTAGAAGCAAACTCCACAAGAGGTAAATGATCCTCCCCGCTACCCGAAATCAATAACAAGCCCGCAAAGATATCCTCGAGTGTCGATAGTGCGCTCGCCCGTCCGTCCGTCACGAGGATGAACGCCGCGTCTTTGAGACTCACTGTGTCCCTAATCCTTCGAAAGACCTCCAGGTTAGCCGTGAACTGGGCTCTATCTCGATATAATCGACACCGACTCCGCAATCTCACAATCTCTCTAATATATAATCCGCATAGTCCTTGGTGAAAATGTCGCCTGATCGAAGAAAGTGGGCTGATTTCGCCACCACAACAATAACCCAAATGGAATCATGTCTCCTCCGTGCGAGGTAACCCTGTAATAAAGTCCATGTTGACCACCTCCCACACCCACATCGGAATATCAATAGCCTGTAATAGCCCACCGGGCTTCTGGTGCTCAACCTTAACCTGCTGATAATTAGGACACTGGGCAACAAACCGCCACGCCCTCTTCAAACCATCCCACCAATACATGCACTGAGGTCATGGTACATCTTAGTCGACCGGATGAATCGAATAACGAGCACCGTGCCTCTGCAATCGGCCGACGGTCTCGCCACATCGGGAACACCTAATCGCCTTAAACCTTAGCACCCCATCCGTGCTACCTCAAATAGACTCTTCTCTCTTCCCGAGAGTCGCGTCTCGTACTGCATCAAAATCGGATCCTCATATCGCCGCTTCTTCACCTCTCGACGATGGAAGACTCGGCGGCCTCTCGAACCCGAATTCCGTTACTAACGGAATCAACCAAACGAACCCCAAGGCTTGCTAACTGGTGTAACTCTCGGACCATGTCCTTCTTCCCTGGCTGCACCCCCGACAGACTACCCATCAATCTGCGACTAAGGACATCTGCAACTACATCGCCTTCCCGGTGGTATAGGATATCAATATCACAATCCTTAAGTAGCTCCAACCACCGCTCTCGCCGCAAATTCACCGCCTCACGAAGATATACCGGAGTTTCCTGTGGTCTACGCAAATATCCACATGAAATCTATATAAGGAAATTGCCTCCAAATCTTCAAGGTACGATTAACTGCCGCCGACTCTAAATCGTGAGTAACGTAATTCCTTTCTTGCTTCCCTAACCGCCGGGAAACATAAGCTCTAACCTTATCGTGTCAGCACACAACCTAGCCCAACACCCAACGTGTTACAATAATACCCTAACCCTCTAGTCTCTCAAGAGGGGTTAGAACTGTAGTCGTGGTCAACTTCTCTTCCAATAACTGGAAGCCTCTCTTGCACTTGCAAAATATTCGAGCATCCTTAATCTCAGTTATGGTTCCTGTTTCCCTTTCTCTGTTGCAACCAAACTTGGTTACTACACTTGATCTCGATTCTTTGCTTGCCGCATGGCTAAGACTTCCTGCCAATCATAATTTAGGGGGAAGACTTCCTTGATCTTGTCAAGTAGTAATCCTATTATCCTCTCTCAGCGTAGAGCTTATAGTCCGGTGTTCAACCTCAATTCACTAGATACATAATCCAATGACTTGTCAAGATTTCTTATCGCTCGAGTGTCTACTGCCTTTCCTTTATAAGTTAATTCAAGTTGTCCTGGGGTCCTTTACCTCGCCGTGTTCTCTTACTATCTTTCTCGTCAGTACAGATGCTACTACCTTTCCTCGAGGTGTTCCTACTGCCCATTACCTACTAATGGTCTTACACTAGTTCGGGGTAACTGTGTCTCGTGCAACTTACATAACCATAGTTGTATTCTCTTTTATCCTTTTGGTCATAACCTACCTTATGCTTATTAATAGTAAAGTGTTTCTAATTTGATCCATAATCGTACAGTTTCAAACATGTGTACTACCTTCATTTTTCTTACGACACTTCCCTGACCGTTTCGTGACGTCGTTCTTAATTACCCCCAACATAATACTTTTTCCACGGTTATCTAAAATCGTAACTTATGGCGTGACGACATCAAGACCTACCGCCTCCCATCCTTCGTCTAACTACATGGGTACACATAACCCCATAATACGTAAGACTATCCTTTTATGTATGGAGAGAACTTATCTCCCTTCAATAAACTTTCCTCGTGTCACAACCCTAATCACCGCCCCTCTCGTGGTCCTCAGAATATCTAATCATTACGCACCGCCTTAAAATCGTAGATTTTCAAAACCTACCAAAGATGCCCTCTTCTTTCCGTCGGGCGCCGTGCATTTATTTTATTCTTGCCTTGCACATTTCCTTGAAATTATCCGGAAGGTCGTGGCCCTGACCGCCACACCAAACCAACTCCAAGTACCTCCAAGGGAACTTAACATAAATTCCTTCAAATTCAAGTATTACTTACTTTCTGCGTCAATTTTTTTCCCAACGAACAAGTCACACAAACTTATTAAAAACAATGATGCCAAAGAAGGAAGGATAATTCACTGGTTACTACCACTTCCTTCCTCTCCACTCGATGGCAAACTGCCACGGAAAATTGGTACCGAATCAATCTCTTCTGTAGTCCACGTTGGCATAACATGAGGCCAACTAGCCCGTACTCATAATGACCTCAACGTCCGTCATAATACCGCTAGTGGTCCGACGACTATATCGTTATCGATAATTATTATCCGCCCACTCGGCTACCACCCAACACTCACGCGTGGTTACCCCATAAAGGTTCTCATGGATTCTGGCTTCATTTCTTTCACACTTGGTTGCTCACTTCCTTACCGGTCGTACTCTTTTCCGTACTTCCAAACTTATTCTAGCTTACGTACATAACTTCCATAATAAAGCTGGCCTTCGATCTTGGAGTTACTAAGTTAAACAATATAAGGTCATTTCCGCGCCACAACACGGTTCCGTGGGATACGTCTGCGAACTCAGAAATGATTAATTAGACTCGCTTTGTACTCGTGACTGCCACGAATGACTACTATCAATCGATCCCACCCCATAAGCGGGTATACTAACTTCTCATAATACCATAGTCGTGTCGCCTTGGTCACAACAACCATTACTTACTCCACACGATCCCATCCGTACTATCCTCTTAAGCATAACACGAGCTTAATTTACAAACATAGTCTCCCATTGGGCCCCTTAATTAAGCTTCTTAAGGTTCCATTACTTTTTCCGACAACTCATCGTCTCCTAATTTTCTCAAACTAGCACGTAAAACCTCGATGAGAGTTCCTTAACTGTTCACACCTTCCTGTATCTATTTAGTCCTTACCAAATCTCGGTAATCTAAAATCATTCTAGGCAACACATATGTGACCACACGTAAAACCCGTATAGTTGTATGTCACAATACCAACTATACTACAAGTATTACCAACACGATACGCAATCCACATAATCTTCCCCGGTCATCGCTTCCTCAGAAATGCAGAACACCATAACTTTGTTAGGGAGAGACGACCTAACCACACGACTCTATCGCACGATCTTAGAGTGAGAAGAATGGAAACCAATCCTAAATATCCTGCACCTCACGATTATAGATGTGGTGCACAACACACCGATAATCAAGACTCTACTAGATACGGCTTTGTAGACTCTTTCCGAGGATTAATCGCTCGATACCACTTTTGTCACGACCAACCGGACTCGTGACCGGTGCCTTAACCCGCACCACTAGTGACACAACATCGAGAAAACCAATGGAATGTAAACTCAAGATAAACAACCATCAAGATATAGAATAGTCTAGCCTAAATGGCTAACCTAAAAGTACATAAACCGATTACATATCCTTAACGAACCAAGTTCGACAAGACTACAGCCTCTAAGAATGAATAACACTATGACGACAGGGCCCCGCCATACCCCGAATGTACAAAAGTCTACAACCTCGTGGAATCGTACCAAAAGACGAGGCCTCCGAGAAATGGAGCCTTCCGAGAACCGAACCGTGATCCTAAGAGTGCGGATCGCCAGTTATGAACCTCAACTGCGGCATGAACGCAGCCTCGAGGAGGTCGCATAACATGTACCAAATATGCGGCGGAAAATACCGTAATAATATCATAAGTCAAAATATAAGCCGGAGTTATAGGCGGAAATCGGTTTACCTTGACCGTGCCTTACTAACAATGAGAGTAACAAGTATAAGTTTTATAGCATAAAAATAGGAGGCTCACGATCAAAACAGGTACCTCGCCCGTAGTATCATTAAGCAATCCTACTCCCGGGACTATTTCACCCGCATAGGTCCCGTGGACCCGCATGAGGTCATCCGCCTCGTCGTGGGACTATTTCACCCGCACGGGACTATTTCACCCGCATGGATCCCGTGGATCCGCATGAGTACCATCGCGTACTGCGCGTGGACTATTTCACCCGCATGGATCCTATGGTCCAGATCCGCGTAGTACAAGCGCCGCACTCGCATCATGGGTAGCAAATCCATGGCATAAATAGTAAACCATCCTATCGAGCATACCCGGCCACCCATCGCACAAGATGTCCAAAGGAAATAACAAGAATAACCCGGGGTTTACCCGTAATAATATATATAACACAGCTCATCCGGCTATCATACATACATAAGCACTACCGGCCTATCATATCATAACATAAGCACTACCGGCCTATCATATCATAACATAAGCACTACCGGCCTATCATATCATAACATAAGCACTACAGTCCTATCATAACTTAAGCAAGTTAAGAATCACCTAACTTCTTATTAATAGTATTAATACATCCTCTCATTTTAGTATACCTAAGGCACGATCATGTCTTTTAATAAAAATCCGGGAATTTAACCCAAGTATCATGTACCTCTAACCTTTTAAGAAATAACTCTTTTTATACAAAAATTCCAAGATACTAATCACCATAGTATCAAGTTACGATTTCTTTTCAAAACAAGTCACATTTCCTTTTAAAACTATCTCAAGCTTCTAAATTAAGTGTCTTCCTTTCTTGTAAAACCTTAGGCAATTCATGCCTTAAAACCATTTTCCTTCCACAAGTTCAAATCATCAAAACCTTTCTCCATTAAACTTTCACAAACTAATATAACCAACTCCCCATAAAGCCGTTATATTAGAGTTAAACAATAGTAAAACACATTCACTTAAGTCCAAGGGATTTTTATACTTTTCTTTAAAACGAAGCAAGTATCAAATACTTATAACAAACGAAGATTTCCAAATCTTGTACGTCTACCGTACTACATAGGTACAACTAATCATGCTCAAGAGATAGGAAAGCTCCACATACCTCTTCGGTCAATCCACAAGCTAAGTCCAATTTACCGCACGTAGTATGTCAACCTAAAATGACCACAATACGTTTATCAAGCTCTAATTACAATGCAGAATTTTTCCAAGTTAAAGTCACCAATTTCCTACGGAAAATTGGGCAGCGTTTCCTTTGTTTCTACATACTTTGCCACCTTTTCCAAGGTCGATTTATAACGCTCAAATGCCATGTTTAAGGCTCACCAACCAACCAACACCAAGGGGATTACACACCTAAATTTTGGTGTGTAAAAATTCAGCCCCACAAGTTACAACAACTAACCCAACAAGTCTAATGTAGTATTTAGGCAACAACATGCTCATAAAAATCCCCCAAACCAATTCTTTCATAATCAAACCCCATTTCTTACATGCAACTACTCTAAGTGCATTTTTTTCCAACTACAAGTTCTTCCTATTAAACATGCAACGCCCAATACCAACTACAAGAGAAGAAATGTTACCTTGAGTTTTAGCCAAACTTAATCCAACACCTTGCTAGCCTTTTCTCCAAGAACACCACCACAATAGTCTTCACAAGCTTGTAATAACCTTTCCTTCCTATTACACTTTTCAGATTTTTCCTTAGGCTAGAATTCCTCTGGGAATTTAGAGAGAAGGATGAGCTTTTAATTTAGAGAGAGATGGAGTGTAAAGATGAAAAGTTGAAAGAAATGACCAAGCCTTGGTCAATATAATGCATGAGCGTAAAATCGATGTGGGGACACTTGTCACCCTCCCATGGCCTCTTTAAAACAAAAATCGACTTTCTAAGTTTTTCGCCCAAATTTCCGCCTCGGCGCCGCTTCCGCTTCCGTGGCCAAGAACTCTGCGGACCTCGGATCTTTCGCGCCATGCTCGATTTCGGCGCGGCCATGAATTCTCGCTTGCGCGCGGCACGCCTCCGGCCGGCGCCGAGGCCCCGACCGAAGTTTTTCGATTTGAGTCCTAACTCCTTCCGCGATGGCCCCATACGCACGGCACGAACCACGAGGTATAACGGTGTGCATGTGGATATATTCTGAGATCATAAGAGTTTGCGACATAACCACGCAGGAAGGATTTGAATCTCCGACAAAGAAGATGGTTAGAGTTGCTTAAGGATTATGACCTTAGTATTCTTTACCATCCTGGGAAAGCCAACGTGGTGGCTGACGCACTCAGTAGGAGATCAATGGGCAGCTTGGCCCATTTGGCAATACAAAAGAGGGGTATCGTTCGGGAGGTACAAAGATTGGGAAACCTCGGGGTTAGCTTAACTGAGATCGGTGAAGGTAGGGTGGTGGTACATGATACCTCGCATGCCTTTAGCTTGTAAATAAAAGAAAGTCAGTTTGAGGATACGGAGTTTGTTGGATTTCGGGAGAGAATCCAACAGGGAAAACCTTCACAGTTTACATTGGGAGATAATGACGGAACCCTTCGGTTTAAGGGTAGGTTATGTGTTCCTAAGGTAAATGATCTAAGGAGGAAGATCTTAGAGGAGGGTCACAACACAAGATATTCCATTCATCCAGGGTCAACAAAAATGTATCAGGACCTCAAGGCAAATTACTGGTGGGACGGGATGAAGAAAGACGTTGCGGAGTTTGTCGGGAGGTGTCTTGTATGTCGCCAGTGAAAGCTGAACATCAAAAACCTGGCGGATTACTTCAGGACATTGGAGTCCCCATGTGGAAATGGGAGGCGATTCATATGGATTTCGTAACTGGTCTACCGAAAACTCGAGAAGGGTACGATTCTATTTGGGTGATTGTTGATCGACTTACAAAGTCAACCCATTTCTTACCGGTCAAGACTACGTATGGCGCACCATAGTACGCACAGATTTATTTGAAGGAGATTGTGCGGTTACACGGGATTCCTTTACAAATTATTTCAGATAGGTGTTCCCAGTTCACCTCACACTTTTGGCAAAGTTTCCAGCAGGGTCTCGGGACAAAAGTTAAGTTAAGCACGACTTTCCACCCGCAAACAGATGGGCAAGCTGAGCGAACAATTCAAACACTTGAGGACATGTTGCGATCTTGTGTGTTAGATTTTCAGGGAAGCTGGTTGGACCATCTTTGTCTAATTGAGTTCGCCTACAACAATAGTTTTCACTCTAGCATACAAATGACCCCGTTTGAAGCATTATATGGACGAAAATGTAGGTCTCCACTTGGATGGTTCGAGGTGGGTGAGATGCAACTGTTCGGACATGAAGTCATTCAAGAAACAAATGATAAGGTACAAATGATTCGGGAGCGGATCAAAACAGCTCATAGCCGTCATAAGTCTTATGCGGATCATCGGAAAAGAGATCTTGAATTCCAAGAGGGGGAGAAAGTATTTTTAAAAGTGTCCCCTATGAAGGGAGTGATGCGTTTTGGTAAGAAAGGGAAATTGAGCCCAAGGTTTATTGGGCCATATGAGATCTTGCGAAGAGTGGGGAATGTGGCTTACGAATTAGCACTTCCACAAGATCTGGAAGCAGTGCATCCGGTATTTCATGTGTCAATGTTACGAAAATACTTGCACGATCCAAGTCACGTCATCCTTCCCCAGGAGATAGTTCTTAATAAAGAGCTTCAATATGAAGAGGCTCCGGTAGAAATACTTGCTAGAAAGGTCCAACGTCTTAGAAATAAAGATATTGCTTCCGTGAAAGTCCTATGGAGGAATCACTCCACATAAGAAGTCACCTGGGAAGCTGAAGACGCGATGAAAGTAAAATATCTATTTATCTTTGAATGAGGTAATAAAATGTGTCAAATAGTACTTCATATGTGTACTATATTTTTGTTTGTCTATATGGATGTGTTACGACCTTATTCACATTCGAGGACGAATGTTGTTTAAGGAGGGGAGAATGTAAAATTCCGAAATTTGTTGTGTGTCTAGGTGATTATGTTACGACCTTATTCACATTCGAGGACGAATGTTGCTTAAGGAACGGAGAATGTGAAGTCCCAAATTATTGTTACAATAATAATAATAATAATAATAATAATAATAATAATAGTGGGGGGCATTAGAAAATTAAGAATTTAAGTTATACATTATTAACATATTATTAACTCTTCATTTACACTATCCTATTAAATAAAAGATGATGACCTCTTATATTAATGATTGTGTTAAATTTCATCTTAACACTAAATGGAAAAAAAATCTGCACATCTTTCCTTCCCTCTCCCCTCACTCACGTTTTTCCCCTTCCCCTCCCTTTAATTCCCCTCAATCCCTTGTCCTTCCACCTACCATGGGTTACCTACACCTCAATTTATATATTGTGTTTGACACAAAAAAAAAACAAAGTACCTAGCACAAAGAATAACAAATCAGAAAAAAAATCAAGTAAACAAACAGAATAAAAAAAAAATCAGAAACATATCAAGAGAGCAAGAAGAATAAGAATCAGGAAATACTAGGGAGCAATGATCATTTCTAGCAACCGAACAACAATCCTTTTCACGCTTACAAGGTGAGTTTTCTCACTCAGAAATTCTTGGTAACATCCTTTATTTTAAGTTCAATACATGTTAGAATAAGAATTGAGTGTTGAAAAGAAATATTGAACTTTTGATTGTTTAGACAACTAGTTGCGTCATGAACTTTACGAACTGTTCTCACTGAGTTATAATTGTTAGAATTTGATGAAATTCGGAGGAGTGGTACACCTCTCTAATATGATCATATAGAATAAAAAATGAGGTAAAATGGACATACGGTTTGAAAGTTATCATAGTTCAAAGTTCCTGCCTTAGATTTGGCCGAAATTCGGAAAGACATAATTACGGACTGTTTTTATTGAGTTTTACTTATTAGAATTATATGAAAATTTACATGGTTGTAAATCTCTCTGTTACGGACAGATATAGATAAATAGTTATTAAAACGGACTTACGAATTGAGAGTTATTGTAGTTTGAAGTTGCTGCCTCGGATTCATCGGAATCCAGAAGGGCAGGACGTTGAAACGTAAAACTGTACTAATATATTGGGAATATGAAAATTGTTGCTAAATTAAAGTTCTAGATCTCTCTGTTTTGGACATTTTGAGACCTTACGGGGGTCTATCCGACTTACGTATTGAGAGTTATCGCTGTTTAAAGTTTCTGCCTCGGATCTATCGAGATCCAGGAAGGGCAGCGAATAAAAGGGTAAAACTGTACCAAATGGTACAGAATATGAAAGGATGGTTCACATGGAGACGTGTAGCTCTCTGTTCTCGTCGTTTTGAGATTTTATGGGGCTTGAACGGGTTTACAGATTAGGAGTTATGACTATTCTAAGATTGGGTGTTGTTTAATAAAAATTCTGCCGAAATAAATTTCATGTGGCTGTTTTGAGGATAAATTTGTGTTAGTTACCCAAAGTAGTTTTAAATGAAATTTGGTACAGTGAAAGATCCCCGTCTTACCTTAGTTTCCGCTTGAGAAACACCTTAGTTGGAGTTATGGTTAAAAAGTTATAATCGTTACAAGTATGAATGACAGAATGTTAGAAAAGAGAATAGTATTTATTCGATCTTCTGAAAAATATGAAAAGTGAATACGTGTTCACATAATTATATAATGGATCGGGTTGCACGCCGCAACAAAACGTAAAGTGAATACGCGTTCACAAATACGTAAACATAATGGATCGGGTTGCACGCCGCAACAAAACGTAAAGTGAATACGTGTTCACAAATACGTAAATATAATGGATCGGGTTGCACGCCGCAACAAAACGTAAAGTGAATACGCGTTCACAAATACGTAAATATAATGGATCGGGTTGCACGCCGCAACAAAACGTAAAGTGAATACGTGTTCACAAATACGTAAATATAATGGGTCGGGTTGCACGCCGCAACAAAACGTAAAGTGAATACGCGTTCACAAATACGTAAATATAATGGGCCGGGTTGCACGCCGCAACAAAACGTAAAGTGAATACGCGTTCACGAATACGTAAACATAATGGATCGGGTTGCACGCCGCAACAAAACGTAAAGTGAATACGTGTTCACAAATACGTAAATATAATGGATCGGGTTGCACGCCGCAACAAATATGAAAGATGAATACATGTTCACCTTTATATAAATATGAAAAGTGAATACGTGTTCACAAATATATAAATGTAACAAACATATGGAAATGCAGGGGAATGTCCTAACGTATAATACGAGATAAAATGAAGTGTTAGTTAAACTGAAAATTTCCTATGAGGAGTTGCTACATATTTAAAAATGTTGTAACCTGATATGTTTTTGCAATATGCTTATTACGTTATAATGTGATTGCACTTGAAATATTGTGGTGTTACTTTGAATTGCAGGGTAAGGTTCTCACTCAGCCCCAGATGGTAGGGCTGACTCTTTATTTAACATGTTTCAGGAAAACGTGATAGAGGAAAGGCTCCACGCCAAGGCTAGCGATCGTCCCGCAGCCTCTTGTCATACCAAGTCCATTGCTTCGGGCTTGGTACTCGTCAGGTCCAGAATGTCAGTTACAGTGTCTCGGGAAATGTCCATGTGAAATGGTCTCCCTTCCAACTTAGAATAATCTTTGTCAGTATGTCTATGTAGAAATAATATTTGCACGAGCATAGGCTCGCGTTATATTTTCAATAAAGTCATAAACAAATTTCTTTATTGTTATTTTTATTAATAGCTCCGTATTTGAATATAAGTTTAAATTTCTAAATAAAGAGAATTAAATGGTGCTCCTGGTGGAAAATAATTGTCCAGGTGCCATTACGCCCTAGGTAAAGACTTAGGAAAAAGTCGGGGAGTGACACATCCTCTGTTCTTGCAAGCCTCGGATGTCAGTGGAGTCTCTTTAATATCCTTCCAATTAGTGGGCTCTGAAAACTACACTGTTTGGAGCAAGTCTATGAAAATTGCTCTGTTAGGAAGGAACAAATTAGGGTTTGTAAATGGAAATTGTACAAAGAATCAATATGGGGTGGAATGGTGGGATCAGTGGGATAGAGTTAATGCGGTGGTATAGGCATGACTAATGAATGTTGTTTCTAGTAGCTTGCTGTGTGGAGTTCTATATGCAGAAACAGCATATGAGGTATGGGAAAATCTAAAGGAAAGATTTGACAAAGTGGATGAATCAAGAACTTATGATCTACATAGAGAAATTGCTACCTTATCACAAGGTAATGCTAGTATTGCAGAATACTACACTAAGCTAAAGAATTTGTGGGTGGAATTCCAAGCCATTGTGCCACCACCGAATTGTGCATGTCCTACATCCAGAGAATTTACAGACTTTCTGCAGAGACAGAAGATTTATCAATTTCTCATGGGTTTGAATGAAAGTTACATGCAGGCTAGGAGTCAAATTCTGCTCATGTCACCTCTTCCAACAGTCAATAAAGTTTACTCCATGATAGTAAGTGATGAAAATCAGAAAGGAATTAGTGCTAAGTCTGCAGGCCTTCTTGGAGTTGGTCCAACCAGTCGTGGACACAATGAAAATTTGAATCCTTCTACTGCCATGTACTCTAAGAATGGAACAGCAGGAAACCAAAGGTCAAGAAGGAATACCAATCTATTCTGTGAAGAATGCAAGATGAGAGGTCACACAAAGGAGTTCTGCTACAGACTAGTTGGATACCCTCCTCGCTTTAAATAAAAAAGAAAGGAATATGCTGCTCACAATGCTCACAACAGAGGTCCAGAGCCCTCCTCTGAAGAAACTAAAACCAACTGGCAAGTTGAAGGAGCACCAAAATTTTCTCAGAATCAGTATGAGCAGATAGTAAAGATGTTGAACAATAACCAGGTACAGAAAGGAGCATCTCAGGACACTCAAGGTATTCAATCATCTGCAAATTTAGCAGGTATATCAGAACTCAAAGCCTTAAATGTCTTCAATATAATAAAAAAATGGATAATAGATACAGGTGCTACAAATTATATGGTATATGATCTAAACATGTTAGATAAAATTACTGAAAGAAATGATTCAGTCATACCAAAGAAGGTCTTCTTACCAAATGGCCAATCAGCCCAAGTTACTCACACTGGTATCAGTACTCTCTCTAATAGGAGTACACTGGAAAATGTCTTCTTTCTACCTCAGTTCAAATATAATTTACTGTCTGTCTCTCAACTAACAAGAGAGCTGAACTGTTCAGCTATCTTCTATCCTGATTTTTGTCTATTTCAGGATCTCTACAGTGGGAAGGTGAAGGAGATTGGTAGGCTCCAGGATGGACTCTATATGTTAGTTAGTCATGCTAGTAATATACATGACTCAAGGAAAACAGTTCTACATGCACAAGCTAAGCAGAAGAGGACAGTGGCAGAAGAAGATATTAATTTGTGGCATAGAAGGCTGGGCCACACTTCTAGTAAGGTACTTAGTAAACTGATCAGTGCTAATAATGATGAGATAGCTGAGGCAATAAAGACATGTAATGTGTGCCCTTGTGCAAAACAGTGTAGACTACCTTTTCCCAATAGTACTACTCACAGTAATAAAGCTTTTGATATTGTTCACATGGATGTATGGGGTCCCTATAAGGTTGAAACACATAATGGAAAGAGATTTTTCCTCACTATTGTAGATGATTACACTAGAATGACTTGGATATACCTACTTAGACTTAAATCTGAAGTATGTGTGGTAATTAATCAGTTTCTTAAGTACATATCAACACAGTTTAATCAAATAGTAAAGATAATTAGAACTGATAATGAGACAGAGTTTGTTAATGATTTCTGCACCACCCTCTTTCAGAACTTAGGAATTATTCATCAAAGAAGTTGTGTATATACACCACAACAGAATGGGGTTGCTGAAAGAAAACACAGACATATATTAGAAATTATCAGGGCTATAAGAATGCAGGCTAACATTCCTCTAAGATTTTGGGGCTTGTGTGTACAGGCTGCAGTATACTTGATCAATAGACTACCCTCTTCTATTACTCATTCTACACCCTTTGAGTGTCTTTATCACAAGAAACCATCCTTAAGTCATATAAGAACTATTGGTTGCCTATGCTTTGCTAATGATCTAACTGTCACTGATAAGTTTCAGTCTAAGGTTAAAAAATGTGTTCTGATGGGATACTCTGAAACTCAAAAGGGATACATTCTTTATGATCTGCAGTCTAAGACCCTCATTGTTAGTAGAGATGTTAAATTTAGAGAAACTGTTTATCCTTTTAAAGAAAATGTGTCTGAGGTTCCTATCTTCCATAATTTGCTAGCTAATAATGATGATCAAACTATACCCCAAGAAACCTCACAGAATAGTACTGATAAAACAGAAAAGAGATGTGCAGATATCACTAATATGGAATCTATTGAGGACAGTAATCCCACTGAGAATAATTTAGAAGAAGGAGATTCAGATAATATACAATCTTGTAGTAATCCTGCTATAGAACCAGAGGACAGAGCAATTAGTAGGAGATCTAGCAGACTGAAACAACCTCCTATATGGCTTAAAGACTTTATTACAACAAATGCCAACAATGTACTTTACCCTATTGCTAACTACATATCTTATGATAACATAAAACCTACATATCAAGCCTTTTAAGCTCTTTTTTAGAACTAACAGAACCTAAAGGTTACATGGAAGCCTCAAAAGATCCTAGGTGGGTAGATGCTATGAAAGCTGAAATAGATGCCTTACAAGAAAATCACACTTGGGAAATAGTTACTCTACCAGAAGGAAAACAACCAATAGGCTGTAAGTGGATCTACAGGATCAAATATAAAGACACTGGAGAAGTAGAAAGACTGAAAGCTAGACTAGTTGCTAAAGGATATAGTCAACAAGAAGGAATAGATTATCAAGAAACCTTCTCTCCTGTTGTAAAGATGGTAACTATAAGAACTATTCTATCTATTGCTGCCTCTAGAGGATGACATATTCATCAAATGGATGTGTATAATGCCTTCCTTCAAGGGGATTTATTTGATGAAATTTATATGACTCTTCCACAAGGTTTCATTAGTAAAGGGGGCAGTAAACAAGTGTGTAAATTAACTAAGTCCTTGTATGGGCTCAAGCAAGCACCAAGACAGTGGAACTTTAAGCTTACAGAGGCATTAGTTCAGATGCAGTTTAGGCAGTCTGAGTTTGATCATTCTCTGTTTCTAAAACAAACTAATCAAGGTATAATAGTTATACTTATCTATGTGGATGATATGTTAGTCACAGGGGACAATATAAGGCTCATAAAGGAGACTAAGCAGTCACTACATAATGTTTTTAAATGAAAGACCTGGGAGAGTTAAGGTATTTCCTAGGAATAGAATTTGCTAGGTCCAGCAAGGGGATCATTATGCATCAAAGGAAGTATGCCTTAGAACTTATTTCTGAACTAGGATTAGATGCTGCCAAACCTATTAACACTCCCACTGACTCTAATATAAAACTTACTACAAAAGAATATGATGAGTATAAGGTAAAGCAGGTTCTAGTTAAAGGGAAAACAGTCACTGGTGATGAGCCAGTAGGTGATATCAGCTCATATCAAAGAATAATTGGTAAGTTGTTATACCTTACTCTTACTAGACCAGATATTGCCTATAGTGTACAAACACTTAGTCAGTTCCTACAAAACCCAAAGAAATCACATGTTGATGCTGCAATCAGAATTGTAAGGTATGTAAAAGGTAAGCCATGACAAGGAGTGCTCTTATCTAGTAATAGACAAGAAACATTAACTAGTTATTGTGATGCAGATTGGGCTTCATGTCCACATACAAGAAAATCTATTACAGGTTATTTAGTCAAATTTGAAGATTCTCTCATATCCTGGAAATCTAAGAAGCAAAGCACAGTCTCAAGAAGCTCCGCTGAAGCAGAATATAGAAGTCTAGCCAGCACTATTGCTGAAATCACTTGGCTGTTAGGCTTACTGAAGGACATTGGTGTTGACATCAAACAACCAGTAACTGTGTACACAGACAGTAGATCAGCCATACAAATGGCAGCAAATCATGTGTTCCATGAAAGGACTAAACACATTGAGATAGATCTGCATTTCATTAGGGAGAAGATTCGAAAAGGAATGGTGGAGACAGAATATATCAACACTGCAGAACAACCAGCAGACATACTTACAAAAGGGCTTACCAGATTACAACATCTTCATCTCTGTTCCAAGCTTGGCTTGCTGGATATTTTCGAGCACCCAGCTTGAGGGAGGTTGTTAAAGAATTGACCCAATTAATGTTAGTGGGCCAGTCATGTAATATTAATTGTAAAGGGTGATAAAAGGCCAGCCCATATTAAGAGGTCAGCCCATCAGCCTCAGCCCAGTCGAGGCTTCTTAGGCTAGAAGCCTTAGGATAAAAGAAAAAAGATGTTCTCTTCTAGGGCAGAACAAGAAAAGAGAGGCGATATCTGTTCCTCTGTACAAACTCTCTCTGTACATTGTCTTCTCTGTAAATTGCCTTCAAAAGTAAATACACAGATATTTTCTTCGTTCGTATTTCATCAACACTGTCCTCTCTCTTCTCTCTGTGTTGTTGCATGCATACTGATGGTGCTAGATCTAGTCATCTTCTCTGTAAACAACAAAGAAGTCCAGTCTTGAACACTCCATTAATGGCGGTGCTGAGATTCTCAACAATAAGATTCACATAATTAGAAACCCTATCAATAACAACAATAATGATGCTGATTACTGTTTCTTGTTTTATATTTTATGTGAACTTAAAAGATTCACTTTCAAGCTTTGCACGTATCCCCATTTTTTTTAACACATAAGACAAAATAACTTTTTCGCCCAATATACCTAAGAGTAGAAAGGTAAACAAAAATCCAAAGCCCTAGACCAGTTGGTCTTAAAGGCAGAGGGTATTCTCATTGGGTGGTGTGGGAGAGCTTGGTCACAAGTTCGAAACCCCAGGGTAATGCCTGACCTGCCTTCGCCTCTTGGGGGAGTCTGTCACACCTGGCTTGCCAAGTGTGGTTTAACTGACTGACGGGGTTTGCAGGCTATTACGTCAGTCCGTGATTTACCCAGTACGCACCTTCGAATAGCGGCTGCGGGTTTCACGTCAAACAAAGAAAGGTTGTAAACAAAAAATCATAAATTAATTTTACATAAAGTATTGAAAATTAAGCACAAACCAACTTTGCTAACGGCAGCACGATGCACTTCATCAAATGAAAAAAAACTTTCTCACTAATTAATTGCGAATTTTAAAATAATTTCGTACTACACATGAATGATTATGCTCAGTAACGAATATTGACATGTATAAAGGGAAAACCAACAGTATCACTTGATATGATACTTTTTAACGGTGAATTTGAAAAGTTTAAGTTTCATGTCTTTGATAAATATTTACACAATCAAATTATTTATAAGATAATTACAAGTAAATTTATTAGTAGAGAATTTCTTTTTGTTATTCATGGGCTTAGACAAATGAGAATTCCATGATGTATCTAACTCTAACGAATATAGATATCGAATAACTATGTCCACAAAAATTTGAACAGAAGAGAAGAAATCACATAATAGAGTTGTTTCCATTGAGATTTCAACCCGATAGCTCGTGATTCTCAATCCGTTTGATTACCCACTATGTCACACCCTTGCTCTGATATGTAAAAAGTTTTTTGCACTATCATTGTGCTTTGATCAGTTATAACATGTAATTTACCTTAATTTTTAGGTTGTTCATTTCACATTCTAATGATCAATTATGTCACGACTCAAAATGGAGGGCCATGACGGGTATCCGAACCTTACTTGTCGGGCACCACTAATCACATCTTTATCAGTTAACTGTGGGGCCAACTAACTGTAATTAAGCATGACCACTAGGTTCGTCACGAGGTAAACTGCCGACTCATGAAAATAGTAAACTGAAAAGGTATCGCGTAAACTCCTGCAAACGGAATAACTCAACCTATACATATATACATACTAAGACCGACAAGGTCAAACATGACTATTATACACAGGGCAACTGTCTATAAACCTCTAAAGAGTACGTGGCATCATAAGGTCAGGACAGGGTCCCACCATACCCATACGTATATAAAAAATATCGTACCATGACTAGACTACAACCCTAGAACAAGTAGAGTGCTCCAATATCAGCTGAACCAATAACCTACTAGTGCGGACCGTCGCCCTGTCTACATGAGCTTGCGGGTATGAAATACATCGTCTCCGATAAAAGGGACGTCAGTACGACTGATGTACCGAGTATGTCAGGCATGAAGAATAGCATAATAGAAAAGTAACCTGAGACAGGAACAACCAACCAATAGAGAATGCCTCTGAGGGCCATAATATGCATAAGTATCATGTCTGTGTAGAATGCCTCTGAGGGACATAATATGCCTAAGTGTCATGCACAATGCGGTCATATATATATATATATCGCGTATATAACGTCGTATCCCTTTAGCCTCTATGAAGATCATATCATATCGGCCTCTGTGGGTATAATCGTCATCATATATCAGCTGGTGTCGTATCCCGTTTTTCATCCCCATACATTTGAGGTATATACATGAATATAATGCATGAATGATGCTGAGACACTTTGAGTTTATCAGAATGCCGCAAGGTCGTTGCACCTCCGATTAACATTACAAACATTAACATCTTTTCATATACCTCAATAGAGATTTAAGAACATATTTAGACATGTTTTAAAAATAAGAATGAATAACATGAACATCCTTAACTACTAAGAGTAGAATCATTTATAAAATAATATTACGTTTACGTTCCGTACGTAGAACATGCCAAAAAAGAAGAAGAATTTGTCTTAACATATCTTGATTCGACCTTCGAATGACTATAATGAGTCAATATTACTCTTCAGCCTTTTCACCTTAAATAAACATATGAGCTCGTAGAATGTCGTAGAAGTCGAATCGTGCCTTGGTTGTCCACTTCAACACTTCCCGTCACTTTACATTTTCATGAAGAACTCTCAGATTAGCTTGATCTTAGGAGGAGAAATGGAGGAGATTTAATAAAATTTGGTGATATTTAAACTAGAGATGCTCGAATGATTTTACTATTAGAGATGCCTTTGTAACATTTTTACTCTCCCCTTCGTGTAAAATGTTTCATCAATATTTTGTAAAAAGATTGTCGATCGGTGGGAGTGTCTAAGTGATCGAATGCTAAGTGGATTACCACTATTTTGGTGTTGACATGTGGAATACCAACGTGCAGCACTTATAGTGTATTATAAAAAAATATTAAACTAACATGCAACACTAAGTAACAATAAATTATTATAGTAGAAACCAAAATGAGAGAATGATCTAAAACCTTCTCCTTAATTTTGTAGTGGGCTGTGGGGTCCACATTCCCATTAGGCCACCACTTAAGACTTTACTTTACCATGTGTCCCAACCTAAATACACTCAAAATTAATAGTCATCCAACATAATTATCTCTATGGACCATGAGTCATTTACAACACACCACTTCATATACTTAATATCATAATCATGCAAGAGCGGATCCAGATTCAAAAACAGAAAATTCATTCAATCATTTAATATTAATATTATTAATTAATATCAAAAACAGGGGATTTATGGCCCAATAGTAAAAAAAAATTAAAAGCAAAAAGATGATAAATAAAGAAAAGAATATCTTTGCTGAAAATTGAACCGGACTTCATTGGAGTAAAAATCGAAATTTCTACAATTTCAACTATACATTTATTATGTTGTGGGGGCTTCACATGAATACCTTGAAGCCCCCTGGATCCGCTCCTGTAATCATGTTGTATAGGACTAATTCATAGCCTCTTTTAGCACACACAAAATATTATTCTAATTCCCGCTGTTATATTTATTAAGTCCTAAATTATTTTAAAACCACATCCGTTTATATACTAAACTCTTGATGAAAATATCTTAATATAATAAAATTTCCTCAGACTTCGAATCTACTTGTATACGTCTAGTTGTTCAAACCATGACCCGAAAATACTAAATGTTACAAATTACCTATAGTTTTCTTTCATGTGATCATCTAATAATGAAAAAATCTTTTAAACTGTCAAGGTAAGCAATAAGTTACTAGATAAATATATTATCTTCTCATGTATGTTTCCACTTCCAAAAGACCACAACTTACACTAATTTCCTTCTAATTAACCTCCTCGTTATCTCCTTTGTACTTACTTGAAAATTTCTATACGTAAAACACTGGACCATAACACACACTAAAAAAACTAGAGAATAAAGATTTGTCTTCTGCTTCTTCCATGAACTCTCTCAAGAAAAAAAAGTGTCGATTACCACCATGCTTAGGTTGGATGAGAAATGTTGCTACAATAACCCTTTAGGATGTTTCTTTTGTATAATGAAGGAACCGAACTCATCAATTAGAAGCAATGGAAGCAAGAATTACTTTTAAAAATGCCTTTGATTGATGAAGATTAAGAACTTGTGCTAGTGTTAAGTGGCCTTTGGACCATGGCAATGTCACAACCCAATGACAAGGAGCTTCCATCCTTGGGCATTTTTGAATGCATGACAAATCTAATCAACAAAGGAATCAATCACAGATCTTGGCTTCAAAAATATCAAAATATTTATATTCCTTATTATGCAGCTCATATTATTGGTTCTTATACAATGAACAATGTTGAGTTTGCTATGAAAGCATTGGATTGTGGTGTACTTATCCCAGTATTAGAGCTTTTGAAAGGAAATATGACTTGGGTTGAGCAAAGGGTGTCTATTAGAGCAATTGGTCATTTAGCAAGTTATGAAAAGACTTTCAAAGATGTAGCCATTTATGAAGAAGAAATTGTGAAATTAGCCATGAAATTAGCTTCCACATGTCTTGAAGTTGTGTACAAAGAGTTTGTTGGTGTAAAGGATTTAAATATGAGGTTGATATATCATTGTGATTTGTTGACTAGAGGAGTTGGAGGATTGGAAATGGAAAATAGGAAAGTGGAGGAATGGGCTAGTCAACTTCAATGTTGGAGTTTGCATCTTTTGAAATATTGCTTTGCAATTAAGGAGAGGTGCTTAAATCTTATTTGTGAGCAAGATTTTTTGAAGGACTTAAGTGAAATGTGGGGTGGATTGGCTAATGATACTTCACCAGGAGGGGTTGGATTAATTAGAGTTTTGTGTTATAACAAAGATGGAAGAAGATGTATAGCAGAATCAAAGGATGTAATCAAGAATCTTTGTAATCTTTCAAGATCTTCAGATGATTGGCAATATATGGGGATAGATTGGTATTGTGAAATTATGTGACCATCTTTTTTAAAAGCTTTAACAATCAAAGAGAACACTCTACTAATTATTTAGTTATATTATACTGTTAGAGAAAATATGATTTTTAATAATTTCATTATATCATGTCTCAACAGGTACAAGGTACAAAGTTCTTGAAGTCGCTTCCATGTGTCTTGTTGATTTGTTTGAACTTGGGACCCTTGGAGACAAATCAAATGTTGGTAATACAATCACAAGAACTCTTCTTGATGATTTCAAAGAAAGAAAGGTAAAAATCAAGAACATTGGTTTCCAACAAGTTCTTGAAGAAATATGGGGTTTGAAAGTAGATAGGAAGAAAAGGGAGAAAAATATGAGTGATGAGACACTTGAAGAGAAAAGAGTAATGGTGAGTTTGATGAAGCAACAAGGGAACAATAGTTTTTGGTTAGTGACCATTGAGATTTAGAAAAGAAAGAATTGTGCTTTATAGCAATAGGGCACAATGAAAATTGTTATTAGGAGAGGTTGATGATGCTATTAGTGATACAACTAAAGCTCTTTCTCTTTCATCTCCAACTAATTCTCATGCCAAAAGTCTTTGGAGAAGATCACAAGCATATGATATGAAAGGATTGCCAAAAGAGAGTTTGATGGATTGCATTATGTTTGTTAATTGTTGTTTTAAGATGGATTCATCAATGAAGAAAAATATGAGAATCCCTTATTATGCTGTTAGAATGATAAACAAGCAGATGGAGTCAACATGGCTGTTTAAAAATGCTCAATTGAAGGATTTTGTTAATCTTGGTGAAAAACCAAATCAATCGCATGTTGAACCTCAAGAAATAAGCCAAAAGAAGCAGATAAATGGCAGAGTTACAAGAATTCTATTGCAAAAGGAGGGTTTCATGGAAGGTATTTTTCAAGATTTTGTGTGGTGGAAAGTTGTGTAATTGGTACCATGAAAGTTTTAGTATATACACCGGCAGTTTATAACATTCGTACATTATCAATTTAAAGTGACTTGCAACAACAACTAATAGTTAGGCATTAGCCTGATTTTGTAACCTTAGAAAATAAAGTAAATAACATGTTGTAATAGATAAAATAATTTGTAATGTCTTTATATATTCATCTAGAGCAACTTGAGAGACTGCTCAGTGGACACGAATTGGAATATATCAACTAAACTAATTTAGCTTCTGTACCAGAAACTATTTATTTTGTTGTGATGAGGAATGAGTGGGAAGGACCACATATCCACATTGTATTTATTTAGTACTACTTGAAATAATTAAGGAATTTTAGCTAATGCAAATGCAACATTATAACTAACTTTTCTTGCAATAGTAGTCTAAACATTGATCTTGAATTTTAGTACGTGCTTTACATTAGTAAATACTAGTGTGTTTTCCTGACTTGATCGATTAAAAATAGCTGATTCAACCTTCTCCCAGTTGGGAGCATCTAGTCTAAAAGTATTTAATTACTCTGTATACTCACAACGGCGAAAGCAAAATTTCACTAAGGGATTCTTCATTTTCTAGATATATATATATATTAAAAAAATTGACCTTGAATATACAATATGATTTTCTGTCGAAGAGTACTCTCGGAGAAAAAAATAAAAAACAACAATTACATTCCAACTAACATTTCGATTTTAAACCGAACATTGTTAAAAACAATTTATATTCTCATAGAATATATATATATATGTTCTGGGACACTTTTTTAGTTAGTAATAGGAATTGAGACAGGTATTCCATCTATTTTAATATTGAAAATCAAATTTTTGAAGATAGACCGGAAAGCAAGATTAGAAAATAGCTAAGTGGAAGTGAAAGACTCCTTTTTTAGGAACTTAGACTTTGGTTGGCCAGGATGCTTTGAATTATTGGCGAAATTTTACTTACACAATCATTATTATATTCTAACTTTTACCTATACCCGGCTAACGGGCTGACCCGGTCCGGATCGGTAGCCTCATCAAGTTTAACGGTTCGGACGATTGCGGCAGTTCATCGACCACCGCCAACCGGTCCGGTTACACGGATTCGAGTTAGCCCGCATGTTTCGGTCGAACCGGTCCAACCGGTCCGGTTTCTAATTTTTTTTTTTTTTAAATTTCTAGTATTTATTTTCTATAATATAAATTAAATTCAATTTAAATATGTAATATAATAATATAATATATAATTTAGTTGTATATATTAAAATTGAAACTTTAAAGTTAATTTTTATTTTATAGTTTATAACTTTATACTTTATAAGTTTATAACTTTATATTGTAAATTTGTAATTATACTTTTATTAATTTATTAGATTAGTAGATATAAGTTAACAAATAAGTAATAACAAATTAACAACTAAATAGATAGTAAAATTAAAACTAATGATAAGATGTTAACTTTTGAACTTTCATAATGTTAATAAGAGTACATAATGAAGTAATAATAATTTAATTTACATATTATGCATCATTCGCAAGTTCTTCGTAATTTATAGGTTGATTGAATTGGTTATGCTCCATAGCCTCTAACCGAGTATTAATTCCATCCCGCCTCCGCCTCGCCTTCCAAAATATTGCCTATTTCTTCATCTTCCGAGAATTAACGTCTCCACATCCTTGATTTCTTCTCTCGATCCGATCCAATCCCTGCGCACTAACACTTCTAATGTGTTTCCACCCAATGAGTGACGTGTGTCTCCTATTTGATCTCGTGCTTGGCTAAATGCACTTTCAGAAGCCACTGTTGAGATCGACACATTAAGAACATCCCGGGCCATCGCTGCAAGTACCGGGAATTGCCTTTGTTATCCCGCCACCATTGTAAAGGGTCAAAATTTTTCTTCGCTCATTGCTTTTGCAAATAAAATTGCATCTCATCGCAAGACGGCTAGTGGTTGGTTGTGTTGTAAAAGTGCTCCATATGTCTAAAGATTCTTCTTCATCGCCATCATCATCAACTCGCAGTGTAGACACGTAACCGTAACTAGAAGAAATATTAGTAGCGAGTTGGTGTTATCATGTAATGTAGCATAATATTCATATAATGTAGTTAAATTAGTATCAAGTTTATTTATGCAATCAAATGAAGATGGAGTTTGCTCCACCTATTTCCATATAAGTATATAAACTAAATATTAGATTATGACAATCTACTTTTTAATAGAAGGATTTAAGATTGCACCAATACAATAAACATCAGAATAGGAAAAAATATTTTTAAACTTTTCAAACATAATCAGAATCGTGATCTCAGATATTTCACATTTGATTTTAAACCATAAAGTAAATAGGAAATTTCAAATATATGAGCTAAAGCATTACAAATCATTGGTAATAAGATCCGAAAATTCAACGATTCTGGTAAAATTTACGTAAAATTTTTAAAAGTTCACCAATTGATTTCCAATGTTCGCTTGTTAACATATACATTACGTTCTTACAATGCGCATTTGAAACATGTGTTATGGGGTCTTTATACTTATAACATTCTTTTAAAAATAAATAAGTATAATTCCACCGTGTAATAATCTCTTCTGGCATGAATTTAGGTCTCAAATTAAATTGTTTACATTTTTCTTTAAATTCTATAATTCTATTTTTCCTATTATTACCCTGAATAACTCCAACAGCTCTTTTGACAAGTTTTATTTCAGGTGAAAATAAATCAAGACCACTTTTAACAATTAAATTATAAATATGACAAGCACAACGAACATGAAATATATCAGGTGGTTGTACTTCCGCTTTTAAAAGATCTACAGCAGCAGTATTATTAGATGCATTATCAAATGATACACAAAGTATTTTATTATAAAGATTATATTTTTGGGCATAAAAACAAATAGTTTCGCTTATATATTTTCCAGTATGACTTTGATCTTCGTCATACGCAAAAACATTAATACGTTTTTCCATTCTAAAATTTTCATCAATCCAATGACAAGTAATTGTTAAATAATCATAACCGTTCAATGCATGTCCAATGTCTGAAGTAAAACTAACATGACATGGAAGGTTAGCAAACAAATATTGCAAGAAAATAACATAATCATTATGAAGTCTAAAAATATCGGCTCTAGTAGTACTACGTGGAACACCTTTAAAAAAAGGATTATATACTCTTTGAATATATGTAATTAAATATGAAGAAGAATAAAAGAAAAAGCAAACAACTTCCGACAATCATTTTTGCTAATTCAATGCGATCTTTTTGGATCGTATTTAGCCAACCCCCGCTTAATGGATTAAGTTGTTGTTGACCGGTTCTAAATTAGGACAGATTCTATCATGCCGTATGGTCGAATTTTATATGTCTAGCTATAGTGCCCGCCCCCGCCACCACCCCCGCCTTATGTTTATAAGTTCTCCCACAAATATTACATTTAACTCTATCGCACTACAACTTTATCATAAAAGAGCCACACTTTACTCCTTTTTCTTCTTGCACTGGTTCGTAAAGGAGGTTCACGACCTTGACTACCACTAGCAGTACCAACATTGAAGGAACACTAGTAGGTGTAGCGAGTTCTTTTCTTCAAGTTCAACAATATTATCTAATTGAACGTTATCACATTCATTATCTTCATTCCAAAATCTTCTTGCATTTGATCATAATCTATATTTTGATTAGATGATGAAGAACCTCTGATTTTTACCCTTGAACTAGATTTACTACGATTCCGACGCAATTCCCCTTAGTAAAGACATTATAAAATATTTAAATAATCAACAAATAAATATGACAATTTAATAAAATAATTAGAGAATGAAACGAGTGTACCAAACTTCGGATTCGTAATTCAATAGAAACTCAAGCTCAAGTCTTGCCTTGCTACTTTGAATTTGAAAACTAATAATATTAATAACTTGAAAATTGATAATAAAGATGATTAAGAGAGTATGAGAATAAGAGAATTGAGAGAAATGTTGTGTGATAAAAATGAAGAAAATGTAGAGAATTTATAGATTTTTTAAAGGGTAAAAATGGAATTAAAATAAATAATTAAACAAAACAAAAAAAAAATAAAAAAAAATGACCAACGGTCGAAATGACCGCTGCCACCGCCCCAAATTTCTTCAAGCCCAACGGTCGAAATGACCGTTGGGCAATTTTTTTTATTTTTGTTTTGTAACCGGTCCGGTCCGGTCCGGTTAACCGGTAATGGAACCGGTTTTCCAATACCGGGCCTTACCGGTCCGGGCTGTACCATATACAAAACCTTAATACTCCTAATTTCAACATTTTTCTTATAAATTCTTTCTCTTGGCCACTGATTCTAATTCTTAATTTAGAGAGTTTTTGACAAGCATTATCTGTTAGATAACAAATATTGAGAAGTTGATCAATAGTCATAACAAGAATTCTCTTAGAAAGGCTGATGATATATCAATACTATCAGTTTATCCTTTAAAATCCATGGAAAATATATTTGTATGTGATATATTTCGGGGAGGAAGGTGTGGCCTTCATGCTTGTGATTCAAGGAGCTTGAATTTTATAGTGGAATAGGTTATGGAGTCCATTCATTTATGATACATAACCCTATTCCAATGAAATCTTAGATGTTTCTTGGTTTCAGAAATGTAAATCTAAAGAATGGGTACTCAATTTAACCTAGCTTAATAGTCCTCTAGCAGTGATAAATAGGACAATTGACTACTTTGTGTATTAGTAGCCAAAGAATCTAACTCGTTTTGCTTCTATTATTTTTATAATCGAAAAATCTCAAAGGGCTAATGACTCATGGTTCGAAACTCAGTAGACAATGGGTTCTGCCCTCTACCCTTCTCCAGTTAAATACCAAGATTTTATAGTTCAAACCTGTGACATCCGCATAATTCACACATCACACATTTGTACTACCAGTAGACCAAAGCCCACCTCCATTTTGGTATTGATATTTTTTGTTATAGGATCTTGCTCCAGTCACTGGGAAAAGGAGAAAATGAATCTTGAGCTCGCAAACAAATAGTCTGCAACTCCCAACTCTTAATCGAATTATCAATCAACAAAAAGTGCAGTGACTGAATAATCAAGCACAAAAAAAGCACGATTTTGATTTTAACAGTCACGAGTTCATAGTTTCAATTATGATGGGTTACTAACAGTGTTCAAAAGTTGGCATTAGCGCCGCGGCTCAAGGGACAGGCCCGCGTCCAGTGGGCCACGGTCAGGCCATATCCAGGGCCCACAACGTGTCCAGCAGTGGACACACGTTATTATTGTATTATTGTATATTTGGTAGACTTAGTCTTATATCATAATTAGAATTATTTTATTACCTTAATTGTATAGAATAAGAATTTAGATGTAAAGTAGGAATAGGATTCTCCTATTGTAACTTGTATATATATGTCTTCAATCAATAAGAATCAAAGGATTATTTCTTTCATGATATCAAGAGTTTAGGGTCTCTTTACCCTGCTTCCGCTCCTCAAATTTCTCCTTCTTCTCGATTTTCTAACTCTAAAGCACCGCAGAACTCTCTCGGTTTTCTTCAACAAACCGCGACCCTTTTTAGAAATCCTATCTCCTAAATTTCCTTCTCCAAATCTTGTTGTACTGATAAGAACAATTTTCATCATGCCCTCACAGTTTCTAACACAAAAGCGTCATCTTTATCGTTCTTGACCTAGAAAACATCCAATATGGGACGTGGGCGGAATTATTTAAAATTCATGCCTAGGCACATAAATCCCTCCACCACATCATTCCTCCAACTCCTCCAAAGGAGGGTGATACAACGTCTACCTCTATGACGGTGGTGCCCACTAAAGAAGCAGATCCAGAATTATGGGTCATGTTTGATGCCAATGTTCTTCAGTGAATTTATGTCGCTATCTCCCTGGATCTTTTTGTCACGCCCCGAACCCCGGGCCCGTGACTGGTGCCCTACCTGGGCACCCTTCTACCTAACAGACACAAGTAAACTGCGGAATTTAAATAACACCTCATTTTTTTTAAAAAAAACCAACATACGTACAAGGGCAAAGCCGACAAGGCTGCCATATAATATACATAAAAAAGAGACACTACACTGTACATGAGTCCAATCCCACATATGAATACAGACCTCTAAGAGTTTTACTGAAATATGACGGGACAAGGCCCCGCCGTACCCATAACCGTACAAAAGCCTGCATCAAGGAACTATACCAAAAAGATAAACTCACGAGCAGGGAGCTATCCAAAACTCGAGCGGTCCTACACTGCAGATCACCAAATGCTGCACCTAAACTCATGCAGATTTAACGCACTTCGGGCGAGGTCAAGACGAAGAATGTACCAAGTATGTGAACGATGAAATCAGTAATGAAATCATAACAGTCTAAACAAAACAGGAGACATGTATGATAGCCAACCTATAGTACACAATATATAAGTAGTCATATCAAGTCAGGGACGCATGCCCTCAAAGTCACTACTCAAATATAACTATGGGTCTCACGCCCATAATATCAACCATGCCCGTGAAATCCTTTCTCACTGCCGGCAGTCCATGATATAATATAACACCAATAGGTATACATGAACACCAAGTCCCACCTGTGTCCTAAAAACTGTACGGGCCAAGTAGGAAAACGAACCACGGATCCATCGCATCATTAACTGACGGGGGCAAGTACGAAAGCTATCTACCAGATCCAGCCTGCGTCACTCAATCTCATGGAGGGCGAATCCATGGAATAACAATATCCCTCGTGGTCGCATGCCCCGGAATCCCACATCGTATAAGCATGACCATGGGGTAATACAAACAACCGAATCTAACCCGCCCCGTCACGTGCCGGAATCCCACATCGTATAAGCATGTCGCGAGTATCCTCGTGGTCGCGTGCCCGTAATCCCACATCGTATAAGCGTGACCGTGGGGTAATACAAACAACCGAATCTTACCCGCCTCGGTCACGTGCCGAATTCCACATCGTATAAGCATGTCGCGAGTATCCTCGTGGTCGCGTGCCGGAATCCCACATCGTATAAGCATGACCATGGGGTAATACAAACAACCGAATCTAACCCGCCTCCCGGTCACATGCCGGAATCTCACATCGTATAAGCGTGTCGAGGAGTATCACTGTGGTCGCGTGCCGGAATCCCACATTGTATAAGCATAACCATGGGTAATACAAATAATGGAAGCATACCCGTGGAATCCCACATCACCGCTGCGACGTCCAAGTAAACTTACAAGAGCGGTACCACCCTCCAACCGAGAGTCGCGACAGCGTACAAATATAATATTTGCACTCAAAGGCTATCACCAGCACACATAGGCAAGTTCATAAAATCTTTAGACTTTCATTTTATAAACTCAAGGCACTTATAGAATACTCCTCAATTAAACAAGCCAAAATACTTATCAAGGCACACATAGAATAATTCTCAATTAAACAAGCCAAAGTACTTATCAAGGCACACATAGAATAATTCTCAATTAAACAAGCCAAAGTACTTATCAAGGCACACATAGAAAAATTCTCAATTAAACAAGCCAAAGTACTTATCAAGGCACACATAGAATAATTCTCAATTAAAAAAGCCAAAGTACTACGTACGTACATTCTTTTCAAAATACTCATTTTTATGTAAAACCCCAAGATACTAACACCCGTAGTATCAAGGTGTGTCTATTTTTCAAAGTAAGTTACTACAATTTTAGAAAACTCATTTCAAAGCTTGAAATCAAGTAACTTCAAATTTTTACAATCTAGGCAACTTATGCTCATTAATCAAAATAGACAACTTTCTTAACCTTCCATAAAGTCGTTATAACCAACTTCCCATAAAGCCGTTATAACCCTTTATGGTTTTGGACTGTTATACCCCGTATTTCCAGAGTATGTACGTGAGGGCGTACGTATACAAGTTTGAGCCTTAAGTTAGGCTAGGAACGAAAATTTGTGCACAACCCCCGATTAGAATCGTTTTCCGACGAAACGTTTTCCAAACTTTGCGAGGGGAAAATTTCGGCTATGTCATTTATTATTTTTGCGGATTTTTCCGAGAGATGAAATATTTTGGACCAACGGGAGGGTGACACGTGTCACCCTCAAAAGTGGACGGCAAAGGGCTAGCTTGGCACGTTTTTTGTGTTGAAGTTTTAGTCAAGGGTTAGGTAGGATATTTTGTAGATATTTTGTGTAGTTGATGAACAAGTGGGACCCACAAACACTTGTCCAAATCTTGACCCTACACTTGCCCACCACTCGTCTTGATCTTGGCCATTGGTTGGCCTATAAATACCCCCCCTTTGTTGAAGACTTCTTCATCCACAAAATGTTTCTAAGTCTTGAAATCCCTCTCCCCCCTCTCTATAGTTTTCGTCCTCCCCCTTGTGAGGCTTTGGCCGAGAGGTACCCTGTTATACCCCGTATTTCCAGAGTATGTACGTGAAGATGTACGTACAAAAGTTTAGGCCTTAAGTTAGGCTAGTAACGAAAATATTTGTGCACAACTACCAAAAAGAATCGTTTTCCGACGAAACGTTTTCCGAACTTTGCGAAGGGAAAATTACGGCTATATCATTAATAATTTTTGCGAATTTTTCCGAGAGATAAAATATTTTGGACCAACGAGAGGGTGACAAGTGTCACCCTCAAGTGGGCGGAAAATGGGACGACTTGGGCACGTTTTTGCCTTTAAATTTTGTCAAGGATTAGGTAGGATATTTTTGTGGTAGATTGATAAGGTGGGACCCACACACACATGTCCAAATCTTGACCCTACACTTGCCTACCACTTGACTTGATCTTGGCCATTTATTTCCCTATAAATACCCCCCTAACTTGAAGGTTTTCTTCATCCCTTAAATCATTTCTAAGTCTTAAAATCCCTTCCCCCCCCCCCCCCCCTTTCTAGTTGTGCTAGCCGAAACCCCTCCCCCTTTGTGAGGCCTTGGCCGAGAAATGCCCTCCCCCTTCCTAAAGTAGTGCTATGAGAAGTACTTCCCTTGGTAGAAAAGTATTCTCCAAGTATTGTTACTATTCCAAAATACCTTGGCCCAAATACCTTGTAGTATTCCAAGGTTACCCCTATACTAAAAGCCCAGAAATACTATTATACTTCCTTTAGCCACTAAACGAAACCCTAAGGAAATCTTCATAGCCGATTGAAGTATTAAGAAGAAGTTGCGTAGAACTTCTAAGGGTTGTTTGGAGCGGGTTGGAGCACCCAGAGTAGGAGCCAAACGTTGCTCAGGATCGACATTTAACTTGGATAATTTTGGGCTTATCGAGGTAAATACTCTTGTCCTTATATTGTAATTGGAAATTACATACTGTAGTAGTATAGAAATGAATATAAGATACATAGAAGGATATTACAGAAGAGAGTTGAACTGTAATAGAAGAATATTAAAGAATAGAATTAAACTGTACTTACATAGGACTGTATTTACAGTAGACTTGTGTAGCTTAACGGGTAGGGAAGTGCTGCCCGATTTTCCGTAAAATGGAGAACCTACTGCTTAGAATATTCTTCAGAGTAGTCTAGACATTGATAGACTTATATAACCGTTATAGGTTGAAGTACAGCGAGTAACGTGTTCTACTTGAAAGGTGGACAAGGCTAGCCGGGTTATAGCCGTGGAGCGTTTTGCTAATAGTCGATAATCGTCGCGAGGTATGTGATTCTTCCTATCCTCTTGAGCATGATATTTTAAAAGAATATATATATATAGTACGGTAGACGTACGTGTGTTAACTGAACGTGGTTTTACTCCGATGTCTTTTGACTTGGGTTTAAATTTAAGAATCTTGAAGTATTTCAAAAGAATTAAGAAACCTTTTTGAAAGAAGAGTAATACTTGGTTTTAAAAGCTTAAGAGTTATACTAGCTTTATGAGAAGTTAGGTATAACGACTTAAGAGAGATAAAAAGAATGGTTTATTGATTTTAGAAGTTAAGAGACTTGATCTTAAAAGATAAGAGACTTGACTTAATTGAATTTTGTTAAAAAGTGTGAAACATCATTCGTGAGTAATGAGTACTTGGTTTGTAAAAGGAATAATGTTTTACTGATTTCGGAAATGAGAATAAGTATCGAACAAACCACATCAGCGCTAATAAAGGGAAATGTATTGACTAATAAAGTATTATTAAAACCAGTAGAAACCTCCATCTGCATAGAAGCTAATATGAGACAAAATGATATTACATTTCCTAGGTCATGGCTGCTTTAATAAGATTGTTATAAACAAGAATAACCTACTCTCACATAAGGCATATGTTTCTCAAATTGTTTTAAAGGAGAATTATATTATAAGTGATTAAAACTATGAACTACGAAACCTTTCGAAAATGAGAAACTTGAGCATTTGAAATTAGGCAAACTTGAACGTTGGAAAATAATGTTGTTACTTGATTTTACAAAAGGAAGTATTTTGGTTTACTTAAAAAGAAAGTCACTCTATTTTTATACTACGGGTATTGTGTGACTTTTTGTGAAAGAAGCGGATCTTTTAAATAGTTAATGTATGAAGTACTTTGAGGATAAAAACCCGAACTTGTTAACATAAAGTAGAAAGTACCTTGTGTGAATAACTTGATTGTGTTGGTTTGTGATAGCCTTGTAATATTTTCTTGATTTGATAAGTAAACATGTTAGGATACTACGGGTGTTAGTATCTGGTGATGTTTGTGTGAAGGAGTTTCCCTTGTTGTGCTTATGTTGTTAAACGGTAAGCCCGTTGTACTGTTATTATATCACCTACCCCCTTGACTTGTTATACCGAGGGCTTGCCACCCTTGATGCAGGTCTATACGCCTATGCGATGCGACTATCGCGAGTCTGCGAGTTCCAGGATTGATCATTCCGGTGTTTTATCCCGACGGAGGATGCCCTATGCGTCAGTGTGACTATGCGGATCGCGGGAGTCCAGAGGTACCGGGGTTAGCTACCGACGCGAGGAATACCACGCGGGTCCGTGTGACGCATGCGATCGCGAAGTCTAAGATTAGGCACACATAATGATACTATGGGCGATTGCCTTGCTTCGATCATTCGCGCTTAGAAAAGACCTTACATTATATCTATTTTGCTCTTGTTTATGTTGGCACTATGCGATTGAACTGGTTGTATTTGCAAATGGTTTAAATACTTTGATTTTACTTCGCATTTTCGCCACATACTGGTACTGTTGCATCGACTCCTTCGGGCTGCGTTCATGCCGCAGTAGGTACACCGATTGTTGATCCCGCTCTTAGGATCACGTCGGCGTTTTGGGAAGCTCCGTTTCTCCGAGGCTTATCTTTGGTATAGTCACGATGATTGTAGATATTTATGTTCATTCAGGGTATGGTGGGGCCCCGTCCCGCCATAGTTGTTTTACTTCCAGAGGTCCGTAGTCCCGTAAAGTTGGGATGAATCGCTCACTTTGGGTATTTATATATTTTACGCCGAAAGGCAACTTTTCCTCGATAAACTATGTCTCTTTACATTGTTTCATGTTGTTTTTATATTCCCGATTACTGATGTATGTCTACTTGGGTGCCGGGTAAGGCACCACCACGGCCCGGGTTTGGGTCGTGACAAAAGTGGTATCGTGAGCGATTAATCCTGAAAGTGTCTACGCACCGTATCTAGTAGAGTCTTGATTATCGATTGTGCACCACACCAATAATCGTGAGGCTATAGGATATTTAGGATTGGTTTCCATTCTTCTCACTCGAGATCGTGCCTTAGAGCCGTGTTATAAGTTGGACCCTCTAACGTATTTCTTTCCCTTACCGATTATGCCTCCGTAAGGCAACCCGCCCAAAGGCGGCGCGCAATGGCGGAGCTGCGAGTAGAGTTCAGAGGGTTACGAAGGCACAGGCCCAACCATCACCTGAGTTGGTGCTTCATTCGGGGATTTCTGCGACGTCGTCAGTCCCAGCAGAGTCTAGCACAGCGGCAGCTAGCCTCATCGCGCATGATATTTGAACCTTCGCCCACGACCCGAGCTTGAGGTATGGATTGCAAAGAGACGACCCTGTTTCTAGCTATGGATTTAGCAACCAGGGAGTATTTTATGTATCGATTTATCGCGGGCCTTGATGAATATCTAAGAAAGGGTTGTGCAAGAGTAGCTCTTCAGTCAGGCATGAGCATGGCCTGCGTACAGGCTTATGCACAGCAGGCCGAGAAACGTAGGAATCGACGGGTTAACCAAGATCGGCAGAAGAGGGCCAGAGGGTCCTTTGGTAACTTTCGAGGCGGACCTTCTCAGCAGCTGATTGGTTATGCGCCTCCGTCAGTGCAGAGTGCTTCTCCACAGGGTTCAGGACGTTCGGGGTATGTAGGAGTTGGTCAGAGCTCCAGGGCAGCTAGTTCGCAGAAACACGTAGGTTTCACCACCGATTCGCGATTTTCCTCGGTGTTCACACAGGCAAACGCCATCCCGGGAATGTCGCTTTTTGTTGGTACTTGTTTTACTGCGCCGTGGCCATGTGTCGAAAAGATGTCCTAGTAGGAGGACTCGGTCTACCGATCGATTCATGAGTCGATGGTTCGGAGAGGAGGGTGTTAGCTGCAGGAGGCCACCCCCACCTCGGTGTGGCCGTTGTGGTAGATGTCATTTTGGGGAGTGTCGTGCTTCTTCGAGAGCTTGTTATGCTTGCGGCCAGCAGGGCCATTTTGCGAGAATTTGTCCGACCAGAGGTGGCGCGGATGTAGAGACTCAGCCTTCATGATCAGTGACTAGTTCATCACCTTCCCTAGCTATGCGCCCAACAGGGCAGGAATGACTAGAACGACAAAAGGGGAGTGAAGCAGTAGATGCAGGTATATCCTTAACCCTCTAGAGATTAGTATGTGTGATAAGATGAGTATATTTTAAGTGTTGTGTTCAGATAGCATTGTGTTGATTGTGATTAGAAATCATGGTTAGGAAAAAGGGTAATATTGGGGATAGAGAAAGTGTGAGCCTTAGAGTTTTATACGTGGAGACCTTAGAGGCGAGGCCATCTGGAGTAAAAGATTTATTTATGTTTGACCCTTATCGGAGTGCATAATGCATGTGAGATATATTTGTGTGATAAGTCCCTGTGTAGTGTGAAAGGAAAGAGGGTAGTTGATCTAAGAAGACCACTAGGTTTTCGTGACTTGATTATGAGATTGTTCCGGATCGGGGAACAAGAGTTTTGCGCGTTAGCGGGTCGGGTTGCGGACCGATTGTGGGTCAACCCGCGGCCTGTATGGTGGTGGGGTCAGTTTGGGGTGGTCCCGCTTTGTGATAGGGTCACGAGGGTGTTAGGCCCAAGTTTAGTTAACCAGCGTACGAGTTCGTGGATGCGTTCGACCAGTAGTCGGGCCGATGAGGTCAGCCCATCTTGTCTTTCGCCAGACCGTACTCGGCAGAGGGTTATGCGAGATGTTATATCAGAAAGGTTGTGAGGCTGCACGAGGTGCCTACTTTCACCTTATGACAGGCAGTGGAGCCCAGGTTACGGCTATTTCTTTTTCTGGAAGTTTTACCAGGCAGAGTTAGGAACTCAGGTGAGTCTCAGTATCGCATTCGCCCTCGGGCCGGTGTTTTTGATTTCAGAGGTAGCTGTAAGGATTATTCGCCTCTTGGTTGAGTGTGTATTATAATAGCTACCATATCAGTATTCGGATGTCGCCTTATGATGCCTTGTAAGGGCGGAAGTGTAAGTTGCCGGTCGATTGGTTCGATGATTGGCAAGATTCGGATAGTTGGTTCATACTTGTTCCAGCAGACTGTGGATAGAGTGAAGCTTATCCAGGAGAGGTTATTGGCAGCTCAGAGTCAACAGAAATCGTGCGGATAATCGGCGACGACGCTTGGAGTTCAGGTTGACGGTGGGTCTTCTTGAAGGTATCACCCCGGAAAGGGTGTGACGAGTTTTTGGAAAACGGAGGAAACTTAGCCTGAGGTACATGGAGCGTTTTCAGATCCTTCGGAGGATAGGCCAAGTTGCCTATAGGTTAGCATTGCCGTCCGACTTAGGAGACAGTACGTCCGGTCTTTCATGTTGTTATGTTCGGAAAAGTATCAGAGATCCATCCAGATTGTTCCCAGTAATGATGACCAAATCGGAGGTAGTAACCCAGAGATTTGGAAACTGAAGCAGTAACAGAAATGTGGTAAGGTATGAGAAAGAGTTCGAGTGTACGAGAAGGGTACGACGAGTAAGGGAGGAAGTGAACATGTGTTAAGAGAATAGAAGTGATCGTTTCTTAAGGGAGTATCGTTTAGACTTTGGGTGGAAGCTTTTGTGATGTTAGAGGTGATTCCTCGTAGACTTGGATTAAGTATTGGAGCGTGTGTTATTTTGTGTCCATGTGTGGCATTGGCAACTTGTTTAAGTTAAGAGGAACTTTATCGTTATCCGTCTTGAGAAGGAACATTCGGGACGAATGTTTCTAAGGAGGGGAGAATGTTATACCCCGTATTTCCAGAGTATGTACGTGAGGACGTACGTACAAAAGTTTAGGCCTTAAGTTAGGCTAGGAACGAAAATATTTGTGCACAACTACCAAAAAGAATCGTTTTCCGACGAAACATTTTCCGAACTTTGCGAAGGGAAAATTACGGCTATATCATTAATAATTTTTGCGGATTTTTACGAGAGATAAAATATTTTGGACCAACGAGAGGGTGACAAGTGTCACCCTCAAGTGGGCGGAAAATGGGACGACTTGGGCACGTTTTTGCCTTTAAATGTTGTCAAGGATTAGGTAGGATATTTTTGTGGTAGATTGATAAGGTGGGACCCACACACACATGTCCAAATCTTGACCCTACACTTGCCTACCACTTGGCTTGATCTTGGCCATTGATTTCCCTATAAATACCCCCGTAACTTGAAGGTTTTCTTCATCCCTTAAATCATTTCTAAGTCTTAAAATCCCTTCCCCCCCCTTTCTAGTCAGGCTAGCCGAAACCCTCCCGCTGTGAGGCCTTGGCCGAGAAATGCCCTCCCCCTTCCTAAAGTAGTGCTAGCCGAGAAGTACCCCCCCCCCTTGGTAGAAAAGTATTCTCCAAGTATTGTTACTATTCCAAAATACCTTGGCCCAAATACCTTGTAGTATTCCAAGGTTACCCCTATACTAAAAGCCCAGAAATACTATTATACTTCCTTTAGCCACTAAACGAAACCCTAAGGAAATCTTCATAGCCGGTTGAAGTATTAAGAAGAAGTTGCGTAGAACTTCTAAGGGTTGTTTGGAACGGGTTGGAGCACCCAGAGTAGGAGCCAAACGTTGCTCAGGATCGACATTTAACTTGGATAATTTTGGGCTTATCGAGGTAAATACTCTTGTCCTTATATTGTAATTGGAAATTACATACTGTAGTAGTATAGAAATGAATATAAGATACATAGAAGGATATTACAGAAGAGAGTTGAACTGTAATAGAAGAATATTAAAGAATAGAATTAAATCAGATTTACATAGATCAGATTTACAGTAGACTTGTGTAGCTTAACGGGTAGGGAAGTGCTGCCCGATTTTCCGTAAAATGGAGAACCTACTGCTTAGAATATTCTTCAGAGTAGTCTAGACATGGATCGACTTATATAACCGGTATAGGTCAAGATCGCGAGTAGCGTGTTCTACTGAAAGGTGGACAAGGCTAGCCGGGTTATAGTCGTGGAGTGTTTTGCTAATAGTCGATAATCGTCGCGAGGTATGTGATTCTTCCTATCCTCTTGAGCATGATATTTTAAAAGAATATATATATATATATATATATATAGTACGGTAGACGTACGTGTGTTAACTGAACGTGGTTTTACTCCGATGTCTTTTGACTTGGGTTTAAATTTAAGAATCTTGAAGTATTTCAAAAGAATTAAGAAACCTTTTTGAAAGAAGAGTAATACTTGGTTTTAAAAGCTTAAGAGTTATACTAGCTTTATGGGAAGTTAGGTATAACGACTTAAGAGAGATAAAAAGAATGGTTTATTGATTTTAGAAGTTAAGAGACTTGATCTTAAAAGATAAGAGACTTGACTTAATTGAATTTTGTTAAAAAGTGTGAAACCTCATTCGTGAGTAATGAGTACTTGGTTTTTAAAAGGAATAATGTTTTACTGATTTCGGAAATCAGAATAAGTATCGAACAAACCACAGCAGCGCTAATAAAGGGAAATGTATTGACTAATAAATTATTATTAAAACCAGTAGAAACCTCCATCTGCATAGAAGCTAAGATGAGACAAAATGATATTACATTTCCTAGGTCATG
Organism: Przewalskia tangutica; assembly: GCA_029844215.1. Taxonomy (NCBI): domain Eukaryota; kingdom Viridiplantae; phylum Streptophyta; class Magnoliopsida; order Solanales; family Solanaceae; genus Przewalskia; species Przewalskia tangutica. The sequence goes on along the minus strand of CM056740.1, from coordinate 10,797,380 downwards.
GCTGCTTTAATAAGATTGTTATAAACAAGAATAACCTACTCTCACATAAGGCATATGTTTCTCAAATTGTTTTAAAGGAGAATTATATTATAAGTGATTAAAACTATGAACTACGAAACCTTTCGAAAATGAGAAACTTGAGCATTTGAAATTAGGCAAACTTGAACGTTGGAAAATAATGTTGTTACTTGATTTTACAAAAGGAAGTATTTTGGTTTACTTAAAAAGATAGTCACTCTATTTTTATACTACGGGTATTGTGTGACTTTTTGTGAAAGAAGCGGATCTTTTAAATAGTTAATGTATGAAGTACTTTGGGGATAAAAACCCGAACTTGTTAACATAAAGTAGAAAGTACCTTGTGTGAATAACTTGATTGTGTTGGTCTGTGATAGCCTTGTAATACTTTCTTGATTTGATAAGTAAACATGTTAGGATACTACGTGTTAGTATCCGTGATGTTTGTGTGAAGGTGTTTCCACTTGTTGTGCTTATGTTGTTAAACGGTAAGCCCGTCAGATCGTTATTATATCACCTACCCTCGACTTGTTATACCGAGGGCTCACACCCTCGATGCGGTCTATACGGCTATGCAACAGGCGACTATGCGGAGTCGCGGGAGTTCCGAGGATTGATCATTCCGGTGTTTTATCCCGACGCGGGATGCCCTACGCGATGCATGTGACTACGCGGTCTATGAGACTATGCGATCGCGGAGTCGGAGGTACCGGGGTTAGCTACCCCGACGCGAGGAATACCTCACGCGGGTGCGTGTGACATGCGGATCGCGGAAGTCCAAGATTAGGCACACATAATGATACTATGGGCGATCGCCTTGCTTCGATCATTCGCGCCTAGAAAAGACCGTTACATTATATCTATTTTGCTCTTGTTTATGTTGGGCACTATGCGATTGAATCAGTTGTATTTGCAAATGGTTTAAATACTTTGATTTTACTTGATTTTCGCCACATACTTGGTACTGTTATCGACCTCCTTCGGCCGCGTTCATGCCGCAGGTAGAGGTACACCAGTTGTTGATCCCCGCTCATAGGATCACAGTTCAGCGTTTTGGGAAGCTCCGTTTCTCCGGAGGCTTATCTTTGGTATAGTCCCTGATGATTGTAGATATTTATGTTCATTCAGGGTATGGTGGGGCCCTGTCCCGCCATAGTTGTTTTACTTCCTTAGGTCCAGTAGTCCGTTGTAAAGTTGGGATGTAACTGTTCACTTTGGGTATTTATATATATTATGCCGAAAGGCAACTTTTCCTCAGATAAACTATGTCTCTTTTACATTTTTTCATGTTGTGTTTTTATATTCCGCTGATTACTCTGATGTATGTATACTTGGGTGCCCGGGTAAGGTACCAGTCACGGGCCCGGGTTCGGGTCGTGACATACCCCCCCTACCTTGAGTTGCTCTCGTCCAAATACACCCCCCCCCCTTGGTAGAAAAGTACTCTCCAAGTATAGTTACTATTCCAAAATACCTTGGCCCATATACCTTGTAGTATTCCAAGGTTATCCCTATACTAAAAGCCCAGAAATACTATTATACTTTTCTTCAGTCACAAAAACGAAACCCTAAGGGAAATCTTCATAGCCGGTTGAATTATTAAGAAGAAGTTGCGTAGAACTTCTAAGGGTTGTTTGGAGCGGGTTGGAGCACCCGGAGTAGGAGCTAAACATTGCTCAGGATCGACATTAAATCTTGGATAATTTTGGGCTTATCTAGGTAAATACTTTTGTCCTTATATTGTAATTGGAAATTACATACTGTAGTAGTATAGAAATGAATATAAGATTCATAGAAGAGATTTGAACTGTAATAGAAGGATATTACAGAAGAGAGTTAAACTGAAATCGCATCAGAAGAATATTAAAGAAGAGATTAAACTGTACTTACATAGGAATTTGTATTCTGATGAGACTTGTGTAGCTTAACGGGTAGGGAAGTGCTGCCCAATTTTCCGTAGAATAGAGAAGCCTCTGTTTAGAATGTTCTACAGTGTAGTCTAGACATTGATAGACTTATATAACCGTTATAGGTTGAAGTACTGCGAGTAGCGTGATCTACTTGAAAGGTGGACAAGGCTAGCCGGGTAATAGCGGTGGAGCGTTTGCTAATAGTCGATAATCGTCGCGAGGTATGTGATTCTTCCTATCCTCTTGAGCATGATATTTTAAAGAATATATATATAGTACGGTGAGCGTCGTGTGTTAATCGAACGTAGTTTTACGGCAATGTCTTTTGACTTAAGCACGAATAATAAGAATCTTGAAGTATTTCAGAGAATTAAGAAACCTTTTGAAAGAAGAGTAATACTTGGTTTTAAAAGCTTAAGAGTTATACTAGCTTTATGGGAAGTTAGGTATAACGGCAAGAGAGATAAAAGAATGATTTAGTGATTTTAGAAGTTAAGAGTCTTGATCTTAAAAGATAAGCGACTTGACTTAATGAAATTAATATGAGTTTTGTTAAAAAGTGTGAACCCTCATTCGTGAGTAATGAGTACTTGGTTTTTAAAAGGAATAATGTTTCTTGATTTGGAAATCGAATAAGTATCGAACAAACCAACTGCGGCGTTAATAAGGAAATGTATTGACAAATTAAGTATTATTAAAACCGGTAGAAACCCCCATCTGCATAGAAGCTAAGATGAGACAAAATGATATTACATTTCCTAGATCATGCATTTGCGTTAATAAGATTGTTATAAACAAGAATAACCTACTCACATATAAGACATATGTTTCTCAAATTGTTTTAAAGGAGAATTACATCATTAAGTGATTAAAACTATGAACTCTGAAACCTTTGAAAATGAGAAACTTGAGCATTTGAAATTAGGCAAACCGAACGTTTGGAAAATAATGTTGTTACTTGATTTTACAAAGGGAAGTGTTTTGGTTTACTTAAAAAGACGATACTCTATTTTTATACTACGGGTATTGTGTGACTTTTGTGAAAGAAACGGATCTTTTAAAGAGTTAATGTATGAAGTACTTTGGGGATAAAAACCCGAACTTGTTAACATAAAGAAAGTACCTTGTGTGAATAATTTGATTGTGTTGGTTTGTGATAGCCTTGTAATACTTTCTTGTTGATTTGATAAGTAAACATGTTAGGATGCTACGTGTGTTAGTATCTTGTGATGTTTGTGTAAAGGGGTTTTCCCTTGTTGTGCTTATGTTGTTTAACGATAAGCTGTTATGTTAGTATTATATCACTCACCTCTTGACATGATTCCGGGTTAAGCGCCTCCGTCGCGGGGTAGACTCGGTAGTGCGTGTGACCTATGATTCGAGAATACCTCATGCGGGTCTGTGTGACCCATGCGGAGCTACGAGAGTTCAGGTTAGTGTGCGGCCTTTATGGTCATGCGGTCTATGTGGCCATGCGGACTGCGAGTCGGGGCGTTGTCGGGAGTAGCTACCTCGATGCGAGAATACCTCATGCGGGCCATTGGAGTGGTCTATGCGAGTCGCGGGAAGTTCGAGGACTAGACGCCACATTAGATCTGCGGCGTGTGGCGGCCGATCATGTGACGGTGCAGACAGATCTCATGATCTGATTTATGACCTTGTTGATGCGTGGGTCTTAGTAGTCGGCTATGCCTTCGTACTTACCGTCGATTTTATTATGACACGGAGGGACACGGTGTTCATGTGTATTCCTTGGTGCTTTTATATCATAGGCTGCGGTGAGAAGGTATTCCACGGGCATGATTGATATTGTGGGCGTGAGACCCATAGTTATATTTGAGTGATGACTTTGAGGGCGTGAGTCCCTGACTTGACATGACTGCTTATTTATTGTGAACTGTAGTTTGGTTATCATATATGTCTCCTGCTTTATATAGACTACTATGATTTCATTTCTGATATTTTCGATTTCACATACTTGGTACTGTTATCGACCTCCTTCCGGGGATGCGTTCATGCCGCAGGTAGAGGTACACCAGTCGTCGATCCTCGCTCTTAGGATCACAGTTCAGCGTTTTGGGAAGCTCCGTTTCTCCGGAGGCTTATCAGTGGTATAGTCCCCTGTTGTTGTAGGTTCTTACATTCAGGGGTATGGCGGGGCCCTGTCCCGCCATTGTTGTTATATCATTCTTAGAGGTCTGTAGTACTGTTATGGGCAGAGTTTGTAAAAAGGGATGTAACTATTCGGATTTAAGTTTTTATATGTATATGCCGAAGGGCAACTTTTCGCAGAAAAACTGTTTTACACTTCTTATTATTTCATGTCTTGTTTTATATTCCGCTGATTACTCTGATGTATGCCTACTTGGGTGCCCGGGGTAAGGCACCAGTCACGGGACCGGGTTCGGGTCGTGACATGGACATATTCATTCCTTTTATAACCAAGAGACTTATACTTTTAAAACCAAGTATCACATACTTACAAATCAAGTTCTTAACTTTCAAAATACTTCAAGTCTCTTAATATTTAGAAAACAAGTTTCTTCTCTTAAATCATGTCATTTCTCCTCTTTTAAAACAATTAAGTAAATCACTCCTTTGACTCCTCTAAAGTCATTATAACAACCCTTAGGTTTTGGAACTAAGACACTAGCCAAAAGATTTGGAAACCCCTTCCTTTTCAAGACTCTATGTACTTTAAGAAAAATACTTTCACTCTTAAGAATCCAAACTCCACTAAGGCAATGGATTATACAACTTACAATTTAAACATCAAAGTACAATCAAGGAAGTACATAGAACAAATTCTATTTTAGGCAATCCAAATATAACCAAGGAATGGATCATTTAAGGAGTAGGACATATTTTCTTTATCTTAAGGAATCATGCTAGAAGAGGAGATAGTTCACATACCTTTTCGGCTAAATCCACAAGCTAAGCCGAATACGCCGTACGTAGAATTGTCAACCTATAATGGTCACAACATGACTATCAATTTCTAGTTTCTAACGTAGAATAATACTAAGTATACGGTCTCTTATTCTACGGAAAATCGGACAACACCTCCTTTGTTTCTACATACTTTGCCACCTTTTTCAAGGCCGAATACAATAACCAAACATGCCACATTTAAGGCTCAACATACCAACCAATCAAAGGGGATTACACGCCTTACAATACGTGTAAAATTCCGCCCCACAATTCATACCAAGTAGTTTAATACTCACTAGCCATTCTCGGCCAACAATAACTCAACACAAGTCCTTTCCAATTCTTTTTCAATTCCAAGTTCTAAAGTCTAACATGTTATATAGTCATAAACAACTTCAACAACTACAATTTCCTTCTTTATACAACATGCGACGACTTAAACTAATAATCAAATTGAATTGTAATCTTAAGGCTAAACATGCTAGTTTTCGGATTAGGGTTCCAATAGCCAATAAACTTATCAAACCTCATACTAAATACCTCATGCTTGCTAATATCCATAACTACAATGATAAGTAAACTTTAATTGCTAAAACGACAAGATTTATACCTTTACAAGCCCTTAAAATTTCCAAGATTCAAAGTCGCTACTTAGCAATTCTTAGCTCCTTTCCTTATGTTTCAATCCGCTCCAAGCACTCCTTAGAAGTCTATGAAGAACCCATCTTCAAGTTCCAACTTCAAAGTTGAAGAACTCCTTAAGTTTCCGTCTTGCGACTAATACGAAAATGTCGTTTTTCCGAAATCTTTCTATTGAGATATCCTTACAATACCCTTAGGGACATTGGGTTTAAGTCTTGTGAATAATGGATCAAAACTACAAAATTTTTGTGTGGATATAGGCACTAAGCCGAGAGCAACTTAAAGAGGACAAGAACATGAAATTTTTCTAAGTGTTGGGGAGCTTGTCTTGCACTAGATTAGTATATATAACACAATGGATGGCTTAGATTAAAACACTTGTGGGCTAGGATGAAGAACAATTAATGTTAAGCCAAGTGGACAAGTTGACCTTGGTCAACAATCTCAAGCTTTGAAGACTTGATCTTTCTTGATGGTCAATGACCATTTTACCCTTACAAAAAAATGTCCAAGACCATATGTGGGGGTGCCACGTGTCTCCCTCTCATTCGTCCATAAAATTCTATAACCCTCGTGGGCCCCACAAAACGTAAAATTCCTCGGGTAGGCCCCACATGACCAAATCCGTAAAAATAAATTTCCATAAAGTTAATAAGTTCCATACTCTTCAAATAATGTATTTTGAGAATCTAATTCTCCTCAACGAACATTTTTCCTTTCCGACGTTCGGAAGATTTTCCGTCGGAAAAACAATTCTTCCTTTCGTACCAATTTCCAAGTCCTAATTCCTTACATACATTCTTCTTATACATGTCCTGGACTTACGGGGTGTAACACTTTTACAGACGATTATGGAACCTAACTCCACAGCTATGGCGGCGCGGAATCGATTGCGTGAAGATAACAGTAATTCTCGTATTGTTATCCTTGAGCACGAATTTTCTCAAGTTTCTATGGCGAATTTTCCAAACGTTTCTTCTTATTACAAACGCCTCAAGGACTTGGCAAACCAACTTTGCAACGTGGGTTCTCTTGTTTCTGATAGTCGTCTAGTTCTTCAGATGATTGCCGGTTTATTCGAGGCCTATACAGGGATTGCTTCGGTTATTCGTCAAAGTAACCCATGCCAGCATTCTATCAACACCGCTCCATGCTCTTTTTGGAAGAAGCGGGTTTGGCTAAAAGGGCATCGATCAGAGCAAATTCCGTCGCCATGATGAATGCTTCCAATTTTTCCCCTTCCAATCCACCCAACGTGACCCGAAATCACAACAACGGGGGTGGTAAGAAGGGCCAAAATCGAAAGAATAATGGCAAGAATCGAGGCGGCAACAACGGGGGCAACCGGCAGCAGCAGCAGTTCTTGGCCACGAGGCCACAGGCGATGGCGATGGGCCCAAAGCGCGACCGCAATCTGGCGATGCGGCTCAACCTTACAACACTACGGCGCCTCGGATCGGCCCGGTCTGCAGCGCCACGACCCAGCCCGTCGAGACTCGGTGTTTCAGACGGCGTATGGCGACCCACGATCCAGTATACTTGGGTCTCGCCCCATCAGGCCCACCATGTAATGGTTCCCACTTAGACCGACATTGAATCAGTGATGCACACGCTTGGCTTGACTCAACCGGACCCTAATTGTACATGGACACAGGCGCCACTACCCACATGACATCCGACCAAGGTACTCTCTCGTCTTATTCCAATTTGAGCACTAATCGTGGTATAACTGTTGGTAATGACAATTTTATTCCAATTAAGGGTATGGTCATAAAACTTTGTCCCCTCCCCATCCACCACTTGTCCTGAAACTTACCCTTCATGCCCCAAAATTGATTAAAAATTTGGTGTCTGTCCGTAAATTCACCACTGATAATTTAGTTTTCATTAATTTTGATCCGTTTGGGTTTTCTGTGAAGGATTTCAAGATGGGGAGTCATCTCATGAGGTGTGACAGTATGGGGGATCTGTATCCAATCACACCGAGTCTCAGCATCTCGCGTCAAGCTATGTCATCCACTTTTGCAGCTATTGCTCCTTCCTTATAGCATGCTCGTCTAGGTCATCCAGGGTCGGATATTTTATCTTCTTTAGATAGACATAAGTTTATTTCTTGTAAGGGTACGCGTAGTACTCAACTTTGTCAATCCTGTGCTTTGGGAAAAATTATTAAATTACCATTTGTAGCTTCGAATTCTCATACTTCAATGCCTTTTGATATTATTCATAGTGATTTATGGACATCTCCAGTTCTCAGTTCTGTGGGTCATCGTTATTATGTCTTATTCTTAGATGACTATTCTAAATATTTATGGACGTTTCCAATTGCGAAAAAATCTCAAGTTTTTTCCATTTTTCATAAAATTTAGAGCTTTCATAAGAACACAATTCGAATGGAAAATAAAAAACATTCAATGTGATAATGGCAAAGAGTATGACAATGGGGAATTTAGGGAGTTTTATGCTCAAAATGGGATAAATTTTCATTTTTCTTATCCTCGTACGTCTTCACAAAATGAGAAAGCTGAGCGAAAAATTTGTACCATTAATAACATTGTCCGCACTTTGTTGGTTCATTCTTTCGTTCCTCCATTATTTTGGCATCATGTGCTACAAATGGCTACCGATATACTCAATATTCTTCCCTCTAAGGGTTTGACATATTCATCCCCTCTTAAAGTGTTATACAATAAAACTCCGTCGTATTCTCATCTTAGGGTCTTCGGATGCTTATGTTATCCACTGTTTCCATCTACTACAATCAACAAACTTCAGGCACGTTCTACTCCTTGTATATTTTTGGGTTTTTCGTCAAATCACTGTGGTTATAAATGCTTTGATTTGTCCGCTAAACGAATCATCATTAGTCGTCATGTCCTCTTTGATGAATCCCAATTTCCACTCTCTAAAGTAGAACAACTCGTGCCTAGTTCTTATGATTTTTTGGATGATGTTATCTCCCCATATGTTCTGCGTCATTTTTTAGCTTGGCTCTTTCGAAATCCTGGCCCACTCATCAACTAGATGTGAAGAATGTTTTTCTACATGGTGATCTTCAGGAGACAGTGTATATGCATCAGCCCTTGGGGTTCAGGGATACTAGTTATCCTAATCATGTCTGTCTATTGAAGAAGTCTTTGTATGGGCTTAAACAGTCTCCACGGGCTTGGTATAAGAGGTTTGGTGACTTTGTTTCGACTATGGGTTTTTCGCACAGTAGATCTGATAATTCATTATTCATATATCGTCGAGGGTCTTTCATGGCTTATATATTGTTATATGTTGATGATATTATCTTGACTGCCTTTTCTGATGCTTTGCGAAAGTCTATTATGACAATGCTCAGTTCTGAGTTTGTCATGAAGGACTTGGGCCCATTGAGTTATTTTTTGGGGACTGCAGTCACTCGTCATGCAGGCGGATTGTTCTTATCACAGAAGAAGTATGCAGCAAAGATCATTGAGAGGCTGGGATGTCATCCTGTAAGTCCACTTCCACTCCAGTTGATACTAAACCCAAGTTGGGTGTTGCAGCTGGCTCTCCATATGAGGATCCGACCCACTATCGCTCCTTGATCTTGTAGCGCCGCCCGATATCGGCGTTCACGCGACCTGATATTACATATGTCGTACAGCAGGTGTGTTTGTTTATGCATGATCCTAGAGTTGAATATTTGAATGCGCTAAAACGCATTCTTAGGTACATTCAGAGAACACTTGAGTATGGTTTGCATTTGTATCCCTCGTCGACGTCTACACTTATCTCTTACACAGATGTTGATTGGGGTGGTTGTCATGACACCAGACGCTCTACTTCTAGCTATTGCATGTTTTTAGGTAATAACTTGGTCACATGGTCTGTCAAACGTCAATCAACGCTTTCACATTCAAGTGCAGAGGCCGAGTATAGAGGGGTAGCCAATGTGATTTCTGAGTCATGTTGGTTACGAAATCTACTGTTATAGCTTCATTGTCCTATTGAGAAGGCTACCTTGGTGTATTGTGATAATATAAGTGTCATCTACCTTTCTGGTAATCCAGTTCAGCACCAGCGTACTAAACACATAGAGATGGATATTCACTTTGTTCGAGAGAAGGTAGCTAAAGGACAAGTTCGCGTCTGTCATGTTCCTTCAAGTTATCAAATTGTAGACATCTTTACAAAGGGTCTTCCCTCGGTCCTTTTTGAAGATTTTAGAGCGATCTCGTCACGAAGACCTCATTGTGGCTGCGGGGTGTGTTAAACAGTGTCCAAAAGTTGGCATTAGTGTCGCGGCTCGAGGACACGGCCGCGGCTCAAAGCGTCAAGTGGGCCGGTCGAAGCATATCCGGGCCCACGCGTGTCGGCCTCGACACACATTATTGTATATTTGGTAGACTTAGTCTTGTACCATAATTAGAATTATTCTATTACCTTTTTTTTATGACGGGGGAACACGCAGCCGCTACTTTTTTACAAGTGGGCACTGGGTAAACCCTCGGACTGACGCAATAGCCTGCAAACCACGTCAGCCAGGTAAACCACACTTGGCATGCCATGTGTGACAGGCTCAACCAAGAAGGTGTTGGCAGGGGGAATAGAACTCGTGACCTTTCGGTCCCGCGCTCTCCTACTCTACCAACTTGGCTACCCTTGCGTGTACGAATTATTCTATTACCTTAATTGTATAGAATAGGGATTTAGATGTAATTAGAAATATGATCCTATTGTAACTTGTATATATATGTCTTCAATCAAGAAGAATAATCAATGGATTATTTCTTTCAGTTACTTTCCTGCCTTATTCTGTAACTCATGGAAAACATTCATCATCTGAGCAAAGTTCAACTATTTCTAGAGCTCAGCACAACATTATTGTTAAACATTGTCCAAAGCGATCGTCGGCAGTCCGAACAACATTAGTGAGCGATGTTCCACTTGATGTATATTTGGTATATATTAGAATTAGTCTTGTACCATAATTACTATTGTAATATTACCTTAATTGTATAGTTAGTCTCCTTATAGAATAGGGTTTTAGATGTAAAGTAGGAATAAGATTCTCCTATTGTAACTTGTATATATATGTCTTTCATCAATAAGAATAATTCTAATATTACCAAATATACATCAAGTGGAACACTATTCACGGAACAGTGTTCGGGATTGGGCCGTGCGCTGTGTCCTAAGGGTCGCGGCACTGCTGACGGTTTGGACATTGTTTAACAATTATCTTGTCACGTACTAACTCCTAATTGGTCAGCCATACCTGTTAAGAGCTACACTTTCTAAAGCATCAAGATAGATACCATCACCAAAATTAATGCCTTCATTCTATGCTGAATTTTCTTGAGCCGAGGGTCTCCCGGAAACAGTCGTTCTACCTATCAAGGTGGAGATGAGGTCTGTGTACATTCTACCCTCATCAGATCCCACATTGTGTGATTTCACTGGATATGTTGTTGTATTCTATGCTGAACTTGAGCGATGACTGATAGTAATATGAACCTGATTGTTTATATGGTTGTTCAACAACGTATACATGCATCCATCATCACAATGATCTTAGCTCCACCTCCTTCAATGATCCTCTTCATCTACTGGTGTATACCACGACGGTATGTGTTCTGAATTGCTCAGTCTGTAGTTCAGCAGAACCTCTTCATAACAAATTGCTCTAGTAGCCACAAGTACAAGTGTCTTCAGAACAGGGACAGCATTTGATTCATTGTTGCTGGACTTCCACAATTTGATCGTAAAGCTGCCAAATCTCCTCATCTCTGTTTCTTGACCGTTTCCAAATGAAACATTAGGTATATAGGGTCTCATGTCCTTCTCAAGAAGGGGAAAATCATAAGGGCATACCATTACATTCGGGACCGTGCCTTTGGCTGGGTGGTTGGCAAAATGCGCAAATGCTAGAGGGTTTCTCCTTTCCAGTAATTCATGGTTAACACCGTCAGAACCTCTTTCATCAGCTTGCATGGGACTAGTCCCATCCCATATTTCACGAGATTCACCACCAGCACCCCAGGGCTGGGCATTGATCACAGTCCCATCATACCGTATGATCAAATGTGAATTTCGGGCATCATTTTTTGGGTACCCAGGAATATAGTGGTAATATGCTGGAGGGTAGATTACTCCAGGATAGAATGCTAAGACAGAACCAATATTGGCTTCACCTTGTAAGAATAAACCCTTGCCGGCATCCTCATGGGAAATTTGAGATGGTTTGACCTCGAGAGTGTAGCCCATAAGATCCTTTAACCTCTGTGAAACCTCTGTACGCTGCAATGCCTTGGTTTCAGGTACAGCTGTGCTGAATTTTTTATCAGTAATCAAAAACCAGGGTGATGCAGCTATGAAACCACTGCAAAGAACAGATGAAATATAATTGAGTCTCATGATCTGTGATTTCATGTTATTGCCTATGCTGCAAGGGATTAAATCTTACACCACTGGAATTGATCACCCACTTCATTATATGTATCATATTTGTACTGAATGAACCGAAGGAAATATAATAGTGACAATTCGCCCCTCCCAAAATGGATGAAACAGTTCAAGTAATATCCTAATTGGATTAATTACTCCGTCCTTCAGCAATTTACATCCAGCTCTCAGTAGTCAGTATTCTTGGTGTTCTAAGCTGAGAGTTAGATTTGATCTGCCTAATCCATGTGGATATGTGCACAAAAGAGAGCATATTAATTAGTTTGCCAAAAAAATAAATGAAGAAAATAAGTTTTAACTTTGAGGAACTACCCCCTATTAACCTGTCCAGCTTCAAGCTTAAGCTATTCCCCCTAGTGGTTTGATTAAAAAAAAGGTGCAAACCCATCTTACAACAAAAAAAAAAATTAGAAACTTGATCAACTTTTTACATGTATCCAGTAATATTCTACACCAGAAATCTCAAGTGTAACATATTTCAGCGTCTACCTCAGTAACAAGACTAACATATTTCAGCATCTACCTCAATAACGATTTTTTTTCGATTAGATAATAGTCAAAAACAAAAATATTATCGACATTGCTTGAGGGACAACGGTGTTTAATATAAGAATGAAGCAATAAAGTAGTGGCAGTAATAATACAAGACATATCCTGGAAATATATAGCCAAAGAATTTTAATAACATCACAATAGAACCGAAGCAGACATCAAATGGTTGCCAACATGCAGACCTATGTTGCTTGAACTCTCCAAAAAATTTGTTTCTCCTATTTTAGGCTAAAGGGAAGTAACAAGAAAATATTCTACCTTGCTACTCTTACCTAAAATCAAGAGAAGGAATTCTATTCCACCCAACAATTGTTTAAGATCAAGTAGATACATGTGATATGAAATAAAATGGTAGATAATAATTGGTAGAAATAATCACATGGGAAGAAACCTACCTAACATTCTTCACACTCTTTTTTGCAGACCAATAGCTCCCCATTGTCACTATAAATACTAAAACTCTCTATTCCATACCCCATAAAGAAAATGGACAAAGAAAAAATGTTTACCCTTTCTCAAGTTGCACCACACAAATCGAAGCAAGATTGTTGGATCATCATCAATGGCAGAGTATTATTACCAACCCCACCCCACCCCCACACCTTCCCGGACCCTTGCTAGTAGGTTTAACTGAACTCACTGCGTGTACCTCGGACTATATATGTGTGTTGAGGAAAAAAATATTGGCACACGAATAAAGAGCAGAATCGTTGACTCAATCTTGGATTCAGTCACTTTCCCCTACCCCTATATTTATGCATGCATGACATTATAAATTCAGGGTTTATGTAAATATATATGCTATGTTTTCTTCAGGTATTAGACGTAACGAAGTTTCTGGAAGAACATCCTGGAGGAGAAGAAGTGTTGATTGAATCCGCTGGAAAGGATGCAACTAAAGATTTTGAATATATTGGGCATAGCAAAGCTGCCAAGAACTTGCTCTTGAAATACCAGATTGGATATCTTCAAGGCTATAAAAGACAAGATGATGATAATTTAGATACTGATTCCTTCAAAGAACCAATAAAGGGCAAAGAAATGGAAGCTTTTGTGATCAAAGAAGATCCCAAGCCCAATTATCTGCTCTTTGTTGAGTACTTTCTGCTTTTCTTGGCTGTTGCCTTTTACCTCTATTATTGCTATCTTACTGGAGCTCTCCAGCTTTGAGCTCCCACAACAATGGATTATAACGTATGATTTTCATCAATAATTTAAATTTTTTATGTGTATTTTATGTCAACCTTCAAAACAGGAAAAGAAACCATACAATGCAGATTTTGGTTCTGGTTGTTAAGAGGGAGGTGATTTTGGAAAATGTATTCTTAATTATTACTTATTATGTTGGTCATCCAAGATTATTCTTTAATGAGGGGAAAGTCCCGAAGGCGAAAACCCCCACCTGCACCAGATCGAGGTATATGCGCGAGTTGCAGCCCTGCAAGGGAGAGGATCAACGGAACACGAACCCAGCAACAACCCTTGCAGCAAAGATGTCACCACACGGATTCGAACCCGCGACGTCGGGATGATTATCCCCAATCACATTGCCACCTACCAACTCGCCTGTGACCTAGGGGCTACTTCATTGTTATTCTTGTTCAGCGAGTTGAAAGTACATCATGATTTTCATTTCGAGAGTTTCTGACTAAAAGCTACAATATTCGGTACCCGGATGAACTCAGATAGCTTTTGCTAAGATTTTATATTTTTGTATTAAAAAGTATATTAAATATATGTATAAAAATATTTAATTATAAACTAGAATCCATAAACAACACATCCTGGCCTGCCTCTGGACGACAATTTTGATAAAAGGTTAATGGTAATAAATTGAACACACAAGGCAAAGCCATTAATGTACTTACTAGGTACCAAATCGAACACACACACACATGCCCATCTACCCTCGCCTCTTTTTCCCCACAAATATGAATAAAGAAACAATAATAAGTACATCGATATGTTTCATTTGCTAGGACATGAGAAATATACACAATTGGCAAAAGAAAAGAATGGTAAGAGAAAGTTCAAAACCAAAAAGTGGGGAAAGGGAAAAAGAAAAGCACATCTTAGAAACATAAAAAAGTAATGGACAATACATCAATATACATGATTTAGCAAGTCAAATAGGCCTAATCATCTCTTTCATTTCTGTATACATACAACAGAATATCATAATACAACAAGATTTGCTCTCCACTAATGGCACCTAACTGAAGAGCCAGGAAAGAGGTTAAGGTGCTACTACATAGTATGTTGAGACAATAGCACTGGCTTCGCATCACCTGAACAAAATTACATGTAATTTACAACCTTCCTCCATAAGGTAATACCAAAACTGATTGCACTAGGCCGTTTTCCTCTGACCTTTTCGACGCTGCAAGCTTTATCAATTACAGGGACAAAGGTTCGTCACACTCAGATTGTACGTACTGCCACTAAAACTGCAGCAGATAAAATAACAATTCAGTGCCCAACTAACAGATGACACTCAGACATATGTCTGACTGAGTCACTCAATATAAAACTGCAGTAACAATGCATCACCAATACGAGTATACATTATACGAGGCCAAATATTGTCAACTATACATAACATAGCTCAACATAATACTAAAATAATGCACACTGGCACTACAGGTTTTCAGCTCTATATACTTCATAACAGTACAATGCCAATGATAGTTGCGAGAAGGAAACAAACTATTATAATATTTTCCCCTGGTATACTGTTTATCCTTGTGCCGATGGTCTTCCGGAAACAGCCCCTCTACCTCTCAAGGTATAGGTAAGGTCTGCGTACCCTCCCCAAACCCCATTTTTTGGGATTTCACTGGGTATGTTGTTGTTGTTACTGCATATCCTATCAACAAGGGATCTATGGATCTACGGCTGATTTACAAGCAAATTATGGTTCCATAAATTGTCATTTATGTTGTGAACTTTTACGATCTCATCCAAAGAGTGCAGCACGAGACGTTAAGATATGTTGGATTATAAGTATTTACTATTAAAGAATGAAATGGCAATATTCCAAACATCCTACAATTTTGAAATCTGTTGCTTCAACAAGATCATAAAGAGTCTTCCATTTCTTTTCTTTTCTTATTTTATAACGATGGTGCCCGGGACAGCCGCGTGCACCTCGATAATTCCAAGGATTTCCTGCTACCTCCCACCAACACAGGTACCAGTAAGATCTGCTTTCATTTCTTTTAACCAACACGTGTGCTGAGAAAATAGAATAGAGAACCAAGACCAACTAGAAGGTAAGCTCTTAGTGTAGTATAGGGCGGGCCAAAGTCCATAGATGTGTGATTCAAACCCAATACCTAGGTCACTATAGTGCAAATTGATTACAATGAAGTCATGAATTCCAATATACTTCATTGGAACAACAGGGGAGACACCAGCAGACAGAACCAATCAAGAAAAATCATACATCATAGTTTAATGGGCAATGTTTTGCAAACATGTATAAGTACAAAGGATAGTGGTAATAAGAGGTTGATCTTTGAGGTAATTGGGAATCCAAATTTCTGCTCCACTGTACTTGGCATCAATATATTAATCATGCTTTGTGGTCCAGTTGGGAAGTAGAGAATGTACAAAGCAGACTCAAACTAAGTATTGGTAGATTCAATGGCATCTTCTAACAGAGACAACCACAGAATGCTGATATTTGGGATCTCATCACAAATGTGGCAGTCAACTTGTGGAGTAATGACTGTATTGGTGTTTGTGGCAGCTATTCTGTGAAGGAAATAAGGAATGTGTATATAGTATCTTCAAAGCAGATGCTCTTTGATTCTTTTTCTTTCTTTTGGTTGGAAGGAGTGGATGTAAAGAGAAAAAGGTTATTTGTTCAGTAGACCTCTCAATTGCAGAATATCTGTTCAGGGCTCGTAACCGAACAAAAGAGGAGCTTAGTTAACAGAAAAGCTGCAATCATTAATATTACCCAGTTACAAACTCAAGGCCAGATGTCTGATTAGTCTCTTTAGCTTGGGTTAATCTTACCCCTGTATATAACCCAGACTCCCTGTTGGATTTTGTCAGCTCTTTAGTCTTATGATAGGTCTTTGTTATCTTTGTATGAGCTGATATTTCCTTCAACTTTGTAACTATGCATCTCCGTGATGCTTTTGTGAATAATAAACCACTTACTTCATACATAAATAAAAACAGAAAAGCTGCAATCCAGTAAAATTACGGGGAACTAAAAGGTAAGCTTTTGACTAATTTCCTAGCTCTCTTACTTGCTGCAAGTGCCAAATTTCTACAAAAGATTATCTATGTCCAACTTTTTATCTTCCTTCCTTTATTCCTGAAACTCTCTCAGAAACCTCCCCGTGTTACCCTTGCTACCTCATTCTCTAAACATTATACATGACAAGATGTAGATCAAGTCCATTCCAATTATCATTAGTCATACTGCGACGAAAGAAAAGGAAAGGAGTGGAACCTGTGAAACTTCTCACCAGGGAAAAAATATTCTATTTACCAAACTCTAAACAAACTATAAGTACACTCCCTGATTCTGCAAATGTTGCTAAAAAGAGAATATCACTATACTCTTTGAGCAGAAACTTTACTTTATTTAAGAAAAAGAAAAGTAATTATACTCTTTGAGAAGTTTTTCCCTTTCAAGTGGAAGACAAGTCAGGAGGGAGAGCCTTCGCTTAACAATAGAGTTGCTCCTTTGGTAACCTACAGGTCATGGGTTCGAAGCGTGTAACAACTTCTCCAGAGATATACAAGATGGACTCTCACAGCAGAAGAGAAACTACACTATAAAGGAATTTTTTCTTAGTCCTTTCAAAATCCGTTTCCGGGTGAAAGAATAAACATAAGGGTTTTTTTTCAATAAGGAAAGAATAAACATAAGGTTAGATAGATAAAACAAGACAGGTAACTCACCAATCAGGAAAATGAGAAGAAACACTGAGAAAACTATCCGAACAGGTCGACGATACTGCATGTAATACTGGGACCTTTGTAGCTGGCGCTGAACGGCACCATACCAACCATAGAGTTTTTTATCATAACAATCATCAAGACAACTCTTATTCCTCTCATAGCATGTGTTTATGCTCTGCAATAAAAGCACTAGATCTCATCACATTAACATCATTTAATTATAAGGAAAATATACGACTATTTCTGGATCATTGATAAATACTACACTTGTGCCAACTGATTTTATATAGTTTTGTACCAGTCCAGCTGATTTTACATAGTTTCGTGCTTTAAGTTAAAACTTTAAAATTCTAATCCCTGATCTTTTATGGAATATATTTTGAGTATATATTCTCATATTATAAACATGGCTATTTTGTAGGTTTACTTGTTTGGGTTCCCTTTTTCAACTTTTGAACTAGTAATTGATATCAATAAATCAAAAATCTGAGAATTTTGACATAGTAATCATATATATAATGTACTACAAATTTGGATACTATAAGAACAATGCATCACCCTTGTTGGTGGCTGAGTGCGAGGCAATGTATTGTCAGCTTCTTGGTTGAACTTCAACTTCCTATAACCATTCTTGGACCATTTTAACTCCTTAACGGATTCTACGGCATTCAACAACCCCTGGTAACTGGGTATTCTGCGAGGAGGTGGTGCAGGTTCTTTGATGGAAACATCATTGCCAACTGCAATCTGCCATGCACCAATGTCAGCACTAGCACTTGCTGTTCTCCGGTGGCCCATAAACTTCTCGTCCTTTGCCTCACCTCGAACTCCATCCTCCGAATGAGTAGGATTCTCAGAACACTCTAGAACTGATTGATTTTGCAACTCTACTCCATCTACTTTTGCATGGTTTATGCCTGCAGAAGAGGTGGATGGTCCAGAGAGAAATGCAGCAAGTTCAATGACTTCTCCCTCATCCAAGCGCACCCACGGAAGTGGTGGTTTGCCTGGTGAGACAGCTGATTCATTAAGAGAATTTTCAACTTTCTTAATCTGACTGTCAATTGCAATAACAAATTCGTGGTGTCTATCTCTTGCATCATCAGCAGAGTTACTATTATAGCTCGATCTAACTGCCCGGTCAAATTCCTCCAACTGCATTTACAATGTCATCCAACAAATTAACTCAACTCACACCCTTTATGAACATAAACCAACAATATCCCATACAATAAAAATCATTTCTTGGCTTTATTTCTTTTAGGGGATTATGGATTTCCTACCTGCCATTTAGCAGTACCAAGGGTAGTTCTAAGGTCCCTTCGAAGCGCATCACAATTCCAACTACCAGAAGTATCCTTCATAGCATGAAGCCATGTCCTATAAGTTGATTCCATTCTTGAAAAATGAAAACAAAACTATGTCAATTAAAAAAACAAAACCCCACATACCAAAACAAAATAGAAAAATAAGGGAAATAAAAAGGTAAAAAAGGATTACCTGTCAGCAGATTCTTGAACCTCTTCTGCAGCTGAAAAGAATGGATCTTTCTCCCACCTATCAAAATGTGATGCCATATCTTCCAATTATTAATTAATCACCAAATATATAAAATTTTCACCAAAAAATGAGCAAAAATACCCTAAAATAATTTTTCCCAGGTTAATAATGAATGAATCCAAGTGTATTTTTTATTTGGACAGGTTTGAATCAAACTCAGATTCAATAAATTCAATTATTTTTCTTAATTATGATATATGTTGGTAAGAAGGTACTTTAACAACAAAAAGAAAAAGAAACTGTTGGTGAAAGTATGTGTCAAAAACAGAACAGATGATTATTTAAAGGTGTTTGTGGCGCACGCCTGGAAAGAGGGCTGGAGAGAGTTTCCAGGAGACAGATTCTTGATTTCTAAAACTAAGTTTCTCAAATTATATTTACTTATTATTTTAAAATTTTACGATAAAATTAATTATTTCTATTTTATTTTTAAATAGTATTCTATGTCCCAATTTATGTGATACACTTTTATTTTTAATCTGTTTTAAAAAAAAGATATATTTTTATATTTAAAAATAATTTAACTTAAAACATTTCTTTTAAACCTAAAGAAAATATTTACAACCCCACCGATATGTATTATTTGTTTTAGATCACAAATTTCAAAATTCTTATTTTCTTTGTTGAATTTCGTGTCTAGGAAAACTATATCACATAAATTAAGATAGAGAAATTAATTATTTTTAAAGATAAATATTTAATAAAAGAATGAGGATAAAATAATAAAAACGTCTCCTAAATATTTTTTAAGAATCATGTAAAAAATAAATAAGACAGATAATTTGAGACACGGACGGCGCCGTTTGGAGAAAACAATTGTGCAATCAATGAGGTCCGAGATGGTTTGACCTTGTTCTGTCGATGGGGGATGGATTTATTAAAGGATGTTCCACTGGCAATTTGTGGTTGATACTTGGTGAAAATCAGCTGACTAGAAATCCAATAGGACAACAATGCTACAACTGGAAAATCTTTATTATTTAAGTTAGACCATCTCCGGGGATATTATCCCCGATAATTACACACAGTAAGAGACAATTTGAATGATATGTTGACGTGGAAATAATTGAGAATTATTGAATATATAGGAGATAATTTTGTCAAGTGGAGACAATGTCTCCCGCAGCGCCATGTGACAGCCTGCGATTGGCTGTCAGAAATTTTTCACCGCTACTTTAATTACTATTTTTTTATCAATAATTTGACCGAATTAAAAAATTTAAAAAATATCAATTTTTTTTATTTTTCAAGGTCTATAAAAAGAGACTAAGTTTAGTTCATTTGGACACCAAATATTTTGGCTATTTTCTCCAAATTTCTATCTTCTTTCAAATTATTTGCTATTTTTTTAGTATGGATTCTAATCAAAATTTTAATCTTCCTCCACATTTTATATTTCCTAACCAACTACAAAATCTCATTATTCAACGTCCACAAAATTCTCAAAATATATCATCCAATTTTCAAATGTCATATATGATGCCAACTAATTTTGGTATGCAATATCCGTATAACGGAAATTTTGAAATTTGGCAAAAGTTTGAAACAATCGAAAATTATCAATGTTTTAGTGTGTTTTTGATAAATTGTACGATTAATTTATCTTCATTAATAAAATCATGTATTGTTGTGTTTTAAAAATAAAATTAAAATTAACTAATTAATCAATATTAAAAAAAATTATTGATCAAAACATCACATAAATGTATAATAAACACTATATTCGATTCAATGTTTTCAATTTCAGTACAATACATTACCAATAAAAATAATGTAAAAACTGAAGCTAAACACAAATAATTTAATGTATTATTGAGTCATAAATGTAGTTGCTTTCCAATTAAAAATTTTCACACAAACGACAAAGAAACAAACAAAAAATATCAAATAATTTAATATTGTCGTTGGATGAGCTCAGTTGGACGACCATGCCAAATTATCAAACTTAGAATACTTGGTCTAATAAAACCAAAAGATAGCATAATAACAAATGGAAATAATTCAATTTGTGGAAACATTGCTTTTGATCTTTCTTGTTCCACTGTTACAATATCATGGTGAAAGTTGCACAAAACCAAATAACATAGTTTAACCATTTAAAAATGAATAAATCTTTGAAATTTTTTATGGAGGTATTACGTATTATTTTTATTATTATATATCACTTCTATATTGAGAACCCTTAATATTGAGATTTGAATATTTTAAAACCGTAAGCAAAATGGAATAAACATTGATGCAATCAATCCATGTTAATGGTGAATTAGAGCAAAATAATTATCAAAACAATAACTTACCAAAAAAATCTTTACTTGAAAGTTGAGATTTCTACAATAATTAATGGGGAAACTTTTTTTTAATTGTATTTGTGGTGAACCCAATGGATGTTTGTTGTTTTTTTGTTTAAATAGGAAGAGAGAGAGATGTTTTTTTTTTGTTTAAAGATGGAGGGTGGACGATTGTGCCATGAAATTTGGGATCAAATTTGTTTTTTTTGGGGGGCTGGGTTGAACTTTGGGGGTTGTTTACTTATTGGAATCGAACACACAACTTCTCGCTAGATAATGACTTTTGAAGGAAACCTTCAACCGCTAAGCTACAACTCTCACTGATAAGATTTGAGACATGTTTAATACATATCTTAATATTTGGAGGCGAAAAGCCACGTCGGTCGAGGGGCCTGCGGTAGCGCCGCCTTGACCGCCCCAAAGACGGCCCTGAATTAACTAATGTTGTGAAAGATTATTTTCCTCATCTTTCTCTATTCCACAAGGTAAACATATATACACCTCATACAATAAATATATATCTTCCTATTTAATCACCTATTTAATTCTCTTATTCAATGCTAATAATATCATACCATACTAAGAACATTTACATTAATATTATCATTAAGACTAATATTCTACATTAATATTATCATTAAGACTAATATTCTAACACTCCATGATTGAAGTGGAGGTCGCGAATGATGAGGCGTCGAAAATCTTTAAATAAAATCGTGAAGCCACTTCGTGAAGATATCTGCGATTTGATGACGCGTTGGGACATATAATACTCGCGATTCGTAGCGAGCCACTTTTTCACGGACAAAGTGGATATCCAACTCAATATGTTTAGTCTTGGTGATGTATTGGATTTTCGACGGATATATCGCACTAATGTTGTCACGAGAAACCATTGTAGCCTTCGAATTTGTGATGAAGCTCTACAATGTGATTCGAATCCAAAGACGAGTCCGACACAACATTGCAACATCACGGTATTCGAACGGCCTTTGGAGCGCGATCGTGGGTTGTCGTTTGGAAGACCATGAAACTAAATTATCACCGGAAGACACAATACCCGGATGTGGGCGTGCGGTGTCGGACATCTGCCCGATCTGCGTACGTATAAGTGACAAGTTTGGAGACGCAAGATGGGTAAAGATGTAATCCATATTCCCGAGTGCCGCCAATGTAGCGTCTGATGCGTTTGAGTGCTGCGTATGTTCTTACATCGGATTATCGTGAATAGCACACTTGTTGTCTGGCGTAGGTTATATGCAGTCCGGTAAAAGTGAGATATTGCAACGCTGCTGAGCTGCAGTACAATGTTGGATCAATGACGGTTTGCTAGAGATGGCACTTAATTTGGACTTGGTGTCCACCGGTGTTCTTGAGGGTTTGCAAGAGGCCATTCGGCCCGTTCCACGATCTCGGATCATACTTCTTCCGGGAGAGAAAGAGTCCACTCGCATGTCTTGTCACAATTCCTAGAAAGAAGTCTGATGGACCAAGATCCTTCATAGCAAATTCGAACTAATTCGAGACACGATATTCTTGCGAAGAGAGTCCGAAGAAATTTGTCGAATAATATCATCCACATCTGATAGAAGATAAGCCGTATGATTACCACGATGATAGATAAAAAGAGAATTATCGGACCGGCTGTGTGAAAACCCCATCTGTGATACAAAATCTGCAAACCGCTGATACCAGGCCCTGGGTGCTTGTTTGAGGTCATACAAAGACTTGTTTAGCAGGCATACATGATTGGGATATTTTGGATCTATGTATCCCAATGGTTGATGCATGTAAAGTGATCTCGCTAGGTGACCGTGGAAATGCATTTTTGACATCCAATCGGTGAAGTGACCATCCTCCGGAGAGACAAGTGAGCACCGCTCGATAGTAAATTTGGTTTGACTCATCGGGTGAATGTCTCCCCACAATCGATACCAACCTGCTGCGTCTTCCCATCACCTACAAGACGGGCCTTATGCCGCTCAAAAGAACTATCAGATTTTTCTTTATGGCTAAAAATCCACATAGACCGAATTATATTAGCATTAGATGGACGGGGCACTAAATCTCATGTCCTATTTTTAATAAGAGCTTGATATTCATCATCCATGACCATTTTCCAATTTGGGTCTTTCAGAGCAGACACATGGTTACATGGTTAAGGTGATTTGGATACTTGGGTGTGAAGGTTGTATTTAATGTTGGGTTTGACAATACCATGTTGACTACGGGTGACTGGACGCGTTGTCGGGTCAGTGGACTGGACGCCACTGGCCAAATGTGGTATTTGTAAAGCTGAGCCTAGATCAGGGGCTTGGGTTGCATTAGTAGGTGTCAAAGCACATGGGCCTGAATGTGGCCCATTTGGGTTGGGACACGATGGACGACGTATCGATGTCAAGGCATGCTGGTTGGCGTTAGCGAGCAATGACCGAACTATGGGACAATGATTGGGTAAAAATTGGGTGTATTCCAGCATCCAAAAACTCATACGTGGGAGATTGTGACTCATTGATTTTTCTAAATGGGAATTGAGTTTCATCAAAGATAACATGACGACTAATAAAAATCCTATTGGAGGATAGATCATAACATTTGTATCCCCGATGATGTGATGGGTATCCCAAAAAAATGCATGGAGTAGATCTCGGTTGTAATTTATGGATGGTGGTGGATGGAAATAATGGAAAACACAAGCACCCAAAAATCTGGAGATGAGAGTATGTCGGTTTTCGAAGGTATAGTAATTGAAGGGGTGTTTGGTGTGATGTATGTTTGTTTGGTAGTATATTCAACAAATAAGTAGTCATCCGCCGCATGATGCCAAAAGTTAGGGGAAGTGAGGCATGAGCAAGGATGTCCGACAATATTATTTATGGTTCGTATTTTGCGTTACCGTCCATTCTGAGACGATGTGTGGGGGCATGAGAAACGAAAATTCAAACCATTTGTTTTGCAAAAATCCCATAATTGTCTATTATCAAACTCCCGCCCGTTATCACATTGGATGTTTTTGATATCCCGTTCAAACTGTTTTTGGATGAAAGCTCTAAAACTAAGGAATGTAGAAAACACTTGTGATTTTTTCGATATGGGAAATGTCCACAAGAATTTAGAGTAATCATCTAAAACAAGCAAATAATATCTATGCCCCGAAGAGCTCAAAACTGGGGATGTCCAAATATCACAATGTATAGTATCAAATGGCAAAAAAGTGCAATTAGAAGAAGACTCAAATGTGTTATACCCCGTATTTCCAGAGTATGTACGTAGGGACGTACGTAGAAAATTTGAACTTGAGAATAGGCTTGGCCGATTTACTTTTGTGCACAACACCCGATTAGAGTCGTTTTTAAATGAAAGCGTTTTCACGACTTTCGTAGGGAAAATTCCGGCTATGTCATTTCTAATTTTGCGGATTTTTCCGAGAGGCGAAACATTTTGGACCAACAGAGGCGACACTTGTCACCCTCTCGTTGGGAGGAATGGCGGAAATGGCTTGGACGATTGGAGTGGCTTTTGTCAGTAGTAGGTAGGATATTTTGGTGGTAGATGGATAAGGTGTACTTGGGTGAATCTTGGCCTACACTTGCATAGCACTTGGCTAGATCTTGGCCATTGGTTGGCCTTGGCTTGTAGTATAAATACCCTCCTGATGAACTTCTTCATCCATAAATTTGCCTAAGTCTTGAAAGCTCTCTTTCTCCCCTTGTGAGGCCTTAGCGAGAGCCCCTCTCCCCTGGCGAGAGTCCCCCAGTGGGGTGGTAGGAGTGACACCCACTCCAGGGTGCTAGTGATGGGTACACCCACAGCCTAGTAGTTTTCGTATAAATACCCTCTTGTTAGAAATACTCTCAAAAGTATTGTTATAATGCCCAAATTACCTTAGTAGTATACCTTGTAGTATTCTAAGGTTATACTTATCTGAAAAGCCCGTAAATACTATTATACTTCCCTTAGTCACAAAACCGAAACCACAAGGAAAATCTCCATGGTTAGTTGGAGTAATAAGTAGAAGTTGGTTAGAACTTCTAAGGGTTGTTTAGAGCGGGTTGGAGCGCCTTGAGTAGGAGCTAAACCTTGCTCGGGATCGACTTTTAAACTCGGATAATTATGGGCTTATCGAGGTAAATATCTTGTCCTCTATTGTAATTGGAAATTACATGTTGTATGATTATATAGTTGAAGTATACTATATATAGAATGAACGTAGTTATCGCAATGTCTTTTGACTTAAGCTGAATAATAAGAAACCTTTCGAAAGAAAATCGAATGTATTTACATAAGTGTATTCAGATAAGAGACTTGTGTAGATTTTACGTGGAGTAGAATTGTACCGTTCGGGTTAGATGTATAACCCCCGGTTGGCTTGGTGGCGGCCTCGATAAAGCGAGGAGATTTCTGTGTTGCGGGAGGTCGAATTTTACGTAGAATGTTCTACGTAGGGATCTAAATATTAATGCGCGCGTGGCCTTATAGGTTGAGTACTACGGCGTGGCGCGATCTACTTGGCTTAAGGAGTAGCCGGTTGGAGGTACTTGGGCGTTTTGCTATTAGTCGATACTCGTCGCGAGGTATGTGAACCTCTTCCTATCTCTTCTAGCATGATATGTGTGAACTATGTAGTACGGTGAGCGTACGTGTGCTAAATGTATTTGATTGGTTCAAAACATAAAGTGTTATAACGGCTTTATGGGAAGTTGGTTATAATGACTTTATGTTGGTAAGAAAATACTTGTGGTTTTTAAAAGGTAATCGATTTGAACTATAAGCGGCTTGTTATGTGTTAATAAAGAACTTGAAGTTTTTCAAAAGATTTTGAATCATTTGAAAGAAGAAGTAATACTTGGTTTTGAAAAACTTAAGAGTTATACTAGCTTTATGGGAAGTTAGGTATAACGGCTTAAGAATGTTTCTTGATTTGGGAATCGAATGTGTATCGACAAACCATGCAGCGTTAATAAAATGAAATGTTTTGTGATTAAGTATTATTAAAACCAGAGAAACTTCCATCCGCATAGAAGCTAGATGAGACAAAATGATATTTCCTAGATCATGGTCTTTGTAATAAGATTGTTATAAACAAGAATATCCTACTCACATATAAGGCTTATGTTTCTCAGATAGTTTAAAAGAGAATTATATTCTTAAATGAATAAGACTATGAACTACGAAACCTTTCTAAAGTAAGAAATGTGAACATTTGAAATTAGGCAAACTTGGACGTTTGAGAAATAATGTTGTTACTTGATTTTACAAAGAGAAGTGTTTTGCTTTACTTCAAAAGATAATCACTCTAGTTTTCATATACTACGGGTATTGTGTGACTTTGTAAACGTAACGTATCTTTTAAAAGATAATGTATGAAGTACTTTGAGAA
Source organism: Przewalskia tangutica (assembly GCA_029844215.1). Lineage (NCBI taxonomy): Eukaryota > Viridiplantae > Streptophyta > Magnoliopsida > Solanales > Solanaceae > Przewalskia > Przewalskia tangutica. Next base: position 10,770,741 of record CM056740.1, on the reverse strand, counting down.
TAGATACTCGATCTTGTTAATCTGATAGAATGTACCTTGTGTGTATAAGCTGGATTGTGTTGGTTTGTGATAGCCTTGTAATACCTTCGTGTTGATTTGATAAGTAATCATATTAGGATCTACGTGTGTTAGTATTCGTGATGTTTGTGTAAAGGATTTTCCTCGATTGTGCTTATGATGTTTAAACGATAAACCGTTATGTTGGTATTATACCACTCACCGTGTTTCGGGGTTAAGCCGCCCTCCGTCTGGGGTAGACTCAGCGATGCAGGACCATGATTCGAGAATACCTCATGCGGGTCACGGGGGCTATGCGAGCTACGAGTTCGAGTTAGTGTGCGGCCTTTATGGTCACGCGATGCATGTGGCGTGCGATGCGAGTCGGGGCGACGCCGGGAGTAGCTACCCTCGATGCGGGGTTATACCTCATGCGGGCCTATGAGATTGGCCCATGCGGAGCTGCGGGAAGTTCTAGGGCTAGACGCGCATTTGATATTGCGGGCGAGTGACCCGGCCTTGATCATGTGATGCAAGCGAATATCCCGATTCGATTCGACCTTGTTAGTCTTGTAGGTGTTAGTAGTCGGCTATGCCTTCGTGCCCTGCATCTTTATTTTATTTGGGCACAGTGGGACACATGTTGTTCATGTGTGTTCCTTGGTGCTTTTCTATCATTGATCGCCAAGCGGTGAGAAGGTATTCCACGGGCATGATTGATGTTGTGGGCGTGAGACCCATATTTATGTATTTGAGTGATGACTTGAGGCGTGAGTCACGACTTGATATGATCGCTATTTATTGTGAATCGTAGTTTGGTTATCATACATGTCTCGCTTTATATAGACTACTATGATTTCATTTACTGATATTTTGATTCGCATACTGCATTTTTGTTATCGACCTCGCCGGGGCTGCGTTCATCTGCGCGAGTAAAGTACGCGATCGTTGATCCTCGCTCTTAGGAGTGCGATTCAGCGTTTGGGAAAGCTCCGTTCTCGGAGGCTTATCTTCGTATAGTCCCTGTCGTTGTAGGTATTTACATTCGGGGTATGGCGGGGCCTGTCCGCCATTGTTGTCGTATCTTTTCTTAAGTGCATGAATCTTGTTGTAGGCGTGGTTTGTAAAAAGATTAAACTGCTCATTTGTAAGAGTTGTTATTTATATATCTAGAAAGGCAAGTTTTCCTCAAATTACTGTTTTGTACTTCATTTGTTTCATGTATGTGTATTATGTTCTGCTGATTACTCTGATGTTGTATCACTAGGGTGCCCGGGGTAAGGCACCAGTCACGGGCCCAGGTTCGGGTCGTGACAAAAGTGGTATCAGAGCAGTTAATCCTCGGAAAGTGTCTGAGGCAAGTATCGATGAAGTCTTGATTATCGATGTGTTGTGCACCACACCAATAATCGTGAGGCTATAGGATATTTAGGATTAGTTTCTATTCTTCTCACTCGAGATCGTGCCTTAGGCGGTGTTGTAAGTTGGACCTCTAACGTATTTCTTTCCACTACCGCTATGCCTCGCGTAGGCAACCGGCCCAGAGGCGGCAAGCGGTGAGGAGGCTGAGTAAAGTCTGAGAGGGTTACGTGGGCACAGGCCCAATCATCACCTGGGGTGGTGCTTCATTCGGGGAGTTTTGCGACGTCCCTAGCCCCAGCAGAGTTTAGCACGGCGGCGGCAGTTCCTACTGCGGCCATGATATTTGAACCTTAGTTCGCGGCCCAGGAGCAGAGAATATAGATTTCAAGGCGACCGTACTAACTATGGATTTGACTACGGAGAGTATACCGATGTCTGCGAGTCTTGATGAATATCAACGAGAAGGTTGTGCAAGTAAGTTCTTGATTGAAGCTTGAGCATGGCACGTATGCGGGCTTATGCGCAGCGAGCGAAAAGTAGAGATCGACGGGTTAACGAAGGGCGACGAGAAGAGGCGAGTAGCAAGGTCCTTTGGTAACTTGCGGCGAGTCGCCTCGCGGCCAGATTAGATTATGCGCATCCACGGTGCGAAGGTCCTCCGCGGGGTTCGGGGCGTTGGGGTATGCGAGTTGGTCGAGCTCGAGCTTAGGTTCACATTCTGCGTAGGTTCCGGCCAGTGGATTGATTTTCTTTTTCCGGTGTTCCTGATGGCGGCGTCATCGAGGAATGTCGTCTTTTAGATGGTACTTGTTGTACTATGGCCGTCAGTGCGATGTCGAAAGAGTGTCCTTGCGGGAGGACTTAGCCTTCAGGATCGGTGGGTAGTTCGTCATCTCCACTGGTATGCGCCCTGCAGGCGGGTTTGATTAGACGACTAAGGAGTGAAGCGGAGATATAGATATATCCTTAACCTCAGAGATCTGTATGTGTGATAAGGTGAGTATACCTTAAGTGCTATGTTACGATAGCGGGGTGTTAGTTGTGATTAGAAATCATGGTGGGTTAACCGAGTAAGATATTGTGGATAGAGAAGGAGTGAGACGTAGAGTTTTATACGTAGATACCTTAGAGGTAAGGCCATCACGAGTAAAAGAGGTATTGTTTATGTTTGACCCTTATAGGAGTGCATAGTGCACGTGAGTTATGTTTGTGGGATTAGTCCCGAGTAGTGTGGAATGAAGAGGGTAGTTGAGCTAAGAAGACCGCTAGGTTTTCGTAACGTGATTAGTGAGAGTTTTCCTTCGGGGAGCTAGCGTTTAGCGCGTTACCAGGTCGGGTTGAGGCCACGTTGCGGGTCAACCCGCGGCATGTTTGGTGGAGGGACGGTTGTGGTGGTCCCGCCTTGTGGTAGGTCACGAGGGTGTTAGGCGAGTTTAGTTAACCAACGTATGAATTCGTGGACGATTCGACCCGATGAGTCGGGCCGAGAGGTCACCGCCTTGTCTTCTAGCAAAGACCGTTTACTCGGCGAGAAGGTTATGCGAGATGATATATCGAGAAAGGTTGTAAGGCTGCGAGGTGCCTACCTTCACCTTATGGCGCAGATGGAGCCAGTGCTACTGTTTTTGGTTTCGGAAGTTTTACCAGCGGGGTTAAGAACTCAGGTGAGTCTCGGAATCGCATTCGCCGGGCGGTCGTGGATTTCGAGGGTAGTTGTGGGGATTGTTGTCTCTGTGGAGGAGTATTTAAGCTACCATTTCGGTGTTGGTGTCGCCTTATAAAGCCTTGTGAGGCGGATGTGTAAGTCACGGTCGATTGGTTCGATGTTGGCAAGATTCAAATAGTTGGTTCAGGCTTGTTCCAGCAGACTGTGGATAGAGTAAAGCTTGTCTAGAAGAGGTTCTGGCAGCTCAGAGAAATCGTGCGGATAATCGGCGACGACGCTTAGAGTTCGAGTTGGTCGGTCTTCAAGATACCACCGGTTTGGGTGTGACGAGTTTTGGAAAACAGAGGAACTTAGCCCGAGTTACTTTGGGCCTTGCAGATCTGGTGCGAGTAGGCGGGTTGCCTATATGTTAGCTTTGCCGTCCGACTTAGGAGGCGATGCGTCCGATCTTTCGTATTGTTATGATCGGAAAGTATCGGAGATCCATCAGTGTTCCCGATTAATGATGACCACGTTAGAGATAGTGACCCGAGTTTTGAAGCAAGCGATGCTCGAAATGTGGTAAGAGTTCGAGTGTCACGGCACCTCGGGGATCGCGTGTAGTCCGGGTACCATTTGTTGGGTCGCGAGTGACACTAGAACCTCGCGGCAAAGTGACAAAAGTGGTATCGGGAAGAAGCGAGCATGTATGGCGAGCATAGATGTGATCATTTCTTTTGTAAGGAGAAGGTCGAAGGAAGTATATTTTAGACCCGGAGAGAGGTGGTTGTGGTAATGTTAGAGTGTTTCCTCGTGGACTTGGATGTAAGTATTTTTGTGATTGTTTCGTGGCCATTGTGGCGTGATTGTTTCGTAAGTATGGTAGTAAAGACTATCTTGGCACACGTTTGTTTTGAGACTTAGAAGGAACATTCGGACGAATGTTTCTAAGAGGAGAATTGTTATACCAGTGGTTCGCCCTGGACCGTGGTCGTGGTCTCAGCGCGCCGGGGCGAGCGCTGGCCGCGCGGTGATGTAGCAGGCGCGCGAAGTCGTACGCGGCTCGAAAATCTTGAGTCGCTGAAGTTTCAGGCCATGGCCGGAAGCAGGCGGCGCCTAAAAGATCCGAGGTCGCAGGAGTTGCGGCGCCAGCCGGGAAGCGAACATGGCCGAGGCGGAAATTTGGGCGGAAAAAACTTAGAAAGTCGATTTTTGTTTTAAAAAAGGCCATGGGAGGGTGACAAGTGTCCCCATCCGATTCTGCTCATGCATTATATTGACCAAGACTTGGTCATTTCTTTCAACATTTCATCTCTACACTCCATCTCTCTCTAAGTTAAAAGCTCATCCTTCTCTCTAAATTCCCAAGAGGAATTCTAGCCTAAGGAAAAATCAAAAGTGTAATAGGAAGGAAAGGTTATTACAAGCTTGTGAGGACTATTGTGGTGGTGTTCTTGGAGAAAAGGCTAGCAGGTGTTGGAATAAGTTTGGCAAAACTTAAGGTAACATTTCTTCTCTTGTAGTTGGTATTGGGTGTTGCATGTTTAATAGGAAGAAGTTGTAGTTGGAAAAATGCACTTAGAGTAGTTGCTTGTAAGATATGGGGTTGATTATGAAAGAATTGGTTAGGGGGATATTATGAGCGTGTTGTTGCCTAAATACTACATTAGACTTGTTGGGTTAGTTGTTGTAACTTGTGGGGCTGAATTTTACACACCAAAGTTTAGGTGTGTAATCCCCTTGGTGTTGGTTGGTTGTTGAGCCTTAAACATGACATTTGAGCATTAAAAATCGACCTTGGAAAAGGTGGCAATGTATGTAGAAACAAAGGAAACGCTGCCCAATTTTCCGTAGGAAATTGGTGACTTTAACTTGGAAATTCTGCATTTGTAATTAGAGCTTGATAAACGATTGTGGTCATTTTAGGTTGACATACTACGTGCGGTAAATTGGACTTAGCTTGTGGATCGACCAAGAGGTATGTGGAGCTTTCCTATCTCTTGAGCATGATTAGTTGTACCTATGTAGTACGGTGAGACGACAAGATTTGAAAATCTTCGCTTGTTATAAGCATTTGATACTTGCTTCGTTTTAAAAGAAAAGTATAAAAATCCCTTGGACTTAAGGAATGTGTTTTACTATTGTTAACTCTAATATAACGGCTTTATGGGAGTTGGTTATATTAGTTTGTGAAAGTTTAATGGAGAAAGGTTTTGATGTTTTGAACTTGTGAAAGGAAAATGGTTTTAAGGCATGAATTGCCTAAGGTTTTACAAGAAATGAAGTCACTTAATGTAGAAGCTTGAGATAGTTTTAAAAGGAAATGTGACTTGTTTGAAAAGAAATCGTAACTTGATACTATGGTGATTAGTATCTTGGAATTTTTGTATAAAAGAGTTATTCCTTAAAAGGTTAGAGGTACATGATACTTGAGTTAAATTCGGATTTTTATTAAAAGACATGATCGTGCCTTAGGTATACTAAAATGAGAGGATGTATTAAAACTATTAATAAGAAGTTAGGTGATTCTTAACTTGCTTAAGTTATGATAGGCGGTAGTGCTTATGTTATGATATGATAGGCGGTAGTGCTTATGTTATGATATGATAGGCGGTAGGGCTTATGTTATGATATGATAGGCGGTAGTGCTTATGTTATGTATGATAGCGGATGAGCTATGTTATATATATATTGTTACTGGGTAAACCCGGGTTATTATTTATGCCATGGATTTGCTACCCATGACGCGAGTGCGCGCTTGTACTCGTGCGGATCCGGACCATAGGATCCACGTGCGGGTGAAATAGTCCCACGCGAGCACGCGATGGTACTCATGCGGATCCACGGGATCCATGCGGGTGAAATAGTCCCACGCGGGTGAAATAGTCCTACGACGAGGCGGATGACCTCATGCGGGTCCACAGGACCTATGCGGGTGAAATAGTCCCGCGAGTAGGATTGCTTAATGATACTACGGGCGAGGTACCTGTTTTGATCACGAGCCTCCTATTTTTACGCTATAAAATGTATACTTGTTACTCATTATTAGTAAGGCACGGTCTGACATAATTTGGTTTTATCTATAACTTTAATGTATTTTGGACTTATGATATTACTACGATTTTCGCTTTTACATACTTGGTACGTTGTGTCGACCCCCTTCTGGCCGCGTTCACGCCGCAGTGGAAAGAAGCGGCGGTAGATCCTCGTTCTAGGATCTTGTACTCAGTGTCGTGAGCTCCATTTCTTGGAGGCTCGACTTTTGGTATGGTTCTCCCGGAGTTGTTGTTATTTTGTACATTCAGGGCACGACGGGGCCTGTCCGTCATAGTGTTATTCATTCTTAGAGGCACGTAGTCTTGTCGAACTTGGTTCGTTAAGGATGTGGATTCGGTTTATGTACTTTTGGGTTAGCCGCTTTAGGCTAGACTATTCTATATCTTAATGGTTGTTTATCTTGAGTTTACATTCATGGTTTTCTCGATGTTGTGTCACCAGGGTGCGGGTTAAGGCATGGTCACGGTCCGGTTCGGTCGTGACAAAAGTGGTATCGTGAGCGCTTAATCCTCGGAAAGAGTCTACAGTCAGATCTAGTAGAGTCTTGATTATCGGTGTGTTGTGCACATCTATAATCGTGAGGCTGCAGGATAGTTAGGATTGGTTCCTTCTTTCACTCTAAGATCGTGCAATGAGCCATGTTATAGGTTGAATTTCCTCGACGTATTTTTCTGTATCGCTTATGTCTCGCGCAAGGCAACCGCACTGGAAGGCAAGCGATGAGGAACTACCGCAGGCACCGAGGGTCACCAGCGCACAGGCCCGGTCCTTACCAGACGAGGTGTTTCGGATGACGAGTTCTACAACGTCGCCAACCCCAAAGTCGAAGCGGCAGCTGCCATCGAGACCGCGATACACGAGCCTCCACCCAGCCGGCGGAGGATATGGGCTACTGAGAATAGCCGATCGCCGTGATCGTGGCGAACGAGGAATAGGTTGAGATGCGATTCCGGCCGCATGTAGTTCAAAGCTAGCTCGAGACTGAGAGATTTTTTGAGTTATAGCCCACCGGAGTTTTACGGGTCGAGACTCGAGATGATCTCGAGTTTATCCGACGATTGCGGATCATGGCGGTGATCGGGCTTCGAGATCGATGGTCTTGAGTTCGCGTCGGCCGCGGGATCTGGCGATTGGTGGTACGATCGTGGGATCGCCCGGAGGAGCATGCGCTTCGGCCGTTTGGGACGAGTTCTCGAGGCATTCCTAGCCATTTCTTGCCTCCGCAGATGAGAGGCTCGGGCGATAGATTTTTGACGCCGAGAATGGGAGGACGGTCCGAATACAACGTGGAGTTTGACTCATTGGCTAGGTATGTGCCCGCATTGGTAGCGACATGGAGGGCGGTGCACCGCTATGTCACAGACTCGATGATCACTTGGCGAAGTTGCTCGGGGTGGCTCTTCAGGGCATGGACATTGCCCGCACGCAGCACATGCCCTCGGGTGTGAGAACGCGGCCGACGGATCGGCAGTATCGCCAGAAGAGAGGCGTGACAGCAGGTCCTCCGGTAGTTTCGGGGTAAACGGCCTCGTGGCAGACGAGGGTTGCACCACGGCGATTGAGCACTCCTCCACCATCTTCGGGGCGTCTGAGTATTCGGAGCGGGGCAGGGTTCGTGGCTTGGGTTTCCAGAGGACGAGTTCCGGTCGGATGAGGCCACCTATACCTCGGTGTGGTCGATGTGGTGATTGCCATTATGAAGTGTCGTGTTCCTCCGGGAGCTTGTTATTCTTGCGGCGTGAGGCCATTTGATGAGAGATTGTCCGTCGAGTGGCGGGAATATGATGGCTCAACCGACAGGGTCAGTGGCTGGATCTTCATCGTCAGTGGCGTCGCCGGCGAGGCGGTATTCACGGACAGACGAGCGCGGCGGGGTCGTGGTAGAGTTCGATTCAGCGGTCCTCGAACCGCATTTATGCTATGTCCACCGCCAGACCGCGAGGCGCCACCGATGTCGTCACGCAGTACATTGTTGGTTTCTTCTTTGTGATGTTTATGCTTTGATAGATCCGTGTTCTACCGCCCTATATATCTCCTCATATTCTTTGGTAGAATAGGGATAGAGCCCGAGTCCATAGAATCCTTTGAGGTGGCTACGCCGGTCGGTGCTTCGGTGTTAGCTAAGAGCGGGTATATAAGGCTTGCCCAGTGACTATAGATGGTCGTCAGACTCTAGCTGACTTGATAGAGTTGGACATGCGGACTTCGATGTGATTATGGGTATGGATTGGCTATCGCCTTGCTATGCCAATGTAGGCTGAGAGAGAGGTTAGTTCGGTTAGGTTTCTGGTGGCGGTTATCGAGTGGAAGGGAATCTTGCGCCAGGGGTAGGTTTATTTCTTACCTCAAGGCTAGGAGGATGGTACGGAAAGGGTATATTTACCATTTGGTTGGGTATTCGACATCGAGGTGAGATCTGGGACCTTGATCGATTCCGGTGGTTAGAGAGTTTCAGACGTTTTCCCAGACGAAGCTTAGGGTATCCTCCCGAGAGGAGGTTGAGTTTGCATCGATTTGGCACGGACACTCGACCGATATCTATTCCGCCATACTGAATGGCACTGCCGAGTTGAGGCGAAAGACCGGTGAAGGACTTGCTAGAAAAAGGCTTTATTAGGCCTAGTGTTTCTCCGTAGGAGCGCCGGTGTTGTTTGTAAAGAAGAAAGATGGGGCGTTGCGTATGTGTATTGATTACGAGCGGTGAATAAGGTAACCATCAAAAATAGATATCCTCCCGGGATTGATGATTTGTTTGACCATTTGCGAGTGCGAGATGTTTTCCAAGATCGACTGCGATCCGGTTATCATCAGTGCGAGTTAGAGGCAGATATCCGAAGACCATTTAGGACCGGTATGGGCCTATGAGTTCAGAGTAATGTCTTTTGGATTGACCAACGCTCCAGCAGTATTCATGGATTTGATGAATAGGGTGTTCAGGCCATTCTTGGATATGTTCGTTATAGTGTTCATTGATGATATCTTGGTGTATTCACGCACGAAGCGAGAGCATCTGGTCATTTGAGGCGGTGTTGGGAGTCCTCGGGGGCCGTGATTGTATGCCAAGTTCTCGAAACGCGAGTTTTTTGGATTGATGGCTTTCTTAGGACATGTTATGAGCCGATGGTTTCGGGTTGTCTAAAGAAAGATTGAGGCGATCAGACTTGGCCTAGACCCACTCTGCCAAGCAGTGCGCAGCTTTGGGCCTTGCGAGTTATTATCGGAGGTTTGTGGAGAAGTTTGCTTCTATTTCAAAGACTTTGACTAAGCCGACTCGGAAAGCGGCTATGTTCGGTGGGCGGATACTTGTGAGGAAAGTTTTGGTTGCTAAAGGAGAAGTTGGCCGCCTCGTTCTTACTCTTCCGGAGGTTTAGATGGATATGTGGTTTATTGTGGCGTCAGTATCGGGCTTGAGTGCGTCTTGATGCGGACGGCAAGGTTATAGCTTATGATCCCGACGGCTTAGGAAACATGAGAAGAACTATCCCACACATGACTTGGAGTGGCAGATGATTCATGCCTTGAAGATCTGAGGCATTATTTATATGGAGTTCATGTGGACATTTACGCACCACAAGAGTCTCCAAGACATCTTCACTGCAGGAGCCGAACTTACGGCGAGGCGGTGGTTGGAGCTACTTAAGGATTACGATGTTGATATTCGTACCACGTGGAAAGCGATGTAGTGGCGTATGCCGCCAGTCGCAGATCGATGGGTAGTCTATCGATGTTGAGCAGAGAAAGGGATACGGTCAGAGCTACACGATTAGCAAGCCTCGGGGTTCGTTTGGTTGATTCCGTTAGTGCGAATTCGGGTTCGAGAGGTCGCCAGTCTTCCATCGTCGAGGAGGTGAAGAGGCGGCGATATGAGGATCCGATTTTGGTACGTGCAGAGACGCGACTCTCCAGAAGAGAAGAGTCTATTTGGTAGCACGGACGGGTGCTAAGATTCGAGGCGGTTGTGTGTTCCCGATGTGACAGACTTCGTCGGCCAGATTCAGGGAGGCACGGTGCTCGTTATTCGATTCATCCGGTCGACTAAGATGTACCATGACCTCAGTGCGTGTATTGGTGGGATGGTTTGAAGAGGACGTGGCGGTTTTGTTGCCCGATGTCCTAATTGTCGCCAGTTAAGGTTGAGCACCGTAAGCGGTGGGCTATTACAGCTATTGATATTCGATGTGGAAGTGGGAGGTGGTCAACATGGACTTTATTACAGGTTACCTCGCACCCGGAGACATGATTCCATTTGGGTTATTGTTGTGGTCGAAATCAGCCCACTTTCTTCCATCGGGACGACGTTTTACCGAGGACTATGCCAGGTTATATATTAGAGAGATTGTGAGATTGCACGAGTCGGTGTCGATTATATCGATAGAGAGCCCGATTCACGGCTAACTCGGAGGTCCTTCCGGAAGGATTAGGGACACAGTGAGTCTCAAGACGGCGTTTCATCCTCGGACGGACGGGCGAGCGCACTATCCGACACTCGAGGATATGTTGCGGGCTTGTGTTATTGATTTCGGGGTAATGGGAGGATCATTTACCTCTTGAGTTTGCTTATAACAACGGCTACCATTCTAGTGTTCGAGATGGCGCCTTATGAGGCCTTATACGGGAGAAGTGCAGTCACCCATAGGTTGGTTTGAAGTGGGAGAAGTGCGATTAATCGGGCGATTTGGTTCACAGTGATGGATAAGGTGAAGCTTATCCAGAGGCGGTTATTAGCAGCCAGTCGGCGTAAATCATACGCAGATCATCGGCGTCGACACTTAGAGTTTGAGGTTAATGATTGGGTCTTTTCAAAGTGTCACCCATGAAGGGTGTGATGAGATTTGGGAGGAAGAAACTCACCAAGCGTACATTGGGCGTTTGCATTGTCCAAGAGTGGGCAAGGTTGCCTATGAGTTGGATCTGCCGTCCGATCTTGTGGCGATACATCCGCTTTTCACGTGTCTATGTTACGGAAATGCGTTGGAGATCCGTCTGAGTACACCCGATTCAGGATGTCCAGTGTGAGAAGTTATCGTATGAGGAGAGTCCCATAGCGATACTCGATCGTCAGGTTAGACGACTTTGGACAAAGGACGTGGCTTCCGTCAAGGTCTTATGGCGGAACGAACAGGGAGGAAATGACGTGGGAAGCAGAGGATGACATGATGAAGAAGTACCCTCACTTATTCCCTACACCTCCAGGTAACCCACTTTCCGGCTTGTTAGTTTTGATTTAGTTGATTATGCTTGAGTAATGTTGTGGCTCGGGAGCATTCTTATTTGCAAAGGAATAGTTAAGAAGATATGTTTATATTGTGTTTTGTGTGAGGTTAGAAGGAACATTCGGACGAATGTTTCTAAGGAGAGAATGTTATACCGTGGTTCGCCCGACCGTGGTCGTGGTCTCAGTGTGCATGTGGAGAATCGGGCGCGGCTCGAAATCGAGGGTCGAAGTTTCAGCGCCGCGCCGGAAGCAGGGCATGGCGCTAAAAGATCCGAGGTCGCAGAGTCGCGGCCGGGAAGCAGCGCCGAGGCGGAAATTTGGGCGGAAAAACTTAGAAAGTCTGATTTTTGTTTTAAAAGGCCATGGGAGGGTGACAAGTGTCCCCATCCGATTCTGCACATGCATTATATTGACCAAGACTTGGTCATTTCTTTCAACATTTCATCTCTACACTCCATCTCTCTAAGTTAAAAGCTCATCCTTCTCTAAATTCCCAGAGGAATTCTAGCCTAAGGAAAAATCTGAAAAGTGTAATAGGAAGGAAAGGTTATTACAAGCTTGTGAGGACTATTGTGGTGGTGTTCTTGGAGAAAAGGCTAGCAAGGTGTTGGAATAAGTTTGGCAAAACTTAAGGTAACATTTCTTCTCTTGTAGTTGGTATTGGGTGTTGATGTTTAATAGGAAGAACTTGTAGTTGGAAAAATGCACTTAGAGTAGTTGCATGTAAGAAATGGGGTTGATTATGAAAGAATTGGTTAGGGGATATTATGAGCGTGTTGTTGCCTAAATACTACATTAGACTTGTTGGGTTAGTTGTTGTAACTTGTGGTGAATTTTACACACCAAAGTTTAGGTGTGTAATCCCTGGTGTTGGTTGGTTGTTGAGCCTTAAACATGGCATTTGAGCATTAAAAATCGACCTTGGAAAGGTGGCAATGTATGTAGAAACAAAGGAAACGCTGCCCAATTTTCCGTAGGAAATTGGTGACTTTAACTTGGAAATTCTGCATTTGTAATTAGAGCTTGATAAACGTATTGTGGTCCTTTTAGGTTGACATACTACGTGCGGTAAATTGGACTTAGCTTGTGGATCGACCAAGAGGTATGTGGAGCTTTCCTATCTCTTGAGCATGATTAGTTGTACACATGTAGTACGGTAGACGCACAAGATTTGAAAATCTTCGTTTGTTATAAGCATTTGATACTTGCTTCGTTTTAAAAGAAAAGTATAAAAATCCTCGACTTAAGGAATGTGTTTTACTATTGTTAACTCTAATATAACGGCTTTATGGGGAGTTGGTTATATTAGTTTGTGAAAGTTTAATGGAGAAAGGTTTTGATGTTTTGAACTTGTGAAAGGAAAATGGTTTTAAGGCATGAATTGCCTAAGGTTTTACAAGAAATGAAGTCACTTAATTTAGAAGCTTGAGATAGTTTTAAAAGGAAATGTGACTTGTTTGAAAAGAAATCGTAACTTGATACTATGGTGATTAGTATCTTGGAATTTTTGTATAAAAGAGTTATTCCTTAAAGGTTAGAGGTACATGATACTTGAGTTAAATTCCCGGATTTTTATTAAAAGACATGATCGTGCCTTAGGTATACTAAAATGAGAGGATGTATTAAAACTATTAATAAGAAGTTAGGTGATTCTTAACTTGCTTAAGTTATGATAGGCCGGTAGTGCTTATGTTATGATATGATAGGCCGGTAGTGCTTATGTTATGATATGATAGGCCGGTAGGGCTTATGTTATGATATGATAGGCCGGTAGTGCTTATGTTATGTATGATAATAGGATGAGCTATGTTATATATATATTGTTACGTAAACCCGGGTTATTATTTATGCCATGGATTTGCTACCCATGACGCGAGCGCGCTTGACTCGTGCGGATCCGGACCAGAGGATCCATGGGGGTGAAATAGGCCCATGCGAGTACGCGATGGTACTCTTGCGGATCCACAGGATCCATGCGGGTGAAATAGTCCCACGCGGGTGAAATAGTCCTACGACGAGGCGGATGACCTCACGCGGGTCCACAGGACCTATGCGGGTGAAATAGTCCCGCGAGTAGGATTGCTTAATGATACTACGCGAGGTACCTGCTTTGATCACGAGCCTCCTATTTTTATGCTATAAAATGTATACTTGTTACTCTCATTATTAGTAAGGCACTGTTCAACATAATTTGGTTTTATCTATAACTTTAATGTATTTTGGACTTATGATATTACTACAGTATTTTCCAGCTTTACATACTTGGTACGTTGTGCATCGACCCCTTCCTGGGCTGCGTTCACGCCGCAGTAAGGAAAGCAGCGGTAGATCCTCGCTCCTAGGATCTTGTACTCAGTGTCGTGAGCTCCATTTCTTCTGAGGCTCGACTTTTGGTATGGTTCTCCCGAGTTGTTGTTATTTTGTACATTCAGGGCACGCGGGCCCCGTCCGTCATAGTGTTATTCATTCTTAGAGGCCTGTAGTCTTGTCGAACTTGGTTCGTTAAGGATGTATCGCTCGGTTTATGTACTTTTAGGTTAGATTTAGGCTAGACTATTCTATATCTTAACGGTTGTTTATCTTGAGTTTACATTCCGCCGTTTTCTCGATGTTGTGTCACTAGGGTGCGGGTTAAGGCAGTCGGCCACGGTCCGGTTCGGTCGTGACAAGAATGTTATACCCGTATTTCAGTATATGCGTAGGGACGTACGTAGAAAATTTGAACTTGAGAATAGGCTTGGCCGAATTATTTTTGTGCACAACACCCGGTTAGAGTCGTTTTTCGACGAAAAGTTTTAAAAGCTTTAGTAGGGAAAAATACGGCGATGTCATTTTTAATTTTTTCGGATTTTTACGAGAGACGAAAAATTTTTGACCAAAAAGAGGGCGACACATTTCACCCACGTTGGGAGGAATGGCGGAAATGGTTTGGACGATTGGAGTGGCTTTTGTCAAGTAGTAGGTAGGATATTTTGGTGGTAGATGGATAAGGTGTACTTGGGTGAATCTTGGCCCTACACTTGCATAGCACTTGGCTAGATCTTGGCCATTGGTTGGCCTTGGCTTGTAGTATAAATACCCTCCTTTGATGAACTTCTTCATCCATTAATTTGCCTAAGTCTTGAAAGCTCTCTTTCTCCCCTTGAGGCCTTAGCCGAGAGCCCCTCTTCCCCTTGGCGAGAGTCCCCAGTGGGGTAGGCCGAGGGTAGACACCCCTCCTTGGGTGCTAGCCGTGGGTACACCCCTAGCCTAGTAGTTTTCGTATAAATACCCCCTCTTTAGAAATACTCTCAAAAGTATTGTTATAATGCCCAAATTACCTTAGCCGTATACCTTGTAGTATTCTAAGGTTATACTTATACTGAAAAGCCCACAAATACTATTATACTTCCCTTAGTCACAAACCGAAACCCAAGGAAAATCTCCATGGTTAGTTGGAGTAATAAGTAGAAGTTGGTTAGAACTTCTAAGGGTTGTTTAGAGCGGGTTGGAGCGCACTGAGTAGAACTAAACCTTGCTCAGATCGACTTTTAAACTCGGATAATTATGGGCTTATCGAGGTAAATATCTTGTCCTCTATTGTAATTGGAAATTACATGTTGTATGATTATATAGTTGAAGTATACTATATATAGAATCAACGTAGTTATCGCAATGTCTTTTGACTTAAGCTGAATAATAAGAAACCTTTCGAAAGAAAATCGAATCGTATTTACATAAGTATCAGATGAGACTTGTGTAGATTTTACGTGAGTAGAATTGTACCCGCTCGGGTTAGATGTATAACCCCCGGTTGGCTTGGTAGCGGCCTCGATAAAGGAGGAAATTCTGTTTGTTGCGGAGAGTCGCGAATTTTCCGTAGAATGTTACGTAGGGATCTAAATATTAATAAGCGCCTTGTGGCCTTATAGGTTGAGTACTACGCGTGGCGCGATCTACTTGGCTTAAGGAGTAGCCACGGTTGGAGGTACTTGAGCGTTTTGCTATTAGTCGATACTCGCCGCGAGGTATGTGAACCTCTTCCTATCTCTTCTAGCATGATATGCTGTGAACTATGTAGTACGGTAGACGCATACGTGCTAAATGTATTTGATTGGTTCAAACATAAAGTGTTATAACGGCTTTATGAGAAGTTGGTTATGACAGCTTTATGTTGGTAAGAAGATACTTGTGGTCTGTAAAAGGTAACGGATTTGAACTATAAGCGGCTTGTTATGTGTTAATAAAGAACTTGAAGTTTTTCAAAAGATTTTTGAATCATTTCGAAAGAAGAAGTAATACTTGGTTTTTGAAAACTTAAGAGTTATACTAGCTTTATGGGAAGTTAGGTATAACGGCTTAAGAATGTTTTACTGATTTCGGAAATCAGAATGTGTATCGACAAACCACTGCAGCGTTAATAAAGGAAATGTTTTGTGATTAAGTATTATTAAAACCAAGAGAAACTTCCATCCGCATGAAGCTAAGATGAGACAAAATGATATTTCCTAGATCACGGTCATTGTAATAAGATTGTTATAAACAAGAATATCCTACTCACATATAAGGCTTATGTTTCTCAGATAGTTTAAAAGAGAATTATATTCTTAAATGAATAAGACTATGAACTACGAAACCTTTCTAAAGTAAGAAACGTGAACATTTGAAATTAGGCAAACTTGGACGTTTGAGAAATAATGTTGTTACTTGATTTTACAAAGAGAAGTGTTTTGCTTTACTTCAAAAGATAATCACTCTAGTTTTCATATACTACGGGTATTGTGTGACTTTTGTAAACGTAACGTATCTTTTAAAAGATAATGTATGAAGTACTTTGAGAATAGATACTCGATCTTGTTAATCTGATACAATGTACCTTGTGTGTATAATCGGATTGTGTTGGTTTGTGATAGCCTTGTAATACCTTCGTGTTGATTTGATAAGTAATCATATTAGGACGCTACGTGTGTTAGTATTCGTGATGTTTGTGTAAAGGGATTTTCCTCGATTGTGCTTATGATGTTTAAACGATAAACGTTATGTTGGTATTATACCACTCACCGTGTTTCGGGGTTAAGCCGCCTCCGACGGGGTAGACTCGATGCAGGACCATGATTCGAGAATACCTCATGCGGGTCCCGGGGGCCTACGCGAGCTACGAGTTCGAGGTTAGTGTGCGGCCTTTACGGTCACGCGATCATGTGGCGCGCGATCGCGAGTCCAGGCGATCGGGAGTAGCTACCTCGACGCGGGGTTATACCTCACGCGGGCCTACGAGATTGGCCTACGCGGAGTGCGGGAGTTCTGTGGCTAGACGCGCATTTGATATTGCGCGCAGTGACCGGCCTTGATCATGCGACGATGCAGACAGATATCCCGATTCGCCATTTACGACCTTGTTAGTCGTGGGTGTTAGTAGTCGGCTATGCCTTCGCATTTACCCCGCATCGCTTTATTTGGGCACAGTGGGACCCGTTGTTCATGTGTGTTCCTTGGTGCTTTTCTATCATCGATCGCCGGATGAGGAAGGTATTCCACGCATGATTGATGTTGTGGGCGTGAGACCCATATTTATGTATTTGAGTGACGACTTGAGGCGTGAGTCCCCGACTTGATATGATCGCTATTTATTGTGAATCGTAGTTTGGTTATCATACATGTCTCCGCTTTATATAGACTACTATGATTTCATTCTGATATTTTCGATTCGCATACTGCACTTTTGATCGACCTCTCGGCCGCGCTCATGCCGCAGTAAAGCGTACACCATCGTTGATCCTCGCTCTAGGGTCACGATTCAGCGTTTGGGAAAGCTCCGCTTCTCCGAGGCTTATCTGTATAGTCCCTGTCGTTGTAGGTATTTACATTCGTGGTATGGCGGGCCCTGTCCCACCATGTTGTCGATCTTTTCTTAGAAGTGCAGTAATCTTGTTGTGGCGGGGTTTGTAAAAAGGATTAAACTGCTCATTTGTAAGAGTTGTTATTTATATATGCCGAAGGCAAGTTTTCCTCAAATTACTGTTTTGTACTTCATTTGTTTCATGTATGTATTATGTTCCACTGACACTCGATGTCAGATCACCAGGGTGCCCGGTAAGGACACCAACACGCCCAAGTTCGGGTCGTGACAAAATGGTAGTTGAATATTCTTACCCAAAGGACACGACTGACACTTATTAAGAGTTCGTGTACATGAAATTGAATTATTGCGTTTGAGAGAGTTTAAAACAGACTCTCCCGGATGTCCCAAACGTTCATGCCATAAATTGGAATTAAAAACAGCAAAATTAAAGTGTTTCTTGTCTGGTTGTAGTAGTGAAGTAACTGGATAAAGTTCTCCCTGGCTATCACATCTCATTAGCCGTGCCCCTGTCTGAAAATCACACACAGTAAAACCAAAAGGATCAAAAGCTACGGTAACCCAGTTATCTGAAGTAAACTTTCGAACGGAGATTAGGTTTTTGATTAATTGTGATGCATGAATAACATTTTTCAAGGCTAATAGTGGATTTGGTTTGGACAATTTAGTAGAACCATATCCTTTTATTGGAATGGAATGGCCATTTCCGACAGTTATACCATTTGATTTGCTCAAATTAAAATAGGACGTAAGATTACCTTGGGATGACGTCATAAGTGACGTTGCACCTGAGTCCATATACCAATTTGTATGCAGTGGATTAAGCCCGAGCGTGTGCGTGGCATGTTCAATGTCCGCGGTTGGCCATCGCTGAGTGGGCCTCGTTCCACGCCTGAGGCCCAAAGTTGTGCTCGCTTCCATCGCCTTCTGGTGGCCCAGTTCTTTGCTCTCGCTTCCGGCCAGCTCTTGAGCCGGCCAAAGTTGCCGCCGCCGCTCATCGCCTCCGCTGTTGGGCTTGTGGAAATTCGCCAACAATGATTTGGACAAAAAGCTTGTGAGGAGTGGATTCTTTGGTACGCTGGTTTGAGAAAGTGGAATTGGGCCCGCCTGATTGATTGTAGGGTAAGAAGCGGTCGGCCCAATTCCATTGTGGCTGTGCCCAGTTGGGCCTTCTTGCCTCCGCCACGATGTCGCCTCCATAGTCGCCGCTGCTGCGGCCGCCGCCGCCACCGGAAACGCCGCCGGAATTTCCGCCGCCGCCGGAATTGCGATTGTTCCCGTTTCTGTTCCGGTTTCCACCTTTTTTATTCCCATGTCTTCCTTTTTTACCCCGGTTATTTCCATCATTGGTGACCATGTACACCGATTCGGTTGTGTTAGCAACCTTTTTAGAGAAGCCTTGTTCTTCTAGGATTAACATGGATCTTGCTTTGTAGAATAACGGGAGCGGGTTACTTTGACGGATAACGGTGGCAACTCCGCTATATGCCTCTGTCGTCAAACGACAAGTTGTAGAACCAAACGGTTGTCGGAGACGGGGAACCAACATTTTTAATTGACCGCCAACACTTTCGAGGCGTTGTGATAAGCGGAGGCATTAGGAAAATCCTCCATATCAACACTGGAGAACTCTTGTTCTAAAGCAACTGCACGGGAACTTTGATTATCATAAAAAATGTCCCGTAATCGATTCCAAGCATCAATTGCTTTAGAATCTGTTTCCATGATCGTGTGCAACAAATCGATGGAAATTGTTGAATATATCCAACCAAGAACAGTGGCATCCAGGACATCCCACAACTCTTTTTCTTCATCCGATGTCAAAACTTTTTCCTTGTCTTTTTCCGGGGAAATGATGTGGTGAAGAACCCGGTGAGAACGACAACATATTTTGAAAAGTTCCGCCCAAGAAGCATAATGTACATTCTCCATTTGTAAAGTTACGGGGACATGAGTTTTGATATTAGATACTGTGAGAGCGGGGTGATAAAATGACTTGGATTCAGACATGTTGATGATAGTTGGATAGATGATCAATGGGAAAACAGTGAAGAACAACCAAAAAAAATTCGGCTAGGAGGAAGATGGATGGCCGAAAAAAAAAGAAAGAAAAACATATTTTGAAAGGAAATTTTGGTATTTAGGAAGATAAATCTTTTTCCTTAAGTTTTGATACCATGAAAGATTATTTTCCTCATCTTTCTTTATTCCACAAGGTAAACATATATACACCTCATACAATAAATATATATCTTCCTATTTAATCACCTATTTAATTCTCCTATTCAATGCTAATAATATCCTATCATACTAAGAACATTTACATTAATATTATCATTAAGACTAATATTCTACATTAATATTATCATTAAGACTAATATTCTACATTAATATTATCATTAAGACTAATATTCTAACATGTTGTTTAAAAAAGAATCATGTCCAAACGGGCTCTAATTTTTATGTACTAAGTGGTTGTTTGGTTGAAAGGATTAAAAGTATTATCATGATTCTCGAGATAAAAATGATTAATTAAGAATATTAGCTAAAATCAAGAAAAAGTTTATACCACAATCATGAAATATTCATCTTATATAAAAGTTGAAATTATTTATCCTGATTATAATCTCAAGAATCTCATGATTAAACTAAAGGATTTCTTAAATATGTAAAATTTGTTTTCACAATCAAATTTATAATTTTATGATAAATGCTAATCAGTAGCACGATAAAATTGGTGACTTTCCCAAGTAGTTTTCCTATATATTATATGAGTCAATTCATACTACCAGCAAAATTATTTAGTCCTCTTTGGTTAATCAGCTTTAAATAATTTTGCATTTCTTGCTGTTGCTGTCCCAATCCTATGGTTCGGGGCCCTCAGGCCACATGGTTGGAGCTTAGAGAATGAAGGAAAACTCAAAATTCTTATTGAAATTTGAGGACATATTTCTATCTTCTGTTGAGAAAAATGAAAATGGTTATTTGTTGAGAAAAATGACACACGGTGACTTAGGGCCAAGCTTCTGAAAAAATGTTTATGTTTCTTATAACTAGTTCTCCAAAAAGGAGAATCTGTTAGGTGTTTGGCCTATAGAAACAGAAACAGTTTCTTGTTTGGCTCATATTTATGCAAATTTATTAGAATATTTTTTTAATAGATTTAAAACTATTAAAAATATTATTTTCTATCCTATGTTTCTAAAAATTAGTATATCTTTATAATTTAATAATTTTTTTTAAAATAATTTAATTTCAACATTTAATCAAAAAATAATATTATATTGTACATAAGAAATGTAACGACAATATGATAGTCAATGACTCAAATATGTCCAAAACTACCCCCGCCTTACCCACATCTACCCCCACCCTATCGCCCACCACACCTCATACCCCTACCCTATCCTCAAATTTCGATTTCATATTTTTTGTTACTTTTATAAAAAAATGATTGAAAATATGAAATTTTTTCTTACCTATCCTACCCCCTCACCCTCCCCCGTCCACCTACCACATTCTCAAATTTCTATTTTCTATTTTTTTTACTTTTATAAATAATTTATAAAAAATATGAATTTTTTTCTTACACCCCCGCCCTACCCCCTACACCCATCCCACCCCCAGTGCCCTACCTCATCCTCAAATTTCTATTTCATATTTTTGTTACTTTTATAAAAAAATATGATTTTTTTCTTACCCCCGCCCTATCCCCTACCCCCACCCCTACCCCACCCATTGCCCTACCCGTCTTCAAATTTCTATTTCATATTTTTTGTTACTTTTATAAAAAAAAAGTTTTAAAAAATGAATTTTTTTCTTACCCCCCACCCTACCACTTTCCCAAATTTCTATTTTATATATGGATATTATATAAGATTAAAATGAATTTTGTGAAAAGAAAAGGGTAAATGGGTCCAAAAAAAATCATTTAATGAGCAAAAAGGGCTTCTCGAGAAGCACCAAATTAGTGTTTTTGCTTCTCTTCCCATTTAGAAACACTTTTTGGCTTCTGAAAAAAGTGTTACTACTTCTGAAAAAGTGGTGTTTGGTCAATGGAGTGTTTATGAGAAACAGAAACACTCCAGAAGCTTGGTCAAACACCGCCTTACTGATTTGATTTAATTTAATTATTTGATAGCTATAATTTACTGATATGATTAAATATAATATTATTGATCCTTTAATTGTTAGTAAATTTTATTTTTGATTCTTGTGATATTAGCTAAATATATTGAGTTTTCAATTAATCGAAGTGATGCACTTCTAATTTTGTTGCTTGTAATTTTTTACAAATTTACCATATTATCAATCATTATACTATTTCAATAGTTATGTATAATGTTAAATCTGTAATGTTTGTTGGAAATATTACGAAAAATATTTGATCACGAATATTGTACGGAATTCATCAAAGCTTGAGGCGTATCAAAAGACAATGTCCTTCAGATTATTTCATCCGATATGAGTGTATCCCTCAAAATTCAACAAGTTCTTCTAGTATAAAACTATCCCAGAATTCAACAAGTCCTTCTAGTATAAAACTACGAACCAAAATCTAACAAAGATTAAAGGAGAAAACTCATTACACTAATAGTAGGGTTGTTCATTTCGGATATCCGAAATTTGGATGTTGGACATTGGACTCCTTTGGATTATAAATTTATAATGCACAAATATGACAACTAATAATTAAAGTATTATTATGTAATAATAATAATAATGATAAGTATAATTATTATACGAGAATTACTTACTCGAAAAGAATATTTCTTCTTAAAATAATATGATCTATGTATTGTTGATATACATATTCTTATTCGACAGTATATTCCACATTAATTGATATTATAAATTATTGTATTATCTTATATTACTATTTTTAATAATAGCATAGCAAATGCTACGTTAGTTATATAACTATTCAATCTTTTTATAAGATCAACCATATAACATATTATCTTTTAAAGTTCTTAGTTTAAATGTGTTACAATATTAGCGTATTATTAAGATAAACTAGAAATTATAATTCAATTTAAGTTATTTCTTCTTTTAACAAAAGGTCATTCTTTATAAAAATTAGAAACCAAAAAATTAAAAGAAAATAAAAAATAGAAAATAAAAAAATCGGATATTTCAGTTATCCGAAAGTAAAGAAATTGTGATCCATATCCGATCCGAAATATCTGAAACTCAAAAAAGTGAATCGGATATCCGGTTTTTTGAATCGAATATCCGTTTTTTCGGAACGGATCGACCGAATCGCGAATCAGATCGGATTATTATGAATAACCCTAACTAATAGAATATGGGAAAGAACTTTTCCTCTCCTCTATGCCAAAAGAAAAGGAGTTTGGATTGTATAGAATTAGGAAGAATATAGGTAACGTTCTGATAATTGCCATGGTAGTAATTGTGGAATTGTAGTAATTCTAGAAGACAATTAATTCAACGTCTTTAGTGGCTGAAAATCAAGGCTGCAAACGTTACGTTAGGATTGTCATATAATAATGACTAATTAAGGATAGACATTCAACCACAAATAAATGTATTAAAGAACATTAACACATCTTTCAATAGAATGAATATAGACAAGAGCTTTGAGTAAATCTTTTTGAGATATAAAACTATGAGCCGATGAAGTCACCACTGGATATGAATCAGAAAATTGATAAAAATTATGGTACGCTCGTATGCCATAAGCGATATGCGCAGGTGATTGAGAGTTTGATGTACATAACAAACTGCACCCGGCCTGATATCGCTTATGCAGTCAACAAGTTGGCTAGTTTTACCCCTAATCCGAGTAATGATCATTGGAAAACATTGAATCGGGTACTACGGTACCTGAAATACACGCTAACCTACGAGTTGCATTATTCAAGATATCCAGTTGTACTAGAGGGACACAATGATGCAAACTGGATATCTGATATAGAGAACACCAAGTCCACCAGTGGATATATATTTACAATTGGTGGTGGGGCTGTGTTATGAAAATCCTCTAAGCAAACTTGCATTGCTCGATCCACAATGGAGTCGGAGTTTATTGTTTTAGACAAATCAGGAGAAGAAGCTGAGTGGCTTCATGACTTCTTAGAGGACGTCCTGTGTTGAGACAAACTCATACCTTCTGTAATTATCCACTACGACAGCCAGTCGGCTATAGGAAGGGCACAAAGTTCTATATATAACGACAATTTTCATCATATCCGACGGAAAAATAAGATCGTTAGGCAGCTGATCATCACGGGTATTATTTCTATTGATTATGTAAAATTAAAGGATAACGTAGCAGACTCTTTGACTAAGGGCATACCTAGATATCAGATGTTCTGTTTGTCTAGGGGAATGAGCTTAAAACCCAAACAATAAGAATTGATACGGTGGTAACCCAACCTTACTGACTGGAGATCCCAAAATCCAAGAGTGTCCATGTCACACCTCGAACCCCGGGCCCGTGACTGGTGCCCTACCTGGGCACCCTCCTATTCATACAATACAATATACCGCGGAAGATAAATAACACTCATTTTTTTCTTAAAATCAAGGCAAAGCCGATAAGGCTACCAAAATATAAATCACCCAAAAAGGGTCTACACTGTCCAACAATGTAAATACAACTCTAGCCACCCAACCACATACGTATGAATCTGCACTCTAAGATTTTGGACAAATACTACGACGGACAAGGCCCGCTGCACTCTGAATATACCTATCCATAATGACAAACTCGAACATCGAGCTATCCCAAAATGCGAACAAGGATCCTAAGCTCACGGATTCACAATCGTACCTAGACACGCGACATGAACGCAGCTTCCAAGGATCGACAACAGTACCAAGTATGGAACAAAAATACAAAGACAAGAAACAAGATCATAACTGTACAAAAGAATTACAGGGGCAAATATGAAAATCAAATATCAGATCCTACCGTGTCATATAACAATCAGATCCAACTGTACCTTGTATCATTGTACTACTATAACACCGTACCACTTTCACATATGAAAGTCATGTCAAAATCAGGGACACCTGCCTTCAGCATATAATATCACAGAAGCATGCTCGTGGAATACAACATCACAAAAGCATGTAACGATCATAATATATAACCAGTTATGTCAAAGTTAGGGACACATGCCCTCAAAATCATTATACAATTCTAACCATGGGTCTATTTCACCCGCATAGGTCACGTGGATCCGCATGAGGCAATTTTCTCGCATAGGACTGTTTCACCCGCATAGGTCACGTGGACCCGCATGAGGTATTCCTCGCATAGGACTATTTCATCCGCATAGGTCACGTGGACCCGCATGAGGTATTCCTCGCATAGGACTATTTCACCCGCATGGACCCTGTGGGCCCGCAATGAGTATATCTGCCATACTCAAATCATGGGTAGCAAATCCATGAAAATATATAATGTCTTGGGGGTTTACCCCGCAATTATACTCAGAAGGTGTATAACGTCTTGGGGGTTTATCCCGCATTTATACTCATAACACTAGCACCAATGACTATCATGAACAACATATACAAGTTAAGATTATCCTTGACTCTCATCATCATAAAATGAATAAACCATTATTTTAGCACACCAAGACAATACCATGTCTTTCCTTTTTAACAAACCAAGACAATTTTCATGCCTTCCTTTTTAAACAAATCAAGACAATACCATGTCTTCCTTTTCAACAATTCAAGACACTTACCATTTAAGCAAACCAAAGTACTATCAAGGCACAAGATAGAATGACTATCATTTAAGAGAGCCAAAGTACTATCAAGGCACTAACACACCTTGCATCACTAAGGATTAAAGTCCATTTCGACAATGTACGTGAGCCGTACATTCACTTTATAAACTAAATTTCCATTTTAGGAAAACCCAAGTACTACATGTATCGTTAGGAAGTAGGATCCAATACATGTATCATTTTGAAACCATCATTTAGGAGATCGAGAAACTTATCATTCCAAGTATCTTTCTAAGATATGATTTTGGCAAATAAAGGTACTAGACCTCACGTGCTACTTTAAAACATCTTTGAACATCAAAGTGCCACATATCATGTATTATATTGAGGACTTAATCATGGACATTCTCACATGATTTCCTTAAAACATTTTAAACCATCCCTTGACTTTCCACAAAACTTGTTATAACAACTTTCCATAAAGCCGTTATAACCACCTTCATTTTAGAAAACTAAAGTACTACCACGTCTTTCCTTTTAATACAACCAAGGCATTATCATATCATGTAAGGGAATTGAACCTAAAGTACTTTGTACATCCATTCTTTATAAAAGAATCGTTTCATGAAATATTAGGGCGTTGGACCCAAAAGTACTTTCACTATTAAAATCAAGTTGCTTACTCTTTTAAACTGAAGTAACTTATACTTTTAAAACCAAGTAACTTATGCCTTTAAATCAAGTCACTTACTCTTTCCAATCAAATAATTTATTCTCTTTAAATCAATCAAGTAACTTATACCTTTAACTCACGTTACTTCCCCTTTCAAAATCAAGTCTCATGTAGTTACAAAATTAATACTTTTATGAGCCGTGAATAAGTTATACTCGTTTATAACGATCTTGTTAAATCAGCCATGATCTAGAAAATGTAATACAATTTTATCTTATCTTAGATCTATGCAGATGGAGAATTCTACTTATTTCAATATAGTTGATTGTCGATACATTTTCATTAACGTTGCAATGACTTGTTCGATACCTATTCTCATTAGTGTAGTAAATTAGCAAGGTCACTCGACTCCAATACTTCATAACGACTCTTACCAACATCCCCTATAAGACTTCGTAAGAACTTAGGAATATTCTAGACATGCATTTAGCATAAAATCAATAACATGAATACTTCCTATGACAAGAAAAGTATACTCAAGAACAAGTCATGTATACTCCTAACAACAAGGCAAGTATACCTCAAATATCCAGTCATGTATACTCCTAACAACAAGACAAGTATACTTCAAACAACAAGTCATGTATACTCCTAACAACAAGGCAAGTATACTTCAAATATCAAGGCAAATATACTCCTAACAACAGGGCAAGTATACTCCTAAAAATACTCATGTCTATAGAAAGAAGAAGTTCACATACCTCGTGACGACTAACCAATACGACAAATAGCAAAATGCTCCAAAGTACTTCAACTTCATCGGCTATTCCTTAAGCCAAGTAGACTCTGATACACGTAGTACTTCAACCAAAAATGGCCATAGTACTTGTTGACACCCAATTTTGTCCATCCCCTTTAATCAATAACCAATAAATTAAATAAATTTTTTTTAAAAAAAAACTGCAAATTCTTACATCGCAAAAACAATCTCTACACCAATAATATATGTATAATAAACATTAATACATGCATAAACAATCAACTTAATAATGGCACCACGTCTAGAGTCTCGCGCCCGCATTTATTGAAGCCCTGTCATAATTCTTATATGATAATTAATAATAAGTACGTGAATAAATAATTTAACAATGACGTCGTAGTCGCATTTATCTATACGCAAAGCAATTTCATAACTCGTAACTTAAATTAATTTCAATCTAATACATGTGTTTTAATAATAGCGTCGCACTTTTATGCAGAAGCATCAAGCAATCCTTAAATATCATATCTGCATTTAACATTTAAATAATTTAATCTAAACTCCATTCAATTTTAATTTAACATCGCAAATACACATAATAAGTAAGTTCTAATAACAGTCTCGCATTATAAAACATTAAGCACTAATTAAATAGCACGCCCGCATTTATTATTATAATAATAGCTTAGACTAATAAAACACCTAAATAATTTAATCACAATTTAGATTCATTTATCTACCATTAATTAATAATACACCTAAACTAATACACTTAAAACTCTGCCCCTAATTAAAAAATAACCACCCAGCCCAACTACCCGAAGGCCCAATACCGCAAGCCCAACAGCCAACTACCTTATACTCAGCCCACGCCCAGCTGCCCTCAGACCTTCCTTTTCCCCATTAACTTCGTCCTCTTTAGAAAACCTAAAGACCAAAACCCTAATACCCTTTCTCCCGCCGCATGCACCTCACCCTCGTTCCCATCGCCAGCCGGTATTCTCGCCGGAGAATCCGGCGAATCTTAAACCGAATCATCCCACAAATCATACTTGCCATAACGAAATCTTCCCTTCTGTTTCGAACCATCCGAGAATCGTATTAAAATCCTCCAAATCATCCACAAAATCAGTTTGCCTTACCAAATAATCCTCGAATCAGTACGAAATGGCAATCAAAATCTCGTGTTTCCTTCCTCAAGACTTGCCATAACTGTAACCATATCAAAAATGAATCCTTAAATCGCGTCAACAAGTACCAAAACTCGCCGAAAGTTACACCAAGATCTTCTGCGAATCGTCCTAAAATAGCCCTAAAACCGCGTCAAAAATCAGTACAAATCGTCCCCTCAAATCAAGTCCTTAACTTACCATAAATCGAAGCCTAACTAGGGACTATAAAGACCAACGTTTGGACATGCAATAGAGGGCATCAATCATCGAGAATACCCACAGCATTGAGCCTAGAACCCCTCCATTTTCTATTCAATTTACTGCGATCTGTTCCGCAAACCAGTTCTTTTTACGAGTCTTCCTTCGACGATTCTGGGAAACATTTGTCGTCACCTCAGTTCGCTACCCGCAAAAGGTCCGGAAACCCAATCTCTTTCTATTATTTAGTTGTTTAATTGGTATTGTGTGCTCTGTATGATAGGATCCATATGTTATTTTTGTCGAATCTATTCGACTTAGTTTAGTCATCGTTTTCAGATAAATCTGTTAGTTATGGTTTTCAGTATTTGTGGTGTCGACTCTGTTTTAAGCATGTGTGTATTCGATTGTGTTTTTTTTTATGGGTATGGTTAAGTGTATAACATTTGTATAAGGGTCCTAGATCCATTTTATGTCGTTAGTTGAGATATTATGATTCCACTATATGTTTGTTAAGATTACTTCAAGCCTGGAAAATGGATAATACCTATCTTGCTATTTGCTGAATTCACGAAGACTGCCTAATACCTAGATAACTACTGTTGTGTGATTCAATCTCAGATTTCTACATACCCCTGTCTTAGTATAATCAAGAATCCAGTACATAAAGTATATTGCCTCTGGATTTTACAGCCCCGACACATACTACTGGATCTGAAATTTAGTAGAAGTATAGAAGTTGTTATCTCATTTTGATTTTCAGGTATATTGCATATCGAGATCATGCTAAAATATTAGTCGGATACTACTTTACTTAGACATATTTGGTATATGAACCTATTCAGTTTGTTTTTAAGAACATTAAGTTGAAGGTCATTGTCACGCCCAACCGGGCAGGATCGTGCCTACCCGGCACCCTTCTACCTTAACAACTAAGTAAACTGCGGAAATTAAATAACACCATTTTTTTTCTTTAGAACCAATCGTACGTGCAAGGGCAAAGCCGACAAGGCTGTCATATACTATACATAACAAAAGACACTACACCGTACATGAGTCCAATCCCACATATGAATACAGACCTCTAAGAGTTATACTGAACTATGACGGGACAAGGCCCCACCGTACACATAACTGTACAAAAGCCTGTACTGAAAGAACTTATACCAAAAAGATAAACTCCCGAACAAAAGGAGCTATCCAAAAACTCTGAGCAGGGTCCTACACCTGCCGATCACCAAACAGCGTACCTAAACCTGCGGCATGAACGCACTCGAAGGAGGTCGATCTGAAGAATGTACCAAGTATGTGAAAGCGATGAAATCTTGTAATAAAATCATAATAGTCTAAACAAAACAGAGACATGTATGATAGCAACCTACGATTACACAATACATAAGCAGTCATATCAAGTCAGGGACGCATGCCCTCAAAGTCACTACTCAAATATAACTATGGGTCTCACGCCCATAATATCAATCATGTCCAAGGAGTATCCCTCGTGGTCGCATGCCCCGAAATTCCATATCGTATAAGCATGACCATGGGGTATACAAACAAATCCGGGAATCTAACCCGACTCCTGGTCACATGCCCCGGAATCCCACATCGTATAAGCATGTCCATGGAGTATCCCTCGTGGTCGCATGCCCCGACATCCCACATCGTATAAGCATGACCATAGGGTATCCCTCGCGGTCGCATGCCCCGACATCCCACATCGTATAAGCATGACCGTAGGGTAACACAAACAAATCCGGGCATCTAACCCGACTCCTGGTCACATGCCCCGGA
Source organism: Przewalskia tangutica (assembly GCA_029844215.1). Classification (NCBI taxonomy): domain Eukaryota; kingdom Viridiplantae; phylum Streptophyta; class Magnoliopsida; order Solanales; family Solanaceae; genus Przewalskia; species Przewalskia tangutica. The sequence continues at coordinate 10,741,323 of CM056740.1, read as the reverse complement.
ATCCCACATCGTATAAGCATGTCCATGGAGTATCCCTCGTGGTCGCATGCCCCGGAATCCCACATCGTATAAGCATGACCATAGGGTAACACAAATAATGGAAGCATACCCGTGGAATCCCACATCACTGTCGGTACGTCCAAGTAATCTTACAACAAGACAGCCGACCCTCCAACCGAGAGTCGCGACAACGTAATAAAACATAATACTTGTACTCAAATGCTATCACCAGCACACATTGGCAATTCTCAATTAAACAAGCCAAAGTACTTATCAAGGCACACATAGAATAATTCTCAATTAAACAAGCCAAAGTACTTATCAAGGCACACATAGAATAATTCTCAATTAATCAAGCCAAAGTACTTATCAAGGCACACTTAGAATTATTCTCAATTAAACAATCCAAAGTACTTATCAAGGCACACTTAGACTAATTCTCAATTAATCAAGCCAAAGTACTTATCAAGGCACACATAGAATAATTCTCAATTAACCAAGCCAAAGTACTACGTACGTACATTCTTTTCAAAAGACTCCTTTTTATGTAAACTCCCAAGATACTAACACCCGTAGTATCAAGGTGTGTCTATTTTTCAAAGTAAGTTACTACACTTTTAGAAAACTCATTTCAAAGCTTGAAATCAAGTAACTTCAATTTTTTCACAATCTAGGCAACTTATGCCCAATAATCAAAATAGACAACTTTCTTAACCTTCCATAAAGCCGTTATAACCAACTTCTCATAAAGCCGTTATAACCCTTTATGGTTTTAGACACTTTCATTCTTTTTATAACCAAGAGACTTATACTTAAAACCAAGTATCACAAACTTTCAAATCAAGTTTCTTAACTTTCAAAATACTTCAAGTCTCTTAATATTTAGAAAACAAGTTTCTTCTACTTTTAAACCTCAAGTAACTCACACCTTTAAAACAAGTTACTTCTCTTAAATCATGTCATTTCTCCTCTCTTATAACAATTAAGCAAATCACTCCTTTAACTCCCCTAAAGTCATTACAACAACCCTTAGGTTTTGGAACTAAGTCACTAGCCAAAAGGTTTGGAAACCACTTCCTTTTCAAGACTCTATGTACTTTAAGTAAAATACTTTCACTTTTAAGAATCCAAACTTCACTAAGGAAATGGATTATACAACTTACAATTTAAACATCAAAGTACAATCAAGGAGTACATAGAACGAATTCTATTTTAGGCAATCCAAATACAACCAAGGAATGGGTCATTTAAGGAGTAGGACATACTTTCTTTATCTTAAGAAATCATGCTAGAAGAGGAGATAGTTCACATACCTTTTCGGCTAACTCCACAAGCTAAGCCGAATACGCCGTACGTAGAAGTGTCAACCTATAATGGTCACAACAAGACTATCAACTTCTAGTCTCTAACGTAGAATAATACTAAGTATACGGTCTCTAATTCTACGGAAAATCGGGCAGCACTTCCTTTGTTTCTACTCACTTTGCCACCTTTTTCAAGGCCGAATACAATAACCAACACGCCACATTTAAGGCTCAAAACAAAAACCAAACCAAAGGGGATTACACGCCTTACAATACGTGTAAAATTCCGCCCCACAATTAATACGAAGTAGTTAATACTCCAAAAGCCATTCTCGGCCAACATATAGAACAACACTAAGTCTTTTCCAATCCTTTTCAAATTCCAAGTTCTAAGGTCTAACATGTTATATAGTCATAAACAACTTCAATAACTACAATTTCCTTCTTACACAACATGCGACGACTTAAACGAATAATCAACATGAATTGTAGTCTTAAGGCTAACATGCTAGTTTTTCGGATTAGGGTTCCAATAGCCAATAAACTTATCCAACTACATAATATATAACTCATGCTTGCTAATATCCATAGCTACAACAATAAGTAAACTTAATTGCTAAAACGACAAAATTTATACCTTTCCAAGCCCTTAAAAATTCCAAGATTCAAAGTCGCGCCTTAGCAATTCTTAGCTCCTTTCCTTATGTTCCAATCCGCTCCAAGCACTCCTTAGAAGCCTATGAAGAACACATCTTCAAGTTCCAACTTCAAAGTTGAAGAACTTCTTAAGTTTCCGCCTTGCGACTAATACGAAAACTCCGTTTTTCCGAAATCTTTCTATTGAGATAACCTTACAACACTCTTAGGAACCTTGGGTTAAAGTCTTGTGGCTAATGGATCAAAACTACAAAATTTTGTCTTCCAAAAGAGGCCTTGGCCGAGAGCAACCTTTGAAGAACAAGGTGTTCTCTAATTTTTCTAAGTGTAGAAATGCCAAGTCTTGCTACTAGTGTAGTATTTAAAACACATTGGAGGGCTTAGATTACAACAAATGTATGGCTTGGATGGGTTTCACTAGGATCAAGCCCATGTGGACAAGTTGACAAGTCAACAATGTCATGCTAGCAAGACTAATCTTCCAAGGTGGTCAATTACCATATTACCCTCACTTAATTTCGTCCAAGATCAAGTGTGGGGGTGCCACGTGTCACCCTTTCATTCGTCCATAAAATTCCGTAACCCTCGTGGGCCCCACAAAAACGTAAAATTCCTCGGGTGGGCCCCACATGACCAAATCCGTAAAAATAAATTTCCATAATGTTAATAAGTTCCATACTCTTCAAATAATGCATTTTGAGAATCAAATTCTCAACAACGAACATTTTTCCTTTCCTGCATTCGGAAGATTTTCCGTCGGAAAAACAATTCCTCCTTTCGTACTAATTTCCAAGTCTTGTTTCCTTTCGTACATTCTCTTTTACATGTCCTGGACTTACGGGGTGTAACATTCTTCCCCCCTTAGAAACATTCGTCCCCGAATGTTCTTAGTCGGTTGTCAAGCTATACAAACTCCGGCATAAACTCTATACTATGCCTAACAGTCAATACTCCACAAGACCAACGATGCCACTCATGGCCACCACCTAACATACGTAAACATAACAATGGACCTTCCGTCTGTGACCCCTCCTCACAAAACTCGAAGGTTACAGTCTTCTAAAACACGGGATCCGTAGAGGTTCCTTTATTTCCTTACTTGTCATACTTTCTCGTACTTCTAAACTTATTTAGTAAACGCACCACATCTCAAATATTGTTTCGCTCCCAACTGGAGTTACTAACCAAACTTGGCCATATTGTTACTTACATTCCCGTTAAGGCTCTTCTCGGTCCTTACGACTGCTTAGGTGGAACGCGTCCACAAACTCGTACAATGATTAACCCAACTTGGGCCTGGCATCCTCGGGACCCTATCACATAGCGGGGCCACTACCAACTGACATCACCCCATTCCATACTACCGGTTGACCCGAGATGAGTCCATAACCCGACTCATCGTCACACTTAACTTCTCATTCTTAGTCTGAAATAAATTTCTCTCTTATCTCAAGGTACTTCTTACCCTATCCCCTATTCACTTAGAGGTTCGTCACATAAGCCAAAGTATTTCTATCAGACATCCTTCCTATCGGCCTTACATCACATGGGTAATTACAACTTGTGAACTCTATACAACTATAGTCTCAGTTCACTTATCATTCTTGTCAACATTATTAACTTTTCACTTTACTAATCAAGGTATCCCTACCTCTGGGGTACTATCAATTACAACTTCTAGCAACACATGGAAAACATATACTCTAGGGCAAAATCTGAATCTAACAATGCACGTATGATTCAAAAGAATCGAAATATACCTGTAACCCCGTGCGATGTCGCCTCCTGATCCTGTCCAGTAGTCACGTCACCTCTGCGGTTCGAAGGACCGCCAGAACTATAAACTCCACCCTGACCTCTACCACGGCTGGCTAACATCTGAACACCCTGCCCTGGGGAATGCACAGCTGTGGAGGAAAGGGAATCACCCATCGGCCTCATAGGCTGAGCCACCTCACCGGTGCTCTTTCTAAAAGGACATACCCTCCGAATGTGTCCCGGACGACCACAATAATAACAACCATCTGTGTCATAACGGCATTTCCCCGAATGACGCTTACCACATCTGATACACTGAGGAATAGGTGACCTCGACCGAGAAAGTCCTCTGCTCCTCTGAGAACCTCGACCCCTGGAGCTTGGACCGGCTCCTAAATACCTTGTGGGGTCCAATATCCCACCTGTGAACTGCGGGGGTATGTACTGGGTAGGCTGGGACGAATATCTCACTCGCTGCTGAGGCTGCTCGTCCAAAAATTCACCGGGATCACCAACCGGTCTAGCCCTCTTACGCAGATCTCTGCGTTGGCCCTCTACCCTCTGTACACCTGTGCATCGGCCGAATACCCCTGGCGATGAAATCAGGCATCGCTATCTTGGTCAATAACATAATGGCTTCCTTCACGACCCTAAAGTCTTCCCAATCGAAATCGAGGCTTTGGTGTTGGGGCCTCAAAACTCGGGCGCAAGAACTCGCCGATCGCAGACAACATCCAGATACCTCGGGCATACGCCTATCAACTCTCCGAGTCGACTAGTAGCTCCTCGCTACTCCTTTGCCCTTCGGTGTTGCCTCCTTGGAGACATAACTGTAACACAACAATACGTCAGAGAGGAATTATCTTACTAACACAGCTCTATGGCATGATCTTAGAGTGAGAAGAATAGAAACCAACTCCTAAATGTCCTGTAGCCTCCTGTTTATGGGTGTGGCACGCAACACACCGATAATCAAGACTCTACTAGACACGGTCTGTAGACATTCCGAGGACTGACTGCTCTGATACCACTCTGTCACGGCCAACCTCAAAGCGTGGATCGGTGCCCTACCTGGGCACCCTTCTACCTTAACAACTAAGTAAACTGCGGAAATTAAATAACACCCTTTTTTTTTCTTTAGAACCAATCGTACGTGCAAGGGCAAAGCCGACAAGGCTGCCATATACTATACATAACAAAAGACACTACACCGTACATGAGTCCAATCCCACATATGAATACAAACCTTTAAGAGTTATACTGAACTATGACGGGACAAGGCCCCGTCGCACTCCATAATCAGTACAAAACTCATCGAAAGAACTTATACCAAAAAGATAAACTCCCGAAGGAGCTATCCAAAAACTCTGAGCAGGGTCCTACACCTGCCGATCACCAAACAGCGTACCTAAACCTGCGGCATGAACGCAGCCCCCCGAAGGAGGTCAGTACGAATAATGTACCAAGTATGTGAAACAGTAAGTACTGTAATAAAATCATAATAGTCTAAACAAAACAGGAGACATGTATGATAGCCAACCTACAGTACACAATACATAAGCAGTCATATCAAGTCAGGGACGCATGCCCTCAAAGTCACTACTCAAATATAACTATGGGTCTCACGCCCATAATATCAATCATGTCCAAGAAGTATCCCTCGTGGTCGCATGCCAAAGTACTACGTACGTACATTCTTTTCAAAAGACTCTTTTTTATGTAAACTCCCAAGATACTAACACCCGTAGTATCAAGGTGTGTCTATTTTTCAAAGTAAGTTACTACACTTTTAGAAAACTCATTTCAAAGCTTGAAATCAAGTAACTTCAAATTTTTCACAATCTAGGCAACTTATGCCCAATAATCAAAATAGACAACTTTCTTAACCTTCCATAAAGCCGTTATAACCAACTTCCCATAAAGCCGTTATAACCCTTTATGGTTTTAGACACTTTCATTCTTTTTATAACCAAGAGACTTATACTTAAAACCAAGTATCACAAACTTTCAAATCAAGTTTCTTAACTTTCAAAATACTTCAAGTCTCTTAATATTTAGAAAACAAGTTTCTTCTACTTTTAAACCTCAAGTAACTCACACCTTTAAAACAAGCTACTTCTCTTAAATCATGTCATTTCTCCTCTCTTATAACAATTAAGCAAATCACTCCTTTAACTCCCCTAAAGTCATTACAACAACCCTTAGGTTTTGGAACTAAGGCACTAGCCAAAAGGTTTGGAAACCACTTCCTTTTCAAGACTCTATGTACTTTAAGTAAAATACTTTCACTTTTAAGAATCCAAACTTCACTAAGGAAATGGATTATACAACTTACAATTTAAACATCAAAGTACAATCAAGGGAGTACATAGAACGAATTCTATTTTAGGCAATCCAAATACAACCAAGGAATGGGTCATTTAAGGAGTAGGACATACTTTCTTTATCTTAAGAAATCATGCTAGAAGAGGAGATAGTTCACATACCTTTTCGGCTAACTCCACAAGCTAAGCCGAATATGCCGTACGTAGAAGTGTCAACCTATAATGGTCACAACAAGACTATCAACTTCTAGTCTCTAACGTATAATAATACTAAGTATACGGTCTCTAATTCTACGGAAAATCAGGCAGCACTTCCTTTGTTTCTACTCACTTTGCCACCTTTTTCAAGGCCGAATACAATAACCAACACGCCACATTTAAGGCTCAAAACAACAACCAAACCAAAGGGGATTACACGCCTTACAATACGTGTAAAATTCCGCCCCACAATTAATACGAAGTAGTTAATACTCCAAAAGCCATTCTCGGCCAACATATAGAACAACACTAAGTCTTTTCCAATCCTTTTCAAATTCCAAGTTCTAAGGTCTAACATGTTATATAGTCATAAACAACTTCAATAACTACAATTTCCTTCTTACACAACATGCAACGACTTAAACGAATAATCAACATGAATTGTAGTCTTAAGGCTAACATGCTAGTTTTTCGGATTAGGGTTCCAATAGCCAATAAACTTATCCAACTACATAATATATAACTCATGCTTGCTAATATCCATAGCTACAACAATAAGTAAACTTAATTGCTAAAACGACTAAATTTATACCTTTCCAAGCCCTTAAAAATTCCAAGATTCAAAGTCGCGCCTTAGCAATTATTAGCTCATTTCCTTATGTTCCAATCCGCTCCAAGCACTCCTTAGAAGCCTATGAAGAACACATCTTCAAGTTCCAACTTCAAAGTTGAAGAACTTCTTAAGTTTCCGCTTTGCGACTAATACGAAAACTCCGTTTTTCCGAAATCTTTCTATTGAGATAACCTTACAACACTCTTAGGAACCTTGGGTTAAAGTCTTGTGGCTAATGGATCAAAACTACAAAATTTTGTCTTCCAAAAGAGGCCTTGGCCGAGAGCAACCTTTGAAGAACAAGGTGTTCTCTAATTTTTCTAAGTGTAGAAATGCCAAGTCTTGCTACTAGTGTAGTATTTAAAACACATTGGAGGGCTTATATTACAACAAATGTGTGGCTTGGATGAGTTTCACTAGGATCAAGCCCATGTGGACAAGTTGACAAGTCAACAATGTCATGCTAGCAAGACTAATCTTCCAAGGTGGTCAATGACCATATTACCCTCACTTAATTTCGTCCAAGATCAAGTGTGGGGGTGCCACGTGTCGCCCTCTCATTCGTCCATAAAATTCCGTAACCCTCGTGGGCCCCACAAAAACGTAAAATTCATCGGGTGGGCCCCACATGACCAAATCCGTAAAAATAAATTTCCATAATGTTAATAAGTTCCATACTCTTCAAATAATGCATTTTGAGAATTCAATTCTCAAAAACGAACATTTTTCCTTTCTGGCATTCGGAAGATTTTCCGTCGGAAAAACAATTCCTCCTTTCGTACTAATTTCCAAGTCTTGTTTCCTTTCGTACATTATTTTTTACATGTCCTGGACTTACGGGGTGTAACAGTCATCTATGCTAAAGTGATTCCAATATGATAGTACGAGACTTGTTTGGTTGATAAGTCCTGCGATTGATGCATCCTGATTAGTTTAACCTCGAAATGAATCACTGATTAATCATACCATTAAGTCTCACATATCCTGCTAATGAAGTTATTTATATGCTCAGTTTGTGAATACATTTGACGTATCTCCATAACTTGACTTATGTGGGGGATATACCTGTTGCCTGATTTTTCCATGTATGGATCTAGCAGTTTATCTAGAACTAAAATGAGTTTGTCCCACAAGGAATGTATCTAACTATTGGTCTCAGAAATATATGCCTCATACTTTTTTTTTTGGAGTTCTGCCCATCTAATGTATCAATGATCATACGTCGCAACAGATATACCTGCTGACTTACCCTCATATCTGCACTGCTGCTTAATGTAGGAAATTGCTCATTGTTTCCCATTATCTGATATGTTGTTTAAATTGCATTAGTATACATTCCATGTATATGGGTTGTATACCTCTCATGGTTTATGTGGATGTCTTGTGTATATCAACCCTTATATGGTTATATATATTAGAGATGAGTTTGTATAAAAAGGGCCTGTCGGGTGATAGGCTGATATTTTTGAAATCTGGAATCTGATATTACTGGACCTGAGTCACGTTTCCTGCATACTGAGGCCCATCACTTAATTAATATTTCAAGGTATTTATTTGCTGGGGGCCCGTCATCTGTACTGCCATAGTAATAAGGGCAGCATGTGTGCATGTGTGTTTAGTGCAATATTTCATTCATTTTCGCATATGATGAAGTTTAGATTATTTACTAATCCTTTTCTTTCTTATTTTACATGACATGCATCGGGAGAATAATCAAGAGTCTCAGTATGAGACTCATCATGATCTCCATATCACCAACCACACTTCTGCCGCAGGGCTTCCAAACAACTATGGGATGGAATGACGTCGTCATCCGTTCTGGACATTACATCAACTCCAACCTCATTCCTTCCTTGCCTTTTATTTATTTATTATTGCGATAAATATATTTGTTAACCTTGTAATTAATAGAATAACTAGCTCTAATAGTCTTCGAATACATTGGAAGGGTAGTTTAAAAGATGAATCCATTCCTTATTTATTCTAGGTTTATCATATAAATCTAAATCTAAAATAATTCAATTAACCCTAGCTATGCTTTAGTCATGTAGTCAATATATCATTCCATGTCTAATTCTTAAGAAATAAATTTTCTCATAAACTCTTCATAAAATATCATAGGAGTAATTTATCACTCTTCTTATTATCACTAAACGTTTTACATACCCTTAAAAAAGTAATTTCATAACTACTTTTATATATAAGAGTCTTAACCTTACATATACTTATAGGAGTAATTTATCATTTTTACTTTTGTCAAATAAAATAAACTCACGTCTTACAAATGCATAATTAACTCTACATATTTTTGTGAGTCTTATAAAACCCTTTTTTTAAGTTATCAAAAATACATTCTTTTAGATATTTGCCACATCTTTTTTACTTAAATAATCTTTTCTAAAACATACATCTCTTAACTAGATAAATTAACCTAGGTTTGAACGGACAACCGTAAGTTAGCGGATTCTAAAGGATGTCTAATCCCTTCCCTTTAGGATAATAAGGAACCCTTACTCAGAATCTTATTTAGTTTCACAGACCATTAAATGGAGTTAATGTTGACTTTAATCGGTTAGCATTTAGGTGTCCTAATTCACCCAATTAATTAGGTGGCGACTCTCTTAACTCTTAACATTTTACATTTTGGGGAGGATAACCATTCCGTCGCGCATTCAAGCCTGAGAGTTCAAAATCGGGTGCGACAACATGGCGACTCCACTGGGGAATTTTAGGTTCTTAACCATAACAAACATAGGTTAATTATCGGGCTTCATTTTTCTTTATTTTTCTTATTTGCTTAATTGCTTATTTTTGTGTTTCACACTTATTTGCTTTTATGTTTTGCCTAAACTATTCTGCCTTACATATAAATATTTGCATATTGCCTTAACTGCTATTTGTTACCGCTTTCCTTAAACTGGCATTCCGCTCATACTTCCTCCCTTATGAAAAATTCACACTATCACACACAACACGCGGGTGTGCTTCGCGCACCTGCAAATTTCTTTCAAACACCCAAATTTAAGAGAGTTGGCGTTTTGCGCGGAGAATCCGGTCCAACCGGTGGTCGCGTAGCCTTCTCACTCGAGTAGTCCGCTTGAGAACCTCGCGCCCAGTGAGCCAAATCTTAGCAAACTTAAGATAAAGCTATACCACCATTTATACTAAGTCATGCACGCATACACTTTAGGTGGGTCGATCCTTGGAATCGTATCCGCGACTACGAATCTTCCAAATCATCAATAGGGTCTCATGACCCAATTGACCAAATCAAGCATATTATGTGTTGCATAATCATGATGGATTTATCCAAGCCAAAAGACATGCCAAAATTGGAAATGTAAGTCTATCATTTCATTTTTATTTTTTCAGCATTTGTATCATAACATGGATCGCATAAGAATGGTAAGCGGAGTTCCTAATAAGCTGAGAGTATGGTGGGAGGATTTCGACATCAGCAGTCAGACGATGATTAGGAAGAAGTTGGGGTGTCTCATATCACTATTTGGTATTTCGCCAGATCCGCATTTGATCCGAGCTTTAATCCAGTTTTGGGATCCAGACCGAGTCGTTTTCAGATTTAAGGATTTCGAAATAACTCCTACATTGGAAGAAGTGCATTATTTCACCAGTCTAGTTTACCAAGGTAGAAGACAAGTTATTCCCAACAGCCAATCAGGGAAGAAATTTCTCCGCTACATGGGTTTAAAGAATACTAAGGAATTGCGTTGCTTCGAGAACAACTGGGTGTCTCTTGACTATCTTTACGAGAGGTATGGGCATAATAATGCTTACAAGACATGCAAAACAGATTTCTCATGCACTCTACGCCATTGGCAAAATAGGCGTCCCATTGCATTCACTGTCGCTTTACTTGGCACCTTGATTTTCCCACTTGAGTATGGCAAAATAAGTACTTGCATATGTTCCGTGGCCAGATCACTTTTTGAGGGAATTGACGGCGTGCAACCCACTTTAGTTCCTATGATCTTGGCAGAGATATTCCGAGCTCTTGAGAAATGCAAAAGAGGTCAGACAAACTTCTTTGAAGGTTGCAATCTTATCTTACAAATGTGGGCCATGAAGCATTTTTACCAACGGTCAAATATGACAGATGTTTGTTTCAGCGCATCTTATAAGATCGACAACTTCTATGATAGGACGAAACTGTTTGTGTCACCGGTCGGCACCAAAGATTGGTGCAAGTTTTTGACATCCCGCACCAGATCGAGATCCGTGGAAATATCCCTTACTCCCTCACAAGACTGGAGCCTTTATACGCGACAAAGAATTATACTATATTGAGCTTATTGGTCTAAAGGGTCTACAACCATACGCCCCTACGCTGCATCTCACAATTCGGCCAAGAACAGATAATCCCACTCCGGTCAGACATTGGAGTTTCAGAAGTCACATTTGGACCAAACTTTATAGTGCCCCGAACTGGACAAATTTTGAGGGAAGGGACGACACTAACAAGATAGACATCGGAGATGAACAATCAGGGCGCACACCTGAATATCAGACATGGTTGCAAGAGGATCACAACAACACAACCTACAGCCCAAAATGAGAGCAAGGTTTCGAGGACGTGGGAACGAGTAATAGGATAAAGGATCATCTACTCAAAGATAAGGTCATCACTCCGCATACGCTGGTTACGATGCAGGATGCATGCAGATTGAACAGGCAGGGGCCATACCTAGAAAGATCTAAGCTTCACCATCACATCGGCAACATAGTTATAGGCATTTTTCATTGTTTTCTTATAAGTGTTATTTCAATTAGCTTTATTTCCAATAAAAGAATTTCAATACAATGGCTTGGGTACATCTAACATGACTTTGCATATAGGACGCTTAGGCCTACCTCTGGTATAATAGAGGCCCCTTGCATATTAGGACGCGTTTTAATCTACTCTATTTGTTGAAGCTTCATTGTATGCCCATATGTTCTGCTATTCCGTTTGATGCTAACACATGTTTTGGATAAAAGGATTTTGCTGTACTACCCCCTCCTCGGCTGGTTTGTGTTGGCAAGCACTGGTTGAACACCCATATTTCACAAGATCCAAAGCACGAGCAACAAAAATGAATGATTCAGGGGCAAACGAACAGGATGGCCTAGGACTCATTGCCATTCAACGAGAGGAACCAGAAACATCAGAAAGGGGGAATGCCACATCTTCCGACGAATACCTCACTCAAGTACTGCAACAAATGGCGGTCATGCAAGCGGAAATGGATCGACTCCGAGACATCACTAAGCTATCCATGAGCCTCAATGCACAGCTACCCACACTTCTAAATTCACCGTCTTTTCGACGCCCTCCCCAACACCCAATAGATAACCCGCAGCCCCCCAATCCACAACACAACAACACACCTCCTCCTAACCCACAAACCACAAATGACCCTAACCCGTACATGCCTCAACCCCAGATTATACAAACCACCTTGCCCACCCAAGACAACCAACCTGCTCAACCCGCACCGATGACATACCACAACAAATAATACGAACCACCCATATATGTGACCCATGCCCCACATCTCAACACACCCATACCAATACCTTCCCCGGAGTTTGCTCAGTATGAAGAGATGGAGAAAAAGACAAGAACTGAGACAGATGAAAACATGGCTAGAGAAATCCATGATTTGAAGGAAGCCTTTAAGAGCCTTCAGGTGAACAAGGGCCATGAGGGATTAGAGTACGAGGACTTATGCATGCATCCCGACGTCGAGCTGCCTGGCTTGATATAAAGTACCAAAGTTTGACATGTTTGATGGCAAAGGTAATCCTCGTGCACATTTGAGATCCTATCGCGATAAGTTAGTGTGGGAAGCGGATCGATCGATCATCATGAAGTTGTTTATTAGAGCTTGATCGAGAAACCTTGGATTGGTACACCAGCCAGATCCAAGAAAATGGCGTAATTGGGGCGATGGCACAGACTTTGTGATGATTCAGATTTAACATCGACAACGCCCCGGATAGATTCTACCTCATGAAATTGGAGAAAAGTCGACAGAGACTTTTAGGGAATACGCGATCGACGGAGGTCCAAAGGCGTCCACCGCTTATGGCAGAAAGCGAAATGACAACACTATTTGTACAATCTCTAAAGGACCCCACGTACTATGAGAGGTTGATCAGCGTCATTGGGCTTAATTTTTCTGAAGTAGTAAAGATGGGAGATTTTGTGGAAGAGGGAATTAGAACAGGTAGGATCATGAACCTGGATGCTTTGCAAGCAACAAGCAAAGCAATACAATCAGAGTCAATCGGAGGAATGAATAAGAAGAAAAAGGATGGAGCAGCCCCTATCATGACGGTGCAACAACACAAACCAAATCGAACCCCGACATACCAACCCCAAACATACCAACCCCAAACATACCAAACCCCCACGTTCCAAAACCCTCACTATGATCACTTTAGCCAAAATACTTCCCCATACCATCAACCTTCACCCGTCTACACCACCCAACCAACATACAACCCACCACGGGCGTTCGCCCATACAAATCCCTCACAATACCGACCAGCATACCCACCCCCACAATAATACCACGCATAAAACATACCCAGACCCCGAACCAACACCGAGAGGAGGCCCACAAAACCATACACCCCGTTGGCCGAACCATACTCCCAACTATATGAAAGACTGAGAGCCGCTGGTTTTATACAGCCGATCCCAGGGCGAACTCCCAATCCACTCCCACCATGGCATGATGAGAATAAGCATTGTGCATACCACTCTGGAGCATCAGGACACGATACAGATAGTTGTTATGCTTTGAAAAACAGAATTGAGGAGATAATCAAGGAAGGAGTTATTCGGTTGAAAGAGCCTTCCCCTAATGTCAACAACAATCCCTTGCCAAATCACGACAATGTTGGCATGCACATGATCACCTTTGATGATGTGTACGATCTGGAAGGGACCATCGTGCCAATCAAAGAGAAAGAGACAGGGGAATCTTCAGCCCACATTGCTCATGTGATTACCGCCAAGGTCAGGGCGTCGTTGGAAGTAGAGTTGAGCCGTCATAAGCCTCTAATGCCAGCCTTAGTACCAGGATGGAGCCACTCGATCAAACAACAGAATGAGGGTAAACAGAAACAGGTGGTAGAAGTTGTTGCAGCGAGGGTGACGAGGTCCGGACAACGTTACGGATCTGTAGAAGTAAGTTGTTGCAGCGGGGGTGACGAGGTCCGGACAACGTTACAGATCTGTAGAAGTATCGCGAAAGATGCCCCAGAAAAGGACTGTGACCGAACCAGAAGTAGAGGAATTTTGGAGGAGAATACCTACAGGAGACTATTCCATTGTAGAACAGTTGAGTAAAACTCCAGCACAAATTTCTCTATTGTCACTGTTGATGAATTCCGTGAACCACCAGATCTCTTTGATGGAGGTTTTGAAAGAGGCTTATGTGCTACGGCATCGCGATGAAAACTTCTCAAGACCGACGGCAAATTAAAGAGGTGCAAAAGATAATCTTCCATGAGAGTGAGTTACCTCACGAGGGTCGGGACATAATAAGGCATTAAACATAATCAAGTGTGCTAATAAGTTTATCTCTCGAGTCTTGATCGACTGGGGTCAATCGTTAATGTAGGCCCTTTGGATACTCTTCGAACTTTAGGAGTCAACATTGGGAAACTCCGTGAGAGCTACACGAGGGTAAAAGGTTTCGATAGGACTCGGCGAGCGTCGCGCAGCGAGATCGACTTGACATCGCAGATTGGGCCCGCAGAGTTCATGATAGAATTCCGTGTATCGACATATCCACATGCTACAATTTATTACTCGGGAGGCCTTGGATCCACGTGGTCGGAGCCATCCCTTCCACTTTGCATCAAGTCTTGAAATTCATCTGGAATCATCATGAAGTTGTGGTTGAGGGAGACAAGGACAACACTGCTAACACCAAGGGGGCAATTCCAGTCATCGAGAGTATGGAAAGGCTGGATGGATCTGTTTACCATATGAACAGGATCGTAGACGTTATCAAGGCTAAAGGAATGCGACTACCCCGCACTCCCAAAATGGTGGCTCGGGAGATGCTAAGAAATGGCATTGAGCCAGGTCGAGGACTTGGACCAAAATTAGGAGGAATCACAGAGCCGATTCACCTGTCGGGGAAGAAGGACGCTTTTGGCCTCGGATATCAGCCCACGGCCGAGGAGATGTTATTTGATCACAGAAGGAAGGGTGAGTCTCATCTGCCAAGACCTGTTCCACCCCTGAATCATTCATTTGTCAAAGCATACACTGCTCAGCTACCAGAAGAGGAGGAGGCAGACATTCTCGCGGAGGGACTTCAAGGCCTTTTCATTTCTGAGGGAGAAGCAGAGTGTCATGCAATTTTGAAAGACTACACAGATGACCAGACCATTTGGAGTGCAGAGCCAGGAGACGTCTTGAGCAATCGACTGCACTTAATGCTTTTTCACGAGTCTGGGTAGAATTAATAATTAGTCATTTTTTAAAACAATTCAATTCGTATTTTTAATTTGAATTATGCGAGCACATTTTTATGAGTTTATTTCCCTTTTGAAGTTTTAATAACAAGTTATGTTTTAATCAACGTCCTTTATTCCCTTTCTTTCAGCACAAAAAATAATATACTTGTCGATAATGAAAATGTGACATGTCATGAAACAAGCGAACAAAGTTAGAACCGCGAAAATAATCCAACAGAACCCGAAGGAAATTTTCCATTAGAGAAATTAACGGAAGAGTTAGGAAAGTTCGAGGATAAGCCGAAACCAAATCTGGATGAAACAGAAACAGTGAACCTAGGAGATGATAAAGTCGTCAAGGAGACGAGGATCAGCGTTCATTTGAATGCCGCACAGAAAGAAGATTTGCGCCCTATCAAGCGAAGATGTTGACATATTCGCTTGGTCTTATGATGATATACCGGGTCTAAGCACGGACATCGTTTCTCATAAGTTGCCCATTGAACCATCCTGCCGTCTGATCGGTGTATTTTATATACACTTTTTGAGTCAATTTTAGTTAGTCTTTTGTTCATTTTTGTACAAATAAGTGTCGTATTAGGATATATTTTCTTTCTTTTGAGTCAAAGTGGTTAAAATGGCCAAATGGCGAAAAAGGAGCAAAAAGAGGGCAAAAGAGGAGGTTCCAGAGCTTAAAAACAGAGAAATCGGCGAACGAGGCAGAAACCCAGAGCGGCCGCGCCCCGCAATGTAAGCAGGCGTGCCTAATCATCGAGAGGCCGCAGAGATCCAGCGCGCGCCGCTGCATAAAAAGAGACTGGGCCGGCGCTAAATCACCCGGTGTCGCAGGTTCCGGCCATGGCGCTGATAGCAGTGGCGCACGACGCTGAAAATCAGGTTTTAGACGATTTTCTGGGCCAGGCCTGCAGAGAAAAGTTAGAGGCGGTTTTCAGCCTATAAAAGGAGAACCCTAGGCAGATTTTAAGGGTTCCCTTTCTTGCACAACACAAGGTTTTCTTGGATTGAAGATTGGAGACCCTAAACTTAGTAATTTTCTTTTCTTTTCTTTCTTTTATTTCAGTTTTGTATGATGAACTTTGAATTAGTTCTTGTCATGTCTATGGCTAGGAACTAATTCTTTTATAGGGCTTTTCATATTGATTCACTAGAAATTTATGTTATGAATTAATGCATGACTATGGTTATTATTCTTCTTTGAGAGATTTATCCAATAATTGCTTTGAATGCTTTGTAATTAATTGACAACTAATTATCATTATATGATTTCTAATCAAACTTCGAAAGGAGGAGGTTGTGAATATGCTGTAAGTTGGGTAGACATATTTGGGTTGGGGATGAAAATACCTCAATTATTTATGTAGCGTTAATGAGAGGCTTAACAACCCTAATTTTGCGCATGGTGCGTGACGGTTAACTAGGTTTTTGTGCTTAATCCTCCTATAGAGTTATCCTTATCACCGAAAGGTAGAAAGGTGCAATACTGGGGTTGAGTGTTTGTATATCCTTAACAGGAATATAAAACGATTTCGTAAACCTGCTAGCTCCGAGAGAAGAAAACCATAATTCATTGCATTGATAAATAACATAAGCGGATAGTTGAGGAGACATGGAAGCCCTATTCCCATCACAACTGAAGTAAACTTATAGTTAATTAGCTTTTATAATTGTTAGTTATAATCCACAAAATCAAATATCGGTTACCAAATAGATACCAAAAGATAGATAGTTGGTAATTGAACCCTAATCCTTGTGGACAATATTCGGTCTTATCAAGACTATACTACTTGTCAGGATAACGTGCACTTGCGTTAAAGTGTGTGCATCTTTTCGCGCATCAAGTTTTTGGCGCCGTTGCCGGGGATTAGGCATAGTTCAATATCAAATTTATCTATTTTTAATTTCTAATTTGGTTTTTAATTTATTTATTTTTACGTTTTTCCCCTTATTTTGGGTAAAAATCAGGGTGCCGTGATTTGTTGTCTGTTTTTTATCTATTTCAGGAAATCAGTTTATGCGAAGGAGAAGAGGGGCAGACACTCTTGTTCCCTTCAATCCAGAGATTGAGAAAACCTGTAAACAGAACAGAAAGAATCAGCGGATTACATCCTTGATAGAGATGGACGGTGTTCAAAACAACAACATGATGAGAGAAGGGTTAGGTGAAAATCAACTCAATCCAGGAATACCTCGGCAAGTACCTATGAATGTTGAGGAAAGAGTTCAAGTCCAGGCAGAAAAAAGCTTGGGAGACTATGTGCTGCCTAGAGTGAATGGAGCACAGACTTGTATTAGGCTCCCTGCCATAGGAGCGAACAACTTTGAGATAAAACCGGCGATTCTGAGCATGGTACAGCACACAGTGCAATTTGGAGGACTGCCATCGGAGGATCCACATATGCACATAGCTAATTTCTTGGAGCTGTTGACACCCAATTTTGATCCTTCCGTCCAGCCATTAACATAAAATTAGATTAATTTTGTAAAATAATTTTATGATTTTTTATAATAGAATGCAGCAAATAAAAACATAAATACAGGCATAAATAAACAATTTAATAATGACATCGCGTCTTACGTAGAGTTTTAAGCACTTAGAGTCCCGCGCCCGCATTAATTAATTTCAAAGCCCTGTCACGATTCTTAATTAATAATAAATACATAGAATAAATAATTTAGCAATGACGTCGCGTCAAGTAGCATAGCCGCGTTTATTAATACGCAAGAGAATTTCATAATCATTTGTAATTTAAAATCAATTTTAATACATGCATTTAATAGCGTCGCGTTTATAAAGCTTTAAATAATTCTTAAATATCATACTTGCATTTAGCATTTAATTAATTTAATCTAAACTCTATTCAATTTTAATCTAACTTCGCAATAATGCACAATAATAATTTTTTTTTTAATAATAGCGCCGCATTCTAAAATGTTAAGCATTAACTAAATAGCACATCCGCATTTATTATTATAATAATTTAAATTTAAACTTAGGCTAATAGAACACCTAAATAATCTAAGCACAATTTATTGTTTTAATTTACTACTAATTAATTAAATAGCACCTAAAACTAACACTAATTAAATACCTAATTAAAATTAATACACTACACTAATTAAAGGCCTAAAACTAATACACTTAAACTCTACCCTTAATTAATTGACCCAGCCCTTCCCCTGAACAACCCGCAATTTCAAAGAAATTCTGGCCCAAACCCGCAAGCCCACACCTGCCCTTCATTACCCGCAGAAGCCCCAGCAGCCTTCATTTTCCTTTCAGCCCATCATCGTCTCCCCCCCCCCCACGTTAAAAAACCTAACGAACTCTAGAACTCCCTCAATCGCCGCCTCCATCACGCATAGAGCCAGCGTTTCCTTTCCAAGTTTACCATATCAATCTTTCACAGTGATAACCAAATCGTATCACATATGGTAAGCAAATCACATCAAATCAATACCGAAATCGAGTAAATATCACCTAAAATCGAACCTAAATCAAGACAAATCTCATCCAAAAAGCAATAAATATCCCATCAATGGTAGGAAAGACCTCACGAATCAATCCTTACTAAAACTTTTACACGCATCAAATCGCACCTATTTTAGAACCCACTAAGCTATATAAACCGATCCTAGACACTTGAAATTCATGGAGAAAACAATGGAAAATCAGAAGAGTCCAATAGCAACATAGCAATTTAGAGCAGAAAGAGGGGGATAGCAATCGTTTCACCCTTAGCAATAGTGAGGAACCACATAGCAATTTAGTGGCAATCGCTTTACACCGTGAGCAGAGGAGAGCCTATTCAAGACGCATGCACAAGAGTCATCGATACGGACACCCCGAGCAGCAGCTTAAGAACACACACAGTAGTCGAATAGAGCTTGAGAGCATCGATTCGTGGATCACTAACCCTTCTCTCGCCTAGCCAAAAATCGCAAGCATTTTACCCTTTCATTCGCATCGCAAACCCAAAACCCGTCGATTGACCGACGACTTGATACGCCGCCCGGTCGCTGTCCGAGAAGGTAAACCTGCTCCTTTCGTGTTCTTTACGCGATTTACACTTTTAACTGCTTTGAGTGATACCGCTGATAATGTTTAAACGCTTTAATCATTGTTGTGTGTGGTCGAAGTTGCTGGTTTAATGTCGACTTGACTGTTAACTTATCATTTTTGACTGTTAATACTCATAATGTGGTGTTGAAGTTCATATTTGGCATTAGGTGGCCAGAATGCCATCTTGGTATTCGTATAGCAAAGATCAGGATATAAAAGATTAGTCCGAGGTCGGATTATCTTATTCTTGAAATCCTTTGTCAAGCAAAACAAAGTCATGGTGCTTTGTGATTTACATCACCGTCGGAGAGTTGTTGTTGTTTGGTATATAGCATGAATAGGATACCACGTGTGTTCATGGTCTCACGGTTTTAAATCTCGCCGCTTGATCTATTTTATGTCCCCGCCTGCCTCTTGATCGCTCGAATGATGTCGGTCTTAATATCATTGTCAAACCTGGTGTCATGTTAAACTATGTCTCTTGTTTGAATGTTTACTAGTTAAACTTATGACTATGTATCATGTACTGTGGGAGGCTAATATGTCTTCTTGTAAATGGGAAATCGCTGGGGACCAATGGTTTGTTTTAGAGTCCGATCTTTGTCATTTAGATCACTGAATCAGAGCCACTCGCATTCACACCCGTTGCTTGGACCGATGTGTTTATACTCAAATTATCATCCTTCTCGAATAATATAACTAAATAATGATCAATCATGTTTCCCGAGCCGCCATCCAGCTTGTATTTGTTTGCACGAGTCAAGTATACTGCATAATATACGATAACTCCCGAGTCAATTTGCTTCTGTATAGAATGGTTTGGACATATGAACGCTGCATTTGAATTGCCTCAAATCGAGGGTGTGTCTATCTTCTCGTTGTCACCACGAGGATATGTATTATTCCCGTAGATATGCATACGAGCCGCAGCTCGTGTAGTCTCGAATATATAGCAATTATGTCTGTCAGATCATCTAGTTGCCTATCCAGATCAGTGAATCTCTTCCCTATAGCCTCTGCATCATCCAGTTCTGGGTCGAACCCACTGAATTTACTCCTCGTTATTTTGGCTGCATATTGGGCTTCAACATTAGTCATAACATTCGTGTTTAAACATAAATTGTATGTGCTGAATTTTATAGCTGCCTATTCATTACTAATATGGTTAAAGCATATACTAATCCTTATCTTCTTCTTTATCTACATGAAATGTATCGGAGCAAAAGGAGGAGTCTCATAGCGAGACTCATTGTGCCTTCCACAATTGAAGATTTGCATTCACCCGCCTATGTGCATCCTCACTGTAAATTCCCAGAAAACAAATAGGACGGAGTCATCCACTTCAACTCCTTTATTCCCTTAACATCATTACCTCATTTATGCCTTATTTGTTTATTGCAAATTGTTTTTCTAACTTTGTAATTAACAGGGAATCTAGAATTATTATTCTTTGAACATATGAGAGGTGGGAAGGTCATTCATAATTAGAAATGCATTTCTATTTTATTTGCCTTTTAGGATCGCTGAGCATGCCTAAATTCTGTAAAAACGATTTAAATGATTTAACTTGCATCATAAAACCAACATTTTGTTTCTTATTAAAATACATAACAGATTTCTCCTAAACTCTCAAAAATCGTCTTAAAGCATTTTATATAATATTACGCGCAGGTTAAGCAAGATTAATTTAGCTAGTAGCATACCTAACTAAATAACCTTTGCATAAATACATAATTAGTCCATAAAGCACCTTCCTAGCATTCTTTAGCATTTCTAGCCCTCTTAACATTTTTTAATCACCCTTTAATATTTAGCACCCCTTTACTTTCAAAATTACTTTAACTTTTTAGCACTTTTAATCGCCCTTTAGCATTTAACACCTTTAGCACATTCCGTCCTTAATATTTTAGCACCTCCTAGCATTCTTTTGTACTTTAGCATATTAGCACTACTTTCAGCACTTTAGCATTTAGCATCTTTAAGCGCCCTTTAGCATTTAGCATTTTTAAGCGCCCTTTAACACCTTTAGCACCCTTTAGCTTTAAAATTAATCTTTTAGCACCTTTAAGCACCTTTTAACATTTTAGCATTCTTTTAAACATTTAGCATTTGGCTCTCTTATTTATTCATAACACTTTTGCCCTTTTTATACCTAAAGCACCTTTCAAACATTTCAACGTTTTAGCATTTCATTAAGCAGGAGGAACTTTTATTTTTGCATGTCTTAAACATAATAATTACCCTAGGTTTGGCAGGACAACCGCAAGTTAGCGGATCTTAGAGGGTGCCTAACCCCTTCCCTCTAGATTAATAAAGAACTCTACCTAATCTCATTAAGTTTAGCAGACCATTAAAATGGAGTTAATGTTTTACTTTAAACTAGTTAAACATTTAGGTGTCCTAATTCACCCAAATTAATTAGGTGGCGACTCCGCGAACCCTTAGCATTCTAGCAACCCTTTAGCATTTTAGCACCCTTTTAAACTTTAGCATCTTTTGCAATTTTAGCATCCTTTTAGCATTTTTAAAACCTTTAAGCCATTTAAACTATTTAGCATTTTATTTTATTTTTCTAACTTTTTTTTTTTTAAGCAGGGCTCGCTATTTAGAATGCCGCACAAAAAGGCGCGACAGAATGGCGACTACTGGGAATTAAGGTTCTTAACCATAACAAACCTAGGGTTATTATTTGGCATTATTTTTGCATTTAATTTTTGTGTGCTATATTTTGTTTATTTTAATTGCTACATGCTTTACCGCTTTTCTTAAACTGGCATTCCGCTCATATTTCTTCCATTCTGGAAAATTCACACAATCACACACTACATGCGAGGTGCGCTTGGTGCATCAGCAAAATTCTTTCTTCAAAACCCAAATTTAGGAGAGTTGGTAACATACGTGGAGTGTCCTGCCTAACCTGGTCGCAGAGCCTTCTCACTCGAGTTGTCCGCCGGGAACTCAAGGCCTAGAAAAGCCAAATCTTAGAAACTTAAGATAGAGCTATACCACCCTTCATTTTAGTACGCATGCATTTACCTTAGGTGGCCTGGCCTCGCATCGACACCACAATTAGGAAGGCACCAAACTTGTCGACGGGTTTCTCAACCCAACGACCAACCAGCATATTATGTGTAGCGTGGCAATGACAGACAAATCCAAGCCTAATCATGACATGCCGAAATTGGGAAAAGTGCACCGTCATTTGGTCGCCATTTCCAACAAAGGCATTATAGTTGGACGACTTGGACAAATCTATCATGGCCTCGCATATGTGACGTTTAGGCCTACCTTTGGCATAAAGAGGTCCCCCTTGCATGTTAGGAAACGTTTGAATGTGCTATGTGCAATATATCTGCTACATACCTGCAAATTATGTGCTTTATGCTAACACCGTTTGTTGCATTTTTAGAAAGATTTATCATCTCCCCCCAAAGGTCGAGTTGTATTTGACTTAGCAATGGCAGAGCATCAATGTTTCACAAGATCAAAGGCACGGTCCAAATGATACGACCGATTCAAGTGCATTCGAGCGAACGAGCCTGAACCGTCTTCGTTCCTATAGTAAAGCAGTGGTCTCGTAAAAGAAGAGCAACACGATCCGATCAAGCTTTCGCCACTACCACAAAGAATGGCAACCATGCAGCCAAATCGTAAGGCCTAAACATAACATACAAGCAACTACATCAAGACCCACGTTAGGCCGCATAATCTTTTTAAACTGGGACAGTAGGAAACTGCATGCGGGCCGCAAATCCAAGCGTAAGCACGCAGATGTCAAGGGACAAGGCGGCGAAGTCAAATACAAATCGACCCCTCCCAAAACTCACAAATTTTCTTTGAGCGCAGGTTTTTTCATACATGTAGAAAGTGCAATAGCCAAGCGTAAAAATACGGCAAGAAGTTTCTTCGCAAGAAGAAACAGCAGAGGCAGAAGATATGACAAAAAATCCCAAAATTCAAAGTCCGCATCAGAAGCAGCAGCAGCAGAGCGGCATCAACACCAAGAATCAAAGTTCGTAGTTCCGCAACAAAACCTAGCGCCACAACTCTGCATAAAGTCAAACTTCAGAACTCACAAGATCGCACACAACAAAGACATCATAACAATTGGCCAGCTACAGCAGTGGCAACATCTCAGTATTCGTCAGACATATCAGGGACGACATCTCTATCCATAAAATTGCACTTCTCATATATATTTATCATTTTGTTTAAACAGGTATACACTAACGTTTTCTCAAGATTAGCTTGCAGGAGCATTCATTCTACTGCGAGCAAGAACACGCCCAGTGCAACGACGTTATCAACACAAAGAAGTTCACGCAACGACGCCAAAGAAAGAACATCGCCCGCAACGACGTTATCAAGACATCAAGTCTATGCAACGACGCCAAAGAAGAACATCGCCCGCATAACGACGAATCAAGAAGTCCATGCAACGACGCCAAGAAGAACACGCCCGCATAACGACGTAATCGCGAAGTCCACGCAACGACGCCAAAGAAGAACACGCCCGCATAACGACGAATCGCAAGTCCACGCAACGACGCCAGCAAAGAACACGCCCGCATAACGACGTAATCAAGAAGTCCATGCAACGACGCCATCAAGAACACGCCCGCATAACGACGTAATCGCGAAGTCCACGCAACGACGCCAAGAAGAACACGCCCGCATAACGACGTAATCGCAAGTCCATGCAACGACGCCAAGAAGAACACGCCCGCATAACGACGTAATCGCAAGTCCATGCAACGACGCCAAGAAGAACATCGCCCGCATAACGACGTAATCAAGAAGTCCATGCAACGACGCCAAAGCAAAGAACACGCCCGCATAACGACGTAATCAGCAAGTCCACGCAACGACGCCAAGAAGAATACGCCCGCATAGCCGACGTTATCAAGACAACAGCCCACGCAATGACGCCGCAGAACACGCCCGCATAACGACGTGATCAGCAAGTCCACGCAACGACGCCAAGAAAGAATACGCCCGCATAATGACGCGACAAGACAAAGAAGTCTACGCAACGACGCCAAAGAAAGAACATCGCCCGCATAACGACGCGATCGAAGTCTACGCAACGACGCCAAAGAAGAACATCGCCCAGTAACGACGTTATCAAGACAAAGAAGTCCGAAAACGACGCCATCATCAGCATATCGCATCTACACAGGGACGACTTTCTCTGTTCCCAAAATTGCATTTCTTACGCATGCTTTATTATTCTGTCTTAGCAGTTATGCACTAACTCTTTCTTGAGCTTTAGTCTACAGGGGGCAATTGCAGCAAGGACAACATACCCGCATTCACAATCGCAACACGTCTGTGCAAGGACGAAAATCACAGCATTCGCAACATCGCATCAACACAACAGGCATCGCGTTTTGCAGGATAACCTTTTCTATTCACAGTTACATTGTTTTTAAAATTATTTTGCCTTAGCAGTTATGCACTAACCGTTTGTTCAAGTCTTAGCATGCAGCAGCAGGAGCACAACGTGGAGTTTCTTACAACAACCGGCAACTGGCCGGGGCCAACCTTCCCAACGACGCGTAGCCGCCAAGCCTTGGCCCACTCGCCCACATCACCGTAGAACCCAAAGACCACAAGCCATAGCAAGACACCCTGTGTTCAAGCCGCTTATATTCTTTTACTTTACACCATAGCCTGTCATCATATCTCGACATCGGGATGCTTTAAGTCCGCGTTAGCCCGCCGTGTTTTGACCACGGTAGCTCAAAGGTCGCCATAACTCGACATCGGGACGCTTTGAGTCCGCTAGCCCGCCTTAGTGTTTTGACCATGGTATCCCGCTGTCGCCATAACTCGACATCGACGCTTTTTATTTTTGCATACACTTTGTCTACCGCCAAAGATTTCGCACTTCAAGATCGAGACAAAATTACATGAGTCAACGCTTTGTCCAAGATTCTTCCATCATCTCCATACAAAGAGGACAAAGCTGACACCCAATTTTGACCCTTCCGTCTACCATTAACCATAAAATTATATTAATTTTGTAAAATAATTTAATGATTTTTATAATAGAATGCAAAGAAATAAAAACATAAATACAGCATAAATAAACAATTTAATAATGACATCGCCTTACGTAGTTTTAAGCACTTAGAGTCCCGCTTCGCATTAATTAATTTCAAAGCCACACACGATTCTTAATTAATAATAAATACATAGAATAAATAATTTAGCAATGACGTCGCGTCAAGTAGCATAGCCGCGTTTATTAATACGCAAGAGAATTTCATAATCATTTGTAATTTAAAATCAATTTTAATACATGCATTTAATAGCGTCGCGTTTATAAAGCTTTAAATAATTCTTAAATATCATACTTGCATTTAGCATTTAATTAATTTAATCTAAACTCTATTCAATTTTAATCTAACTTCGCAATAATGCACAATAATAATTTTTTTTTTTAATAATAGCGCCGCATTCTAAAATGTTAAGCATTAACTAAATAGCACATCCGCATTTATTATTTATAATAATTTAAATTTAAACTTAGGCTAATAGAACACCTAAATAATCTAAGCACAATTTATTGTTTTAATTTACTACTAATTAATTAAATAGCACCTAAAACTAACACTAATTAAATACCTAATTAAAATTAATACACTACACTAATTAAAGGCCTAAAACTAATACACTTAAACTCTACCCTTAATTAATTGACCCAGCCCTTCCCCTGAACAACCCGCAGCCCAGCAAATTTCTGGCCCAAACCCGCAAGCCCACACCTGCCCTTCATTACCCGCAGAAGCCCCAAAGAAATTTCATTTTCCTTTCACCATCATCGCCTTCCCCACGTTAAAAACCTAACGAACTCTAGAACTCTCAATCGCGCCCATCACGCATGTGAGCCGTGCTTTCCTTTCCAAGTTTACCATATCAATCTTTCACGGTGATAACCAAATCGTATCACATCTGGTAAGCATATGTCATCAAATCAATACCGAATCGAGTAAATATCACCTAAAATCGAACCTAAATCAAAGACAAATCTCATCCAAAAAGCAATAAATATCCCATCAATGGTAGGAAAGACCTCACGAATCAATCCTTACCAAAACTTTTACACGCGATCCAAATCGCACATATTTTAGAACCCAGTTTGAAGCTATATAAACCGATCCCTAGACACTTGAAATTCATGGAGAAAACATTGGAAAATCAGAAGAGTCCAATAGCAACATAGCAATTTAGAGCAGAAAGAGGGGGATAGCAATCGTTTCACCCTTAGCAATAGTGAGGAACCACATAGCAATTTAGGGCAATCGTTTTACACCTGTGAGCAGAGGAGAGCCTATTCGAAGACGCATGCATGAGTCATCGACACGGACACCCCGAGCAGTGATTAAGAACACACACGTAGTCGAATCAGAGCTGAGAGCATCGATTCGTGGATCGATCGAACCCTTCTCTCGATTCTAGCCAAAAATCGCAAGCATTTTACCCTTTCATTCGCATCGCAAACCCAAAACCCGTCGATTGACCGACGACTTGATACGCCGGTCGCTGTCCGAGAAGGTAAACCTGCCTTTCGTGTTCTTTACGCGATTTACACTTTTAATCTGTTTGAGTGATACCTGTTGATAATGTTTAAACGCTTTAATCATTGCTGTGTGTGGTCGAAGTTGCTGGTTTAATGTCGACTTGACTGTTAACTTATCATTTTTGACTGTTAATACTCATAATGTGGTGTTGAAGTTCATATTTGGCATTAGGTGGCCAGAATGCCATCTTGGTATTCAGATAGCAAAGATCGTGATATAAAAGATTAGTCCGAGGTCGATTATCTTATTCTTGAAATCCTTTGTCAAGCAAAACAAAGTCATGGTGTGCTTTGTGATTTACATCACCGCTTCGGAGAGTTGTTGTTGTTTGGTATATAGCATGAATAGGATACCACGTGTGTTCATGGTCTCACGGTTTTAAATCTCGCTTGATCTATTTTATGTCCCGCCTCGCTCTTGGATCGCTCGAATGACGTCGGTCTTAATATCATTGTCAAACCTGTGGTGTCATGTTAAACTATGTCTCTTGTTTGAATGTTTACTAGTTAAACTTATGACTATGTATCATGTATCGTGGAGGCTAATATGTCTTCAGAACGGGAAATCGCTTTTTAGGACCATGGTTTGTTTTAGTCCGATCTTTGTCATTTAGATCACGAATCAGAGCCACGTCGCATTCACACTCGCTGCTTGACCGACGTTGTTTATACCAAATTATCATCCTTCTCGAATAATATAACTAAATAATGATCAATCATGTTTCCCGAAATGCCATCCAGCTTGTATTTGTTTGCTCGAGTCTCAAGTATACCTGCATAATATACGATAACTCCCGAGTCAATTTGCTTGTCAGATAGAATGGTTTGGACATATGAACGCTGCATTTGAATTGCCTCAAATCGAGGTGTGTCTATCTTCTCTGTTGTCACCACGAGGATATGTATTATTCCGTATATGCATACGAGCCGCAGTTTGCGTAGTCTCGAATATATAGCAATTATGTCTCAGATCATCTAGTTGCCTATCCAGACGCTCAAGAATCTCTTCCCTATAGCCTCTGCATCATCCAGTTCTGGGTCAAACCCACTGAATTTACTCCTCGTTATTTTGGCTGCATATTGGGCTTCAACATTAGTCATAACATTCGTGTTTAAACATAAATTGTATGTGCTGAATTTTATAGCTGCCTATTCATTACTAATATGGTTAAAGCATATACTAATCCTTATCTTCTTCTTTATCTACATGAAATGCATCGGAGCAAAAGGAGGAGTCTCATAGCGAGACTTATTGTGCCTTCCGTCAATTGAAGATTTGCATTCACCCGCGTCTATGTGCATCCTCACTTCAGAAATTCCCAGAAAACAAATAGGACGGAGTCATCCACTTCAACTCCTTTATTCCCTTAACATCATTACCTCATTTATGCCTTATTTGTTTATTGCAAATTGTTTTTCTAACTTTGTAATTAACAGGGAATCTAGAATTATTATTCTTTGAACATATGAGAGGTGGGAAGGTCATTCATAATTAGAAATGCATTTCTATTTTATTTGCCTTTTAGGACTGTTGAGCATGCCTAAATTCTGTAAAAACGATTTAAATGATTTAACTTGCATCATAAAACCAACATTTTGTTTCTTATTAAAATACATAACAGATTTCTCCTAAACTCTCAAAAATCGTCTTAAAGCATTTTATATAATATTACGCGCAGGTTAAGCAAGATTAATTTAGCTAGTAACATACCTAACTAAATAACCTTTGCATAAATACATAATTAGTCCATAAAGCACCTTCCTAGCATTCTTTAGCATTTCTAGCCCTCTTAACATTTTTTAATCACCCTTTAATATTTAGCACCCCTTTACTTTCAAAATTACTTTAACTTTTTAGCACTTTTAATCGCCCTTTAGCATTTAACACCTTTAGCACATTCCGTCCTTAATATTTTAGCACCTCCTAGCATTCTTTTGTACTTTAGCATATTAGCACTACTTTCAGCACTTTAGCATTTAGCATCTTTAAGCGCCCTTTAGCATTTAGCATTTTTAAGCGCCCTTTAACACCTTTAGCACCCTTTAGCTTTAAAATTAATCTTTTAGCACCTTTAAGCACCTTTTAACATTTTAGCATTCTTTTAAACATTTAGCATTTGACTCTCTTATTTATTCATAACACTTTTGCCCTTTTTATACCTAAAGCACCTTTCAAACATTTCAACGTTTTAGCATTTCATTAAGCAGGAGGAACTTTAATTTTTGCATGTCTTAAACATAATAATTACCCTAGGTTTGGCAGGACAACCGCAAGTTAGCGGATCTTAGAGGGTGTCTAACTCCTTCCCTCTAGATTAATAAAGAACCCTTACCCAGAATCTCATTAAGTTTAGCAGACCATTAAAATGGAGTTAATGTTTTACTTTAAACTAGTTAAACATTTAGGTGTCCTAATTCACCCAAATTAATTAGGTGGCGACTCATGAACCCTTAGCATTCTAGCAACCCTTTAGCATTTTAGCACCCTTTTAAACTTTAGCATCTTTTGCAATTTTAGCATCCTTTTAGCATTTTTAAAACCTTTAAGCCATTTAAACTATTTAGCATTTTATTTTATTTTTCTAACTTCTTTTTTTTTTTAAGCAGGGCTCGCTATTTAGAATGCCGCGGCCGAAAAAGGGCGCGACAGGAGCTATGTGCAACTTTCAGATATAACGGCGTTACTGATGATGCCGTCAGATTGAGGCTCTTTCCCTTCTCACTCAGGGATAGAGCAAAAGTATGGTTAAATTCCCTGCCAGCCGATTCGATTTTTACATGGCAAAGAGTCGACACGTAAATTCTCGCCAAGTTCTTTCCCCGCAAAGCAAAGAAAATTGAGAGGGGAGTTGAACAACTTCTACCAAGCAGATGGAGAGTCTTTATATGAAGCTTGGGAAAGGTTCAAGGATTTGCAGAGAAAATGCCCACACCATTGCATTGAGTTGTGGAACTTGGTCCACATCTTCTATAACTGGGCCGAGCAAAGACAAATAACCATTATAGATGCAGAAAGAAAGCGGGGCATTCATGAGGAAAACATCCCACGGCGCTCACGAGTTATTAGAAGATATGGCCACCAACAACCATGTCGCGTACAGAGGTCGACAAGTGGGAGGAGAATGTCGAGTCCACGAAATAGATGTCATTCTTGCCCAATGCCTGGCCGCCCTTTGGCGAAACATTGCAAAGAACATACAATGTCGATGAACGCGTGCAGATGCCAAAGTGCCGTGAAATATGGTGGCCCACATACATTCGATAGGTGTCCTTCACCGATACTAATAATATACCAATGGAGCAGAGTGTCGTGCCGCGGTAACTATCGAGGCCACAAACAATCCATACTCCAACACTTATAATCCAGGTGGAGGAATCACCCAAATTTCTCGGAGAAGAGACTGGGGCAGAATCAATATAGGCCGCATGCGTAACCAGCAGAACCAGAGTCAAGAACCCTTCACTGTGCCCCACAACCTCAACAGCTCAATGCACCGCTCAAAGAAGAGAAGACGAGCTGAGAGCAACTTTGTTGGCACTAACCAACGCCGCACTCGCCAGTGATGTGGCTAGATCCTCGCTCAGAATTTGGAAACACAAGTGGGTCACTAGCAAAGCAGCAAACAAAGAGCCACGTGGTACACCGCCAAGTAACACTGAGGTAAATCTGCGAGCAATGTCAGCAATACAATGAGAAGTGGCAAACAATTGAGCAGAACACCTCAGCCAGTAGTTGAGAAAAGGGCAGAGATAGAAAAAGAGAAGGTGGTTGAACCTAGCCCAGTAGTAGATAAAACTCCAGAGAAGGAGTATACAGAGAAGATCCCTTTCACCCAGAGATTACAGCGGAAGGCGGTTGATAAACAATTCTCCAAATTTTTGGAGACATTCAGAAGTCGATATCAACATACCTTTATAGAGGCTTTAGAGCGGATGCCCTCCTATTTTAAGTTCATGAAGGAGATCTTAGGGAAGAAGAAACCGCAGCATTTAAATAAGAGCAATCGACGGAGTGTAGTGCTATTTTGCGTAAGAAGTTGCCACCAAAACTAAAAGACTCAGGAGATTTACACTACCTCGCACAAATGATGGTGATACGCAATGTGGCTCAGGTGATTTAGTGGCAAGTATAAATCGACGCCTTATCGGTATTCAAATGATCGAGTCAGGTGAGGCTAAACCAACCACGCTAGCCCGCAATGGCCGATAGATGCTGGTTCATCCAAGGGGGAAGATTGAGGACGTGATTGTCAAAGTAGGAAAATTCTTCTTTCCCGCGGACTTCCTCATTCTTGACATGGAAGAAGATGCAGAAATCCCTATCATATTGGGGAGACCATTCCTAGCGACGGGGAGAGCCTTGATCGATGTAGAAAGAGGAGAGTTGACATTGAGGGTGGAGAAGGAAGAAATGGTGTTTAAAGTTTTTAAACACATCATTGAGCCACCAACCATAACTAGGTGCTTTGCAATCAGCACCATCAACCCCCCCTGTGAGCCCGTACAAGTCAACAAAAGGGAGATGAGCCCACGAAAGCAGGCATGGTTTGCCAAACCTCCACAACAGCAGGTATGTGTTTCTGAACTCCCCCTTAATGATAATGCTAAGAGGAAAAGAAGAAAAAGAAAACGAAAAATATGGAGAAAATGGGTTAGTTGTGGGCTTGACCCACCCCACGTTTATTAAACTAAGGAACTTTCGTCCGGCTAAAAGACGTTAAAGACAGCGCTACTTGGGAGGCAACCCAAAGTATTTCAGTTTTTTGTAGTTTAAATACAATTAGTCTTTATTTAGAACGGTCTCACGGAGGTAGTGTTTGTGCTGTGATTGACAGGTACAGGCCAATAAACGGAAAGGCGAAAAACTGAGGAACAACAGGGATTTCCAGAAAAACGGGTTAGCGCCGCGGCGCCAAAAGATCAGAAGAGGCCCAGAAGTCCGAGCGCCGCGCCCCAAGAGCAGTAACCGCGCGCAGAAATTCGTAACCAAAGACAAGAGTTTGGGCGCCGACGCCATTGTGGCCGCGCGCCCATTTGCAGGGCCGCGGCGCCACAACGAAAAAAAGATCTGAATTCTGAAAGACGCCCTGATCCGAAGACCCTGTCGCCAAAACAAAAACCCAGAGCTCTCCTCCCCTCACGGAATTTAAAGTACTATCCACCGCCACCATCACCATTTTAGCCAAAGTCTGTAAGTGTCTTATTTCTTTTATTGTCTTTGAGTCTACACACATTAGGGACAATGTGTGATTTAAGTTTGGGGGGGGTGTTTTATTTGTGTTTTTGTTGTTTATGTAATTTTGAGTCACAATTTTTTTTCTTTTGAGTCATTATTGTCTGTCAAAAGATCAAGTATGATGTAGTTGCTAGAAACACCTAGTGAAGTAAGGTGGAATAATGTAATGAAATTAGAAGCAACTATCTAAACACTTAGGTTAGATATGCCAAAAACTCACAAAATCTGTCTATTTGGAGTTTCTTGCTTAAATTATGCATGCTAAATGATGAAAAACGTATGTGTTATGATTGCTTGCTATTTGAGGCGAAATAGTTAGGATATGCATGTTAGGGAGATGACTCAGGCATTTCTTTGATAGCCAATTCTTACCACTCTTTTCTATCCCGGACTTTAAATATATCCCTAGTCAGCCCCATTGAGCCTAAAAATTGAAACTTCTTCTTTGACACCCTATATTCCCACAAATTGTGTCATAAGTAAAAATATGAAATAGTGGAATAAATTGTGTTAAAAAAGAGACAAAAAGAGTGAACAAGCTTGTTGCACCCCAATAAAAAAGTAATAAGAAATAGACAAAAGCCTAAGTTTGGGGGTGCTTGTTATTATAATACACTTCACTCTCCCAAAATAAAAGAGGGAAAAGATAGAATTAAAGTGAAGAAAAGAACCATAAGAAAAGGGAAAAATGGAAAAGCTAAAGAGCTTATGGTACACAGAATGAGCCTAAAATGCCTATTTTTACCTATCTATACCTAAGCCTACATTACAACCCTTAAAGTCCTGAAGATCTCTTTTATGCATATCCAAGATTAGTGGAGAATAGCAAGTAAACATGTCATATAAATTTTCTATTTTACAAGCATGATTTAGTATATTGACTTCCATTAAGCATGATAAAAATGAGTTTGCGAAATATCTAGCTTAATGTGTTTAGTGTGCTGAAATTTCATGCTATATGTTCCTGCATATTATTCTTCTAACCTTCATGTTTTTCTAGATAACATCAATGCAGCAAAAGTGATCAATGTCAGTGAGTCTTTTATTTTTCGTTTCTTGAGTCCTTTATTTCTTTCTTTCTATCTTTGCTCGAGGGCGAGCAAAGGTTAAGTTTGAGGGTATTTGATCGGTGTATTTTATATACACTTTTTGAGTCAGTTTTAGTTAGTCTTTTGTCCCTTTTTGTACAAATAAGTGTCGTATTAGGATAGATTTTCTTTCTTTTGAGTCAAAGTGGTTAAAATGGCCAAATGGCGGAAAAGGAGCAAAAAGAGGGCAAAAGAGGAGGTTCCAGAGCTTAAAAACAGAGAAATCGGCGAACGAGGCAGAAACCCAGCAAAGATCGCGGCGCCTCCTGCGAAGCGAGGCCGCGACGCCTAATCATCGAGAGTCGCAGAGATCCAGTACGGCCGCGCCATGCATAACAGACTGGCCGCGCGCTAAATCACCCTTTGTCAGAGTTCGGCCGCGGCGCTGATAGCGTGGCATGGGCGCCGACGCGGAAAAAATCAGGTTTTAGACGATTTTCTGGGCCAGGCCTGCAGGGAAAAGTTAGAGGCGGTTTTCAGCCTATAAAAGGAGAACCCTAGGCAGATTTTAAGGGTTCTCTTTCTTGCACAACACAAGGTTTTCTTGGATTGAAGATTGGAGACCCTAAACTTAGTAATTTTCTTTTCTTTTCTTTCTTTTATTTCAGTTTTGTATGATGAACTTTGAATTAGTTCTTGTCATGTCTATGGCTAGGAACTAATTCTTTTATAGGGCTTTCCATGTTGATTCACTAGAAATTTATGTTATGAATTTATGCATGGCTATGGTTATTATTCTTCTTTGAGAGATTTATCCAATAATTGCTTTGAATGCTTGGTAATTAATTGACAACTAATTATTATTATATGATTTCTAATCAAACTTCGAAAGGAGGAGGTTGTGAATATGCTGTAAGTTGGGTAGACATATTTGGGTTGGGGATGAAAATACCTCAATTATTTATGTAGCGTTAATGAGAGGCTTAACAACCCTAATTTTGTGCATGGTGCGTGACGGTTAACTAGGCTTTTGTGCTTAATCCTCCTATAGAGTTATCCTTATCACCAAAAGGTAGAAAGGTGCAATACTGGGGTTGAGTGTTTGTATATCCTTAACGGGAATATAAAACGATTTCGTAAATCTGCTAGCTCCGAGAGAAGAAAACCATAATTCATTGCATTGATAAATAACATAAGCGGATAGTTGAGGAGACATGGAAGCCCTATTCCCATCACAACTGAAGTAAACTTATAGTTAATTAGCTTTTATAATTGTTAGTTATAAACCACAAAATCAAATATCGGTTACCAAATAGATACCAAAAGATAGATAGTTGGTAATTGAACCCTAATCCTTGTGGACGATATTCGGTCTTATCAAGACTATACTACTTGTCACGATAACGTGCACTTGCGTTAAAGTGTGTGCATCTTTTCGCGCATCACCGTCCAGTGAAGCAAAAACCAAGGAAAATCAAGCCGGATCAGAGTTTGAAAGTCAAGGAGGAGATCTCCAAACAATTGGACGCAAAGGTCATTCGGGTAGCAAGATACCCTACTTGGTTAGCCAATATCGTGCCAGTGACAAAGAAGGATGATAAGATACGAGTTTGTGTCGATTACAGGGACCTCAACAAGGTAAGCCCTAAGGATGATTTTCCCCTTCCGAACATTCATATACTTATCGACAATTGTGCGAAACATGAGTTGCAGTCATTTGTCGATTGTTTCGCTGGGTACCATCAAATCTTAATGAACGAAGAAGATGCAGAGAAGACCGCGTTCACCACTAAGTGGGGGATATATTATTATCGAGTCATGCCGTTTGGACTTAAAAACACAGGTGCGGCTTACATGAGAGCCATGACTACCATTTTTCATGATATGATCCATAAGGAAATTGAAGTCTACGTGGATGACGTCATTATCAAATCACGGAGGGCTACGGACCATTTGGTCCATCTGAAGAAGTTTTTTGAGCGGTTGAGGCAATACAACCTGAAGTTGAATCCGACAAAGTGTGCCTTCGGCGTCCCAGCGGGAAAATTATTGTGTTTTATTGTGAGCAGAAGGGGAATAGAGTTGGATCCTTCGAAGATAAAGGTCATTCAGGGACTACTTCCTCCGAAAAATCGCAAGGAAGTGATGAGTTTTCTAGGTCGTTTGAATTATATCAGCAGGTTCATAACACAATCAACAGTGATATGCGAACCAATATTCAAGTTGCTAAAGAAGGACGCTGCCACTAAGTGGACATTGGAGTGCCAACAAGCCCTTGATAAAATCAAAGAGTATCTGTCAAATCCGCCGGTCTTGGTGCCTCCACAACCCGGGAGGCCTTTGCTGTTGTACTTATCCGTATTGGAAGATGCGTTCGGATGTGTGTTGGGACAACATGATGAGACGGGAAGGAAGGAACAAGCAATATACTACTTGAGTAAAAAGTTCACGCCTTATGAAGCTCGTTACATTAACGCCGAACGCATACGCCGGCCTTGACTTGGGTCGCACAAAATTCAGACATTATTTATCCGCTACACCACCTACCTCATTTCGAGGATGGACCCGCCAAGTATATCTTTCGAAGCCTATGCCATCGAAAAACTTGCAAAATGGCAGATCCTTTAAGTGAATTCGACATCGATATGTCACCCAAAAGCGCAAGGGCAAGCATTAGCAGATCATCTCGCGGAGAATCCTAGGCGAGAATATATCCTCGCGAACCTACTTTCCAGATGAAAGTGATGTTTGTAGGAGAAGGCATCCTAGAAGAATATCCGGTTGGAGAATGTTCTTCATGGCGCCGCAATTTCAAAAGAGTAGGTATCGAGCGGTTTGTATCGTAAACAGGACAACACTACCCAATATCAGCAAAGCTCAGATTCTCGTGCACCAATAATATGTCAGAATATGAAGCTTGCATACTAGGACTCCGAATGGCTATTGACATGAACATACAAGAGTTGCTGGTCATAGGGGATTCAGACCTGTTGATTCACCAAGTGAAAGGCGAGTGGGCCACCAAGAATAGGAAGATACTTCCTTACCTACACTGCGTGAAAGAATTGCGCAAAAAGTTCGTTAAGATAGAGTTCAGGCATACTCCGAGGGCTCAGAATGAGTTTGCAGACGCTTTAGCAACTTTGTCCTCCATGATTCAACATCCAGACAAGAACTATATTGACCCAATCAAAGTAGATGTGCTAGAGCAGCCAGCCTATTGTTCTCAGATAGATGGAGAATCAGAGAGCAAACCTTGGTATGACGAAATCAAGAGGTATCTCAAGGCAGGTGAGTACCCGGAAGACACTACCAACATACAGAAGAAGACTCTTCGGAGGTTAGCAAACCATTTCTTCGTGAGCGGCGAGGTCCTTTATCGGAGAACTCCGGATTTGGGTTTGTTAAGATGTGTTGACACTCAAGAAGAAAACAAGTTATTAGAGGAGATACAAGGAGGTATGTGCGGACCCCATATGAACGGTTTCACGCTAGCAAAAAAGATACTACAAGGAGGTTACTTCTGGATGACAATGGAAACAGATTGCATCAGTTTCGTGCGAAAGTGCCACCAATGCCAGATCCATGGCGACTTGATTCACGTGCCGCCAAATGAGCTCAATGTCACTAGTCCCCCATGGCCATTCGCACCTTGGGGCATGGACGTCATCGGTCCTATTGAGCCGACAGCGTCAAATGGACACAGGTTTATCCTAGTGGCGATCGATTACTTTACAAACGGGTAAGCATCATCGCATGTCTGTGACCAAGAAAGTAGTAGTGGATTTTGTTCATCACAACATCATCTGTCGGTTTGGAATTCCAGAATCAATCATAACCGACAACGGGTCCAATCTCAATAGTGGTCTGATGAAGGAAATGTGTGAGAAGTTCAGGATCACTCATCGCAACTCTACTCCATATCGACCACAAATGAATGGAGCAGTCGAAGCGGCCAACAAGAACATCAAGAGGATACTGAGGAAAATGATAGATAACTACAAGCATTGGCATGAAAATTTGCCTTTTGCCCTCTTGGGTTACCGTACTACAATCCGGACCTCCACAGAGCAACATCGTATCTCTCGTTTATAGAATGTAAGTTGTCTTTGCCAATGAGGTGGAAATACCATCTTTAAGAATCATCCAGGAAGCCGAACTAAATGAATCCAAATGGATACAGAGTAGGTACGAACAATTGATGCTTATTGATGAGAAACGAATGAATGCAATTTGTCACGGACAACTTTACCAGAACAGAATGGCCAGAGCTTTTAATAAGAAGGTACGACCAAGAAACTTCCAACCAGATACCGGTGCCGAACGATATTCCCTAACCAAAGTGAGGCGAAGGAAATTCGCGCCAATTGGCGCGGCCTTATACGGTTCACCGAGTGCTTACGCGAGGGCCTCATCTTAGCTGAAATGGATGGCGAAGTGTGGCCGAGAGCCATCAACGCAGATGCAGTGAAGAGATACTACATTTAGAGTGCTTTATTTTCCATGTAATTACTTTGCTTGTAATCTGAACTACGTTTGACCTGATTCCCTTTGCGGGATACGTAGGCGGCCATATCGGCTTCGGTCCCATTTCTAGAAAAAGCCCAATTACTTTGCTTGTAATCGGAACTACGTGTGACCTGGTTCCCTTGGCGGATATGTAGGCGGCCATATCGGCCTCGGTCCCGTCTTTGAAATTTTTAAAATCTTGTCTGTAACGAACTACGTTCGACCTGATTCCCTTAACGGATACGTAGGCGGCCTACATCGGCCTCGGTCACACCATTAGTAAATCTTCATTTTGTCATTTTGCATTTTTAGCGAGTTGTACTCAGTCTTGTCATACATACAAGACAAATGAACAATATATATCCGACTCAGTTTCGTCAGTCAAAACTGGGAAAATTTTTAAGGACTTCGCCACGAAAAGACACCGACAAATATGATTCCATATGCTCGAAAGATCGACATAAACTGGGACAATTTTAAGGGTTTTACTACAAATGACATCAATAGACTTGGTTAATTTGCGCAAAGGGTTCCATGTCCCAAAAATGGGACAAAATTTTAAGGAACTTCACTGCACCGAAGCACTGAGAATATGGGAGAATATACCGCCAATTTCGGATAAGGATGTTCGCATTGTTTCACAACATGTCACTATTCAAATATCGACATAATTTCCTACTAGTATAAATGAGTATATTTTCAGCAAATGTTTTGACCGAGACACGAAATCAGACAGGGGTTACATGTCCAGACAAGACAACGCGTGCAAGTATCAAGAGTCAACACAAATCGGCCGACCCCTCCCCGAACTCACCATTTTTCTTTGAGTGAATTTTGCAGGACAACGGGAACAAGGATAACGACAACATTCCAATACAACAGAGTCGCTCACATAGTCCATCTGCAACAAGTCTACATCAAATACATCTCGCAAAAAAAAAACCCGCATCTTCTTTACTCAGGCTACATCATTTACACTTTAATTATTTCATCTAGTTTTGACTATGCATGGATTACGACACAACTCCACACATAGAACAATTTTTATCTATACTTTAGGAGACGATAACGCCCATACAAGGAGTCATTTGCATTTCGTCCATACAAGACGATAACGCTCATACAAGGCGTCATTTGCATTTCGTCCATACAAGACGATAACGCTCATACAAGGCGTCATTTGCATTTCGTCCATACAAGAAGATAACGCCCATACAAGACGTCATTTGCATTTCGCCATACAGCATTTATAACGCCATACAAGGCGCTATTTGCATTTCGCCCATACAAGCGATAACGCCATACCAGCGTCATTTGCATCTCGCCCATACAAGCGATTTATTCCGCCATATAAGGCGTATTTGCATTTCGCCCATACAAGACGATAACGCCATACAATCGCTATTTGCATTTCGTCCATATAAGCATTTATTCCGCCATACAAGGCGCTATTTTCATTTCGCCCATATAGCATTTATTCCGCCATACAAGGCGTCATTTGCATTTCGTCCATACAAGACGATAACCCCATACAAGGCGTCATTTGCATTTCGTCCATACAAGACGATAACGCCCATACAAGGCGTCATTTGCATTTCGTCCATACAAGACGATAACTCCCATACAAGGCGTCATTTGCATTTCGTCCATACAAGACGATTCCGCCCATACAAAGCGTCATTTGCATTTAGTCCATAAAAGACGACAACGCTCATACAAGGCGTCATTTGCATTTCGTCCATACAAGACGATTCCTCCCATACAAGGCGTCATTTGCATTTCGTCCATACAAGACGATTCCGCCCATACAAGGCGTCATTTACATTTCGTCCATACAAGACGATAACGCTCATACAAGGCGTCATTTGCATTTCGTCCATACAAGACGATAACGCCCATACAAGGCGTCATTTGCATTTGTCCCATACAAGCACGATAACGCCCATACAAGACGTCATTTGCATTTCGTCCATATGAGCGATTTATCTCCGCCATACAAGGCGTCATTTGCATTTCGTCCATAAGACGATAACGCCCATACAAGGCGTCATTTGCATTTCGCCCATACACATTTATTCCGCCATACAAGGCGTCGATGCATCTCGCCCATACAAGCGATAACGCCATACAAGGCGCCATTTGCATTACGCCCATACAAAGCATTCCGCCATACAAGGCGTCATTTGCATTTCGTCCATACAAGACGATAACGCCATACAAGACGTCATTTGCATTTCGGCCCATACAAGGCGCTATTTGCATTTCGTCCATACAAGATTTATTCCGCCATACTGGCGTCATTTGCATTTCGTCCATACAAGACGATAACGCCCATACAAGGCGTCATTTGCATTTCATCCATACAAGACGATTCCGCCCATACAAGGTGTCATTTGCATTTCGTTCATACAAGACGATAACGCCCATACAAGGCGTCATTTGCACTTCGTCCATACAAGACGACAACGCCCATACAAGGCGTCATTTGCATTTCATCCATACAAGACGACAACGCCCATACAAGGCGTCATTTGCATTTCATCCATACAAGACGATAACGCCCATACAAGGCGTCATTTGCATTTCGTCCATACAAGACGACAACGCCCACACAAGGCGTCATCTGCATCTCGCCCATACAAGACGGCGTATCATCACATCATTTCATTATATAGTATATACGATTTGACTACAACCACAACACAAAATTCACATTCTTACAGTGTTTTGTTTTGACAGTTATGCACTAATGCTTCTATCTTAGCTTCAGTCTACAGGAACTTTAACAAACTGCAAAAGATGGAGCACAACGTGGACCTACCTCTTACGGCGAACTGAGGTAATTTGTTGGGAAGCCAGACTTCCCAACAAAAGGCAAAAGCGGCCCCGAACGTCGACCTACTCTCTCCCAACATTCTAGCACCATAATAACTCATTGTCACCATAGCTCGACACTGGGACAGTTTTTAAATCCGCGTCGGTCCCACCTTCAGTTTTCAGACACCAAAAACACATTATGAGTTTTATCACCACGACCCAACATCATAATCCGACACCGGGACAATTTTTGAATAGACATTTGACCTCACTTCTCCTAACCTTTGTTCCAATTCCGATGACCGAGACAAAATTGGCTATAAGTCAACGTCTTTGTCTGAAGATTCTTTCATCATCTCCATACAAAGAGGGACAACTGTTGACACCCAATTTTGTCCATCCCCTTTAATCAATAACCAATAAATTAAATAAATTTCTTTTAAAAAAAACTGCAAATTCTTACATCGCAAAAACAATCTCTACACCAATAATATATGTATAATAAACATTAATACATGTATAAACAATCAACTTAATAATGGCACCACGTCTAGAGTCTCGCGCCCGCATTTATTGAAGCCCTGTCATAATTCTTATATGATAATTAATAATAAGTACGTGAATAAATAATTTAACAATGACGTCGTAGTCGCATTTATCTATACGCAAAGCAATTTCATAACTCGTAACTTAAATTAATTTCAATCTAATACATGTGTTTTAATAATAGCTTCGCACTTTTATGCAGAAGCATCAAGCAATCCTTAAATATCATATCTGCATTTAACATTTAAATAATTTAATCTAAACTCCATTCAATTTTAATTTAACATCGCAAATACACATAATAAGTAAGTTCTAATAACGGTCTCGCATTATAAAACATTAAGCACTAATTAAATAGCACGTTCGCATTTATTATTATAATAATAGCTTAGACTAATAAAACACCTAAATAATTTAATCACAATTTAGATTTCATTTATCTACCATTAATTAATAATACACCTAAACTAATACACTTAAAACTCTACCCCTAATTAAAAAATAACCACCTAGCCCAACTACCCGAAGGCCCAATACCGCAAGCCCAGCAGCCAACTACCTTATACTCAGCCCACGCCCAGCTGCCCTCAGACCTTCCTTTTCCCCATTAACTTCGTCCTCTTTAGAAAACCTAAAGACCAAAACCCTAATACTCTTTCTCCCGCCGCATGCACCTCACCCTCATTCCCATCGCCAGCCGGTATTCTCGCCGGAGAATCCGGCGAATCTTAAACCAAATCATCCCACAAATCATACTTGCCATAACAAAATCTTCCCTTCTGTTTCGAACCATCCGAGAATCGTATTAAAATCCTCCAAATCATCCACAAAATCAGTTTGCCTTACCAAATAATCCTCGAATCAGTACGAAATGGCAACCAAAATCTCGTGTTTCCTTCCTCAAGACTTGCCATAACTATAACCATATCAAAAACGAATCCTTAAATCGCGTCAACAAGTACCAAAACTAGCCGAAAGTTACACCAAGATCTTCTGCGAATCGTCCTAAAATAGCCCTAAAACCGCGTCAAAAATCAGTACAAATTGTCCCCTCAAATCAAGTCCTAAACTTACCATAAATCGAAGCCTAACTAGGGACTATAAAGACCAACGTTTGGACATGCAATAGAGGGCATCAATCATCGAGAATACCCACAACATCGAGCCTAGAACCCCTCCCTTTTCTATTCAATTTACTGCGATCTGTTCCGCAAACCAGTTCTTTTTACGAGCTTTCCTTCGACGATTCTGGGAAACATTTGTCGTCACCTCAGTTCGCTACCCGCAAAAGGTCCGGAAACCCACTCTCTTTCTATTATTTAGTTGTTTAATTGGTATTGTGTGCTCTGTATGATAGGATCCATATGTTATTTTTGTCGAATCTATTCGACTTAGTTTAGTCATCGTTTCCAGATAAATCTGTTAGTTGTGGTTTTTAGTATTTGTGGTGTCGACTCTGTTTTAAGCATGTGTGTATTCGATTGTGGTTTTTTTTATGGGTATGGTTAAGTGTATAACATTTGTATAAGGGTCCTAGATCCATTTTGTGTCGTTAGTTGAGATATTATGATTCCACTATATGTTTTTTAAGATTACTTCAGGCCTGGAAAATGGGTAATACCTATCTTGCTATTTGCTGAATTCACGAAGACTGCCTAATACCTAGATGACTACTGTTGTGTGATTCAATCTCAGATTTCTACATACCCCTGTCTTAGTATAATCCAGAATCCAGTACATAAAGTATATTTCCTCTGGACTTTACAGCCCAGACACATACTATTGTATCTGAAATTTAGTAGAAGTATAGAAGTTGTTATCTCATTTTGATTTTCCAGGTATATTGCATATCGAGATCATGCTAAAATATTAGTCGGATACTACTTTACTTAGACATATTTGGTATATGAACCTATTCAGTTTGTTTTTAAGAACATTAAGTTGAAGGTCATCTATGCTAAAGTGATTCCAATATGATAGTACGAGACTTGTTTGGTTGATAAGTCCTGCCATTGATGCATCCTGATTAGTTTAACCTCGAAATGAATCACTGATTAATCATACCATTAAGTCTCACATATCCTGCTAATGAAGTTATTTATATACTCAGTTTGTGAATACATTT
This sequence comes from Przewalskia tangutica, assembly GCA_029844215.1. Classification (NCBI taxonomy): domain Eukaryota; kingdom Viridiplantae; phylum Streptophyta; class Magnoliopsida; order Solanales; family Solanaceae; genus Przewalskia; species Przewalskia tangutica. The sequence goes on along the minus strand of CM056740.1, from coordinate 10,698,064 downwards.
GACGTATCTCCATAACTTGACTTATGTGGGAGATATACATGTTGCCTGATTTTTCCATGTATGGATCCAACAGTTTATCTAGAACTAAAATGAGTTTGTCCCACAAGGAATGTATCTAACTATTGGTCTCAGAAATATATGCCTCATACTTTCTTTTTTTGGAGTTCTGCCCATCTAATGTATCAATGATCATACGTCGCAACAGATATACCTGCTGACTTACCCTCATATCTGCACTGCTGCTTAATGTAGGAAATTGCTCATTGTTTCCCATTATCTGATATGTTGTTTAAATTGCATTAGTATACATTCCATGTATATGGGTTGTATACCTCTCATGGTTTATGTGGATGTCTTGTGTATATCAACCCGTATATGGTTATATATATTAGAGGTGAGTTTGTATAAAAAGGGCCTGTCGGGTGATGGGCTGATATTTTTGAAATCTGAATCGATACATCGACTCGAGTCACGCTTTCTCGCATACTGAGGCCCATCACTTAATTAATATTTCAAGGTATTTATTTGTCAGGCCCGCCATCCGCATCGCCATAGTAATAGGCGGCAAAGATGCGTGTGTGTTTAGTGCAATATTTCATTCATTTTCGCATATGATGAAGTTTAGATTATTTACTAATCCTTTTCTTTCTTATTTTACATGACATGCATCGGGAGAATAATCAAGAGTCTCAGTATGAGACTCATCATGATCTCCATATCACCAACCACACTTCTGCCGCAGGGCTTCCAAACACCTATGAGATGGAATGACGTCGTCATCCGTTCTGGACATTACATCAACTCCAACCTCATTCCTTCCTTGCCTTTTATTTATTTATTATTGCGATAAATATATTTGTTAACCTTGTAATTAATAGGATAACTAGCTCTAATAGTCTTCGAATACATTGGAAGGGTAGTTTAAAAGATGAATTCATTCCTTATTTATTCTAGGTTCATCATATAAATCTAAATCTAAAATAATTCAATTAACCCTAGCTATGCTTTAGTCATGTAGTCAATATATCATTCCATGTCTAATTCTTAAGAAATAATTTTTCTCATAAACTCTTCATAAAATATCATAGGAGTAATTTATCACTCTTCTTATTATCACTAAACGTTTTACATACCCTTACAAAAGTAATTTCATAACTACTTTTATATATAAGAGTCTTAACCTTACATATACTTATAGGAGTAATTTATCATTTTTACTTTTGTCAAATAAAATAATCTCACGTCTTACAAATGCATAATTAACTCTACATATTTTTGTGAGTCTTATAAAACCTTTTTTTAAGTTATCAAAAATACATTCTTTTAGATATTTGCCACATCTTTACTTAAATAATCTTTTCTAAAACATACATCTCTTAACCAGATAAATTAACCTAGGTTTGAACGGACAACCGTAAGTTAGCGGATTCTAAAGGATTTCTAATCCCTTCCCTTTAGGATAATAAGGAACCCTTACTCAAAATCTTATTTAGTTTCACAGACCATTAAATGGAGTTAATGTTGACTTTAATCGGTTAGCATTTAGGTGTCCTAATTCACTCAATTAATTAGGTGGCGACTCCCTTAACACTTAACATTTTACATTTTGGGGAGGATAACCATTCCGTCGCGCATTCAAGCCTGAGAGTTCAAAATCGGGTGCGACAGTACTTCTATCAATATCATACTTACTATTGTAAGACTTATACCATATAATTTCCCTCTAATTCTACGAAAAATCGGGCAACACTTCCTTTGTTTCTACGTACTTTTCCACCTTTTCTAAGGCCCGTATTCATCAACCAGCAAGCCACATTTAAGGCGCAACCAACAGTTAACCAAAGGGGATTACACGCCTAACTGGACGTGTAAAATTCTGCCCCACAATTTATATAAAACAATCCGCAAAACAGTCCACAATTAATCCATTATTAAGGGTACAATGTGAAGCCTTTAACACCCTTATTCTTTAGGACTTACATTAGCCAACTACTACATTAATCATGCATGTTTAGGGGCCGATTTTACAGCATAATAACACCCCAAAACAATCCATAAACGACAAATGACGCCTTCAACGCTTTTAGACGGTTTAACAACAACTACAACAATACAAAGTCCTTTTCCTTAATTCCTTTTAACCCAATTCTCATTCCAACATGTTATATAAGTTATATAATCTATATCCAACAATATTTCCTTCATTATATAACATGAAATACGTGAAAATAACGACAATAAAAATCAACTAATCCGACAAAAGTGCTACTCTCGGCCCATTCTTCCAAAGTAAGGCATGCACACTTTATTTTCCATATCTTCCTTAATACAAGTTCATCTATATACTATAACAATGAGTAATATCCAATTACTGCAGAAAAAGAAGAATCATTACCTCATTTTTGTGCCCAAAAATGTCCCAGGCAGAATGATATGTTTTGGTCTGCAGTTTTCGTTTCGCTCCACTTTTTCAAGTTCCAATCACATATATGTATCCTCTAAAACCTTAGGAGTAACTTCTCTTCACGTTTCGCTTTCAAAAAGTCAACGGAAACCCCTAGAATTTCATCACCATTCTCGGCCCAATGAAGATTTGAGGTTAGTGGTGTGTTATCTTGGTTAGGGACCCTAATCATGTGTTAATAAACTAACTTGGAAGGTTTAAGAATTTTTGTCCAAGAATCTTAGTCAAAACCGAGAGCAACAATATAGAGAGGAAATATATTTCTTGAAAATGTTCCAAGTGTTGGAAGACTTGTCATCCACCTCCTCTCTTTGTATATATAATATATCTCTAAGGTTGGATGCTTGACAAGTGTATGACCTTATGTATAGCAAGACAAGTGGAGTGGGACCCACCTCCACTTGTCTCCAAAATATCTAAAATGGTCAAAGTCTTCCAAGACCAAGACAAGGGGTGGGGGTGTGCCACGTGTCACCCTACCATTCGTCTAAAATATTTTCACCCTCCAAAAAGTCCATAATTGGCCAAAATATCGAAAAACTTGTGGGCCCTACAAAATTATAAAATTTTCCGGGTGGGCCCCACATGACCAAATCCGAAAATAAAATTTCATAATTCTAATATATTCTATGAATCCCACTTACCAAATTTGAGAATCAAATTCCAATTAATGAACCTTTTTCCTTCACGAGGTTCCGAGATTTTTTCCGGAATTTTTCATTCTTTCTAAAATTCAAATTCCAATTTCTCACGTACGTTCTTATCTCAAACTGTTGGAATACGGGGTGTAACAGTCCACAACCACAACGGATAAAATATTAAGAAGAACAGAGTAATGAAAGTTGTTGTGTTGGTATCGTTGACTTGACTTACACTAAACACTGACGGTTCAAGACATTATGTTCACCGCGCAATAAGTCCGATGATTTTCAACTAACGGAGGTTCAAAGCGGAAGCTACCTGTCCTGATGCAACATCGATCTGCTGAATGATTGATAGAAATAGACACCTTGTGAGTGCGCTAAAATCTCTTTCAAGAGGTGATTGTTGCAAATTTATTAATGTGGAATAAAGTTTATCTCATTAATTATGACTCGAACAATTGGGGGCCCGCACGTCGAAAACGTCGTTTTCACACACGTGCACACATTGTATCAAGGATCATAAATTTTATTAGTGAAAGAGATATTAGTACGTAAGTAAAATGTTTGTGACATAGAATGATGGACGGTCATTGGCCAAATGACGAGTGTTCCACGTTGGTAAATGAAAGAAGAAGTGTGTATAGTGTAAAGATAAAACGGGTCGGAAAGAGTCGCGATGCTAATTCATTGCCAAGTCTCTGGAGCCGCGGTGCCGCGATGTCTCCGAGGCTCGATCGTGACGCTATCCAGACAGAAAGTCTAGACGAAAATCTGATTTATGGAGACGTTTGAGTTGCCCTCAATGACATTCATTCCAACATTATTCAGCCATTATTTGTGCTGATAAATGAGTGTCATTACTTGGGCAATTCATTGTCATTACATGGATGATTCAATGTCATTGCTTGACACTTGAAGAGACAATTCTTACACTATAAATTGAGGTTTTGGCTCAATTGTTGAACACTTGAGAAAAATTAGAAATTCATAAATCTTTTTCCTCTATAGCATCCTTTCAATACTTAAAAGTTCTTCAAGAGAAACATTTGAGTTTTCTTTGCTAAAATGTGTTAGTAGTTGTTTTATCTTGGGTTACTATTTCCTAGCAACGTAAAAGAATATATACGTTCAAATCTTGTTCAATGCGATCATTCGACTCATCAATGATTCAGATCAAGTGTTGGTTCTAATTTTCAGTTGTTTGTTAAGATTATTTATTTTGTTGTAATCTTTAGTTCTTCATTTTTCCTAATTCTTGTAGTAGATGTTTGCTATTTCCCGTTTGTTGCTTTTTATATTCCTAACATCCTTAAAATTGTTGGAAATTTTACGAAAAATACTTGATTACGAACACTGTACGAATTCATCAAAGCTTGAGGGGTGTCAAAAGACATCGTCCTTAAAGATATTTCACTCGGTATGAGTGTATTCTCTAGAATTCAACAAGCTCTTCTAGTATAAAACTACGAACCAGAATTTAACAAAGATTAAAGGAGAAAACCCAACACACTAATAGAATATTGGGGAAAGAACTTTTGTTCCTCTCCTCTCTGCCAAACGAAAAGGAGTTTGGATTATATACAATTAGGAAGAACATAGGTAACGTTCTGATCATTGCTCATGGTAGTAATTGTGGAATTGGAATAATTGTAGAAGATTCAAAGTCTTTAATGGCTGAAAATCAAGGCTGCAAACGTTAGGAATTGTCATATAATAATGACTAATTAAGGATAGACATTCAACACAATAAATGTATTAAATGTATAAAAGTTATAGATTTTTATTAATTGATAATTAAATATACGAAGTCAAAATATTATAAGAATTAAAATCAAGTTTCCTAATAAGTGAAGGACCAAAAAGTGTTGTCGTCCCTTTTCCGATCACACTATGTTGCAAAAGGAAGATGCTTGCAATCTTGTCAAATTAACATCCTAAAACCATCTTCTTCAAATTGCAAAGGGAAGATGCTTGTTTTATTGGTGTTCTTTTACCTTGTGAAATTGAGGACTGTTGTCTCACCTAGCTTATCTGGACTATTGTCTCACCTAGCTCTGTTCAACCACCTCTTGTTAACTTTGGTTGACTTGACTGTCGTAAAGGAAAGAGGTATATAATATTTAGGGCACTTTTGATACGTTGTATTATGCTGGATTGCACTGAATAAAAAAATAATATAACATTTGGTGGACGTTTTTAATCGGACTGGACTGTTATAAATAATACACTCCAACTGTCATTTTTTTAGACTCATCTAGTAGATGGATCTCCTCCCCTGAACTGTACTAAAAATAAAAAAATAAAAAATATAGTCCATTATATATTAATACTCTAATACCCTTATTTGATATTTTTTTAACGTATAACTAATACAAACATTAGTTATACATCTTATTTGGTGTTATTTTATGCATAAATAATACTATACATAATAAATTATAATATTAGCAATACAATACTTCTAAATACGGGATAGGATCCCTCCCGTACTCTAGTATCCAGTAATTCTCAATGAATACCTAAGATGCACGCCACTTGTGCAGTAGAAGTTTCAAAGGTCTGGATTAACTGTGTTAATATTTTCCTTTTTATATTTTCTATTTGCTTTATTAAAATAAATAATAATTAAAATAAAAACAGAAAATGACGGGGACATTTAAGCCATATTTTTCACTTTTCCTGCACCTCCACTCTCAACCCGCTAACTTGTTATCTCCTTCTTCAACCTTGTGATCTTTCTCTACATACAAACACACTCATACTAATTGAAAATCTCAAGAAAGAAAAAACGGCGATATACTTTCACATTGTTTTGAGTTAAGACTGCGTATAATAGACTTTTGTGATCCGGTCTTTCCGAGAAAAATTGTCTTGTTTCTACATAGATTTAATGAGAATGAACTGATTTTTTTAAAATTTACAAATTGATTTTTGTTTGAAAAAGCAATGCCACTTTTTGTGGGGTTGAAGTTGGAGGAAAGTGAACATTATGGTGTAAAATGTCCTGCCACTTTTTATTTCCTGCAAAATAGAAAGCTTTATTTATTTATTTAATTAGTTAATAAAATGCAAATAAAAAATATAATAAGAATATATTGAGTGAAATTTCACAACGTGCGTCAAATAAAAAACATAAAAAAAAAAATATTAGCACAAAGTTAATCCAGGTCTTTGAAGCTTAAACTGCAGAGGTGGCGTACATCTAGGTAGCCATTGAGAATTACTGGATACTGTTAAAGTTTGGATCAATTCCAAACTGAGAAGGAAGCAGAGAAGATGGGAGCAAAAGCTCTTCTGTATTCAATTTATTTTGCTCAAGAAAAAGATATTACAACTATATTGCCCTATTTATAATAACTAACTAATTTTGCAAATATGACCTATTGCAGAAATAACCACTAACTAAATTAACCACATATAATCAACCACATATATATACAATGTATATATGTGTATATCTCAACACCCTTCCTCAAGCTAGGCGCTGAAAACATCGGTTCCAGTCCTAGCTTGGAAGAAATGTCCTTAAGGACTTCCTAAATTCTGAAAATCCCAGCAGCAATACGCAGCAATAACAATATTGAAAACATTCCTGAAAATCCCAGCAGAGCAGTAACACCAGTGTTAAATTTGCCTCTGTAGTCACATTAAGTAACATACTTCTCATAGTTAGAACCTTTCATTGGCCAATATCTGTCAATTTCTTGTCCATTCAACCAAGCCATTCCTTTTTCCATATGAATCATATCAAGTGCAACAGGTTCATTACAAGGAGGCGCATCTACTACTCCCTTATACCATGTGAGGGGTTGTTGCTTTGGTGGCTCTGAAATCGGTGCCCAGATTTTACTGTTCAAGTTATATGACTTATGTATACTCAAATTTTCTCCTTGAAATCCAATCTTATAGGTCCAAGTACACACAGACAAGTCCAGAGTCCCATTCTTGAAACCTTCAGCTTCGACACTTGTTGGACCAGCTCCAATCCATTCGTAGAGCGATCCAACAGTTTTGATTTCCCATCACCATTTGGACCTGATTGTATACAGTACACCAGTCCTTCTGAGTTCCTTCACATAATCAGTGTCTTGTCAAAGAGGCTAAAAGCTTCCTTGAACTCAGCGACCTGCTCCTCCGTTAGCTACTCATCCATTTTGGAAGAACCTTATGGCCAAGGACTGATTAATACCAGTCATAACATTCTGCAATACACAGCAACAACTTTACCAACATCAGCTGGTCAGCTTCTTGTCCTCTGCAAATAGCAAGCAGCAGAGCACAGCAGATGCAAACACCAGCAGCAGCAGAATTCCAGTAGCAGGTCTACAATAGTCGCACCAGCAGCAACATTGACGACACCTGGTTAGACTCAGTACCATAAGCAACAACTGCAACAGTAATTGCTACGAAGAACCTGTTTCTGCATTTTCATAAAAAAATAATCGCAAAAAAAAGACTGTCCTGAAATCAGTTATCGAACCTCTCTTAATTCGACAGAACTGCATCCCAGCAAAATCAACAACAACAGCAACATCAGCTGCAGTCGCAAAATTGTACTCAATATCCACTTAGCACAGTGAGCAGCCACACAGCTGCAGAACTTGCATATTTCCAGCCAGCAGATACTCAGTATCCACCTTAACACAATGAGAAGCCACACAGCTGCAGCACTTGCATATTTAGACAGCAGACACTACAATTTGATTATGAACCAACATCCATCATATCAGTGATCAGTTATTTTATATACACATTTTGAGTCATTTTTAGTTAGTCTTTTGCCCATTTTTGTACAAATATGTGTCGTGTTAGGATAGATTTTCTTTCTTTTGAGTCACAGTGGTTTAAAGTGGCACATTGGTGAGAAGGAGCGAAAAGAGGGCAGAAACAGAGGTTCCGGAGCTCAAAAACCTGAAAAGTTGGCAACCCGGACGAGAAACAGGGCGGCGCCGCGGCGCCAGACCATCAGCAGCAGCAGAGCCAAGACGCCCAAGAAGAAGACCAGCCGCAGAAGTTTCGGCGCCGCGGCGCCGGTTGCACGGCCGTGGCGCCGACGTGGGAAATTTGACAAATCCGAATAGGATTGGGCCAAAGCCAAAGAGGAAAAGGTTTTGCACGTTTTTGGGGATATAAAAGGACCTTTTAGGTCAGATTTGAGGGAGAATACACCTTACCATTCATCACAACATTAGATCAAGATTGAAGACTTATTTTTGAGTAATTTCTTGTTCTTTACTTTATTTCTTTCTAGTATATGTTGGATACTATTTTAGTTCTTGACATGTCTATGGCTAGGAACTAACTTAATTTAGGATTTTCCATGTCGAATCGCTTGAACCTCGTTTTATGAATTAATGCAAGATTTTGGTTTCTTCTTATTATTGTTGAGATTTATTCAATAATTGTTTTGATTGCTTGGTAATTAATTGATCACTAATTATCATCACTTATATGATTTCTAATCGAAATCCGAAAGAGGAGATTGTGAATATGGTATAGTTGAATAAACATAGGTTTAAATCGCGGACGAAAGTAATCCGATACTTGTGTAGCTTAATAGGTTATTGCTCTTAATCCTCCTTTGTAGTCAATCTTGTCATCGAAAGATAGAAGAGTTCTACACTGGGGTTGAGTGTTTATATTACCTTAACAGGAGTATAAAATGACTTAGTTAACCTGTTATCTCAACATAGAAGAAGAACCTTAATTATTTGCATTAACGAGTAAAGCGAGCGGATAGTCGAGGATATTTGGAAGCCCTATTTCCACCATATCTGAAGTAAAGTAAAATAATTTAGTTAGCATCTATAATCATAGCTATAAACAAATCATCAAATTATCGGTCACCAAATAGATACTACAGAATAGAGATTGGTAATTAGACATTAATCCCTGAGGACGATAACCCGGTCTTCTAGACTGTCACGCCCTTTTTCGGCCGCGACATTATTCTAGCGAACCCTCCTGCTTAGATAAAATGTTAGAAAATAAATAAAAGTGCTAAATGTTAAAGAGGGGTGCTTAAAAAGGTGTTAAAATGCTAAAGAGGTGTTAAAAGGTTAATTTTAAAAGTAAAAGGTGTTAAAATGCTAAAGGGTTGCTAGGGAGTCGCCGCCTAATTAATTTGGGTGAATTAGGACACCTAAATGTTAACTAGTTTAAAGTAAACATTAACTCCATTTAATGGTCTGCTAAACTTAATGAGATTCTGGGCAAGTGTTCTTTATTATCCTAAAGGGAAGGGGTTAGGCTCCCTAAAGGATCCGCTAACTTGCGGTTGTCCGTTCAAACCTAGGGTTAATTATTTATGCTAAGAATGCGTGTCTTGAAAAATATAAAGGATGCTTCAAAATATGTTATAAAAGGAGGCATGTTGATAAAAGTTTGTAAGACTAATGCTATAAAAATAAAGTTTTAAAGTGTGCATTTGTATTGTTTATAGATATATGCAATGTTGGTTTATGATCAAAGATATGTCTTTAAAATCAAATATATATGTATGCCTTCAAAATCAAATATATATGACGTAGTGCAAAAGGTGATTATTTTGTAATTTTATGATAAGAAGGCAATTCAACATAAATTATTTATATTATGCTAATAAAAGAGCTTATGAGAAAATCAATTTATCTTATCATGAATTTTATAAGAAGTAATACGTTAGTTGCGAGTTAAATTGTTTAGTAAAGTTTAGACATGCATGACAAGCCCTTTAAATAAGTAATTTAAAATGCATTTCTGATTTTAAAACTACCCGCCCAATTTATTTATTCCAAGACTAATTGTTCTATGTCTCCTATTAATTACAAAGTTAGATAATAAAATTGCAATAAAATAAAGACATAAAATGAGGCAACGAGATTTAACGAGTAGGAGGAGTTGAGATGGATGACGACGTCATCTTGTCCTATTTTGTTTAGGGAATTTCTGAAGCAGGAATGCGGATGAATGTGGATGCGGGTCCCATTTGAAGTAATTCGTGATGAGTCTCGCCATGAGAATCTTCATTTTGCTCTGATGCATTTCATGTAAAATAAAAGAAGATAAGGATTAGTACACGTTAAGCCAAATAAATGATTACATACTCAAACATGCTTATGCTTTAATTATTAAAATCAAACGAGATGGCAGGTCCCAATGTAAAAGTCCAAAATAACACTGTCTTGTCCAGGTATTGAGCCCTGGTACAGACAGAGAGTCCAGAAGACATATTTGCCCAGGCATTGGAGTATTTTAGACTTAAAACTATAACGTGATTGTTGGTTCACAGAAGCCAGATAAACACATTTAAAACTGAGCATATATGAGTGATTAAATCATTAAGTCAGCAAGTAACCAGAATGTAGATTCAAATGGGGCAGATTCCAAGTTGCATTCAGGGGGAACGACAAAGCAGAAGAGGAAATCAAATGGACAAACTTCAAACACATATGACATGATTCCTAAAATGATAAGGGTAATTGATAATGTACAGGGCATTGAGATTCCTGTTTGCAAGCTAGCATAGAATGCTAACATCAAGTTTTAACAAGAATCATTTTAAGAACCTCAACAGTTCCATAATTCCAAGGATTTGTTCATATTTTAATTGTTGCAACATGATAAATATCTACTATAATACTCTCGGCGATTATGAGTTTATCTATCATAAAGGACATAATTTAAAACCTAGACACACATTTTACTTGGTCTTCAGATACGTGAAATGCTAGTGTTGGCTAAAACATATTGACAATCAAAGTAGCCAATAGAAACAAGTGTTAACTGGACAAATTTAACATAAACCATTTTAATAATCAAATGCAGTAAACATTTTTTAGCCTGCAATTTAAACACATATATCCGTATTTTATCTTAGGGAATAGATACTATGAATCATACAAGAAGCTTTAATGGGACATTTCTACTCATCCTTGGGTGATGTATGTAAACCATTTGTAAAAAAAAAAAAAAACTGCCATCAGAACAGGGTGTTATCAGCTAACATTTTGGGCAATAGGGAAAGAGATAGCTATACATGAGTTTAGACAAAGGCTTCAACAGAGACCAGCTACAATAGGCAGATACATATATTCCAGAGGAGATACATAGGCAAGTTCAACATGATTTCCCTGGACTGGAATTTACATTGACCCCACTCAATCTCTTGTTTTAAACAAAGATGAACAGACAGGGATGCTATCAGTTGAAAATAAAGTGGTTTAAACTAAGTGGCAGGTCTCGTAACCTTGTGGTTTAGACATACTCAAATGGAGAAATCAATTTACACCACTCTTACACAAGCCAAAACCAGATCCACACCTTGGACTCATATTCAAAATAAATGCAGTTTTTTCTTATTTACCAACATGAAGGGCACAAAAAATATGACAGGTCTAAATCAATCAAACAAAGTGTTTTAACTTAAAGCTACCCACCATCCTCATAACATATTAGTCAAGAAGGCCTAAGACGCATATGTATCATCCTTAATCCTATTTAACCAAACTAACAAACAGGCAATTAATCATAGCAGACCTAAAACATAAAGAAGGGATGAAGAAAGCTTCAGTGGCCATATAGATAAATACATTACTAACGCCATATACTATCCGAGTCACATTAGTGATTGCAGTCGCGAACATCAGTGGCGATCGACTTTAACTAACAGGTTCAGATAGTCAATTCAGCACACACAAACAGACAATAATCTGTACTTAATCAGCCATTAAAAACACACAACCAGTAAATGGAATCGAGAACGAAAGGGGTGATAGATTTACCTTCTCCGGACAGCGAATCGGGGCAGCTTACCAAGTCGTCGATCCACTCGATGTTTGGTTGTGATGCGATTTGAAGCAGGAAGCAAAACTTAGATGATTTTTTGCTAGGCTGTGCGAAAAATAAAGAGTTTTCATTTTGTTCTTGTTCTTTTTTTTGTTTTTGATCTCTGTCCCCTAAATTGTTTATTACTATTTGACTGCTCTCCCGACTGAGCTCCCCCTTCGTTCTGCCTTTGCATGTGCTTTATATATCCATGGTTTGGGTTCTAATGTTGGTAAGTAATCAAGGTGCGATTTTTGTGCTTATTCTTACTCTGATTTTGTACGATTCCAGGATTATTTGGTAAGACAAACTGATTTTGTGGATGATTTGGAGGATTTTAATACGATTCTCGGATGGTTCGAAACAGAAAGGAAGATTTTGTTATGGCAAGTATGATTTGTGGGATGATTTGGTTTAAGATTCGCCGGATTCTCCGGCGAGAATACCGGCTGGCGATGGGAACGAGGGTGAGGTGCATGCGACGGGAGGAAGGGTATTAGGGTTTTTGTCTTTAGGTTTTTTTAAAGAGGACGAAGTTAATGGGGAAAAAGGTCCGAGGCGGTGGGCGTGATTTGAGTATAAGGTAGTTGGCTGTTGGGCTTGCGGTATTGGGCCTTCGGGTAGTTGGGCTGGGTGGTTATTTTTTAATTAGGGGTAGAGTTTTAAATGTATTAGTTTAGGTGTATTATTAATTAATTAGTGGTAAATTAAATTAATAAATTGTGATTAAATTATTTTAGATGCTTTGTTAGTCTAAGTTTGAGATTAAAAAATAAAGACAGACGTGCTATTTAATTAGTGCTTAATGTTTATAATGCGATGCCGTTATTAAAACTTATTAAATAAAAAACTGAGTTATTTAAATGCTACATGCAGATAGGACAACTTAATACTTTTATGAATGCGACACTATTAAAACGCGTGTGTTAGATTAATTATTTTATTATCATTTAAGAATTATGTCAGGGCTTAAAATTAATAAATACGGGCGCGAGACTCCAAGTGCTTAATACTCTTCGTAAGATGCGGTTCTATTATTAAATTGTTTATTTATGTTGTATTAATGTATTATTGTTGCATTTTATTATAAAAAATCATAAGAAATTATTTTGCAAAAATTAGTGTAATTTTATAGCTACTGTCTGGACGGGAGAGTCAAAATTGGGTGTCAACAGTTGTCCCTCTTTGTATGGAGATGATGGAAGAATCTTCGGACAAAGACGTTGACTCATAGCCAATTTTGCCTCGATCCTCAGAATTAAAATGTTGGGTAATTAGGCAAGGCTGACGCGAAATTTAAAATATGTCCCAGTGTCGAGTTATGACGACACCGGGCTACCATGGTCGAAACACCAAGGCGGGCTAACGCGGACTCAAAATTTGTCCTAGTGTCGAGTTATGACGACACTGGGCTACCATGGTCAAAACACCAAGGCGGGCTAACGCGGACTCAAATATTGTCCCAGTGTCGAGTTATGACGACACTGGGCTACCATGGTCAAAACACCAAGGTGGGCTAACGCGGACTCAAAATTTGTCCCAGTGTCGAGTTATGACGACACTGGGTTGTGGTGCTAGAATAAAAAATAAAAATAAACTGGCTTAAACCTGGGTGTACCGCTATTGACTTATGGAGATGTGGAACGAGTGGACCGACGCTTGAGGCCGCTTCTGCCATTTGTTGGGAAGGTTGGCCCCCCAACAAATTGCCCCGATTCGCTGTAAGAGAAAATCCACGTTATGCTCCTTCTTTCGCAGTTTGTTAAAGTTCCTGTAGATTGAAGCTAAGATAGAAGCATTAGTGCATAACTGTCAAAACAAAACAATGTAAGAATGTGAATTTTGTGTTGTGGTTGTAGTCAAATCGTATATATTGTATAATGAAATGATGTGATGATACGCCGTCTTGTATAGGCGAGATGCAAATGACGCCTTGTATGGGCGTTATCGTCTTGTATGGACGAAATGCAAATGACGCCAGTATGGCGTTATCGCTCAGATGGACGAAATGCAAATGACGCCAGATGGCGTTATCGCTCAGATGGACGAAATGCAAATGACGCCTTGTATGGGCGTTATCATCAGTATGGACGAAATGCAATGACGCCAGATGGGCGTTATCGCTCAGTATGGACGAAATGCAAATGACGCCAGATGGGCGTTATCGCTTGTATGGACGAAATGCAAATGACGCTCAGATGGGCGAATCGCTCAGATGGACGAAATGCAATGACGCCAGTATGAGCGTTATCGACTTGTATGGACGAAATGCAAATGACGCCAGATGAAGCGTTATCGCTTTGTATGGACGAATGCAAATGACGCCTTGTATGGGCTTTATCGCTTGTATGGATGAAATGCAAATGACGCCAGTATGGGCGTTATCGCTCATGATTTACGAATGCAAATGACGCCAGTATGGGCGAATCGCTTGTATGGACGAATGCAAATGACGCCATGGCGGGATAATCGCTCAGATGGACGAAATGCAAATGACGCCAGTATGGGCGTTATCGCTCTTGTATAGACGAAATGCAAATGACGCCAGATGGGCGTAATCGCTCAGATGGACGAAATGCAAATGACGCCAGTATGGGCGTTATCGCTCAGATGGACGAAATACAAATGACGCCAGTATGGGCGTTATCGCTTGTATGGACGAAATGCAAATGACGCCTTGTATGGGCGGAATCGCTCAGATGGACGAAATGCATATGACGCCAGATGAAGCGTTATCGCTTGTATGGACGAATGCAAATGACGCCAGATGGGCGTTGTCGCTCAGATGGACGAATGCAAATGACGCCAGATGGGCGTTATCGCTTGTATGGATGAAATGCAAATGACGCCTTGTATGGGCGAATCGCTCAGATGGACGAAATGCAAATGACGCCAGATGGGCGTTATCGCTCAGTATGGACGAAATGCAAATGACGCCAGTATGGGCGGAATCGCTTTGTATGGATGAAATGCAAATGACGCCAGATATGGGCATTGTCGTCAGTATGGACGAATGCAATGACGCCAGTATGGGCGGAATCGCTTGTATGAACAAATGCAAATGACGCCAGTATGGCGGAATCGCTCAGATGGACGAAATGCAAATGAGGCTCAGATGGGCGTTATCGCTTGTATGGACGAAATGCAAATGACGCCAGATGAGTTATCGCTCAGATGACGAAATGCAAATGACGTCTTGTATGGACTAATCGCTTGTATGGACGAATGTAAATGACGCCAGATGGGCGAATCGCTCAGATGGACGAATGCAATGACGCCTTGTATGGGCGTTATCATCTGTATGGACGAAATGCAATGACGCCAGATGGCGCGTTATCGCTGTATGGACGAAATGCAAATGACGCCAGTATGGGCGTTATTGTCTTGATGGACGAAATGCAAATGACGCCAGATGGCGTTATCGCTCAGTATGGATTTAAATGCAAATGACGCCTTGTATGGGCGTTATCGTCTTGTATGGACGAAATGCAAATGACGTCTTGTATGGGCGGAATCATCTTGTATGGACGAAATGCAAATGACGCCTTGTATGAGCGTTATCGACTTGTATGGACGAAATGCAAATGACGCCTTGTATGAGCGTTATCGTCTTGTATGGACGAAATGCAAATGACGCCTTGTATGAGCGCTGTGAAAATGATGCCTAAGGTGTAGATAAAATTGTTCTATATGTGGGGTTGTGTCGTAATTCATGCGTAATCAAAACTAGATGAAATAATTAAAGTGTAAATGATGTAGCCTGAGTAAAGAAGATGTGGTTTTTCCGAGATGTATTTGATGTAGACTTGTTGCAATTTGACTTTGTGAGCGAATCTGTTGTATTGGAATGTTGTTGTTGGCGTCGTTTTCGGACTTATTGTGCTGATAACGTCATTGTCTGGACATGTTGCTGCTGGCGTCATTTTCGGACTTGGCGTCGTTTTGCTGACAAACGTCGTTGCCTGGATGTGTTACTGATGCTCCTGTAGAATAAATGCTCCTGCAAGCTAAGTTTGTGAAAAATTAGTGTATACCTGTTTAAACGAAATGATAAATACATATGAGAAGTGCAATTCTATGGGTAGAGATGTCGTCCCTGATACGCCAGATGAATACTGAGATGTTGTCCTTGCACGGACATGCTAAACGCCGCAATTGACGAATTGCCATGATGTCTTTGTTGTGTGCGAGGGTTGCAAATTTGACTTTATGCCCGAGCTGATGCGCTAGATTTTGTTGCGGAATTTTGAATTTCGATCGCTGATTGTCGATGCCTTTTTCGCTTCTGCCGCTTCTAGCGGACTTTGAACTTTGATTGTTGTCATATCCTCTGCCTCTGTTGCTTCTCGCTCAAGAAACTTTTGCCGTATTTTACGCCATTGCACTTTATGCTTCATTAATATGAAAACTCGCGCCAAAGAAAATTTGTGAGTTTTGGGTGGTCAATTCGTATTTGACTTCGCCGCTTGTTCTCGACGTGCACGTTCGACTGTTGGACTGCAACCCCGCTTGTTTCCTATCTTGTCCCGCTTTGAATACGCAGCGGCGTTTGGCCTAAAGTGGGTCTCAATGGGGTTGCTTGTATATTATGTGTATTCTTGTTATTTTCAGAGCGAAGGGAAAGTTTCCTAATGGTGTGACCGAAGCCGATTTAGGCTGCCTATGTATCCCCATGAGGGAATCAGGTCATGACGTAGTTCATTACAAGCGAATTTTTGGGTGAAAAAATTTCTAAAGATGGGACCGAAGCCGATGCGGCCGCTTACGTATCCATCAAGGGAATCAGGTCAAACGTAGTTCCATTACAAGCGAATTTTTGGGTGAAAAAATTTCTAAAGATGGGACCGAAGCCGATGCGGCCGCCTACGTATCCATCAAGGGAATCAGGTAAAACGTAGTTCCATTCTCTGCTTTGCCTATAGGGACCAAGACGGGTTCCGACTCGTTCTGCTCAAATGCCCTTGAATCAGTTATGTCACTGGACCGTGCCTTTGAACTTGTGAAATATCGATGCTTTGTCATTGCTTAGTCAAATACAAATCGACCTTTGGGGGAGATGATAAATCATTTTAGACAAAATGTAGCAAACTGCGTTAGTGTAAAGCACGTGATTTTGCAAAAGTGTAAAAACATTTAGCAAGTACATGTTGCACATAAATTATCACATTGCAAGCGAGTCCTAACATGCATGGGGACCCCTTTATGCCAGAGGTAGGCCTAAACGTCACATATGCGAGGCTGTGATGGATTTGTCCAAGTCGTCCAACTGTAATGCTTTTGTTGGAAGTGGCGACCAAATGACGGTGCACTTTTTCCCACTTTTGGCATGTCATGATTAGGCTTGGATTTGTCCATTATTGTCACGCTACACATAATATGCTGGTTGGTCGTTGGGTTGAGAAACCCGTCGACAAGTTTGGTGTCTTTCTAACTGTGGCGTCGATACTAAGGACCGACCCACCTAAGGTAAATGCATGCATACCTTAAAATAAAGGGTGGTATAGCTCTATCCTGAGTTTCTAAGATTTGGCTTTACTAGACGCAAGGTTCCCGAGCGGACAACTCGAGTGAGAAGGCTACGCGGCCACCGGTTAGACCGGACACTCCACGTATATTACCAACTCTCCTAAATTTGGGTTTTGAAGAAAGAATTTTGCTGATGCACCAAGCGCACCTCGCATGTAGTGTGTGATTGTGTGAATTTTCCAGAGTGGAAGAAATATGAGCGGAATGCCAGTTTAAGGAAAGCAGTAAAGCAAGTAGCAATTAAAAATAAATAAAACAAAATACAACACACAAAAATTAAACGCAAAAATAATTGCCAAATAATAACTCTAGGTCTGTTGTGGTTAAGAACCTTAAATCCCCAGTGGAGTCGCCATTCTGTCACGCCCTTTTTTGGCCGCTACATTATTCTAGCGAACCCTCCTGCTTAGATAAAATGTTAGAAAATAAATAAAAGTGCTAAATGTTAAAGAGGGGTGCTTAAAAAGGTGTTAAAATGCTAAAGAGGTGTTAAAAGGTGTTAAAATGCTAAAGGGTTGCTAGGGAGTCGCCACCTAATTAATTTGGGTGAATTAGGACACCTAAATGTTAACTAGTTTAAAGTAAACATTAACTCCATTTAATGGTCTGCTAAACTTAATGAGATTCTGGGCAAGAGTTCTTTATTATCCTAAAGGGAAGGGGTTAGGCTCCCTAAAGGATCCGCTAACTTGCGGTTGTCCGTTCAAACCTAGGGTTAATTATTTATGCTAAGAATGCGTGTCTTGAAAAATATAAAGGATGCTTCAAAATATGTTATAAAATGAGGCATGTTGATAAAAGTTTGTAAGACTAATGCTATAAAAATAAAGTTTTAAAGTGTGCATTTGTATTGTTTATAGATATATGCAATGTTGGTTTATGATCAAAGATATGTCTTTAAAATCAAATATATATGTATGCCTTCAAAATCAAATATATATGACGTAGTGCAAAAGGTGATTATTTTGTAATTTTATGATAAGAAGACAATTCAACATAAATTATTTATATTATGCTAATAAAAGAGCTTATGAGAAAATCAATTTATCTTATCATGAATTTTATAAGAAGTAATACGTTAGTTGCGAGTTAAATTGTTTAGTAAAGTTTAGACATGCATGACAAGCCCTTTAAATAAGTAATTTAAAATGCATTTCTGATTTTAAAACTACCCGCCCAATTTATTTATTCCAAGACTAATTGTTCTATGTCTCCTATTAATTACAAAGTTAGATAATAAAATTGCAATAAACAAATAAAGATATACAATGAGGCAACGAGATTTAACGAGTAGGAGGAGTTGAGATGGATGACGACGTCATCTTGTCCTATTTTGTTTAGGGAATTTCTGAAGCAGGAATGCGGATGAATGTGGATGCGGGTCCCATTTGAAGTAATTCATGATGAGTCTCGCCATGAGACTCTTCATTTTGCTCCGATGCATTTCATGTAAAATAAAAGAAGATAAGGATTAGTACACGTTAAGCCAAATAAATGATTACATACTCAAACATGCTTATGCTTTAATTATTAAAATCAAACGAGATGGCAGGTCCCAATGTAAAAGTCCAAAACAACACTGTCTTGTCCAGGTATTGAGCCCTGGTACAGATAGAGAGTCCAGAAGACATATTTGCCCAGGCATTGGAGTATTTTAGACTTAAAACTATAACGTGAATGTTGGTTCACAGAAGCCAGATAAGCACATTTAAAACTGAGCATATATGAGTGATTAAATCATTAAGTCAGCAAGTAACCAGAATGTAGATTCAAAGGGGGCATATTCCAAGTTGCATTCAGGGGGAACGACAAAGCAGAAGAGGAAATCAAATGGACAAACTTCAAACACATATGACATGATTCCTAAAATGATAAGGGTACTTGATAATGTACAGGGCATTGAGATTCCTGTTTGCAAGCTAGCATAGAATGCTAACATCAAGTTTTAACAAGAATCATTTTAAGAACCTCAACAGTTCCATAATTCCAAGGATTTGTTCATATTTTAATTGTTGCAACATGATAAATATCTACTATAATACTCTCGGCGATTATGAGTTTATCTATCATAAAGGACATAATTTAAAACCTAGACACACAGTTACTCTACTTGGTCTTGTATACAGTAAATGCTAGTGTTGGCTAAAACATATTGACAATCAAAGTAGCCAATAGAAACAAGTGTTAACTGGACAAATTTAACATAAACCATTTTAATAATCAAATGCAGTAAACATTTTTTAGCCTGCAATTTAAACACATATATCCGTATTTTATCTTAGGGAATAGATACTATGAATCATACAAGAAGCTTTAATGGAACATTTCTACTCATCCTTGGGTGATGTATGTAAACCATTTGTAAAAAAGAAAAAACTGCCATCAGAACAGGGTGTTATCAGCTAACATTTTGGGCAATAGGGAAAGAGATAGCTATACATGAGTTTAGACAAAGGCTTGTGAGACCCATTCTGATAGGCAGATACATATATTCCAGAGGAGATACATAGGCAAGTTCAACATGATTTCCCTGGACTGGAATTTACATTGACCCCACTCAATCTCTTGTTTTAAACAAAGATGAACAGACAGGGATGCTATCAGTTGAAAATAAAGTGGTTTAAACTAAGTGGCAGGTCTCGTAACCTTGTGGTTTAGACATACTCAAATGGAGAAATCAATTTACACCACTCTTACACAAGCCAAAACCAGATCCACACCTTGGACTCATATTCAAAATAAATGCAGTTTTTTCTTATTTACCAACATGAAGGGCACAGAAAATATGACAGGTCTAAATCAATCAAACAGAGTGTTTTAACTTAAAGCTACCCACCATCCTCATAACATATTAGTCAAGAAGGCCTAAGACGCATATGTATCATCCTTAATCCTATTTAACCAAACTAACAAACAGGCAATTAATCATAGCAGACCTAAAACATAAAGAAGGGATGAAGAAAGCTTCAGTGGCCATATAGATAAATACATTACTAACGCCATATACTATCCGAGTCACATTAGTGATTGCAGTCGCGAACATCAGTGGCGATCGACTTTAACTAACAGGTTCAGATAGTCAATTCAGCACACACAAACAACCAATAATCTGTACTTAATCAGTCATTAAAAACACACAACCAGTAAATGGAATCGAGAACAAAAGGGGTGATAGATTTACCTTCTCCGGACAGCGAATCGGGGCAGCTTACCAAGTCGTCGATCCACGCGATGTTTGGTTGTGATGCGATTTGAAGCAGGAAGCAAAACTTAGACGATGTTTTGCTAGGTTGTGCGAAAAATAAAGAGTTTTCGTTTTGTTCTTGTTCTTTTTTTTGTTTTTGATCTATGTCCCCTAAATTGTTTATTACTATTTGACTGCTCTCCCGACTGAGCTCCCCCTTCGTTCTGCCTTTGCATGTGCTTTATATATCCATGGTTTGGGTTCTAATGTTGGTAAGTAATCAAGATGCGATTTTTGTGCTTATTCTTACTCTGATTTTGTACGATTCCAGGATTATTTGGTAAGGCAAACTGATTTTGTGGATGATTTGGAGGATTTTAATACGATTCTCGGATGGTTCGAAATAGAAAGGAAGATTTTGTTATGGCAAGTATGATTTGTGGGATGATTTGGTTTAAGATTCGCCGGATTCTCCGGTGAGAATACCGGCTGGCGATGGGAACGAGGGTGAGGTGCATGCGACGGGAGGAAGGGTATTAGGGTTTTTGTCTTTAGGTTTTTTTAAAGAGGACGAAGTTAATGGGGAAAAAAAAGGTCTGAGGGCAGCTGGACGTGGGCTGAGTATAAGGTAGTTGGCTGTTGGGCTTGCGGTATTGGGCCTTCGGGTAGTTGGGCTGGGTGGTTATTTTTTAATTAGGGGTAGAGTTTTAAATGTATTAGTTTAGGTGTATTATTAATTAATTAGTGGTAAATTAAATTAATAAATTGTGATTAAATTATTTTAGGTGCTTTGTTAGTCTAAGTTTGAGATTAAAAAATAAAGACGGACGTGCTATTTAATTAGTGCTTAATGTTTATAATGCGATGCCGTTATTAAAACTTATTAAATAAAAAATTGAGTTATTTAAATGCTACATGCAGATAGGACAACTTAATACTTTTATGAATGCGACACTATTAAAACGCGTGTGTTAGATTATTTATTTTATTATCATTTAAGAATTATGTCAGGGCTTAAAATTAATAAATACGGGCGCAAGACTCCAAGTGCTTAATACTCTTCGTAAGATGCGGTTCTATTATTAAATTGTTTATTTATGATGTATTAATGTATTATTGTTGCATTTTATTAAAAAAAATCATAAGAAATTATTTTGCAAAAATTAGTGTAATTTTATAGCTACTGTCTGGACGGGAGGGTCAAAATTGGGTGTCAACATAGACTATATGTTACACCCCGTAAGTCCAGGACATGTTTAAGAGAATGTAAGTAAGGAACTCAAGACTTGAAAAATGGTACGAAAGGAAGAATTGTTTTTCCGACGAAAAATCTTCCGAACGTCGGAAAGGAAAAATGTTCGTTGAGGAGAATTGGATTCTCAAAATGCATTAATTGAAGAAGTATGGAACTTATTATCATTATGGAAATTTATTTTACGGATTTGGTCACGTGGGGCCCACCCGAGGAATTTTACGTTTTGTGGGGCCCACGAGGGTTGCGGAATTTTATGGACGAATGGGAGGGAGACACGTGGCACCTCCCCCCCCCCCACACGTTCTTGGACGAAATTATGCAAGGGTAGTATGGTCATTGACCATGATAGAAGACTAAGTCTTGCAAGTAAAGCTTGACATTGTTGACTAAGTCCAAGGGCCACTTGACTTGATCCCTTTCATCCAAACTTAACATGTGTTGTAATCTAGACCCTCCAATGTGTTATATAGTCATCCATGTAGCAATACAAGGCTATTTTACACTTAGAAAAAATTAGAACACTTAGGGTTCTTGAGAAAGGCTCTCGGGTTTGAGCTATTGTGAGCAAGAAAAATTTGTAATTTTGTTCCATTATTCATGATACTTTAACCCAAGGTCCCTAAGGGTATTGTAAGGTTATCTCAATAGAAAGATTTCGGAAAAACGACGTTTTTACGTTAGTCGCAAGGCGAAACCCTAAGGTGTTCTTCAACTTTGAAGATGGAACTTGAAGAAGAGTTATTCATGAGCTTCTAAGGAGTGCTTGGAGCGGATTTGGAACATAAGGAAAGGAGCTAAGAATTGCTAAGGAGCGGCATTGAATCTTGGAAATTATAAGGGCTTGTAAGGTAAAATTCTTGTCGTTTTAGTAATTAGGATTACTTATTGTTGTAGCTATGGATATTAGCAAGTTTGAGATGTATATTATGAAGTTGATAAGTGTTATGGATATTGGAACCCTAATCCGAAAACTAGTATGTTTAGCCTTGAGATTTCAATTCAATTGGATTATTAGTTTAGTCGTCACATGTTATATATTGAAGGAAATTGTAGTTGTTGAAGTTGTTTATGACTATATAACATGTTAGACCTAAGAACTTGGATTGGAAAAGAATTGGAAAAGACTTTGAGTTGTTGTTTATGTTAGCCGAGAATGGCTTTAATTATGGAACTAGTTTCATATTAATTTGTGGGGCGGAATTTTACACGTCCTGTTAAGGCGTGTAATCCCCTTTGGTTAGCTGAATTGTTGGGCCTTAAATGTGGCGTGGTTGGTTATTGAATTCGGTCTTGAAAAAGGTGGCAAAGTATGTAGAAACAAAGGAAGTGTTGTCCGATTTTCCGTAGAATTTAGTGACTTTGCACTTAGAATATTCTACGTTTGAAGCTAGAGGTTTAATGGACGTATTATGGCCATTATAGGTGGAAGTACTAAGTATAGCGTATTCTACTTGAAGGATGGAATAGCTATCAAGGTTGAAGTACTTTGGAGCATTTTGCTATTTGTCGATAATCGTCATGGCGTATGTGAACCTCTTCCTTCTTTTGACATGATTCTATGTATGGAATGTACATGTGGTATTATTTCATGTTTCCTTCTACTCTTAGAAGTTAAGAAGTATGTATGTTGATTTACTCTATGTAAAGGTTATGTCTGAGTTATCCTAAGTTCTTACCAAGTCTTATGGGGGATGTTGGTAAGAGTCGTTAAGATTGATCCTTGGACATGCTTATACGATGTGGGATTCCGGGGCATGTGACCAGGATGCGGGTTATATACCCGAATTTGTTTTATTACCCATGGCCATGCTTATACGATGAGAGATTCCGGCGTGCGACTACGCATGACGACTATTACTCCGTGGCTAGCTCACGAAGACATGTATCTACCGATGAGGATTAGGCATGTTATATTATTACTCCATGGGCTAGCTCCCCATGAAGATCTGTACCTATGATGAGGGATGCCGATGGCACGTTATGGCCATGCTTATACGATGAGGGATTTCGGGGCATGCAGCCACGTTATATATATATATATATATATATATATATATATATATATATATGTGTGTGTTGTATATGTACGCGACGGTGAGGTGGGATGCCACAGCGTTATGTCACGACCGACCAGGCCGCGATCGTGCCCTACCCGGGCACCTGTTCGGTATACATCAGAGAATAGCAATGAACATACACAACATAAACACAGTGTAAACAATATAACACACAAGCAATGGAGTAAGTGCCGCTTCCATAATATAAACAAAGTCAAAAGTACAACTTACAACTCGCTTACCGCCCAACCACATATGTGAATACGGACTCTAGGAATAACAACTGTGGCGGACAGGCCCGCCATACCACGAATGTACATAATCTACAACATCGTGGGAAAGATCAGACTAAAAGAAAGACAAGCCTCGGAAAATGGAGCTGACGCCCGATAAGTGATCCTAAGAGTGTGGATCCGCAACTCGCTACTCTTTCTGCGGATTTAACGCGGCCCAGAGGGGGTCAGTACACAATATGTACTAAGTATGTAAAACTGGAAAGTACTGTAATTACAACATAAGTTTAAAAGAAAGTCGGAGACATGTATGATAACAAAATTACAGTACACAGTGCCTTAGTAACAATGAGAGTAAAAATAGGTGTATACTTACAACGAAAAATAGGATTGGAATCCTACTCCTGGGACTATTTCACCCGCATAGGTCCAGTGGACCTGCGTGAGGTATTCCTCGCATGGGACTATTTCACCCGCCTGAGCCCTTACGGACTCGCATGAGGTATTCCTCGCATAGGCTGGACCCGCCCGCATGGGACTATTTCACCCGCATAAGCCCTACGGACTCGCATGAGGTATTCCTCGCATCGTGGGTAGCAAATCCACGGAAATATGCAATGCCACAATCCCGGGGGATGACCCCGTAACGAATAATATATCACTAGCCCAAATCCGGCTATCACATATAACATAAGCTTTATCGGCTTATCATACAATATATAAGCAAGTTAAGAAATCCCCTAACTTCTTACTATTCTTGTTCGTATACACTCTCATTTTAGTTTACCTAAGGCACTACCATGTCTTTTATAAAAATCCGGGAATTTAACCCAAAGTACTACGTGCTTCTATTCTTTTAAAATGACTCATTTCATTATAACACTTCCAAGATACTAATAACCGTAGTATCAAGTTACAATTTCTTTTCAAGACAAGTCACAATATTTTTAGAAATGGAAATTAGGCTTCTAAATCAAGTGACTCATGTCTTATAAAACCTTAGGCAATTGATGCCTTAAAATCGAATTGCCTTCCATTAAATCAAGTCATTTATCTTTCCATAAAGTCAATATAACCAACTCCCCATAAAGTCGTTATATTCACTTTATGCCTTAGTCAAGTACAATTTCCTATCCAAGGGACTTATACGTTTTTAAAACGTCACAAGTATCACATACTTTAAAATTCTTCAAGTCCCTTATCTTTAACAAGACTTAAGACATCTTTAATATTTTCAAAGAAGGGAATTAATCTCCTAACTCACCCGACTTGGCATTTCATAAAACAAGTAAAGAATGTCAAAGTCTTGTACGTCTACCGTACTAAATACGTGAAACTAGTCATGCTCAAAGGATAGGAAAAGTTCTACATACCTCGTCGGGTCAAACCACTTGCCAAGCACAAAGTCCCGCCCGTAGAATGTCAACCTATAATATTCACCATACGTCCATTAACGCCTTACTTCAATGTAGAATATTATAAGTGTTAAGTCGCTAAATTCTACGAAAAATCGGACAGCACCTCCTTTGTTTCTACTTACTTTGCCACCTCTTTCGAGGTCGAATTCAATAACCAAACAGCCCCAATTGGCTCACACAATTTATATAAGGTAGTCCAATACAATGAATAACTAAACAGCCCAATTGGCTCACCACAATTTCCATTTGTAAGGTATGTATACATGTTACAGTCACAACTATCGATTTCCTTTGTTTTTCACATTTCAAATGGCTATCAAAACCTATTATACATATCAATCTAAAACATGATTCACGTGGCCAATATCAACTTTAACAAGGATTACTATCAATTTCCAAGAGGAGAGGAAATCTCTTACCTTAGGGTTAGCCCACTAAAGCTCTCTTTCTTCAACTTCTATTCCCGTCAAACTCGTCCTTGTGAGTTTCCCACAAGCTTACCAGCACTTTGTCTTCTTACCGCCGCTCCAACAACACCCACTAAGCTAGGTTTTTCTCATAACTCAAGAGAGAAGGGGAGAGGGGGTTTTTTAGGTGTTCAAAGGTGAAATGACCAAGTCTTTCAAGACTTGGTCTTAAAATAGGGCTCTTTTCGTGGTCAACAAGATGGGAGGGACACTTGTCACCCTCCCATAGGCCTTTTCAAAATATCCCTGTTTTAAGCAATTCATGAAAAATTCCGCGCGCGCCATGTTGAAACCTCTGAGGATTTTCAGGATTAGTGGCGCCGCTGCTCGCTGACGCGCGCCGAGACGCGCGATACGAAAATCCTTTCTGCGCGCTACCATGAATTTCTAACGCCCATACCTCTCCGCTCCGATGTCCTATCGACAAACGGTTTGTCGCGTTGGACACTAGACTCATCCAACTTTATACTAGGCTTGCTAATCACCCCATACATCAAAAAAATAATTGGGGTACCACACTCCAAATAAGACTTAAAAATCCGCTCGACACATGATTGCCAACTTATCTTATATTTGAATTTACGGGGTGTAACATTCTTCCCCCCTTAGAAACATTCGTCCCGAATGTTCTTTCGGAGTAACTTTTAATTAGCAACATAGTTTCCTTTCACAACCCCGACATACCACTAATGTCGCACAAGGCCACATAGTAGCATTAAGCAAAAGAAACACTTCGATTAAAACTTGGCAAGTAAGGGAAGATGGATTACCTGAAAGTATAGAGAATAAGTGAGGATACTTCCTCCGCATGTCCTCCTCCGCTTCCCAAGTCATCTCCTCCCGGTTATCATTCCTCCACAGGACTTTGACGGAAGCTACATCCTTGGTCCGCACGCTCGCACGGCGATCGAGTATCGCTATGGGACTCTCTCATACGATAACCCCTCTGCACGGACCTCACCGGGTAGGGAAAACTCTCGCTGGATCTCCGATACACTTCCTCAACATGGAAACATGGAAGACCGGATGTACCGCCTCTAACTCTGATGGCAGATCCAACTCGTAGGCAACCTTGCCCACTCTACGAACGATCTGGTAGGGCCCAATGTACCTTGGGCTGAGTTTCCCCTTCTTACCGAATCTCATCACACCCTTCATGGGTGACACATTCAAGAAGACCCAGTCGTCTACCTGAAACTCCAAATGCCGACGCCGACTATCCGCATATGACTTCTGCCGACTCTGAGCTGCTAACAGTCTCTCCTGTATAAGCTTCACCTTATCCACAGCCTGTTGTACCAAGTCTGGGCCAACTAACTGTACCTCGCCCACGTCGAACCAACCGATCGGCGACCTGCATTTCCGCCCATATAAAGCCTCGTATGGCGCCATCTGTATACTGGAATGGTAGCTGTTGTTATAAGCAAACTCCATAAGGGGCAAATGATTCTCCCAGCTACCACTTAAATCTATCACGCAGGCTCGCAGCATATCCTCAAGTGTCTGGATAGTGCGCTCTGCCGCGTCGATCCGAGGATGAAATGTTGTCTTGAGACTCACTGTGTCTAGACCTTCTCGAAAGATCTCGGAAGTTAGATGTAAACCGGCTCCTATCGGATATAATCGACACCAGAAACCGTGCGGCCTCACTATCTCTCGGATGTACAACTGCATAGTCCTCACAAAACGTCGCCCCGATCGAAGGAAATGGGCTGATTTCACACCACAACAATAACCCAAATGGAGTCGCATTTCCTCCGAGTACGAGGTAACCCTGTAACAAAGTCCATGTTGATCGCCTCCCACTTCCAAGTCGGAATCTCAATAGACTGCAATAATCCACTGGGCCTCTGGTGCTCGACCTTAACATGCTGGCAATTTGGACACTGACACAAAACCTGCCACGTCCCTCTTCAGGCCATCCCACCAATACAAACATCTGAGGTCATGGTACATCTTGGTCGACCCCGGATGAATAGAATATCGAGCGTTGTGTGCCTCCCCCAGAATCTGCTGACGAAGTCCTGATACATCGGAAACACACAACCGGCCCTCAAATCTCAGCACCCCATCAGGCGCTACCTCGAATAGACTTTTCTCCTCCCGGAGAGCTGCATCACGATACCGTACCAACACTGGGTCCTCAAACTGTCGCCTCTTCACCTCATCAACGATGGAAGACTCGGCAACCTCACGAACCCGTATTCCACTATCGTCGGTATCGATCAAACGAACCCCAAGGCTCGCTAACTGGTGGATCTGACGGACCATGTCCTGCCTCTCTGGCTGTACCTCTGACAGGCTCCCCATCGACCTACGACTCAAGGCATCAGCAACTACGTTGGCTTTCCCCGGATGGTATAGAATCTCAACATCATAGTCTTTCAAAGAACTCCAACCACCGCTCTGCCTCAAGTTCACTCCTCTCGCTGAAGATATCTTTGGAGGCTCTTGTGGTCTGTATAAATATCCACATGAACCCCATACAAATAATGTCTCCAAATCTTGAGGCATGTATAATCGCGCCAACTCTAAGTCATGGGTAGGGTAATTTCTCATGCTTGTGAATCGCCGAATCATAGGCTATAACCTTGCCGTCTTTGCATCAAAACACACCCTAGCCCGATGCCCGAGGCATCACGATAGATCACGCACCATCTAACCCTCGGGAAGAGTAAGAGTGGGGTTGTAGTCAACTTTTCCTTCAAGAATGGAAACCCTTCTCGCAAGCCTCTCGCCCATGGAACTTGGCCGCTTACGAGTCACCCTAGTCAGCGGTCTTGAAATCAAGAAAGCGCTCCATAAACTGCGATAATAACTCGCCCCAAGAAATCGCGCCTCGGTCGGAGTGGTAGGTCTCGCCAAGACTCGACGGCCTCAATCTTTGCCGTATCCACCGAACACCATCACCCGATAATATGCCCCAGAATGCCATCGAGGCCAACCAAAACTCACACTTGGAAAACTTGGCAAATAGTCACGGCCCGAGGACCCCAAGTACCGCCTCAGTGATCGGCATGCTCCTCGCTCCATCCGCGAATAAACCAGATGTCATCAATGAATATTATCACAAATGTGTCCAAAATGGCTTGAACACGGTTCATCAAATCCATAAACACCTGGAGCATTGTCAAACCGAAAGACATAACCCTAAACTCATAGTGCCCATACCGGTCTGAATGCGATCTTTGGGATGTCTCGTCTCGAACTCGAACTCGATGATAACCGCATCGCAGGTCTATCTTTGAGAAACACCTCGCACCCTGCAACTGGTCAAACAAATCATCAATCCTGGGGAGGGGGTATCTATTCTTGATGGTTACCTTATTCAGCTGCCTATAATCAACACACATACGCAGCGTTCCATCCTTCTTTTTCACGAACTAAACCGGCGCTCCCCAGGGAGATACACTAGGCCTAATAAAGCCTTTCTCCAGCAAATCTTTCAGCTGGTCCTTCAACTCCCTCAACTCGGCAGGTGCCATCCTGTATGGCGGGATGGAAATAGGTCGAGTGTCTGGCAACGTGTCAATACAAAACTCAATCTCCCTCTCAGGAGAGATACCCGGAAGATCATCTGGGAACACATCTGGAAACTCCCTAACCATCGCATCGATCAAGAATCGCACCTCACCTGTATCAAATACGAACGGATGATAGATGTATTCTTCGCACCATCTTCCTAGCCTTGAGGTAAGAAATAAACCTACCCGCGGCGATCTTTGTGTTGCCCACTCGATAATCGCTCGCCAGAAATCGAACCAACCAACTCCTCTGCGATCAATGTTGGCATAACAAGAAGCCAACCATCCATACCCATAATGACATCAAAATCACATCTCCACTTCTATCAAGTTCTGCAAGGTCCGACGATCAGAATATAAACCGGACAACCTCTGTACACCCGCTCAGCTAACACCGAATCCCCCATAGGCGTAGCTACCTCAAAAGGTTCTATCGACACCGGCTCTATCCCGATCCTACCCGCAACAAGAGGGGACACATAGGACAAGGTAGAACCTGGATCTATCAAAGCATAAACATCACAGCCTGAAATCAGTAATGTACCTGTGACGACGTCAGGGGAAGCCTCCTGATCCTGGCGGCTGGCTAATGAATATATGCGGTTCTGAGGACCGCTAGAACTAGAACCACCACCTCGACCTCTACCGCGGCCTGCCTGTCCGTGTGTACCCTGCCCTCCGGGGCGCATAACCACCGAAGGAGAAGAAGACCCAAAGAATCGATCCCGCTTACGGCTGTACCACCCATGCCGCCTAGACGGACAATCCTCTTCAAGTGGCCCACCGCCACAAGAGTAACAACCTCCTGCAGAACACGACACTCGCACAGGTGCGATCTACGCGTCGAGCACACCGAGGTGTGGGTGGTCTCGATCGGCGAGGATCTCTGCCTCCCTGAAACCCCAAGCCACGAACCCCGACCGCCTCGAATGGCCGGTCGATTAGACCTCCCGCCGAAAACGCTGACGGAGCACTCTGGCTGGGCCGGAATGTGGACTCGATGCTGCTTTGAGGCCGCCCGCCGAGAAATGCCACGAGACCCCGCCGCCCCGCCTCTTGGGCCGCTCGAGTAATCTGGTCCTCCCTCTCTCTATCATCAATCCCTTGCGCATAGGCCTGCATCCTGGTGATGTCCATACCGGGCTGAAGAGCCACCCCAAGCATGATGTAATCATATGACGGTCTAGCCTCATCACATAACGATGAACTCTATCCGCCATGCTAGCTACAATAGTATGCGCATGTTTGGCCAAGGAGTCAAACTCCAAGCTATACTCCCGATGCCCTCCTGCTCGCCTCAAGGTCAAGAACTGTCTACCCGGCTCTCCTCATCTCGGGAGGCAAAAGTGATCCATGAAAGCCTCAGAAACTCCTCCCAAACAGTGGAAGAGCATCATCACCTCTCGAAGCAACCACGACTCAAACCGGTTCAACGCAATATCGCAGAACCCAGAAGAGGCTAGTGTAACTGACTGCCTCTGAAGCCCTAAGAACTGCATGGTCCGTCAGGCTGCCGAATGAACTCCTCCGATCCTCATGGACCTCGAACCATAAAACTCAAGTGGATGACATCCCGGAAAATCCCTAATCCGCAAACCGCTTGGCTGGGTCGCTTCCCGCTGGCCCGCCTGCCATTACTATATCGTCAATAACCGACCGCTTCCCGTAGTCTCTATACTCGCACTGGTTGGGGAATGGAGGTGCGTATCGGAACCTTCGGAGCTACCGCCGCCGGCCTTCTAAAAGCGCAGCGTGGCTGAACTTGCCGACCCGCCTACTACCTCGTGCATAGTCCGGCTCGAGCCCGTGGAACCCTTCGCGCACGCTAGCAGCCTCCGCCGCCGCTTGCCCTCTCGGGCTTTGGTCGCCTTCGCGAGGCATAGCTGTTTCGTAAGAATAGGTCGAGAGGATTCAACCTAATAGATGACTCTAATGCACGATCTCGCAGAGAGAAGAATGGAAACCAATCCTAAATGTCTTGCCTCCTGATTAGAGATGTGGTGCACAACACACCGATAATCAAGACTCTACGAGACACGGCTGTAGACACTTTCCGAGGACTAACTGCTCTGATACCACTTTTGTCACGACCGACCCTCGCCGCATCGTGCCCTACCTGGGCACCCTGTTCATGTATACATCAGAGAATAGCAGCGGAACATACACAACATAAACACAGGTGTAAACAATATAACACACAGGCTAGCCGATAAGGCCGCCTTCCATAATATAAACAAAGTCAAAAGTACAACTTTACAACTCAGTTCTTACCGCCCAACCACATATGTGAAGACGCACTTAGAATAACAAGCGTATGGACGGGGCTCGCCATACCACGAATGTACATAATCTACAACATCGGGAAAGATCGTACTAAAAGAAAGACAAGCCTCCGGAAATGGAGCTTAGACGCCCGATAAGTGATCTAAGAGTGTGGATCCGCAACACGCTTACTCTTTCTCACAAGATGAACGCAGCCCGAGAAGGGGTCAGTACACAATATGTACTAAGTATGTAAAACTGGAAAGTACGGTAATTACAACATAAGTTTAAAAGAAAGTCGGAGACATGTATGATAGCAAAATTACAGTACACAGTGCCTTACTAACAATGAGAGTAAAAATAGGTGTATACTTACAACGAAAAATAGGATTGGAATCCTACTCCTGGGACTATTTCACCCGCATAGGTCCAGTGGACCTGCGTGAGGTATTTCTCGCATGGGACTATTTCACCCGCATGAGCCCTTACGGACTCGCATGAGGTATTCCTCGCATAGGCTGGACCCGCCCGCATGGGACTATTTCACCCGCATAAGCCCTACGGACTCGCATGAGGTATTCCTCGCATCGTGGGTAGCAAATCCACGGAAATATGCAATGCCACAATCCCGGGGGATGACCCCGCAACGAATAATATATCACTAGCCCAAATCCGGCTATCACACATAACATAAGCTTTATCGGCTTATCATACAATATATAAGCAAGTTAAGAAATTCCCTAACTTCTTACTATTCTTGTTCATATACACTCTCATTTTAGTTTACCTAAGGCACTACCATGTCTTTTATAAAAATTCGGGAATTTAACCCAAAGTACTACGTACTTCTATTCTTTTAAAATGACTCATTTCATTATAACACTTCCAAGATACTAATAACCGTAGTATCAAGTTACAATTTCTTTTCAAGACAAGTCACAATATTTTTAGAAATGGAAATTAGGCTTCTAAATCAAGTGACTCATGTCTTATAAAACCTTAGGCAATTGATGCCTTAAAATCGAATTGTCTTCCATTAAATCAAGTCATTTATCTTTCCATAAAGTCAATATAACCAACTCCCCATAAAGTCGTTATATTCACTTTATGCCTTAGTCAAGTACAATTTCCTATCCAAGGGACTTATACGTTTTTAAAACGTCACAAGTATCACATACTTTAAAATTCTTCAAGTCCCTTATCTTTAACAAGACTTAAGACATCTTTAATATTCTCAAAGAAGGGAGTTAATCTCCTAACTCACCCGACTTGGCATTTCATAAAACAAGTAAAGAATGTCAAAGTCTTGTACGTCTACCGTACTAAATACGTGAAACTAGTCATGCTCAAAGGATAGGAAAAGTTCTACATACCTCGTCGGGTCAAACCACTTGCCAAGCACAAAGTCCCGCCCGTAGAATGTCAACCTATAATATTCACCATACGTCCATTAACGCCTTACTTCAATGTAGAATATTATAAGTGTTAAGTCGCTAAATTCTACGGAAAATCGGACGGCACCTCCTTTGTTTCTACTTACTTTGCCACCTCTTTCGAGGCCGAATTCAATAACCAAACAACCCCAATTGGCTCACACAATTTATATAAGGTAGTCCAATACAATGAATAACTAAACAGCCCAATTGGCTCACCACAATTTCCATTTGTAAGGTCTGTATACATGTTACAGTCACAACTATCGATTTCCTTTGTTTTTCACATTTCAAATGGCTATCAAAACCTATTTTACATATCAATCTAAAACATGATTCACGTGGCCAATATCAACTTTAACAAGGATTACTATCAATTTCCAAGAGGAGAGGAAATCTCTTACCTTAGGGTTAGCCCACTAAAGCTCTCTTTCTTCAACTTCTATTCCCGTCAAACTCGTCCTTGTGAGTTTCCCACAAGCTTACCAGCACTTTGTCTTCTTACTGCCGCTCCAACAACACCCACTAAGCTAGGTTTTTCTCATAACTCAAGAGAGAAGGGGAGAGGGGTTTTTTTAGGTGTTCAAAGGTGAAATGACCAAGTCTTTCAAGACTTGGTCTTAAAATAGGGCTCTTTTCGTGGTCAACAAGATGGGAGGGACACTTGTCACCCTCCCATAGGCCCTTTTCGAAAATATCCCCTGTTTTAAGCAATTCCCGCAGAAAAAATTCCGTCTTGGCGCCTCGGCCCTGCAGTCGGCGGCGCGGCGCCGAAACCTCTGAGGATTTTCAGGATTAGTGGCGACGCGGCCCTGCTGACGGCGCCGCGGCGCTGAGACGCCTGATACGAAAATCCTTCCTCTGCGCCAGCTTACAGAATTTCTAACGCCCATACCTCTCCGCTCCGATGTCCTATCGACGAGCGGTTTGTCGCGTTGGACACTAGACTCATCCAACTTTATACTAGGATTGCTAATCACCCCATACATCAAAAAAATAATTGGGGTACCACACTCCAAATAAGACTTAAAAATCCGCTCGACACATGATTGCCAACTTATCTTATATTTGAATTTACGGGGTGTAACACGCGTCACATGGTTATATTTTACACTTATGACTGTCGGCGGTGATGTGGGATTCCACGGGCAGGAGATATATATATGTATTGTGTATGTGTACGCCGACAATGAGGTGGGATGCCACGGGCGCGTCACATGGTTATATTTTACACTTGTGACTGTCGGCAGTGAGGAAGGAATTCCACGGGCACGCTTTGATATTTGTGTGACTTGATCGCGTCCCAGATTGGGCCGGGTAGTATATGCGTCCCTCTATAAAGGGCCGAATTATGTTATGAAAGATAAGTAAGTTATATGATAACGAACTTGACGATTTTTCCTAAGTATGTACGTAAGAAAGTGACTATAACTTTTATTGAAAAATGGGAAAAGATAATAAGGTACGATTAAGTTCACGAGATGGTAATGACACGGTAGGATCTGGTATGTACCTTTTTATACTTGCCCCTGTCATTCTTTTGTACAGTTATGATTTGCTTACTGTACCTTATTTTCCGTTCCATATTCGGCACTGTTGATCGATTCTCTGCGCCCGTGTTCATGTCCGCAGGTTTAGGTACACAGTTGTGGATCCGCAAGCTTAGGATCCTGGTTCAGCATTTTGAGATGGCTCCAATGTTCCGGAGTTGTCATGGCTATGTATATTCGTGGTACGCGGGCCTTGTCCCGCCATAGTATTTGTTCAAATCTTAGAGGTCTGTATTCATCTGTGGGCTGGACTGGCTAGAGTTGTTTTTACATTGTTAAACAGTGTAGACCCTTTCGGGTAATTTTTATGTTATGGCAGCCTTATCGGCTTGGCCTTGTTTTTTTTTTAAAAAGTGTTATTTATCATCCGCAGTTTATTATGTTGTATGATTAGAAGGGTGCCCAGGTAGGGCACCAGTCGCGGCCCGGGGTCGGGTCGTGACAAAAGTGGTATCATGTGATTAGTCCTCGGAAAGTGTCTACGCATCGTGTGCAGTAGAGTCTTGATTATCGGTGTGTTGTGCACCACATCTATAATCGTGAGGTCGCAGGACATTTAGGATTGGTTTCCATTCTTCACTCGAGATCGTGCGATAGAGTGTTGTTGTTAGGTCGTCTCACTAACGAGTTATGTTGATTGCGACTACGAAAGACAAAGATGACGGGAAGGACTATGTGGATTGCGTATCCAGGTTGGTAATTATTATAGTATATTTGGTATTGTGACATACATCTATACGGAATTATGTATGAGGGTCAAACGCGTGTTGCCTAGAATGGTTTTAGATTACCAAGAGTTGGTAAGGACTAACTAGATACTGGGTAGGTATGGAACAGTTAATGAATTCTCGCCAAGGTCTTATGTTTTATTTTGAGATAATTGGGAAAGGATGAGCTGTCTGATAGGGTAGTGAACCCTTAAGAAGCCATGTTAAGGAACTTAATGGAATACCATGTTAATATATTAAGCTACGTGGTAGGCTTAAGAGAATTGTATGGATGAGGTCCGTATAGAGTAAGTAATGGTTGTTGTGATCAAGACGACACGATTATGGTATTATGAGAAGTTTTTGTACCCGTTTACTGGGGGACTGGTAAGGTAGGCTTGGAGCATGGAAATTGCGAGCCTAAGAATATTGATGACCGCTGAGACCTTAGATGTACAAGGTCTTCTCGGGTAGAAAGATTTATTATAGACCAAGAATAAGAGTTAAGTGCGATGGCGGTTCGGGGTGAGGACCTGTTACGAGTCGCCCCACAGCCTGAAATAGAGGGGGATCAGTTGGTAGTAGTTCCGCTACGTGACAGGGTCACGAGGGTGCAAGACCCAAGTCTAGTTAATTGTTTTACGGGTTCGTGGATGCGTTCCACCGGAACCAGGTCGTGAAAGCCGGAGATGGCCTTATGTTGTTTAAATGAGTGGCTCCAAAAGATTATAGGCCAGAGTCGGTATGGAAGTTATGTATGTATGCTAGTATGAATTGGAAGTACGGAAAGAATTGCCCGGTGATTATACAGTCGTCAGACCCTAGTAGACCTTGTAGAGATGATTACGACAGACTTTGAGGTCATTATGAGTATGGACTAGGTGGCTTCGTGAGAGCCAAGGTTGACATCTTAGTATAAGTATTGTTATGTGGCCATGGGTGGCATATGTTGTATGATGGGTGTAGTAAAAGGAGACTATGTCGCTATCTAATTAGTTTGGACTCCGAAAGAACATTCGGGGACGAATGTTTCTAAAGGGGGATGAATGTTACACCCCGTAAGTTCAGGACATGTTTAAGAGAATGTAAGTAAGGAGCTCAAGACTTGAAAAAGGGTACGAAAGGAAGAATTGTTTTTCCGACGGAAAATCTTCCGAACGTCGGAAAGGAAAAATGTTCGTTGAGGAGAATTGGATTCTCAAAATGCATTAATTGAAGAAGTATGGAACTTATTATCATTATGGAAATTTATTTTACGGATTTGGTCACGTGGGGCCCACCCGAGGAATTTTACGTTTTGTGGGGCCCACGAGGGTTGCGGAATTTTATGGATGAATGGGAGGGCGACACGTGGCACCCCCCCCACACATGTTCTTGGACGAAATTATGCAAGGGTAGTATGGTCATTGACCATGATAGAAGACTAAGTCTTGCAAGTAGAGCTTGACATTGTTGACTAAGTCCAAGGGCCACTTGGCTTGATCCCTTTCATCCAAACTTAACATGTGTTGTAATCTAGACCCTCCAATGTGTTATATAGTCATCCATATAGCAAGACAAGGCTATTTTACACTTAGAAAAAATTAGAACACTTAGGGTTCTTGAGAAAGGCTCTCGGGTTTGAGCTATTGTGAGCAAGAAAAATTTGTAATTTTGTTCCATTATTCATGATACTTTAACCCAAGGTCCCTAAGGGTATTGTAAGGTTATCTCAATAGAAAGATTTCGGAAAAACAATGTTTTTACGTTAGTCGCAAGGCGAAACCCTAAGGTGTTCTTCAACTTTGAAGATGGAACTTGAAGAAGAGTTCTTCATGAGCTTCTAAGGAGTGCTTGGAGCGGATTTGGAACATAAGGAAATGAGCTAAGAATTGCTAAGGAGCAGCATTGAATCTTGGAAATTATAAGGGCTTGTAAGGTAAAATTCTTGTCGTTTTAGTAATTAAGATTACTTATTGTTGTAGCTATGGATATTAGCAAGTTTGAGATGTATATTATGAAGTTGATAAGTGTTATGGATATTGGAACCCTAATCCGAAAACTAGTATGTTTAGCCTTGAGATTTCAATTCAATTGGATTATTAGTTTAGTCGTCACATGTTATATATTGAAGGAAATTGTAGTTGTTGAAGTTGTTTATGACTATATAACATGTTAGACCAAAGAACTTGGATTGGAAAAGAATTGGAAAAGACTTTGAGTTGTTGTTTATGTTAACCGAGAATGGCTTTAATTATGGAACTAGTTTCGTATTAATTTGTGGGGCGGAATTTTACACGTCCTGTTAAGGCGTGTAATCCCCTTTGGTTAGCTGAATTGTTGGGCCTTAAATGTGGCGTGGTTGGTTATTGAATTCGGCCTTGAAAAAGGTGGCAAAGTATGTATAAACAAAGGAAGTGCTGTCCGATTTTCCGTAGAATTTAGTGACTTTGCACTTAGAATATTTTACGTTTGAAGCTAGAGGTTTAATGGACGTATTATGGCCATTATAGGTGGAAGTACTAAGTATAGCGTATTCTACTTGAAGGATGGAATAGCTATCAAGGTTGAAGTACTTTGGAGCATTTTGCTATTTGTCGATAATCGTCGCGAGGTATGTGAACCTCTTCCTTCTTTTGACATGATTCTATGTATGGAATGTACATGTGGTATTATTTCATGTTTCCTTCTACTCTTAGAAGTTAAGAAGTATGTATGTTGATTTACTCTATGTAAAGGTTATGTCTGAGTTATCCTAAGTTCTTACCAAGTCTTATGGGGATGTTGGTAAAGAGTCGTTAAGAGGTGTTTGAG
Organism: Przewalskia tangutica; assembly: GCA_029844215.1. NCBI lineage: Eukaryota > Viridiplantae > Streptophyta > Magnoliopsida > Solanales > Solanaceae > Przewalskia > Przewalskia tangutica. Next base: position 10,659,742 of record CM056740.1, on the reverse strand, counting down.
CCAAGTTGACTTGGCTAATTTACTACGAATGAGAATAAGTATCGAACAAGCCATTGCAGCGTTAATAAAGGAAAATGTAATGACGATAAATTATATTAAAACAAGTAGAATTCTCCATCTGCATAGAAGCTAAGATAAGACAAAATTGTATTACATTTTCTAGATCATGGTTGCTTTAATGAGATCAGTATAAACAAAGTATAACCTATTCACACATATAAGGCATATGTTGCTTAATTTAAAGAGTTTACGTTATGAAGTGTTAAGACTATGAACTACGAAACTTGATTCTAAAAGATAAGAGACTTGAAGTATTTTTGAAAGTATACGATACTTGGTTTTCGAAAGTATAAGTCTCTTGGTTATAAAAAGAATGTATTTGCCTAAAGTATAAAGTTAGTATAACGACTTTATGGGAAGTGGGTTATAATAGCTTTATGGAAAGTTAAAAGAGTGGTTTACTCTAAATAATGATAAATGTTTTGAAATAAAGAAAGGCAAATGGATTTAAAAGCATCAAATGCTTAAGTTTTAAGGAAAGAAGTCACTTGATTTAGAAGCCGAAAATGTATTTCTAAAAGAGTAGTGACTTAGGTAAGGTGTAAACAAGCCTTGATACTACGGGTGATAGTATCTTGGGTTTTATATGAAAAAGAGTCTTCTGAAAAGAATGTAAGCACGTAGTACTTTGGGTTAAATTCCCGGATTTTTATGTGTGAAACGAAAGTGCCATGAGTTTATAAAAATGGAAGTCTAAAGGTTTAATGAACTTGCCTATGTTTGCTTGTGATAGCTTTGAGTGCAAGTATTATATGTTTACGTTGTCGTGACTCTCAGTTGGAGGCCATTGTCTTGTTGTAAGTTTACTTGACGCGTCGACGGTGATGTGAGATTCCACGTATGCTTCCATTATGATTGATCCTGACACGCTTATACGATGTGGGATTTCGGGCATGTGACCGTGACGCGTTAGATTTCGGATTTGTTTTATTACCCATGGCCACGCTTATACGATGAGGATTCCGGCACGCGACCATGCTATGTACGACTATTACTCCATGGGCTAGCTCCCCATGAATACATGTACCCACGATGAGGGATTCCGGGGGCATGTTATATTATTACTCCATGGGCTAGCTCCCCATGAAGACCTGCACCTACAATGAGGGATGCCGAGGGCACGTTATGGCCATGCTTATATGATGAGGGATTCCGGGGAATGCGGCCACGTTATATATATATATATATATATATGTTGTATATGTGTACGCCGACAGTGAGGTGGGATGCCACGGGCGCGTCACATGGTTATATTTTACACTTATGACTGTCGGCGGTGATGTGGGATTCCACGGGCAGGAGATATATATATGTATTGTGTATGTGTACGCCGACAGTGAGGTGGGATGCCACGGGCGCGTCACATGGTTATATTTTACACTTATGACTGTCGACAGTGAGGAAGGAATTCCACGGGCACGCTTTGATATTTGTGTGACTTGATCGCGTCCTAGATTGGGTCGGGTAGTATATGCGTCCCTCCATAAAGGGCCGGATTATGTTATGAAAGATAAGTAAGTTATATGGTAACGAACTTGATGATTTTTCCTAAGTATGTACGTAAGAAAGTGACTATAACTTTTATTGAAAAATGGGAAAAGATAATAAGGTACGATTAAGTTCACGAGATAGTAATGACACGGTAGGATCTGGTATGTACCTTTTTATACTTGCCCCTGTCATTCTTTTGTACAGTTATGATTTGTTTACTGTACCTTATTTTCCGTTCCATATTTGGTACCTGTTGTACTGACCCCCTTCGGGGGGCTGCGTTCATGTCCGCAGGTTTAGGTACACAGTTGTGGATCCGCGAGCTTAGGATCCTGGTTCAGCATTTTGAGATGACTCCAATGTTCCGGAGTTGTCATGGTTATGTATATTCAGGGGTACGGCGGGGCCTTGTCCCGTCATAGTATTTGTTCAAATCTTAGAGGTCTGTATTCATCTGTGGGCTGGACTGGCTAGAGTTGTTTTTACATTGTTAAACAGTGTAGACCCTTTCGGGTAATTTTTATGTTATGGCAGCCTTATCGGCTTGGCCTTGTTTTAAAAAAAAAAGTGTTATTTATCTTCCGTAGTTTATTATGTTGTATGATTAGAAGGGTGCCCAGGTAGGGCACCAGTCGCGGCCCGTGGTCGGGTCGTGACACTATATTACTTATCACGATATGTGCACTTGCGTTTAGCGTGTGTATAAATCGCGCATCAAGTTTTTGGCGCCGTTGCCGGGGATTGACGTAGTTCAATATCAATCTTTCTATTCTTAATTTCTAATTTGGTTTTTATTTTTCTTTTATTTTATTTTATTTTGGAACCGTGCGTCGTGATCCGTTTGTTGATTTTGATCTGTTGCAGGCATCTAGTTTATGCGAAGGAGAAGAGGAGCAGATACACTTGTTCTCTTCAACCCGGAGATTGAAAATACTTGCAAGCAGAACCGGAGAAACAAACGAATCTTGGCCTTAATAGTAATGGGAGGCTTGCAGAATAACAATGAGATGAACGAATGGTTAGGTGATCATCAACCTAACCAGGGGATGCCCCAGAGGTTACCAATGGATGTGGAAGAAAGGGTTCAGGTCCAAGCTGAGAGAAGCTTGGAAGATTATGTGCTGTCAAGGGTGAATGGAGCACAGACTTGCATCAGGCTCCCATCAATAGGAGAAAATAATTTCGAAATCAAGCCTGCGATCCTGAGTATGGTGCAGAATACAGTTCAATTCGGAGGGTTGCCATCTGAAGACCTTCATATGCACATATCAAATTTCTTGGAGTTGTGTGCAACTTTCAAGTATAATAGCGTTACTGACGACGTCATCCGATTGAGGCTCTTTCCCTTCTCACTCAGGGATAGAGCAAAAGTTTGGTTGAATTCTCTACCTATAGATTCTATATTCACATGGCATGAGTTGGCACAGAAGTTCTTGGCAAAGTTCTTTCCACCGTCCAAAGAAGCTAAGCTGAGAGGAGAGCTGAACAATTTTTACCAGGCTGATAGAGAGTCACTCTATGAGGCTTGGGAGAGATTTAAAGATCTGCAGAGAAAGTGTCCACATCATAGCATTGAACTGTGGAATTTGGTCCATATTTTCTATAATGGGCTAAGTGGGACCACAAGAACCATCATTGACGCAGCTGCAGTGGAACCTTCATGAAGAAGACAACACATGAGGCCCATGATTTGCTAGAAGACATGACCACCAATAACCATGTGACAGATGATAGAAGGGTAAGTTGAAGGAGAGCGATAGGAGTTCATGAGATCGATGCCATTACAACGTTAAATGCACAGGTTGCTCTCTTGAACAAGCAACTGCAGCAGAACACAATGTCAGTGAATGCAGTTCAGATGTCAATGAATTGTGAGATGTGTGGGGGTCCTCATACTTTTGATAGGTTCCCATCAGCAAACCCCAACAACATCCCTATTGAGCAAGCAGAATGTCAGGCAGTGGGGAATTACCAAAGGCCCCAGAACAACCCCTATTCAAATACTTACAATTCAGGGTGGAGGAATCATCCTAACTTTTTATGGAGGGGTGATCAAGGGCAACAGAACCAGTTCAGAGGCCAATACCAGAATCAGCAACCATTTAACCAGGCCTCATCTTCCCAATAGTTCAGTACACCTGCTCCACAAGAGAAGCCAGACGAATTGCGAGCAACCTTGTTGACACTTACAAATTCACAAACCCAGTTCATGCCAGAGAAAAGATCCTCTATCAGGAACTTGGAGACGCAGGTGGGACAGCTAGCAAAGATGGCAAATAACAGGCCACAGGGCATTCTTCCTAGTAATACAGATATGAATCCCAGAGAGCAATGTCAGGCGGTGCAGCTGAGAAGTGGGAAGCAGCTAGAACAGCCTACATCTCAGCATGTGGTAGAACATAGAGTTGAGCAAAGAGTAGATGCAGAGAAGGAGGGGGTTACTGAGGACCGCCCTATTTTAGAGAAGGCGCCAACAGTTCCAGTGAGGGAATACACAGAGAAGATTCCTTACCCTCAGAGGTTGCAAAGGAAAGCAGTTGATAATCAATTCTCCAAGTTCTTGAAGGTATTTAGAAAGCTACACATTAACATCCCTTTCATTGAGGCGTTGGAGAAAATGCCTACTTATTTCAAATTTATGAAGGATGTCACGCCCTTTTTCGGCCGCGACTTTCCTGCTTTAAAAAAAATGTTAGAAAATAAAATAAAATGCTAAAATGTGCTAAAGTGCTAAAAGTGCTTAAAAGGTTCGCGGAGTAACCACCTAATTAGTTTGGGTGAATTAGGACACCTAAATGTCGACTAGGTTAAAGTCAACACTAACTCCATTTTTATGGTCTGCAAAACTAATATGAGATTCTGGATAAGGGTTTATTATTAATCTAGAGGGAAGGGATTAGGCACCCTCTAAGATCCGCTAACTTACGGTTGTCCGTTCAAACCTAGGTTAATTATTTATGCTAAGGAAAATTGTCACGCCACAAATTTTCCTAAGTCTTTACTTAGGGCGTGATGGCACCTGGACAATTATTTTCCACCAGGAGCACCATTTAATTCTCTTTTTTTAGAAATTTAAACTTATATTCAAATACGGAGCTATTAATAAAAATAACAATAAAGAAATTTATTTATGACTTTATTGAAAATATAACGCGAGCCCATGCTCGTGCAAATATTGTTTCTGCATAGACATACTGACAAATATTATTCTAAGTTGGAAGGGAGACCATTCCACACGGGCATTTTCCGAGACATTGGAACTGACATTCTGAACCTGACGAGTACCAAGCCCGAAACAATGGACTTGGTATGACAAGAGGTTGCGGGACGATCGCTAGCCTTGGCGTGGAGCCTTTCCTCTATCACACTTTCCTGAAACATGTTAAATAAAGAGTCAGCCCTACCATCTGGGGCTGAGTGAGAACCTTACCCTGCAATTCAAAGTAACACCACAATATTCCAAGCGCAATCACATTATAACGTAATAAGCATATTGCAAAAACATATCAGGTTACAATATTTTTAAATATGCAACAACTCCTCATAGGAAATTCTCGGTTTAACTAACACTTCATTTTATCTCATATTATACGTTAAGACATTCCCCTGCATTTCCACATGTTTATTACATTTATATATTTATGAACGCGTATTCACTTTTCATATTTATATATAGGTGAACATGTATTCATATTTCATATTTGTTGCGGCGTGCAACCCGGTCCATTATATAGACGTATTTGTGAACACGTATTTACTTTACGTTTTGTTGCGGCGTGCAACCCGATCCATTATGTTTACGTATTCGTGAACGCGTATTCACTTTACGTTTTGTTGCGGCGTGCAACCCTACCCATTATATTTACGTATTTGTGAACACGTATTCACTTTACGTTTTGTTGCGGCGTGCAACCCGATCCATTATGTTTATATTTATATATTTATGTGAACACGTATTCACTTTTCATATTTTTCAGAAGATCGAATAAATAATATTCTCTTTCCCAACATTATGTCATTCATACTTGTAACGATTATAACTTTTTAACCATAACTCCAACTAAGGTGTTTCTCAAGCGGAAACTAAGGTAAGACGGGGATATTTCACTGTACCAAATTTCATTTAAAGCTACTTTGGGTAACTAACACAAATTTATCCTCAAAACAGTCATATGAGATTTGTTTCGGCAGAATTTTTATTAAACAGAACCCAATCTTAGAATAGTCATAACTCCTAATCTGTAAACCCGTTCAAGCCCCATAAAATCTCAAAACGACGATACCAGAGAGCTACACGTCTCCATGTGAACCATCCTTTCATATTCTGTACCATTTGGTACAGTTTTACACTTTTATTCTCTGCCCTTCCTGGATCTCGATAGATCCGAGGCAGAAACTTTAAACAACGATAACTCTCAATCCGTAAGTCGGATAGACCCCCGTAAGGTCTCAAAATGTCCACAACATATATATATAGAACTTTCATTTAGCAAAAAATTTCATATTCCCCACAGATTAGTACAGTTTTATGTTTCCACGTCCTGCCCTTCTGGATTCCGATGAATCTGAGGTAGCAACTTCAAACTACAATAACTCTCAACTCGTAAGTCCTTTTTAATAAATATTTATCTATATCTGTCCGTAACAGAGAGATTTACAATCATGTAAATTTTCATATAATTCTAATAAGTAAAACTCAATAAAAACAGTCTGTAATTATGCCTTTCCGAATTTTGACCAAATCTAAGGCAGGAACTTTGAACTATGATAACTTTCAAACCGTATGTCCATTTTACCTCATTTTTGGTTCTATATGATCATATTAGAGAGGTGTACCACTCTTCCGAATTTCATCAAATTCTAACAATTATAACTCAGTGAGATCAGTTCGTAAAGTTCATGACGCAACTAGTTATCTAAACAATCAAAAGTTCAATATTTCTTTTCAACACTCAATTCTTATTCTAACATGTATTGAACTAAAAATAAAGGATGTTACCAAGAATTTCTGAGTGAGAAAACTCACCTTGGAAGTGTGAAGATTATTGTTGTGTGGTTGCTAAAATTATCCTTACTCTCTAGTATTTTGATTCTTGTTCTTCTTGCCCTCTTGGTATTTGTTTCCTCTTCTTTTCACTTGTTTTTTTCTGATTTTCTAACCTTTATGTTATGTACTTTGTTTGTGTGTAAATACAATGTATAAGTGGAGAGTTTTCTATAACCTATGGGAGGTGGAATGACAAGAGTTGGAGGGGAAATGAAAAGAGGGGGAAGGGTAAATGGGAGGGAAGGACGTGCAGCAACATGCATCCTTTTCTTTCTTTTTTTTTTCTTTTGTTTTTTTGTTTTCTTATTTTCATTTTATCTATCTATTTATCCAACTTTAACATTAACTCTATCCCATGCAATTTATTCTTTGTTTTCTTATACATATATATATATTTTTATTAACCCAACCACAACTATATATTATTATTATTTATTTTTTTCGGATTTCACATTCTCTCCTCCTTAAGCAACATTCGTCCTCGAATGTGAATAAAGTCGTAACATAATCACATAGACACAGTAATAACATAATCACATAGACACAATAATGTTTATTGTTATTGTAACAAATTTGGGGCTTCACATTCTCCCTTCCTTAAGAAGCATTCGTCCTCGAATGGAATAAGGTTGTAACACATGCATATAGACACGCAAATGACACACATATGAAGTACTATGTAACACAATTTTTTTTTACCTTAGTCAAATAGGAATGAATATTTGACTTTAATCGCCTCTTCGGCTTCCCATGTGGCTTCCTCTGTGGAGTGATTCCTCCATAAGACTTTCACGGAAGCAATATCTTTATTTCTAAGGCGTTGGACCTTTCTATCAAGTATTTCTACCGGAGCCTCTTCATATTGAAGCTCTTTATTAAGAACTATCTCATGGGGAAGGATGACGTGACTTGGATCGTGCAAGTATTTTCGTAACATTGACACATGAAATACCGGATGCACTGCTTCCAGCTCTTGTGGAAGTGCTAATTCGTAAGCCACATTCCCCACTCTTCGCAAGATCTCATATGGCCCAACAAACCTGGGGCTCAATTTCTCTTTCTTACCAAAGCGCATCACTCCCTTCATTGGGGACACTTTTAAAAATACTTTCTCCCCCTCTTGGAATTCAAGATCTTTTTTCCGATGATCCGCATAGGACTTATGACGGCTATGAGCTGTTTTGATCCGCTCCCGAATCATATGTACCTTATCATTTGTTTCTTGAATGACTTCAGGTCCGAACGATTCGCTCTCACCCACCTCGAACCATCCAAGTGGAGACCTACATTTTCGTCCATATAATGCTTCAAACGGGGCCATTTGTATGCTAGAGTGAAAACTATTGTTGTAGGCGAACTCAATTAGACATAGATGGTCCAACCAGTTTCCCTGAAAATCTAACACACAAGATCGCAACATGTCCTCAAGTGTTTGAATTGTTCGCTCAACTTGCCCATCTGTTTGCGGGTGGAAAGCCGTGCTTAACTTAAATTTTGTCCCGAGACCCTGCTGGAAACTTTGCCAAAAGTGTGAGGTGAAATGGGAACCCCTATCTGAAATAATTTGTAAGGGAATCCCGTGTAACCGCACAATCTCCTTCAAATAAATCTATGTGTACTGTGGTGCGCGATACGTAGTCTTGACCAGTAAGAAATGGGCTGACTTTGTAAGCCGATCAACAATCACTCAAATATAATTATACCCTTCTCGAGTTTTCGGTATACCAGTTACGAAATCCATATGAATCGTCTCCCATTTCCACATGGGGACTCCAATGTCCTGAAGTAATCCGCCAGGTTTTTGATGTTCAGCTTTCACCTGCTGACATATAAGACACCTCCCGACAAACTCCGCAACGTCTTTCTTCATCCCGTCCCACCAGTAATTTGCCTTGAGGTCCTGATACATTTTTGTTGACCCTGGATGAATGAAATGTCTTGTGTTGTGACCCTCATCTAAGATCTTCCTCCTTAGATTCTTTACCTTAGGAACACATAACCTACCCTTATACCGAAGGGTTCCGTCATGATCTCCCAATGTAAATTGTGAAGGTTTTCCCTGTTGGATCCTCTCCCGAAATCCAACAAACTTCGTATCCTCAAACTGACTTTCTTTTATTTCTGAAGCTAAGGCAGACTGCGAGGTATCATGTACCACCACCCTACCTTCACCGATCTCAGTTAAGCTAACCCCGAGGTTTCCCAATATTTGTACCTCACGAACAATACCCCTCTTTTGTATTGCCAAATGGGCCAAGCTGCCCATTGATCTCCCATCGAGCGTCAGCCACCACGTCGGCTTTCCCAGGATGGTAAAGAATACTAAGGTCATAATCCTTAAGTAACTCTAACCATCTTCTTTGTCGGAGATTCAAATCCTTCTGCGTGGTTATGTACGGCAAACTCTTATGATCTGTAAATATGTCCACATGCACACCATACAAATAATGTCTCCATATTCGTAAGGCAAACACCACCGCAGCTAATTCCAAGTCATGAGTTGGGTAATTCTTCTCATATATCTTCAACTGTCTAGATGCATATGCAATAACCTTTCCAAACTGCATCAAGACACATCCTAACCCAACTCTAGAGGCATCGCAATAGACTGTGAACCCTTCTTGTCCCGATGGTAAGGTTAGGATCGCGATGAGTCAACAATTCCTTTAGTTTCAAAACTTGCTTCACATGCTTCGACCATCGGTACTTAACCGCTTTTGAGTCAACCGGTCAAGGAGCAAGAAGACTAGAAAAACCTTTACGAATCTTCTATAATACCCACCAAACCCAAGAAACTTCTAACCTCCGCTGAGTGGTCGGTTTGGCGCTTCTTCACCGCTTCTATCTTACGGGGTCTACCATAATTCCATCCCTTGACACAACATGGCCCAAAAATGCTACCTTTTCCAACCAAAATTCACACTTTGAAAATTTAGCATATAGTTTCTCATGTTTCAAGACTTGAAGCACTACCCTCAGATGCTCTTCATGTTCTTCAACACTCTTATCAGAAATTAGGATATCATCTATGAACACAATCACGAACAAATCTAGGAATGGTTTGAAGATTCGTTCATTAAATCCATAAAAGCATTGGGGCATTGTTAACCCAAAAGACATGACCAAGAACTCATAATGGCCGTATCGGGTTCTAAAGGCTGTTTTGGATATATCATCTGGATTTATTTTCAGCTGATGATATCCCGAACGGAGATCAATCTTGGAAAAATAGCTAGCTCCCTGAAGTTGGTCAAAAATATCATCGATTCTTGGTAATGGGTATCGGTTCTTGATCGTGACCTTATTGAGCTGCCGATAATCGATGCACATTCGGAGCGATCCGTCTTTCTTTTTCACAAACAGTTCGTGCACTGAGGGAAACACTAGGCCTTATAAAGCCTTTATCCGTAAGATCCTTCAATTGTTCTTTTAACTCCTCAATTCAGCTGGGGCCATTCGATATGGAGGAATATAAATGGGTCTTGTACCCGGAATTAACTCTATAGCAAACTCCACTTCTCTATCCGGAGGAAGGCCTGGAAGATCTTCAGGAAAAATTCAGGAAAAACCTCCGGAAAATTTCGAACAATAGGAATATCATTCACTGCTGGGGATTCTTTTTGGGTATCCACTATATTAGCCAGATATGCATACTCCACTCTGTGACTTCTCAATAACTTTTGAGCCCCAAGGTAGGAAATAAACTGACCTGAGGATATTCCAACCCTACCCCTTATAACAACTTCTGGTTCTCCGGAAAAAGTTAATCTCACTATCTTTCGCTGACAATCTAACATGGCAAACATGCCGACAACCAATCCATACCCAAAATGACGTCGAAGTCTATCATATCAAGTAGTACTAGGTTCACCATTGTTCCCTTGCCATTCACTTCTAATGGAAAATTATTTACCACCCGAGAGGCCCAAATTGAGGCCCCTACTGGTGTCATAACCTCAAAAGGTTCACTTAAATAAGAAGGTTCTACGTATAAATTCTTAGCAAAGCCCATTGACACATATGAAAATGTAGAGCCGGGATCGTATAATAAAAATGCAGGAATACTCGAGACTAGCAAAATACCTGTGACCACCGCATTAGATGCTTCTGCCTCATTCCTCTGGGGCAAAGCGTAGAGCCGATTAGAATTGTTGGGTTGTTGACCTCCCTGACTCTGGCGGGGTTGGTTTCCTTGATTTCCCCTGTAGGCAGCTGTGGTTGCTTCTGACCTCCCCTGAATAGATTGAGTTTGGGTCCTCTTCTTGCAATCCCTGGCATAGTGGCCTGACTCTCCACAGTTATAACATGTCTTCGTTAAGAGCCGACATTCTCCATTGTGTTTCCTTTGACAAATCTTACAAATCGGTTTGCCACCTCCTGTGTTAGGGTTGGTGGCCTTGTCCTTGCTACCTTGGTAATTAGACCAACTGTGCCCCTTAGGCTTGAAATAAGACCGGCCCACAGATTGGTTCGGTCCTGAAGATCCTTTACTAAACTCCTGCTTCTGATTTTGACTCTGGTTAAATGATCATGTCGTCCGAAATATCTTCTGCGAATATTCTCTTTTTGCTTTAGCGAAACCTTCTACCCTCAAAGCCATATCTACAATCTGAAGATAAGTTCGATCGTTGGCTAACGCCACCACCTTCTCTGCTATGTTCGGGTTTAAACCCTCTACAAATCGCTTGACTCTATCCATTTCTGTAGGGACGACATGTGTGTTGTATGTCGATAATCTCACGAACTTTGTGTCATATTCTTGTACACTGCGGTCACCTTGCTTCAATTGTTCAAACTCCCGTCTGAGCGCATCCTTGCGCGTATTAGGCATAAATTTCTCAATGAATGCCGCTCTGAACCCTCCCCAAGTCATTGGTGGTGACATCGGGGGACGATTTTTCCTAAAATTCCTCCACCACACCCCTGCATCATCCACTAGTCGTGCGCCTACCAAGTTGACGCCCTGCGTCTCCACGCATCCCAATGTGAACATTAAGTCTTCAACTTCATCGAGGAATACCATCGGGTCGGCCTTGGGGTCCTTCCCTGAGTACAGTGGTTCTCTTCTCCTCATAAAATTTGCCCATAGCCTATCAGGTACTGCTTGAGATTCTACACTCTCGGTCCGTGGTGCAGTCGCAATCGGTCCCTGGGCCGTCTGGTTCTGGTTCGGGGCTATGACAGAGACACTAGGTGCGGGCGGAACCATGTGTGGAACTGCAGCTGTCATTAACTCTATGAGTCTATCTAGTTTTTGTCCCACCGTTTCTTGGGCCATTTGACTCTCGTTCTCTCCGACATTTTCTCTGCTCCCTTCATACACCACTACGTCAACTGGAGGTACATGAGCTTCGTGATGAACCTCCTCTTGAGCCCCCGGAATTTGTGAATTCACCATTTTCTTCTGAGTCCATCTTACGACGCATGAACTTCATCTGAGCTCTCATTCCCTTTGCATGTTCCATGAGTACTTCCCTCTTTGTTGGAACTCGCCTTATAATCGTCATCTACACAAATCATATTAGTCAGTATAACGTTGTACAATCCCCTTTTCTAACCCGTGTGAAGGAGGTAGTACGAGAAATCAAGTCTTTGAAAAGACTCAAGGTAGGCACGAGAAGAGTACGAAAGAAGGGAAACTTTAGGATGTTTTTCCGTTCACTTATTACTAATGTGGCGCGCACACCGTCGCAATAAGTAACCGTTCAAACACCCAACTCGAAGAAAACTTCCTAGAATCTCTTAACCTGGTTTAGCTCTGATACCAACTTGTCACGCCCCGAATTTTCCTAAGTCTTTACTTAGGGCGTAATGGCACCTGGACAATTGTTTTCCACCAGGAGCATCATTTAATTCTCTTTATTTAGAAATTTAAACTTATATTCAAATACGGAGCTATTAATAAAAATAACAATAAACAAATTTATTTATGACTTTATTGAAATAATAACGCGAGCCCATGCTCGTGCAAATATTGTTTCTGCATAGACATACTGACAAATATTATTCTAAGTTGGAAGGGAGACCATCCCACACGGGCATTTTCCGAGACATTGGAACTGACATTCTGAACCTGACGAGTACCAAGCCCGAAACAATGGACTTGGTATGACAAGAGGCTGCGGGACGATCGCTAGCCTTGACGTGGAGCTTTTCCTCTATCACGCTTTCCTGAAACATGTTAAATAAAGAGTCAGCCCTACCATATGGGGCTGAGTGAGAACCTTACCCTGCAATTCAAAGTAACACTACAATATTCCAAGCGCAATCACATTATAATGTAATAAGCATATTGCAAAAACATATCAGGTTACAACATTTTTAAATATGCAACAACTCCTCATAGGAAATTCTCGGTTTAACTAACACTTCATTTTATCTCGTAATATACGTTAAGACATTCCCGTGCATTTCCACATGTTTATTACATTTATATATTTGTGAACGCGTATTCACTTTTCATATTTATATATAGGTGAACATGTATTCATCTTTCATATTTGTTGCGGCGCGCAACCCGGTCCATTATATTTATGTATTTGTGAACACGTATTCACTTTACGTTTTGTTGCGGCGTGCAACCCGATCCATTATGTTTACGTATTCGTGAACGCGTATTCACTTTACGTTTTGTTGCGGCGTGCAACCCGACCCATTATATTTATGTATTTGTGAACACGTATTCACTTTACATTTTATTGCGGCGTGCAACCCGATTCATTATGTTTATATTTATATATTTATGTGAACACGTATTCACTTTTCATATTTTTCAGAAGATCGAATAAATAATATTCTCTTTCCCAACATTATGTCATTCATACTTGTAACGATTATAACTTTTTAACCATAACTCCAACTAAGGTGTTTATCAAGCGGAAACTAAGGTAAGACGGGGATCTTTCAGTGTACCAAATTTCATTTAAAACTACTTTGGGTAACTAACACAAATGTATCCTCAAAACAGCCATATGAGATTTGTTTCGGAAGAATTTTTATTAAACAGAACTCAATCTTAGAATAGTAATAACTCCTAATCTGTAAACCCGTTCAAGCCCCATAAAATCTCAAAACGACGAGAACAGAGAGCTACACGTCTCCATGTGAACCATACTTTCATATTCTGTACAATTTGGTACAGTGTTACACTTTTATTCGCTGCCCTTCCTGGATCTCGATAGATCCGAGGCAGAAACTTTAAACAGCGATAACTCTCAATACGTAAGTAGTATAGACCCCCGTAAGGTCTCAAAATGTCCACAACAGAGAGATCTAGAACTTTCATTTAGCAACAATTTTCATATTCCCCACAGATTAGTACAGTTTTACGTTTCCACGCCACGCCTCTTACGGATTCCGATGAATCCGAGGCAGCAACTTCAAACTACAATAACTCTCAACTCGTAAGTCCGTTTTAATAAATCTTTATCTATATCTGTCCGTAACAGAGAGATTTACAACCATGTAAATTTTCATATACTTCTAATAAGTAAAACGTAATAAAAACAGTCCGTAATTATGCCTTTCCGAATTTCGACCAAATCTAAGGCAGAAACTTTGAACTATGATAACTTTCAAACCGTATGTCCATTTTACCTCATTTTTTGTTCTATATGATCATATTAGAGAGGTGTACCACTCTTCCGAATTTCATCAAATTCTAACAATTATAACTCAGTGAGAACAGTTCGTAAAGTTCATGACGCAACTAGTTATCTAAACAATCAAAAGTTCAATATTTCTTTTCAACACTCAATTCTTATTCTAACATGTATTGAACTAAAAATAAAGGATGTTACCAAGAATTTCTAAGTGAGAAAACTCACCTTGTAAGTGTGAAGATTATTGTTGTGTGGTTGCTAAAATTATTCTTACTCTCTAGTATTTTGATTCTTGTTCTTCTTGCCCTCTTGGTATTTTTTTCCTCTTCTTTTCACTTGTTTTTTTCTGATTTTCTAACCTTTATGTTATGTACTTTGTTTGTGTGTAAATACAATGTATAAGTGAAGAGTTTTCTATAACCTATGAGAGGTGGAATGACAAGAGTTGGAGGGGAAATGAAAAGGGGGGGAAGGGGTAAAGGGGAGGGAAGGACGTGCAGCAACATGCGTCCTTTTCTTCTTTTTTTTTTTTTTTTGTTTTTTTGTTTTCTTATTTTCATTTTATCTATCTATTTATCCAACTTTAACATTAACTCTATCCCATGCAATTTATTCTTTGTTTTCTTATACATATATTTTTTTTATTAACTCAACCACAACTATATATTATTATTTATTTTTTTCGGATTTCACAAAAATGCGTGTTTTGAAAATATAAAAGATGCTTCAAAGTATTTTATAAAAGGAGGCATGTTGATAAAAAGTTTATAAGACTAATGCTATAAAAATATATGTAAAGTTTTAAAGTGTGCGTTTATATTATTTATAATGTAAACGATGCAAAGTTGATTTATGGACTAAATATATGTACTTGCTTTATAAAAATACATGTAAAGCTAATTTTGGATAAGTGCATTGTAAAATATATATAAAGTTGAAAGTATGCATTTATATTGTTTATAAAATGAATATGCGCAAAGTCGATTGATTTGACTAAGGATATGCATTTATCTGCGAAATCAAAGAAGTGATGCGTTAGTTTCATGTTTAGATATGTAATTTTAACGGTTAGGCAAAAAATTAGACATGAATGACAAGCCTAAGATAAATAATTAGAAGTGCATTTAATTCTAAATCACCTTCCCACCTTATATGTTCAAAGACTAATTGAACTAGCTCTCCTATTAATTACAAAGTTAGATAATAAAATTGCAATAAACAAATAAAGACATAAAATGAGGCAATGAGATTAAATGAGTAAGAGGAGTTGAGATGGATGACGACGTCATCTTGTCCTATTTTATTTTAGGAACTTCTGAAGCAGGAATGCGGATGAATATGGATGCGAGTCCCATTTGAAGTAATTCATGATGAGTCTCGCCATGAGACTCTTCATTTTGCCCCGATGCATTTCATGTAAGAAAATAAGAAAAAGAAAAGGTTAGTATATGCCTACAAATAGACAAATAATCATGTAAACTCAAGCAAGTATATGATTTCAATTTTAACCATTTTAATCCGAAACAAACCAACAGATTGAAACAATTAAAAGCCCAAACATTGTTCATCCCCGCATAGGGCCTTAGTGTCACGACCCGATCCCGAGCCCGTGACTGGTGCCTTACCCCGGGCACCCTAGTGATACAACATCAGAGAAAATCAGCGGAAATAAAAACTTAAACATGAAACAAGAGATATGATAATAAAACAGGCCAACCAAAACGGTTGCCTTCTTGCATATATACAGAAATTGAACAGTTACATCCTTTACAACCCTGCCCACAACAGTACTACAGACCTCTAAGAATGTAACCACAACTATGACGGGACAGGGCCCCGCCATACCCCTGAATGTACAAGAACCTACAACTCAGGGAAACATACCAAAAGATAAGCCTCCGGAGAAACGGAGCTTCCCAATACGCTGAACTGTGATCCTATGAGCGAGGATCAACAACCGATGTACCTCTACCTGCGGCATGAACGCAGCCCCCCGAAGGAGGTCAGTACAACAGGTACCAAGTATGTGAAACTGAAAATACTGTAAATGAAATCATAGTAGTCTATATAAAACAGGAGACATATATGATAACCAAACTACAGTACATAATATGTAAGCAGTCACGTCAAGTCAGGGACTCACGCCCTCAAAGTCATCACTCAAATATAAATATGGGTCTCACGCCCACCACATCATTCGTGCCCGTGGAATACCTTCCTCACTGCCAGCAGTCTATGATATAGCAACACCAAGGAGTACACATGAACACCAGGTCCCACCTGTGTCATAACAACCGTACGGGGCAAGTACGAAGGCTAACTACCAGATACCAAAGCCGCATCCTCAACTGACCGGGGCAAGTACGAAAGCCAACTACCAGATACCAAAGCCGTACCAACAAATCTACATAACCATACCACGAAGCTGACCCAGGGCAAGTACGAAAGCCAACTACCAGATACCACCTGCGCCACGTAGCTGGCCGGGGAAAGTACGAAGACTAACTACCAGATACCAAGCCGGAATCACGAGACTTCGTCACAAAACTGAACGGGGCAAGTACGAAGGCTAACTATCATATACCAAGCCGAATAAGCCACGACCTCGGGGAAAGTACGAGAGCCAACTACCAGATATCAAGCCGAATCAGTAAAACCTCATGGAGAGCTAGTCCATGGAATAATAATCACGTGTCGCAGTAGAATGCTCGCATCACACGCGCACGCCCAAGTAAGATCATAACAAATCAGCCGGCCCTCCATCGAGAGACGCGGTGGTATAGAAATACAATACTAGCACGACAAGGCTATCACACGCAATCATAGGCAAGTTACACACAACTCAAGGTACTTTCATTTTATGCCAAAGTCCAGGTTTTAACCCCAAAGTACTACGTACGTTAAATTCTTTTTAAAAGATCCATTTCTTTTACAAAGGTCACCCGATGCCCGTATTATCAAAATAGAGTGACTAACATTTTAAGTAAACCAAAACAACTTCCATACTTTTCTTTTTAAACCAAATTAAGACAATACCATGCCTTCTTTTTAGACCAAAACACTTCTCCTTTTAAAGTCAAGTTACCATTTTAAAACTAATGATAAAACCCTTCTCTTGTTTCATAAAGTCGTTATAACTAACTTCCCATAAAGCTGTTATAACACTTTATGTTTTAAACCAAAAACTCTTCAATTCCTCAAGTCTCTTTTCTTTTAGAAATCAAGTTCCTTACTTTGGAAATTTAAGAAAATTAATGCTTGTTTATAATGATTCTTATTAAAGCAGTCATGATCTAGGAAATGTAATACAATTTTGTCTTATCTTAGCTTCTATGCAGATGGAGGTTTCTACTGGTTTTAATAGTAATTAATTTTTTAATACATTTTCCTTTATTAACGCTGCAGTGGTTTGTTCGATACTTATTCTCATTTCCTAAATCAATATAATATTATTCCTTTTAAAACCCGAGTACCCATTTCTCATAAAAGCGGTTTCACAACTGTTTAACACAAACCAAGTCCTTAATATTTCACATCAAGTCATTTATAAGTCAAGTCTCTTATCTTTTAAAAACCACAAACCATTTCTTTACCTACATAAAATTGTTATAGCAAACTTCCCATAAAGCCGTTATAACACTTTATGTTTTAAACCAACCAAATTCATTTAGCACATGTACGTCTACCGTACTACATAGTTCACAACAATCATGCTAGAAAAGATAGGAAGAGGTTCACATACCTCGCGACGGTTATCGACAATTAGCAAAACGCTCCAAGTACTATAACCTTGCTAGCCCTTTCCACCCTTCAAGTAGAATACGCTACTCGTAGTACTTCAACCTATAATGGCCATAAAACGTCTATCAACTTCTAGATCTCTTCGTAGAATATTCTAAATACAAGATTCCTTATTCTACGTAAAATTCGCAGCACCTCCCCGTAACCACATAAATCTCCTCCTCTACTCAGGCCCGCTACCAGGCCAACAACTCCTAGGGGATTACACGTCTAACCGGACGTGTTCAATACTACTTCACAGATATACTACACAAGTCTATCAGAATACACCAATGTAAATACAGTTCAATCCTTTTTAATATTCATTCTACATATAGTATACTCAACTATACATTACTACAACATGTAATATCCAATTACAATAGGGGGACAAAGATAATTACCTCGACAAGCCCAAAATTATCCAAGATTATAAGTCGATCCTGAGCAACGTTTAGCTCCAGTTCCTTACGCTTCAACCCGCTCCAAGCAACCCTTAGAAGTTTCTAAACAACTTCTCTTAACACTTCAACTCCAAAAAGTGAAGAACACTAAGGCTTTGATTGTGGCAACTCTCGGCCAAGGGGTACTTTTAGTGGCTAGGGTGTGAAATCTTTTCTAACTTTTGGTTAATAATCTTCCTAATACACTAAGGAAGAACACTTAAAACTTTAAGAATTTTTGGACAACGTTTGGTCAAGGGAGATGGGTGTTTGGACGAGAACTACTACACGGGGAGTATTTTTGCCTTGGAATTTCTCAAGTGTGGATGAAGAAGTCTTGCAACTTAAGGGGGTATTTATAGGACATTCAAGGGCTAGGATTGAAGCAAGTGTGTGGTCTAGATTGAGCCATGTGTGTGTGGGTCCCACTTATCTATCTACTACACAAATATCTTGCAAGACTTTTGACCAAATGTTTTAAGCCTTTTTCATGCCAAAAATGTTTTCAACATGTCCAACAATTTCGTCCAACCTTGCCACCTAGGGGTGACACATGTCGCCCTCCTATTGGTCCAAAATATTTCATCTTCCGAAAATATCCGTAATGCCAAAAATCCGAAATAAAGTGGGCCCCACAAAATCAGAAATTCTCCGTGGCCCCACGTGACCAATTCCGGAAAGAGTAAAATTCCATAATTCTCAAATATTCCAAAAAGTCCGAATACCGAATCCGGGAATCCAATTCCCATTAACGAACCTTTTTCCTTCACAAAACCCGGAAACTTTTCCGTCGAAAAATCACACCTTTCTTTCTTTCCAATATTACTGTCGTATTCTCGCACGTATGTCCTCACATACATACCCTGGAACTACGGGGTGTAACATTCTTCCCCCCTTAGAAACATTCGTCCCGAATGTTCCTTCTAAGTCTCCAAACACGCTTGCGCCGGTATAGTCTCCACTACTACACTTACAAACCGATCATGCCACCAATGGCTAGAATATAACGTGTGCGCAAAACTCAAATCCAAGCCAAAGAGGAATCACCTCTAACATCACAAAAAGCCCCCACTTATGGTCTACAGAATACTCCCTTCGCATCTTCACTTCATAAAAGAAAGATCATTTCCGTCTCTTAGCACATGTTCACTTCTTTCCCTACTCGTCGTACCCTTCTCGTACACCCGAAATCTTTCTAGTATATGCTCCACGCTTCAGTCATCGCATCAGTTCCCAAAATCTTTGGAGTCACTACCTCCAAACTTGGTCATCATACTAGCCTCGAAATTCTTCAAGTCCATTCCCGGTCTTCATGGTCCGATTCTGGTCGAACGTATCCACGAACTCTTACGATGGTTACCTAAACCTGGGCTTAGCACCCTCGTGACCCTACCACCTAGCGGGACCACCTCGAACTGACCCCACCCCCAAACCGGGCTGCGGGTTGACCCGCGAATGGTCCTCAACCCGACCCATAATCGCGCCAAACTCTTGTTCCCCGATCCGGAACAATCTTACCTATTCAAGTCCTGAAAGCTACCACTTTCATCTTACACAACCCAAGGAATTATCCCACTGGTACACCCTATGTATATAAGGCTCTCCGACAAGGATCACCCGCAAAATCTTCTACTCGAGACGACCTTACATCTAAGGTCTCGACGTGTAATATTCTAAGGTTCACACCTTCCATCCCCACATACTTACCTTTTCAACTATCCATGTTTTCTAACTCACCAATAACACAACGCTATCCGTACATAGCACACAATAATAAGATCATCATATCAAGCATACTAATCTCTAGAGGGTTAAGGATATACCTGTATCTACCGCTTCACTCAAATCATAGGCACACTCGCAGGCGCATACCGTAGAGGTGATGAACCAGCCATAGATCCCAAGGCCGAGTCTCTACATCCGCTACCTGGCCTCGGACAATTTCTCGTAAAATGGCCCTGCTGGCCGCATGTAAAACAACCTCCCGAACCAACACGACACTCCCCCTTATGGATTTTACCGCAACGACCACACTGAGGTAAGGGTGGCCTCATCTGGTCAACACCACTACTCCCGAAAACTCAACCTCGAGCCCCGACCGCCGCGAATACTCGATGCTCAAGATCGCGTGGAGGACCGCTCAGGCCGGGCGGAGGCGCATAACTAGTCTGGCCGCTAAGGCGGTCCGCCTCGAAAGTCGCCAAAAGACTCGCTGTTTTGGCCTCTTCGCCGATCCCGCCATTTCGCCGACCTCTCCGCCTCACACCCAAGTGCATAAGCTCGCTGCGGGCGATGCCCATGCCCTACAAGAGCTACACCCGAGCAAGCCTCGCCAAGTAGTCATCGAGCCCGTGACGTAGCGGTGCACTCGCCCTCCATATTTGCCACTAACGCCGGGACATATCGCCAACGAAGTCGAACTCCACGTTGTACTTCAACCGCACGCCGCCCCGCTCAACATCAAAAATCATTTACCGAGCCCTCTCATCCGTGGGGCAAAAATGTGCAAGAAATGCCTCGAGAACTCGTCCCATACACCGAAGCGCATGCTCCCCGACAGCTTCCCATGAATCAAACCACGATCGCAGATCACGCAAATGACGCAACCCAAGACCACCGACTCGGTCTCCAAAGCCTTGATCACTCTACGACCGTCAGAATCGCTTGGATGAACTCCTCGCGATCATCCTCGTGCCTCGACCTGTAGAACTCGGTGGACTACAACTCAAGAAGTCCCGGTCTCCAACTATCGGCCTGGGTGCACCATCGTACCACCGGCCCCGTCGCCCTCAAGTCTCGCCATAAACCTAACTAGTAATCGCCATCTCCTTGCAACCCATATCCTCTGCTTTCGCCGCTGGATCGAGGCTCGATATCGTGGCCTCGTAGCTACCGCCGCTTCTAAATCGCTGGGCCGGGCGCATCGTAGAATCCGCCGTCTGTAGCACCACTCGTAAAGATCGTCATCTGCCCCGTAACCTCCGTGCTCTACTCGCACTCCTCGCCGCTTGCCCTCCGGGCTCGTTGCCTTGCGCGAGGCATAGGCGATATAAAAGAATACGTCAGAGGGAGTCCAACTTACAACACAACTCTAAGGCACGATCTCAGAGTGAGAAGAATGGAAACCAATCCTAAATGTCCTGCAGCCTCCTGATTATAGATGTGGTGCACAACACACCGATAATCAAGACTCTACTAGACACGGTCTGTAGACACTTTCCGAGGACTAACTGCTCTGATACCACTTTTGTCACGACCCGATCCCGAGCCCGTGACTGGTGCCTTACCCCGGGCACCCTAGTGATACAACATCAGAGAAAATCAGCGGAAATAAAAACTTAAACATGAAACAAGAGATATGATAATAAAACAGGCCAACCAAAACGGTTGCCTTCTTGCATATATACAGAAATTGAACAGTTACATCCTTTACAACCCTGCCCACAACAGTACTACAGACCTCTAAGAATGTAACCACAACTATGACGGGACAGGGCCCCGCCATACCCCTGAATGTACAAGAACCTACAACTCAGGGAAACATACCAAAAGATAAGCCTCCGGAGAAACGGAGCTTCCCAATACGCTGAACTGTGATCCTATGAGCGAGGATCAACAACCGATGTACCTCTACTCGCAGATGAACGCACTTCAAGGAGGTCGATAACAGTACCAAGTATGTGAAATCAAAATATCAGAATGAAATCATAGTAGTCTATATAAAACAGGAGACATATATGATAACCAAACTACAGTACATAATATGTAAGCAGTCATGTCAAGTCAGGGACTCACTCCCTCAAAGTCATCACTCAAATATAAATATGGGTCTCACGCCCACCACATTATTCGTGCCCGTGGAATACCTTCCTCACTGCCAGCAGTCTATGATATAGCAACACCAAGGAGTACACATGAACACCAGGTCCCATCTGTGTCATAACAACCGTACGGGGCAAGTACGGCGCTAACTACTGATACCAAAGCCGCGATCCTCAATCGACCGGGCAAGTACGAAAGCCAACTACCGATACCAAAGCCGTACTAACAAATATAAATAACCATACCACGGTCGACCTGTGGAAAGTACGAAGCCAACTACCGATACCACCGCGCCACGAAATGGCCGGCGGTACGACGAAGACTAACTACCGGATACTGCCGGAATCACGAGACTTCGCCACAAACCGAACGGTGGCAAGTAATGGCTAACTACCGATACTGCCGAATCCGCCACGACCTCGGGCAAGTACGAGCTAACTACCGGATACCGTCGAATCAAGAAAAAACCTCATGGAGAGCTAGTCCATGGAATAATATTCAAAGAAGCGTGCACTGTGGAATGCTCACATCGCCAGACGCCCAAGTAAGATCATAACAAATCAGCCGACCCTCCATCGAGAGACGCGGTGGTATAGAAATACAATACTAGCACGACAAGGCTATCACACGCAATCATAGGCAAGTTACACACAACTCAAGGTACTTTCATTTTATGCCAAAGTCCAGGTTTTAACCCCAAAGTACTACGTACGTTAAATTTTTAAAAGATCCATTTCTTTTACAAAGGTCACCCGATGCCCGTATTATCAAAATAGAGTGACTAACATTTTAAGTAAACCAAAACAACTTCCATACTTTCCTTTTTAAACCAAATTAAGACAATAACATGCCTTCTTTTTAGACCAAAACACTTCTCCTTTTAAAGTCAAGTTACCATTTTAAAACTAATGATAAAACCCTTCTCTTGTTTCATAAAGTCGTTATAACTAACTTCCCATAAAGCTGTTATAACACTTTATGTTTTAAACCAAAAACACTTCAATTCCTCAAGTCTCTTTTCTTTTAGAAATCAAGTTCCTTACTTTGAAAATTTAAGAAAATTAATGCTTGTTTATAATGATTCTTATTAAAGCAGCCATGATCTAGGAAATGTAATACAATTTTGTCTTATCTTAGCTTCTATGCAGATGGAGGTTTCTACTGGTTTTAATAGTAATTAGTTTTTCAATACATTTTCCTTTATTAACGCTGCAGTGGTTTGTTCGATACTTATTCTCATTTCCGAAATCAATATAATATTATTCCTTTTAAAACCCGAGTACCCATTTCTCATAAAAGCGGTTTCACAACTGTTTAACACAAACCAAGTCCTTAATATTTCACATCAAGTCATTTATAAGTCAAGTCTCTTATCTTTTAAAAACCACAAACTATTTCTTACCTACATAAAGTTGTTATAGCAAACTTCCCATAAAGCCGTTATAACACTTTATGTTTTAAACCAACCAAATTCATTTAGCACATGTACGTCTACCGTACTACATAGTTCACAACAATCATGCTAGAAAAGATAGGAAGAGGTTCACATACCTCGCGATTGCTATCGACAATTAGCAAAACGCTCCAAGTACTATAACCTTGCTAGCCCTTTCCACCCTTCAAGTAGAATACGCTACTCGTAGTACTTCAACCTATAATGGCCATAAAACGTCTATCAACTTCTAGATCTCTTCGTAGAATATTCTAAATACAAGATTCCTTATTCTACAGAAAATTCGGCAAAGACCTCCCCGTAACCACATACATCTCCTCCTCTACTCAGGCCCGCTACCAGGCCAACACCTCTCTGGGGATTACACGTCTAACCGGACGTGTTCAATACTACTTCACAGATATACTACACAAGTCTACTATAAATACAGTCCAATGTAAATACAGTTCAATCCTTTTTAATATTCATTCTACATATAGTATACTCAACTATACATTACTACAACATGTAATATCCAATTACAATAGGGGGACAAAGATAATTACCTCGACAAGCCCAAAATTATCCAAGATTATAAGTCGATCCCGAGCAACGCTTAGCTCCAGCCTTACGCTCCAACCCGCCTCCAAGCAACCCTTAGAAGTTTCTAAACAACTTCTTAACACTTCAACTCCAAAAGTGAAGAAGAACACTAAGGCTTTGATTGTGGCAACTCTCGCCAAGGGGTACTTTTAGTGGCTAGGTGTGAAATCTTTTCTAACTTTTGGTTAATAATCTTCCTAATACACTAAGGAAGAACACTTAAAACTTTAAGAATTTTTGGACAACGTTTGGTCAAGGGAGATGGGTGTTTGGACGAGAACTACTACACGGGGAGTATTTTTGCCTTGGAATTTCTCAAGTGTGGATGAAGAAGTCTTGCAACTTAAGGGGGTATTTATAGGACATTCAAGGGATAGGATTGAAGCAAGTGTGTGGTCTAGATTGAGCCATGTGTGTGTGGGTCCCACTTATCTATCTACTACACAAATATCTTGCAAGACTTTTGACCAAATGTTTTAAGCCTTTTTCATGCCAAAAACGTTTTCAACATGTTCAACAATTTCGTCCAACCTTGCCACCTAGGGGTGACACATGTCGCCCTCCTATTGGTCCAAAATATTTCATCTTCCGAAAATATCCGTAATGCCAAAAATCCGAAAATAAAGTGGGCCCCACAAAACCGTAAATTCTCCCGTGGCCCCCACGTGACCAATTCCGGAAAGAGTAAAATTCCATAATTCTCAAATATTCCAAAAAGTCCGAATACGGAATCCGGGAATCCAATTCCCATTAACGAACCTTTTTCCTTCACAAAACCCGGAAACTTTTCCGTCGAAAAATCACACCTTTCTTTCTTTCCAATATTACTGTCGTATTCTCGCACGTATGTCCTCACATACATACCCTGGAACTACGGGGTGTAACACTTAGATACAGGCATTAAGGCTAAATAAACGGCAAACATGCCCATAAATTTCCAGGTTTAGAGGACACAGTCAATCAGTCCAATATGTGATAGGCCCAATTAACAAACATTCACATTCAAACATATAGATTCATATTTAATTAAACACGTGAGACATAGAGAAGAAAAAGAAAGATTGATATACATGATATTAGGCATTCTTAAAGAGGCAAGATTAAGCAAGTTAAAACATAAGTAACAGTATTGACTAGAAGCAGAGGATATTACAAAATGATCATGTATGCAAATGAATCCATGTCAAGGAACATCAAAACATATTTAATATTCAGACAGAAGCCAAGAGGTATGTTCATCTCTAACTAAACATGAAACAGGTATAGGTATGCAATGATTTAGACAGATCCTAATGGCCCAAGAACCCAAACTTAGGTTCAAAACTTGTTTGTTTTAAGCATTCAAATTAAGTGATTTTACCTCTTATCCTTAACTTGGACACTATCACCATATATAACCTACACTAAACAGTCTAACATGTGAAACATCTTCAGAATATTCAACTAAACAGACATGATCTTCTTAAAGCATACTTAGTAACATGAAGACTTTTACTTCATTTAATAAAACATGTTAAGAACTCAGTCATGTACACAAAACTCTTTGTTTAAAAGCTCATACATGTATATTGTAGGAAGGATAACACATTCTAAACTGGGGTGTTTTATACCACAACTGAATCATAAGAGGAGACAAGAACAAATTCTTCAGCTTTATTACTCAGTCTGGATCACGACCCCAAAGGAAAATAAACAGTCATGTCTTCTAAGCACATCAAAATCAGGAAATATACAGAGACTACATGTACCCACACAAGGCTTCTCTTCACCCCATTTTTTGCCACTCCCAGATTCATACCCACAAGTCTATAAACATGTTGATAGAGGTACAAAACTAAGGCATTACCATCATTTGATATTAATAACAAGGAAAGCAGTAACGACAACAAACAGGTAACAGATCAATTTAAACACGATTTAAGTGATGTGGATTCTTACTAACTAGATATAGAGAGCAACTAAAAGCAGGTGTTCATATTCCTTATTCCACAGGTTCTCACATATATATCGCGAATATGAATGAGTCATTCCCAGATTGGTATCAGCGCTATAACGGTTGAAAATATAGTTAAAGGGCATTACAACATTCATGGATCCACCCAAACATACTTCACATTATTTAACAGACATAAATGACAGACTACATTATACTAACATATCTCGCAAGCATCATACATGCCATAAAAATGCAAATCAGATAGAAAGTTGGGAGGGCGATGGGTTTACCGACTACATTATACTAACATATCTCGCAAACATCATACAGGCCATAAAAATGCAAATCAGATAGAAAGTTGGGAGGGCGATGGGTTTACCTTCTCCGGGCAGCGAACCGAGACATCATATTAAGTCGTCGATTCACTCGGGATCCATTGCGATGCGTTTAAAAGAGAGGTGCGAGACTTACTTGATAATTCTTGCTTGATTTTTTTCTACGGTTTCTCGATTGCTTATTGATTGAGTCTTTCTCTTGAGACTGATTTTTCGATGCTTTTTCTACTGATTTTTTTATTGTTGAAAGGCTCACTCATTTCCTGATTGATCGATCTTGAGGGGGGTTCCTCTGTGTAAACTCTCATCTGCATGTGTATATTGATTGATTTTGACGGTGAAAGAGGGGGTCTGGACTGCTATCGACCCATTCCCCTTGTCTTATGAAAGTTCCCCCATTTATACCCCTTTCGGGATGCATAAATAGGGCGAGAAATCGACGGGTTATTTGGTTTGATTTTGGAGAGATTCGGGCGAGATTTGGAACGATTTAGTGTGATTTAGTGCTAATTTTAGGTAAGGATTTCAGTGAGCTGGTTGGGTGTGCGTGGGTAAGGGAAACCCCGGATTCTCTGGCGAGAATCTCGGGTTGGGATGCTGGCGGTGATGAGGTGTGAGGGCAAGGGTGCGACGACCTTAGAGTTTCTTAGGTTTAGGTTAGGCTCTGCGTTGATGGGGGAGAAGGTGGAGTAAAAAGGGCTGAAGGGGAGTTGGGCCACGGGTCGTGGGCTTGGGTCAGACGAAAATCAAGGGGTGATGTGGTATTGGGTTGTTAATTATTTGATTTGTGTATTAGTTTTAGGTGTATTATTTAATTAGTGGTAAATTAAATTATTTAAATACAACCCTAGGTGTTTTATTAGTTTTAGCTTGGATTTTTATTATTACAATAATAAATGCGGGCGTGCTATTTAATTAGTGCTTAATATTTTATAATGCGATGCCGTTATTAAAATCTTATTTGTTATGCGTATTTTGCGATATTAAATTAAAATTGAATGAGGTTTAGATTATTATTAAATTATTTAAATGTTAAATGCAGATATGATATTTAAGAATTGCTTAATGCTTTTATAAATGCGGCGATATTATTAAAACGCATGTATTAGATCAAAATTAATTTAAATTACAAATAATATTAATGAAATTGCTTGTTATTAAAATGACGAATGCGGACGTGAGACTCAAGGTGTGCTTAATACTCTACGTAAAATGCGGTGCCATTATTAAATCGATTATTTATGCGTGTATTAATGTTTTATTGTTGCATTTTATTATTATAACATTGTTAAAATTATTTGGACAATTTAATGTAATTTTATAGTTAATGACTAGACGAGTGGGTCAAAATTGGGTGTCAAAAAGGAAATTCTTGGGAAGAAGAGAAAGCTAGCTGAGTATGAGATAAAGTGATATCATGGAGGAACGCAGGTGCCATTTTGTAGAAGAAACCGCCCCTGCTTAAGGATCCGGGAGCTTCACATTGTTCGCACAATTGGTAGGTGACGTAATGAGCCTGTGTGATTTGGGGGCCAGCATAAATCTCATGCCATTGTCCGTTTTCAAGAGGTTGGGTTTGGGTGAAGCCAAACCAACCACAGTGAACTTGCAGTTGGTGGATAGGACAATGGTGCATCCCAGGGGAATAATTGAAGACGTATTGGTTAAGGTGGGAAAATTCTTCTTTCCTGCAGGCTTCCTCATCCTTGATATGGAGGAAGATGATGGAATCCCTATCATCTTGGGAAGATCATTCTTGGCAACTGGGAGAGCCTTGATTGATGTGGAAAAGGGCGAGCTGAAACTCAGAGTTGAGGATAGAGAGATGGTGTTCAAGGTGTTTAAACACACCGTTGAACCCCAGTCATAAGCAAGTGTTTTGCCAAGATCAGTAGCACATCACTGAGCTAACACAGCAAAGCGAATGAAATCACCACAAGACAGGTGAGCAACGCTAAACCTTCTCTTGAGAAAAAGGAGAAAAAGAAAAACAGAAGGCGAAAGAGAAAAATGATTATGAAATGGGTAGGTTGTGGGGTTAAGTTACCCCATGCCTCTTGATAAGGAACGTGCGTCCGGCTAAAAAACGTTAAAGACAACGCTATTTGGGAGGCAACCCAAGGTTTTTAAATTTATGCAATTTAGTTTTAGTTAGAACAGTCTCACAGAAGGTATTGTTTACATGTTGTGATGACAGGTACAGGGCTAAAAAGTGGAGGACGAAAAACGTGAGAGAGGAAGGAAATCGGCCACAAAGCACAAGCAGGCCACAGAATGCGTAAAGTCCGCAGAAGTTGGGCGCCACGACGCCGAATCAGAGCGCCACGACGCCGGAAGTTCAGAGGGTCTCTGATGTTTGGGCGCCACGGCGCCTATCTCAGGGCCGTGGCGCCGCGACGGAAAAACTGAAATTAAAAGATCCCTAATTCGATTTTCCCACTCCAAATCAAAATCCAAAAACCTTCCTCTCTCCAAAACCCACGAAATCAGCCTCCATTACTTAAAATCTTCCACAAACTAAACTCAATCACAACCAAAGTACTTCAATTCCTTGCACCCTTAACCATTTCAAACAACAACCCTCATTCCATTGCCTCAATCCATCACTAGGAACAAGAAATTTTTGAAGAACACCTTCCAAGGTAACTTTCATCATTTTTTTTTAGATTTTCAAAGAAATTAAGGGAGGTAATTCATAAGTTTGGGGATGTGTTTTATTGGTAGATATTGTGGGGTGTGTTGAAGTTTGGTGTTGGAAATTTCGCGGTAAGATTGTACGTAGTGATGTGGGGTATTGTATCTGTGATTTGAGTGAAGTTTGGGGGTTGAATGGTGTTGTATTTTGCTGATTACGCTGTGTGTTGATTGGTGTGATTGAAAGTTGCAGGGTAATCACATTTAAACAGAGGAAACGTTGCTGAAAATTTTCCAAAATGTCTGCCAGAAAAAGGAGAGCTTCCACATCCGCCTCCGTTCCACAATATGAGACTACTAGGTTTGTTAGTCAAAAAGCAGAAGACATATATTACAAACTTAGTACTAGACCCTTGATACCTGAGTGAGGAATGGAGTACCAAAGGGAGTTATTTGAGGATGGCGATGTCTATGAGCCTATTCGGGCAATGATAAGAGGCAATTGGGTGGAAGAAATTTGTTAATCCGGAGAGAATAGTACCACAGAACACTGTAATGGTAAAAGAA
The DNA here is from genome assembly GCA_029844215.1 of Przewalskia tangutica. Classification (NCBI taxonomy): domain Eukaryota; kingdom Viridiplantae; phylum Streptophyta; class Magnoliopsida; order Solanales; family Solanaceae; genus Przewalskia; species Przewalskia tangutica. The sequence goes on along the minus strand of CM056740.1, from coordinate 10,629,991 downwards.
TTCTATGCTAACTTTTCAGAACGGGTAAATGATAGATGTTTTGTGAGAGGACAGTATGTGCCTGTGACGGCTGAGGTGGTGAATGAGCTATTAAGAGCAGTTGATGTTGAAGAAATAGGCGACGATCGAAGCTATTTCAGAACTTGGTCTAGAGATGCCAACAACATCGATTGAGATATCATCGCAAGCACATTATGCTACCATGGGGCTAAGTATGATATTGCACGAAATGGATCAAGAGGACTGAGCAGATGTTAGTTCAACAAAACAACCAAGAGTTGGTTATATTTCGTCAGTGTCCGCCTGATTCCATCGACGCATTTCACCAGAGTGCCATCGGATAGAATAAAGATGGTATATGAAATTATGGAAGGGAAGACGATTGATGTTGGGAAGGAGATATTGCAGAACATTAGATAAACCAGTAGGTTGGTCACTACAGGTGGGTTGGGACACATATCAATTATTTGTAGTTTATGTTCTAGACATGGAGCCCAACCCTAGCTACTGATACATACGAAGCGGCCAACCTCCCGTGATATACGGATAATGCATGCCTTCCTGTAACGGGCCCTCCAAAGAAGAAGCATGAGACCAAAGACCAGCAGCAGCAGCAGCAGAGGCTACCATGAATGAGGATGAGCCTGAGACAGAGGCTCAACATGAGGCAGGTAGCAGCCGCCAGCAGCCTCTGGAATTGGAACCTCCGGTGCCTATGATGGAGCAGTTGCTCATGAACCAGCGGAAGATGATGATGAGTTTTGACACGATGATACAAAGTCAACAGGACCTGAGACAAGGACAACAAGAAATAAGGCAGGAGCAACAACAGTTGAACCAAATATTTGATGAGTTCATTGTTCCACCAATTGTCCATGCATTATCCGCCGCCACCATTTTAAACTAAGTCTGTAAGTTGTCCCGTTTTTCTTTTATTCTTTAGTCTTGCACACATTAGGGACAATGTGTGATTTAAATTGGGGGGGGGGGGGGAGTTGTTAGTTTATTTTTGATGTGTTTTTGAGTCTTTTTGTGTTATTTTCTATGTTTATTTGAGTCTAATTTTTTTATGATCATACATGTTGTAGTTACTTGAAACGCCTAGTGAAGTAAAACTGAATAATGTAATGGAATTAGAAGCAACCATCTGAACACTTAGGTTAGATATGCCAAAAATTCATGAAATCAAACTATTTGGGGTATCTTGCTTGATTTATGCATTGTTAGTGATTAAACCTAAGTGTCTGCTTGCTTGCTATTTGATGCGAAATAGTTAGGATATGCATGTTAGGGAGATGACTCAGACATTTCTTTGTTAGCCCTTTCTTACCATTTTTTTACCTCTCCATGACATTAAAATTGTATCCCTAGTCAGCCCCTTTGAGCCTAAAAATAAGATCTTTCTTTGACACCCTATAATTCCATACTTGTGCCATAATTGAAGAAATTGATGTGTTTGGAAAATAAAGTGTTGAAAAGAGACAAAAAGAGAGTGAACAATTTTGATGCACCCCAATGAAAAGTAATCATAAATAGGCAAAAACTTAAGTTTGGGGGTGCCTACTATTCATCATATACTTCATTCTCTTAAAACAAAAGAGGGGAAATATAGGAATGAGGTTAAAACGAAAATCAAAAGAAAAGGGAAGAATCGAAAGCAAAAAGAGCTTATGGTACGTAAGATTGAGCCTAAAAGCCTATTTTTACCTACCCCTGCCTAAGCCTACATTACAACCCTGAAAAGCCCTGAAGATCTCTAATGTGTGTATCCATGATTAGTGGAGAATAGCAAATGAACATGCAATAGGATTTTGAAATTAACATGCATAGTTAGGTATTCTTACTTACATTGAGCATGATTAAATTGAATTTGCGAAATATCTGACTTGATATGTTTAGAATGCTAAAAATCCATGTTATATGTTCTTGCATATTATTCTACTAACCTTCATGCTTTTCTAAGTAACAATGATGCAACAAATTGATCAATGTCTTTGAGTCATTTTATTTTATTTTCTTTCGTGTCTTTGTTTCTATTTTTGATCTTAACTCGAGGGCGAGCAAATGTTAAGTTTGGGGGTGTTTGATCGGTTATTTTATATACACCTTTTGAGTCATTTTTAGTTAGTCTTTTGCCCATTTTTGTACAAATATGTGTCGTGTTAAGATAAATTTTCTTTCTTTTGAGTCACAGTGGTTTAAAGTGGCACATTGGTGAGAAGGAGCGAAAAGAGGGCAGAAACAGAGGTTCCAGAGCTCAAAAAGCTGAAAAGTTGGCAACCCGAGCGAAACAGATGCGTCGCGGCGCGGACCATCAAGCAGAATGAGCCACGGCGCCCAAGAAGGCATCACCGCAGAGTTTGGCGCGGCCATGCAGGCCGTGGCGACGCGGAAAATTTGACAAATCCGAATAGGATTGGCCCAAAGCCAAAGAGGAAAAGATTTTGCACGTTTTTGGGGATATAAAAGGACCTTTAGGTCAGATTTGAGGGAGAACACACCTTACCATTCATCACAACATTAGATCAAGATTGGAGACTTATTTTTGAGTAATTTCTTGTTCTTTACTTTATTTCTTTCTAGTATATGTTGGATACTATTTTAGTTCTTGGCATGTCTATGGCTAGGAACTAACTTAATTTAGGGTTTTTCATGTCGAATCGCTTGAACCTCGTTTTATGAATTAATGCAAGATTTTGGTTTCTTCTTATTATTGTTGAGATTTATTCAATAATTGTTTTGATTGCTTGGTAATTAATTGATCACTAATTATCATCACTTATATGATTTCTAATCGAAATCTGAAAGGGGAGATTGTGAATATGATATAGTTGAATAAACATAGGTTTAAATCGTGGACGAAAGTACTCCGATACTTGTGTAGCTTAATAGGTTATTGCTCTTAATCCTCCTTTGTAATCAATCTTGTCATCGAAAGATAGAAGGGTTCTACATTGGGGTTGAGTGTTTATATTACCTTAACAAGAGTATAAAACGACTTAGTTAACCTGCTATCTCAACATAGAAGAAGAACCTTAATTATTTGCATTAACGAGTAAAACGAGCGGATAGTCGAGGAGATTTGGAAGCCCTATTTCCACCATATCTGAAGTAAAGTAAAATAATTTAGTTAGCATCTATAATCATAGCTATAAACAAATCATCAAATTATCGGTGACCAAATAGATACTACAGAATAGAGGTTGGTAATTGGACACTAATCCCTGAGGACGATAACTCGGTCTTCTAGACTATATTACTTGTCACGATACGTGCACTTGCGTTTAGCGTGTGTATAAACGCGCATCAATCAGCAGCTACAAGTTTTTATAAACTGAATCTCTCAGTTGTTATTCTTAATTTGACAGAAACCACTGGATTCATCTTGACGGAGAACCCCTCGTTCTCTAGTCTCACTCGGACTAGAGAATCCTTCGATTCTCTCTATGAATTTGTTCTGAACCAAAGACCAAAGAAACTACAATTACGAACCCGGCGCGTGAATTTGATAAGCGGCAAGAACCCCCTCGTTCTCTAGTCTCTCTTGGACTAGAGAATCTCCCGATTCTCATTACGCAAGCAACTTTAATAAGCGGCAAGAACCTCTTCGTTTTCTAGTCATTTGGACTAGAGAATCTCTTGATTCTCATCACGCAAGCTATTCTTTAAATTAAGTTTCAACTCAATCCATATTGTCGTCGACGAAGTATCCCTCGATTCTCAGTCTGTTTGTCGCTAAGAACTCTTCGAGCCTTCAATCGATCTATTGAATATGCAACAGAACTACAATTTCTTTGAACTGAAATTCCATTGATCCAACAACAATATATTTTCTTTTTTTTCCAGAACTTCATATTAGTTCCTGCAGCAGCTACACCAGCAATCAAGCAACAAGCACTAACACTAGTATATAACCAACAGTATCACCAACACTCGAATAGAAATTAACATAAAATCAGCAACGATTTCAGTCACTGACCAACACAGCAACAAGATTGCATTTTCAACCACAACTAATGCTGCTTCACTACTGGAAACAACAGCAGTACGACAATAATACCAATACCGATATGAAAACCAACAACAAAAACAATACGAAAATGACTTTCAGGAATATTTTCGGCGATCTTCGACGTCGCAATGATAGCAAAGGCTGAATGTATCCGCAGAAAATGATAACATCTCAATAACGGAACAAATAAGATGAATCGATCTTCAATTCTCTGATTTTTAGAAAAAATAGCAATTTCGATTTTCAATCGAAATTTCGAATTTCAGTTCTTCGATTTTCCATTTTTTGATTTTTCAGAGAAAAAATATATTCTACAGAGATTACCTTAATCTTCCTTGATTTCAATTCGGATTTTCAGAAGAAATTCCTCAACTCCTTCGCAATTTCGATTTTTCAGAATTTTCAGAAGAAACTCCTTCGTTTTCTCGATCTCTCCCTTCGATTTGAATCGATTTGAATCAATCGCTTAATATCAATCGATTAACAACAGTTTCAGTTTCTTCGATTTCGATTTTCTGATTTTCAGTCGAAAATCGCGATTTCAATTTCAGGCATCGCGATTTCGATTTCGGTTTTCAATCTCCTTCTTCGATCTCTTCTCCTCGATAATCCGTTATTTAATCGCAACTGTTGAATCGATTAAGAACAATTTCATCACATCTATATTGCAGATTTCAGATTCTTCAGCGTTTTGATTTTCTGATATTTCTTCGATGATTGCGTGATACGAAGGTCCTACGAATCGGTAGGCTTTGATACCATGTTAAAGTTTGGATCAATTCCAAACCGAGAAGGAAGCAGAGAAGATGGGAGCAAAAGCTCTTCTGTATTCAATTTATTTTGCTCAAGAAAAAGATATTACAACTATATTGCCCTATTTATAATAACTAACTAATTTTGCAAATATGACCTATTGCAGAAATAACCACTAACTAAACTAAACACATATAACCAACCACATATATATATAATGTATATATGTGTATATCTCAACAGATACTAGATCACGGGAGGGTATCTCATCCCATGTGGTTATAGACAAAATTGTCCTTAATTTTTGGATTCTCTTGTATTTCATTTTTATCTTATTTTCATTGGTAATTTTTTTAATAATTTGAAAGTTGTTTGTGACGGAAAAAGTGATGAATATCTCTTATATTTGATACGTTCAAAATAGAAGAAAATTCAATTACTAATATCTGTAGCAAATCTATTCTCCGAAGAAATTGTGTGTGAAACAAAATGCAGAAGACACCTTAGTAGCAGATATAATGGCAAAACAGACACTAGGAAGTAGTTATGAGGCAGCATATGGTAGTAGCCCTTTATTTTTACCAATTACTAATATATGCAGTACACAATCATTTGAATTATACAAGTACACTGCTACAATAAAATAGTGTACAAAGCTAAAAACGTGAATGTTATTTTTATAAACAAATAATTTTAAAAAAATTATGCAATGCTTTAATACACTAAGCCGTCTAGAGGAGATGTCATGATGTATGTTATTTGCAGACGATATAGTTCTGGTTGATGAGACGCGCAGTGGGGTTAATGATAGGTTGAAAGTTTGGAGATAGACCTTAGAGTCTAAAGATTTTAGGTTAAGTAGGACTAAGACAGAGTATATGGAGTGCAAGTTCAATGACGTGTCACAAGAGGAGACAAATGTGGAAGTGAAGATTGAGGCACAAGCTATATCCAAAAGAAGAAGCTTCAAGTATTTTAGGTCCATAATACAAGGAGACATGGAGATTGACGATGATGTTGCACACCGTATTGAAGCAGAGTGGATGAAATGCAGGCTCACCTCCGAGGTGTTTTGTGATAAAAAGTTGTCGCCTAGACTGAAAGGTAAATTTTTATAGAGTGATGGTTAGACCAACGTTGTTGTATAGAGCAGAATAATGGCCAGTTAAGAACGTCTGTGCAAAAGATGCATTTAATGGGGATGAAGATGCTCAGATGGATGTGTGGTAGAAGGGACTTGATTAGAAATGACGTTATACGGTTCAAGGTCGGAGTGGCCTCTGTGGCGGTCAAAATGAGAGAAGCAAGACTAAGATGGTTAGGTGAGGTAGAGGTACACTGAAAAAATTAGGGAGAGGTGCAAAACTCCAGTTGATTGAGGACATGACCCTAGATAGGAAAATCGAGAGGTCGAGGATTATGATAGAATGTTAATAAGTAGTTGAATTTTGTCGCACTATATGTGAGAGGTGTAGGGGCTAGCCTCTCATTCTCATCTTTTTCCTTTCTTTGTAGTATTATTTAGGTTGCGCGTAGATCCACTCTTTGTGTGTATTCCTATGTGTAGCTTTATTTGTTTTGTTATTGTGATATCTTGTTGTCTTATTTTTCCTGAATTTTTGAATTGACTGTGTTCTTTTGAGCTGAGAGTCTATCGAAACAACCTCTCTACCCCTAGAAAGGTAGAGGTAAGGTCTGTGTACATGTTATTCTCCCAGACCCCACTGTGTGAGATTTCAATGAGTATGTTGTTGTTGTTGTTGTTGTTTGTTGTTTAATACACTAAACTAAACAGTAGATAAGAAATAATCTCAGCATAACTAATGTTAGCATTATTAATACCAGCGTTATTAATACACCTATTCAACATTATTCTTATACACTCTATCAAACGACCCATTAAAGTTTGTGGAGCAGAATCGAATGGCTCGATACTCGTATAATCTTGAAAGTGAAGTTAAAAAATAAATATGTCAATAATCGAACTTAAAGATATGAATTGAGTGTCATTTGATGAGTAACTAAGAACAAAGGAGAGAAATATAAAAAAATGAAGTATTTTATTACTAGAAAATTCATAAATGAAGTAGTTAATTGTAAGGTTATCATTGTCCTTTTTGGAGTGTCGAATATTGTAAAAGCCATTTGATTGTAAGGAGAGGAGTTCACACATGTTTTTTTCCACATTGTGTCGCCGGAGAATTCGAATGCCACTACATCTTTTTATTCCTAAAAAACGATGATCTACTAGTTCGCTGCCTCAATGGAGGTGAATTGGATTGGGCGAAACCGATTATTGATTTCTTTAATTAGTTACCACGATCAAATTCAATAAAAATAAAGTCAAATCTTATATTTGAGAGCAAGACAAGGATTTTGCTTATCAAACGATTGAGATCTAAAATACTATAAAAGTACAATCTAAATTAAGTAGAGAGCACATTCAAACTAAATAAATAAAAAGTAAACTAATGTGGTATTCTGATCTAATCTATTAGATATTGATGTTGGACAAAATTTTGTTAATTAAGATTCTATACAAAGCACTATTAAGAAAATATTCCTTCTGTGAGGATAGCAATAGAAATATAAGAAAAAATGTAGACAAAAAAATAGAGAGGAGGAGACTTTCTTCTTCTTTCAAGTGTATGTTAGTCATCCTTCGAATGTGAATAACATCTCAATTTATAGGATGAAACCATCCAATGAAAATTACAAATATTAAGTGCCCAAATTAATAGGTACATATAACCACCTAATGGAGATTACAAATATTAAGTGCCCCAATTAATAGATACATATAAAATATAAAAATGTTAGTGTATGTGTATGAACAACCATACAAATGATATGTATTTCATAACACTTTTCAAATTTTAACAAATTTTAAGTTAATGCGGTGTTACCTGATCTTAAGTAGTGATATTCGAGCATCAAAAGATTCTATTGATTCATTCAATAAAAGGAAAGTTGTCTTTCTATCACGAGTTCTATACTCCAATAATCATCCAGGTCAGGTTATCCGCATGAGCGTAGCTCAGTTGGTTCCAGGGATAAATTACACCAAATAATCATCTAGGTCCATCTACATAACTTTATATATATGGGTAGCCAAGTTGGTGTAGCAGTAGAGCGCGGGACCGCAAGGTCGCGAGTTCGATCCCCTGCATAAACCTTCTTGGTTGAGCCTGTCACACATGGCTTGCCAAGTGTGGTTAATCGGCTGACGTGGTTTGCAGGCTATTGCGTCAGCCCGGGGTTTACCCTGTGCGCACTCGAAAGAGTAGCGGCTGCGGGTTCCTTCGTCAAAAAAAAAAAAAAAAAAAAAAAAGGAAATACTAAAATGGACCTCAAATATGTTACTTGCCAACCTTTAAGAAGTTTTGTTAGCTATTACCGTCAGAAAGGATATATTAAAAGTAAAATTTGATCTTTTCTTTTGTGCTATATATGCGTTTATACTTTACTTTTTTTTCTTTCTTTTATCTCTGTTTTGACAGTTTAAACCTAGACACACTAATTTCTTTTCAATCTGAGAGCGGCATGATAAAAGAGAGTGTCTGACTAGACGATTATTAATCAACTCTGAAGGTTGCTCCTAAACGGAAGGAAGTCCTTCGTTATTCGTGTGGCTCCGCCTCATTACTTTCAAAAGAACCTAAAATGCATGATGATTTCGCCGCCTACCTGTTTAGGTGGCACCATCGAGTAAAGAACGTTCATGCGTTGATACTTTCAGTAAGCTCATTTATCTCTTTCGATATAATAACAAGATCTTATTTAGAACAAGTGATTTTCTTGATTGATTAACTGGTCACATTTAATTCATAAAAGACATTTGTAATTATTTATTAGAACTTCTTGAGATATATAACAATGTAATCTCCTCATTTATGTTGGGAAAGATTGTTCTAACTATCTTATCATTAAATTATTTTTATTATTTGAGTATTAGAGAAGCATCATTTGTATAAGCTTAATGGACCATTCAAGCCCGTTAAATTACCTAGTTTATTTATAACTCGAGGACCAAATAGTGCAATCTGCCCTAAACTAAAACCCTCACAGTCACTTCAACTATTCGCACGGTTTCCGTAATGGCCGACGGGGAAGCACTATGTGAAGCAGCTCGGAACGGTGAAATCAACATAATTAAATCTCTAATTAGTTCCGGCGCTGACGTCACCTACTTTGACTACAACGGACTTACTCCGTTAATGCACGCCGCCAAACACGGCCATGCTGAGGTGGCAAAAGCTCTTCTAAATGCTGGTGCACCGTGGAATGCCCTAACTCCTTCCAATGTATCCGCAGGTGACTTCGCTATGGATGCTGGTCATCAGGATGCCTTTGACGTTCTTCTCAATTCCGGTGCGCTTACTTTTAATTCATCATGTTCTCTTCTTATGTTGTGGACGCATTATTATTACTTTTGCTATATATTGCCAAATATTTAAAATCAATCCACAACAGGCGCATGAAGGCCAACTCGATGTGTTTTAACTTTTAATACAAAAGGAGTGATAGTTTAGGACCTTTAGGTTGTTAAATGGAACAATGGATAGATGAGACATGAAACTCGCAAGAAGGTAATATTTTAGGTAGGTAAATGGAACAATGGATAGATGAGGTATGAAACTTGCGAGAAGGTAATATTTTGGATAGGTAAATGGAACAATGGATAGATGAGGTATGTAACTAGCGAAAATGTGGTAGTTTATGTGTGATTTTGACCATTAACTTAATAATAAACTTTGCGTTGTTAATACAGTGTCTGACTTCCTATATAAAACTCAATATAAGTAATAGTAACGGCATAACTTTTGAGAGAAAATTATGTATTCTTCTATGTGAAGATAGAATGTGGAATTATAATATATGCATTAGAAATACCTAGATAAGAGAACTAAAAAAAAAGGGTAGCCCGGAGCTCTCCCGCTATGCGCGGGGTCCGGGAAAGGGCCGGCCCACAAGGGTCTATTGTACGCAGCCTTATCTTGCATTTCTGCAAGAGACTGTTTTCACGACTTGAACCCGTGACCTCTAGGTCACATAACAACAACTTTACCAGGTACTGCTCTTCGGGATAAGACAACTAACATCACAAAAATACTCTTAATGTAAGGGGACTTGTTTAGGTATCACATTTACCTCATAACAATCCGAGTGTTGTTATCCAATGCATGTAATTTATGTACTAATTCGGAACGAAACAACCTGCTAGTCTATGTTATTTAGCTGTATAATTCTGTCTCGTTTTAAGCATAGGGAATATATGTACTCTCTTCGTTCCATTTTATACGATGATGTTTGACTCATCACATAGTTTAAGATATTAGTTGACGTCTATATTTTGTTAGTGCTAGTTGAAGAATATAGCTTGAGTAATGGTTTAAAAAATAGTTTGATGAAGAATGTTATCTGTGGGATGGTGTATATTACCATATTGGAACATCACAAATGGAAAAAGTGTCATAAACTGGGGACAGAAGGACTTATTCGTATCTCATGCAGAAAATAACATTTAAAAGTATATAATTTATCATTAAATTTTTAATTATGGTATTGTAATTATTGTTGTCTTTTTCCCAAATACGCCTGAGAGTCAAACGTTATTTAAATTTAAAATTTCCAGAGTAAAAACTAGTATCAGAAAGGGCGACTCGAGCCGTTATTCTCTTTTATACAGTGTGTAGTTCAACTAAAATTCTGAGGTTGTTTAGCTTAATATTACTGATCAAACATGCTTATTATTGGTACAGCAATCCAGGCAGAATTAATCCTTGGAACAATTGCAAGGAAGGAGAAAGCTACGGGGAACTCCGATGGGAACTATTTAGATGATAGAGTTACTTTTAGTGAAGATAAGATTATGGACTCTGATAGTAAGGCTGTTATGATGGCTTGGGAGAAGCCATTAATGGAAGCTCACGCGAAAGCTGTCTGCTCAAATGGTGGGCACATACTGAACATTGGATTTGGTATGGGGCTTGTAGATACCGCCATACAGCAATATGCACCTTTATCACACACTATTATTGAAGCTCATCCAGAGGTATATGACCGTATGATGCGCACAGGTTGGGGTGAGAAGGAGAATGTGAAAATCATATTTGGTCGGTGGCAAGATGTCATTTCTGAACTTGAATTCTATGATGGTAAACTTCCACTTCTTCCCGTCCTATTTCCAAAAGAAGAAAGAACCCGTTTACTCAACATATGCTATAATACACTTTTGATTTTTGGTGTCTTGTTAGTGCATTGTTGTTTTAATCATGAGTTTCTTCCCTATACATTTCACTTTTGATAAGTTTAGAAATCACTCTCTCATCATGCCTGTGAACGATGAAGGAAAATCTGATATACTACTTCAAGGTTTCATCGCACTTAGTTAGCGAGGAAAACTTGAAAACCTTTCAGGAAATCATATCATTAAGATATCATTTTAAACTATGAAGTTACTCTTTTTCTTCCTTCATTATACTTCTATGTATCCCGAATTGATAGTTGGTGCATGATTCCTGTTGTCATCAATATTATGATTTTACATTATTCTGAAGTTTGTATTGGTGGCTGTTAATACATTTTTCTTCAGGAGATATATGCACTATGCACAATCTTCATTCTTAGATGTGTCAACTGAAAGGCACTGCTCTGTACATAAAATTCATGTCCTCTCTAAAAAACAGTGTAGGATGTGTTTTTTTATCTTCATGAGGGAGTAATTTTCAGTCGAGCTACTAGTTATTGATTTCATATGCTGATTCTTGCTGTTCCAATGACATTAATGCCTCACAACAAAACAACATACAATGCGTTTTATAACTTCACTTGCTAGCAAAAGCAATAACACAAATAATAAGCGGCATGGCCGGTTAAAATGATCAAAGAGTGTCAAGTCGGTCTACTTCTATAACTTGATGAAGCAAAAAGTTTTATATTTCCAATGTTGTAATAATCAACATGTCAGATAATTATTTCAGCTCAGTTCTCTATAGCTAGATAAAAGTTTAGCTTCTATCTGTTGCCTTCTTTTCTCATCTTTGTGATTTTCTCTTAACGTGTATCTACTCTGTTCTGCAGGCATATTTTTTGATACTTATGGGGAATATTACGAAGATATGCGGGAATTTCATCAATATCTTCCTAGATTATTGAAGCCTGGTGGTATATATTCATTTTTTAATGGTTTATGTGGAGGTAACCCTTTCTTTCACATCGTTTACTGTCAGTTAGTCTCTCTAGAACTTGAGAGTTTGGGATATTCTACGCAGCTGATACAATTACCAGTGAAGGATTGTTTAAGTCAATCAGTGTGGGAGGGTGTTAAACAGAAGTACTGGCAGTTGGATACGTATTATCTTCCTGTTTGTCTGTCTATGAGCGAATAAGAATGATATTTATGGAGCACCAATAATGTGGCATCAGATGAGTGCCTCCTATGATCCTCTTCTTTTCTTGTTGTGTATTCATTTTGTAACAAAGTTGGTAGTATTTTCACTATCTTCGGTTTTGAGATATTATTATGCTGCTTATATTTTCTTAGCAATTGGGATTGTTTGTGTGGATCAATGCATTAATGCTATTTCCAAGAAAAAACCCAAAGAAAAGAAAGGGAGTGTAGGTGTTTGACATTTGACGCTTTCTTTACTATTTCCTAAGCTAACTATTCTCTACAATTATTAAGTACATGAATCTTTTTACTTTACAAATCCATTAAAAATCTCTTCTTCCTTCCTAGAGCACTAATTGCTCCCTCCCAACCCCAGCTTGGGCGGAGCCAAGTAGGGTCGAGGGCGGAAAATTACACTGTTTGTACATGGTTAAAATTATTTTTATGTATATAGCAGATGTTGAAGCCCCTTTAGCTTCTTCGTGTGTTTACTTAATATTTTGAACTCCGTAAAAATCCAGACTCGGCCACTGCCTCCCACCAAACAAAAAAAAAGTAAAAATGGGTGTGGATGACGTTGGAAAAGGATTGAAATTTGATGCTTTATTTACTATTTCAAAACCCAACTATTCTCTACAATTATTACATATTTTATTTTAACAAATCCATTTATAAATCTCTTCTTCCTTCCCAGGACCCAAACTGCTCCCCCCCACCTACACACACAGGGGGGGGGGGTAAGGAATGTTGAAAAAGGGTTTGAATTAGAGAATCTAACTTCCTTTGAATCCTTTCTCTGCCTTCAACCTTGTTCCTTTGAGAGAAGAAGGGGTTGCATCATGCTCTGTTCTATTGCTGTTTGAACTAAAAATTAGTGAATGTTTGAACCCTCTTTGTATTCTAATGGTAATGTTTGTTCACTAAGTGATAAAAAAATAAACGGGTCAAGAAACCTTTTTCCCTTTTCCAATTCTCTTTTTGTGCTGGAGAAAAAGTTGAAAGGTGCTGCTGGTTCTATAGGTGGAGTGAAGAAACTTGGTAATGTTAGTTTCCTAGAATACTGTTCATAATAGATTACCCTCTTTTCTCCTAGTGAAATCATTTGTCGAACTTTAAAGGCTGTTGGTATTTGGATTTTAAATGAAGAGAGATGGTCCCAACTTGTAAGTCATATAGTTAAATCAGCAACATTGCACTATGGAATGGGTTCTGAACCCTCTATATCTCAAAGAAACTAAGTACTTGAAAAGTCGAAATTACCTAATAGGAGCGTGGAGCTAGAATATTTTATGCCTCAAAGTAAAATGCTCGAAATAACATGTTGCAAAATGCCTGAAAAAGAGCATCCACTTGAAGCCCCAAATGCCTAATAGCAGCAACAACTCGAAAGCTGATTTTGAGAAAATTAGGAAGAGTAGTAACACTATGCGTGAATGTTGTGAAATTCATTCTCTGGAAACCTGGAGTAACTACATTGAGGTTTATATCTGCTCTCAAAGGCCATGCTGAATTGTTACACTTGCTTAAACCTCCTACGGACATAGGTTGAAACTAGAATTTATTAACTCTCATTTGCTGTTAATTCTGGAATGATGTTATCCTTGTCTCTTCATATAAGAGAATTTATTCGCCTTTGATAGCCATTGGAAATAAAACCTAGTTTACCCTCTTACTGACCAAAAGAACTTACTTTACCCTCTTGATTATGTTTGTCGCACAACATGCTTCAAGGGATATTTAATTGCAAGTTGAGACATAATGCAAGCTGACCCGGACATCACCGTAATAATAAAAGATATAGTCAGTGACTGAGATAAGCGAGAAAGCCAAATTATATCCACCTGTATTGTGTGGTTCAGTACATAATTATATCTGGATAATACAGCACCAGCCTTTTGCTGGACAAATCAACCAACATTTTCCTTGTCTAGAATTGCCTAGGCCTCTTAACTATAGGTCTGGCCTACTTGTTCAGTTGGTGGAATATTAGAGGAGTAACTGCTGCGCACTAGCACTTGTACATTTGCGGTGAATGCCTTAGAACTAGCAGAATCATGTCCAGCTGAAAGCAATTGGGCTTGCAACGACGTGTTGTCCATCTGACCACTCCAGTCGAGCGAAGTTAGTTGTGCCTGATGGCTTGGAACTAGCAGTGAATGTCACAGTGTAGGTTTTCTTTTCGTTCTTTCGACTGAAAGTAAGTGTTTGTGGCTCAACCAGAATATTCACTTTCTGTGCTTCAGAAGGGACCGAGACCTTGTATGTTGCTGGGTTTCCCACATTTGTTAGAGTCCTTGTGTATCTGGTCACTGTGGGTGCACTACTATTTGCATGTTTACCCCAGGCCGTTTCCAAAGGAATGGCAAAAGACGGGTAATTAAGATCAGCAACTCTATACTCCTTATTTTTATCACAGGAGATTTCTCTCTTCGCAATGACCTTGATCATACTCGGGCTGTAGTCCAAGGCACATAGGAAGTTTATATAGTCATCGACTGTGAGATCATACACTAAACCAGGATTGACAGCTGCTGTTGGATTCACATGTCCAGCACCATAATCAAATGGTGTAGATGACAATCCTGTTGCAACATCCTCAATTGTTTTCCCGTTCTTGTATGTGCTATAACTTGTAGTCATCAGTGCTGACCTTATAGCTGCTGGGCTCCATTCTGGATGGGCAGCTTTGAGTAGTGCTGCTAGCCCACTTACATGGGGACATGACATGGAAGTTCCAGAGATGATGTTGAAATCTACATTCCTGGTGTCTTCTTGCAAACCAGTTGGTCCAACTTTCCCTGTCCAACCAGCAAGAATATTAACACCTGGTGCTATCAAATCAGGTTTAAGTATATCTGGTGTGATTGGGTTTGGCCCTCTGGAACTAAAAGCTGCAACAACTGGCGATGGCTGAACACCCAGCTTGGTACCTCTAAATTCAATTGTGGCAGTTGGATTACTGTTAGAAGCTATGTATTGTTTGATCAAGTTGCCAGCAGTTTGACCAACTGCAGCTGTAGGTATGAGATGTGCATCAGCAACCAACTCGTCTCCATAAGTATCGGTGTTTGCCAGAATCATCCCTATTCCACCAGCACCCTTCACAACCAAACCCTTTTGTGCCCTTGCATTCATTCCCCGTTCACATACGACAATTTTTCCAGCAACTTTTTCTGGAATCAGACTACCACTTGTGCATAAATTTCCATTTGATGCTTGGCTGGCATTTCCAGCATACACCAGTGGCATCAGAGAACTAGGCAATGCCTTTCCACTGTAAAGTGATACTCCATTGAGTTTTTTCCCATTTCCAATGCTAATATATGCTGGAAATTCACGGTCCATGGTTCCTGCACCTACAGTAGTTATCCATGGTGCAACATTGGATAGGGTCCCCGAGCTTGGACCGCCATTCCCCGCTGAGCATGAGACAAAGATTCCTTGAGAAGCTGCAGAAAATGCTCCAATTGCAACTATGTCCCTATAATAATCAGAAATTGTGCCACCAAGGGATAGTGAGAGCACATTTACACCATCTATAACAGCCCGGTCCATTCCTGCTAGTATGTCGCTGCTAAAACATCCTCCGGCCCAGCATACCTTGTATGAAGCCACTCTTGTGTGTGAAGCCATCCCATGTGCTGTACCGGCAGCATAACCAAAGAGGCTAGCTCCGGTTACAACCGAGCCAGCTGCTGTAGTTGCAGTGTGTGTACCATGGCCATCGTCGTCCCTTGGTGACTTGGATTCCGTGGTCTCATCAATTGCCCCGAAAGCTGCTTCATAACCCTGTGAGAAAAACCTCGCACCAATGAGTTTCCGGTTACAGCTTGATGCGTTGAAGTTCTTGCCAGTTTGGCACTCGCCCTTCCAGCTCGTAGGCACTGGACCTAGTCCAGTGTCATCAAAACTTTTTGATTCAGGCCAAACACCTGTGTCCAGCACACCAATAATGACCTCACTCCTTGCCTCAGTCTGAAGAAAGAATGATCTACTTTCGTGTCCTTCAAGTCCCAGAAATGTAGGGGATCGAGTAGTGTGAAGCTCGTATTTCACTTCCTCGTGGACCGAGAGAATTCCTGGTTGCTGTTCAAGTGATTTGGCTTCATCAGCTGTTAGCTGTGTTGAGTAGCCATGGATGACACTGTTGTAGGTGTAAAGCACGTTGGCGCTCTTGGATACCGACTTCAAAGATGAGTCATACCACTGAGTATGATCATCAAAATCAACAGGCATGTTGGACTTATCCATGTGAATTATGTAAGTCTTTTTCTGGTTCTGGCCTGCATCAACAAACACATGAAACAACACTAGGACTAGTGTTGAAAGAAACATGCGCCGGAGTCTTTCCATTTTTTTGAGGTTCTTAGTGTCAGGACACCAGAAGGTGAAAGTTAGTTCTCTACTGAAAAGAAAGAGCTTTTTATTTTCCTTTGGTGGAGAGGGGGTGGGGTGTTGAGTGATAGCCACTAACTGGCTATCATATGTAATGCTGAAAGGTGATAATGGTTCATTGAGTGGCACACATTGGTGGCTTATTTATAGAGTAACCAAGGAGTGCTCGTATATAATTCATTGGGTTCAAAATTTCTCTGTTCATCTAGGACCCACTTAGTTGACATAATTGAATCTCGTCAAAAAGATTCAACTATTTAATTTCCCAATCAAATGATGCAGCTTTTTGGAGAATCATTTTTCTATAATTTGGGCATACAATATTGTTTTGTACTACTGTCTGGTGCAGAGTCGTCAAGTGGAAGGTAACATTGTACGCTGTCTATCCCACTCGTGTGTGTAGCTTTTTACCTTTGTACGTACTAAAATAGAGAATATTGGCCTTTCCTCTGTTGCGTATTGAGTTAATATTGAAAGGTTATGTAGAACAGAGGAAAAACAAAGCCTGAAAGTAAAGTCTCAGAATTGAAAGGTGCAGTTTTAAACAGTAATTGTGCGAAGATATTGCCATCTCTATTCAATAGGAATGCAGTATGAGGGAGACAAACTGTTCCTTGTAAGGTGGGAAGTGATTTGCACTTGGAAGATTAGGATAAGAATCCTATGGACCACTGTACATACTTTGAAGCGAGGGATGTTTCTTAGCGTTTTTTTTTTGTAACAATGGTGTCTTTTATGGGGTATTTGATACCTTCCATCACCACATTATCGAGCAATTTTGGCCACCAATGCTTGAATAGATGGAAGAATGCCTATTGTTTTTGCCTGTACTGGGATTTGAACTTTTAGACCTTATGGTTCTCAACTTATTTTATCGTCCACGAGGCTACACTTTTGGGTGTAGCATTACTGAAATTAAGGATGTTCTTTCTGTTTTAACAATTTCTTTCGAACATTTTATGGAAATTTAAGCGAAAGTTTTTCCCTTTGTGCGTGCGAACTATTGTTAAAGGGTCAAATTTGCCCCTATGCGAAATGGAACAGACTTGTCCTCTGTTAATAGTTGGGGTCAAATGTGTCATCGTCCTTACTAAATTAGATTAAATTTGCCCTTATTTTTAAAAAGTGGAAGATTAGCACCCGGTGATGCCACATGTCTCACAATTAAGGATTAATTTTTAAATGGAGGGAGCAAATTTGAACCATTCCCATAGTTCAAGAACAAATTTGACTCTTCTCCCTAAATTTTGGGTTTTTAATTGTGTTCCTCCTCTCTCCGCATCACTACCTCTACCACCGATCACCATTTGTTCCTCCTTGTCTCTCCATCACCTCCACTAGACCACTACCGCCTTCTCTTCCCTTCCCTTCCTCTTTTCTTTCTACTGACCACCGCTAAACGACTTGAATATGCAACATAGAAAATTATTTTAGTATAGGTGTATATCTGCATAGAGGTCGAGGGAGGAAGAAAGAGTAGTTGTTGGTAGAGGTAGTGGTGTGAGAGAAAAAGGAGGAATAATAAAATAAATTAAAATTCAAAATTAGGAGGATCAAATTTGCCTTGAACTATGCAAAAGATTCAAATTTACCTTTGGTTTTAAAAAAAAATAATCCTTAATTGCGTGACACGTGACAGTGTTAAGTCTCCGTCATTTGAAAATAAGAGCAAATTTAACCCATTTTAGTAACGGCGATGACATATTTGACCCTAATTATTAATGGAGGTCAAATTTGTCCCATTTAGCATAGTTCAAAGGCAAATTTCACCCTTTGCACTTGTTTTAAATATTTCCCCAAAATTTAAGAGAAGAATTGTGCTTTCAGGAACATTGTGACGATTTAGAGAAGCAGCATTTTTTTAAAAAATTACGGACTTTCGTTGCTAGTGAGGCAACCAATTCAACTCTAACTGATATTGGTAGATGTTCTTTGTACTCCATAAACCTCAGGATCAAAGTAGTTTTTGTTCGTTCTCAGAATATAATAATTTGCGTGAGTGGGAATTTGCACACTAAAAGGAGACAAGAAATCATATCTATGAGCTTTACACATCATTTTCCATACCAGTATATCTTTTAATTTATTATTTGTACAAAAAAAAAAAGATTCCTTTAATTTATTTTCTCCCATTAAAAACTAACAAAAAATATTTTTCTGATTGAAGGTGAATGAACGAAAAAGGTATTAGATCGTCCAGTATTGATCGAGTCGAGTGATTCTATAAATGAAAAAAGAGAAGAAATTTTGGACAAATTAGAAAATCGTGTATCACCTCAAAAGAGAAACGAGAAGATGAATAAGATATGTGATAATGCTTATTAACAAATGGAAGGAAAATGACTTAAATATTGGCCATTTTTTGTTCTGCTTTCACATTAAAATGTCAGCTTGGATGGTCCAAGTTGAGATTTTTGTCTAGTGGCTATACAGACAACGTAATCGTTTTAGTACCATAAGGTCATGATCAACATAATTACTCATTATTCCACTAATGAATACTATCTTCCTGATTATTATTACCAGCATTTATGCTGCAAAGCTAAATTTTGCTTCTACTTGTGTTTTTGGATAAATGTACTATTAATCTACTTGGCCTATAATGGAAAGGCCACTAATAATTTAGGTTTAGCTAATTTTCTGCAATTTTTGGTTCATGGAATGTCTCGATCACATAGTAAATTGACTCTAAATTCCATGCTATTCTTAGTGAAAAATGATATCATTGACAAGAAAACAACTTATTTATAGTCTGGAAATTAGCTGGACATGGCCCTACCTGTCTACCACTAATAATTAGCTAAAATGATTGATGTAGATTTAGTTTTATGTGGTTTCGAGTGAAAATCATCATCTCGTATGTTCCATTCTATCAACTTGGATGTTGGTGCACTGAAACCCTTGGTTAATGTTGCGGCTATAATGACTAATGAGGACTCTGTTTATTTGTATTCGATTTAAAGTTTATATATATTTGCTCTGTTGTTTGAGTTATCAGATAATGTTTATTACCCCAACTATCTATTCTCATAGGTAACTTAACCTTAAGGTGTGTGTGTTAAAGAGTTAAAAGCTAGAATTATTTGATATTGGAGCACCAGGGGCAACATGTTGACCTTTTATTGTTTGTAAAAAGGAAAACAAATTGTATGCAAAAGATTGGAACAGAGTTCTTGTTCTTTTTTGTGGAATATGTTATGTTGGATTTGTGAGTCCTCATGACAACAAACATTATTTTGACACTAACTATAAAAAAGAAAAGAGAATGTCATTATAAGCTTTTAAAACTTGAGTTACTATTTGTTCTCAGTAAATTAAGTTATTTGATTCACATATTTGTTACTAATTTATAAAGATTAAAGGTACATCTTTCAGTCTTCAACAGTTATTAGCAGATATACTTCTTTTTTATAAAAAAGAATCTTTTAAAGATGCATGGCCGACTGTTTTATAATTAGTCTGCTTTAGAATAAATAATAATCATACTAAATTCCAGTATTAATGAGTTTGATAACAATTGGTGAGTCCAGCCTCATTTCTTTGGATTATTATTAGCCCTATGTTATGTTCCCTACATATATCATTTTCATGTTGTAATCAACTCTCAATTTCAACCTTAACAATGACAGCTGCCAGACAGAGGTTTGATCAGTCGCCATGAGCTAACAGTCTTTGATGAATCTTCTAAAATACAAATAACTATAGGCGTTTTGTCGGATTCGTACACGCAACAGAATTTAAAAATTTATATTTCAAATCCGACATGGCGGTCAAACTATAGTATGATTATATAATGTAAAGCATATAGTAAAATGTAATACTTCGAACGAAGACTTACATTTTGTAGCAATTTCGGAATCTTCAAGCTTTTGTGTACGCCGAGGGTGTGCACGCAAATGTTCTTCGATTTGCAAATTTCGAAACTTTGATGTAATTTCTAACTCTTGGAATGCTAGGAATTTCAGCAGAGTTTTAGAAGAGAATACTCTCTTGGTTTTGGGGTATAAGAAATGTGAGGGGAACCCTCTTATTTATAGCTGAAGAGGACAACTAGGGTTCCCCAAATGGGCCAGCCCATTAAAACCTCAGCAGACTGGGCCAACATTCGGACCTACTGGACGCGCCTCAACGCCGCGACGCTGCATAAGTGGCGCCACGGCGCTTGACGCTGCCAGCGCTCGAGTCCACGACGCCACTACCGCCCCATTTTTCTCGCTTTATTTTCCATTTCTTTATAATGTCTCGATCATCAACCGAACATATATATAATCTCTAATTACATCCTTGAATCAACGGAACATTTGATTTAGTGTTACCCTTCAGGCCTTTACATATCGACACTAATAACATTTGGGTCTACACTAATTCCTTGATCGCACAAGATTTAACTCAATATGTAAAGTATAGTTACACGTAACCTGTGAACTGAACCTCTATGTGGGAAGATAAAATCCTTTCATTCACGACACACTCTATCAAACTTAGGATTTGTCACCCTATCCAAATGACTTGATCATTATACCTCATCTATATTAGTTGACAACAAGACCATATCAAAGACATGTCCATTGCATTGACCAATGACTTAGTCAACCTAATACCATATGAGAATCTGAGTGTTCTTTTGAATATACATTCGAGGAATGAATCCTAATCTTGGCTCAACTATCACCTTTAATCTACTTCGTAATGTACCCAAAACAAGTTGCGTCTCAACCTATAAGACATTTGAGCTTAGTACATGATCAAAGTACATTACTCCGTAAACAAGGTGGTATCGACCTCAAGTCTAAGGACTTCTATCTCCCACACGCCGATGACATTTTTGACATAACAAAACAGTGCATCAGCAGGGTATACCAATACTTCAACAAGTATCCATGCGTCCATCATGAGTTGCCATAACTCGTAGCAAGTGAGACATACTACACCCCCTAAGGATATGATGCAGACCACATGTCGACGTATCGCATATCATCGATATCCCATTTTCGATGATCATTAGTTGAGGCAATTTAAGAGCTACGTTATAATATTAATTCTCACATTATTAATAACCACGTAAACTCTAGGGATGCATTTACAGAATATTAAAAACAATCAACTAATAATTCAACAAATGCAAATGCCATAATATTAATTATCATTAATATAAATACGAATGTGTATAAAGTACATTTTGTGCTAATACTGATTGTCTCTAGGACATACATATACTTTCAACAACAACAATCCTACCCTTCCCAGAATATGCTTGGCCATAAAATTTGAAATTTGATTTCGTTTCTAAGTGCATATTTCTTATAAAGTTTTAAAGTTAACACTTTTCCTCGCTGATCAAGCTTTTAACTGACGAACATATGTCTCGATTAAAGACAAATGAGATAGGGAGGGATTGATAATAGCTTATTATCTACTTAATCGATTGAACGTACAAAAGTGAACTCCCTCCCACCACCATCATCGCCAAGACGATGATTTTTTTGTATTTAACGCGGGTGTATTCAAGTGTGTGATCATATCATTTAAAAGTTTAAGTTGTTAGAGAAAACATATTTTTATTTATTTAATTATATTCTCAACATGCCCCTCACTTGTGAGCCTGATTCGTTTTCATGGCCAAATATGTAGATTTCTTTTTGATAATGTGTGGCGGTGACATTCAAATACAAGACCTCTGTTTACTCTAATATCATATTAAGGTACGGCTATCTCATTAAAAGCTCAAGATGTAGAGAGAATACACTATTATTTACTTAATTCTATTCTCAATTTGAGAAATTTCAATAATTATTTTCATTTAAATTAATAGGTCTCAAGACATCAATCAAAATATATAACTGTAATGTGGTTGAGTTTAGTAGGGAAGTTAATTGGTCATTTCTTTCTCCAATACGTAGGTCATAAGTTGCTGAATGCAACACTTCGATGTCTACTAAGTGATGTATGAGATGGGATTTAATTTGTTCAATTTATGGTTCTCTTGTATGGTTCAGTCGTGTAGACAACGGGGAAGAACTAAGACCCTCCCCACCCCTACCCCCACCCAAAGTTCCACAATTTTTCTGTCTCCCCCGCTTTTCAACTTGAACAGCTTTTCCACAGCAAGAAATTATTTTTTTTTGTTGGGAGGGTGCGCCCACATGTTTGAATTTGAGGGTAAAGAGCTCGCTTGTTATACGGGATCCGACGTATCCAACAGAGCGAAACAGTGTTCCATTCTTTTCGGCGGCATCCTCAGCGGGCCCTCCCCTTTCTGACTGGACTGACTCGGGGAAGGGTCAATCTCCGGAGGAGCATGCTTCACAGCCACTCATTCGTCCTGACCAAATAGTAGAATCTCTCTCTCAGCAATTCTTTTCTCCGCTCATCAACTCGTCTCGACGAGAGGCCAAAAGCAGGAAAAAAAAACACAATTGATAGTATTTTTTGGAATAATTACCAGCCAAAAATATTTTTTAATTCCAAAAATACTAATTACTTTTGTAATGGCAATATTGTTTTTCAAGAAAAAGAGAAATGTAAGGGTTGAAAATCAGTATTATTCATCAAAAAAGCCCACCTCAATCGTGGTGACACGAGTCACCATACACTTAGCTTCATGATATAATTCAATTCAGGAAATAGTACTAGTTGAAAGTATGTATGTCCTAGAAACAATTATTTTAGGAGCAGATGTACTTGAACACATTCATATTATTAATAAGATTAATATATACTTGACATTTGCAATTATTGAATTATTATTTGATTGTTTATATTATTCATTAATGTGCATCCCTTGAACTTACATTGTCATTAATAGTATGAGATATTAATGATAGAGTATAGTTCTTAAAATAGCCTAGACTAATGATCATTGAGAATGAGATATCAATGATATGTTATAAGTCGACATGTGGTCTGCATCACATTCTTAGATAATGTAGTATATCTCACTTCATCGCTAGCAATAGTTGCTAGTGATGGACACATGGATACTCTTAGATGAGTATTGGCATACCTGCGATAAACTATTTGTTATACATGTCTAGAGTATTATCGACGTGGGAGATAGAGGTCCTTAGACTTGAGGTCAATATCGCCTTGTTTACGGAGCAATGCACTTTGATCCTGTCCTAAGCTCAAATGCCTTATAGGTTGAGACGCGGCTTGTATTTGGTGCATTACGAAGTAGATTGAAGGTGGTAGTTGAGCCAAGAATAGGATTCATTCCTCGATTGGAATTTCGAGAGAACACTACCTTCAGAGATGTTAGGTCGACCAGTCATTGGCCAACGCAAGAGACATATCTAGGATATGGTCTAGTTGTCGACTAATATAGATGGGATAAAGTGATCAAGCCATTTGGATAGACACTTGACAAATCTTAAGCTTGATCGAGTGTGTCGCGAATGAAAGAAATTTATCATCTCACATAGAGGTCTGTTTACTTGAGTCTTGTAAACGATTCACATATCGGGTCCGCCACCGACGCCTTCTGGTGAGTTCCGTGTGAACTTTGATTTGATCAAGTGCCGATGTGTGAAGGCCTAAAGGGTCACACTAAGTCGATTGTCTTTTCGGTCTAAGGGTATATTGAGATAATGTAAAATATCGGATTTTGAATCAAGATATTTTATAATAAATTATGAGATAATTTTTATTTGATGAAAATTAATTAATTAAGTTAAAATTAAATCTTGGATTTAATTAGAACTAAAACGTGCAGAAAATAAATAGAGGAGCCGCATAACAGTGGGCCCAGTTCGACTGGCCCACTGCAATTTAGATTTGGGCCAGGTCTTGAAGTCTAATTCAAATCTGATTTGGTTTAGGGTTTCCTCCACTATATATTTGGCACTTAACCCATAATTTCATAAGCACTTACTTTCACTTTCTGAACTCAAAGTTCAGGAAATAAAACTCTCTCAAACCTCTGCCAAGATTTTCTAGCTTTCTTGGGCAAAGGAATATACCGAAGCAAGGCTTGCACCCGGATTGACAAATCGCGTGCGCTCCCTTTAGTAAAGACTAACAAAGCTTAAACTGTAAGTTTTCTTCATGTCTTTGCAGATTTAAATTATCGCATAATCATACCAGACGACCTTTGTTGGAGCAAGTAAGTAAACAAAATTTTAAACTTCCGCTGTGCCTTACTTGTGTGTTTTACACCCAACAAATCTGTCACGACCCGACCCCGGGTCCGCGACTGGTGCCCTACCTGGGCACCCTTACAGGTATACATTAGAGATATACAGCGGAACATACATAAACTTAAACAATGAAATAAATTATAGGTCAGCCGATAAGGCTACCTCCCTGGATATAAACAAATCCAACAAGAAGCATTCTAAATTTTTTTGTTATAAAGTGACCCACAAGATATGGCTACAGACCTCTAAGAGTTTACATAACAACTGTGACGGGACAGGGCCCAGCCATACCCCTGAATGTACAAAAGTCAACGACTTCAGGGAGCCATACAAAAAACAAAGCCTCCGGAGAAATGGAGCTTTCCAGAACCGAACAGTGATCCTACGAGTGCGGATCAGCAAGCTATGTACCTCAACTCGCGACATTTAACGCACTCAAGGAGGTCAAGTACAAAATATGTACCAAGTATGCAAAATCAAAGTATCGTAATTTAAATCATAATAGTCAAAAGTACAGTGAAGACATATATGATAACCAAATTAACGACAATCGCGGCCTCACGTGGGAAGTAATGAAAGTCAGTTTTACCTTATACAACCCGTCTCAACATATGAACCATAGTCACACCAGGGTTATGAACCCCAACCCTCAAATATCCAAGCGCGCCCGTGGGATTCCCCATCACTGCCGACCGCTAGGTGTAAAATCTAACTCTGTGACGCGCCCGTGGCATCCTTCCTCACCGCTGCCAGACACACAAATCTAACCATGTATATACCTATATCCTCCGCCTGGAATCCCCTCACACCGCTGACCATAAAAGTAAATACAACCACGTGACGCGCCTGGCATCCTACCTCACCGTCGGCGTACACATACACAATACATACATATATACATATATCATGCCCGTGGAATCCTCATCTCGCACATGACTTCACGAGGTGTTCTCGCATCGTGGTAGCAAATCCACGGAACCAGGTGGTATAACGATCTTGGGGGTTTACCCCTCATTTATACTCTTACCCTGAAGAAGGTGGTATAACGATCTTGGGGGTGTACCCCTCATTTATACTCTTACCCCTCAAACTACATGCCTCGGAATCCCTCATCGTAAGCATGTCCCCGATGCATACCCGTGGAATCCCACATCACTGACGGTATGTCCCGGTAAACTCATACTAAGACCATGGAAACATACCCGTGGAATCCCACATCACTGTCGGTACATCCAAGTAAACTCATACTATGACCAGGGGAGCATACCCGTGGAACCCCACATCACTGTCGGTACGTCCCGGTAGACTAATAAGGAGGCAATGGAGGCATACCCGTGGAATCCTCCATCACTGACGGTACGTCCAAGTAAGCTCCTAACTTCTTTAGACTTTCATTAACATACAAAATGGATCTCATTTTACGACCTTAGGCACTTTCCATATCACTTAACAAGTCCTGGGAAAATTCAACCCAAAGTACTATGTATTTCTATTCTTTCCAAGATCCCTTTTCCACATAAGACCCCAAGATACTAACACCCGTAGTATCAAGGCTTACCTACATTTCAAACAAGTCACTATACTATTAGAAATATGCTTCGCTTTCTAACTCAGTGACCTCATTTTAAACTTTAAGCAATTGATGCCTTTAAATCGAATTGCCTTTCTTAGTATCCATTCTTTTATCTAGGCTTACCTTATTCGAGAAAAACCATTTCTTTAAGCTTCCATAAAGTTATTATAACCAACTTCCCACAAAGCCGTTATACTAACTTTATGCTTTAGAACCAACACATCCTTATCCTCCCATAAAGCCGTCATAACTAACTTCCCATAAAGCCGTTATAACTCTTTATGTCTTAGACCACTTTGCTCTCTCTATAACCAAGAGGCTTGTACTTCAATTCAAGTTACACTACTTTCAAAATACCTCAAAAATCTTAACTTAGAAAACAAGTTTCTTAACTTAGGAATCAGGTCCCTTATCTTTAGAATAGTTCAAGAATCAATACTTCCCGAATCTAGTATTCTATACTTGATCATGTCAAGAAATCCTTGTCTACCTTATTAGGATAAACCATTCTTATAACTCTTCCTTAAGGACACGTGAGTTAATTCTCTAACTCAACCAACTAGACATCCTTAAAACAAGTCAAATATGTCAAATGACTTCACTTCATTTAAAATCACGTACGTCCACCGTACCATATAGTTATAACTACTCATGCTCAAGAGATAAGAAGAGTTCTACATACCTCTTTTGCTTAATCCATTTGCCAAGTCCAATATGCCGTCCGTAGATGTCAACCTATAATGACCATAATACGTCTATTAGCTTCTAGCTTCAACGTAATATATTCTAATGAAAAGTCCCTTGTTCTACGGGAAATTTGGACAGCACTTCCTTTGTTTCTACTTACTATGCCACCTTTTTCAAGGCCGAAATTCAATAACCAACGCCACATTTAAGGCTCAATTCATTCAGCAATTACAAGGGGATTACACGCCTACTAATACGTGTAAAATTCCGCCCCACAACAACACAAAATAAACCAATAATTTCCATGCCATTCTTGGCCAACAATATAACCAATACTAAACCCCCTTTCAACTCTTTCCAATCCAAGTTCTTAAGTCTAACATGATATCTAGCCCTAGACATCTTCAACAATTACAATCTCCAATTACAACATGCGACGACCCAAATCTATTCAAATAAAACAAATTTCGTGCTCAACTCTATACTACTACAATAAAATGCCTTTAGCTCATAACCAAGAGAAAGGAAACTTTTACCTTAAGGAATAGCCCACAAAAGTCCCTTTTTCTTCCACCTCCTTCCACAAAATCGCCCACCGCTTCCCACAAGTTTACCCACACTTTTCCTTCTTGCCGCCCAACAATTTCCTCTTAGGCTAGGTTTTCTTGAAAAATCAAGAGAGAAGGAGAGGATCTTTCGGGAGGGTTTGAAATGAAATGGCCAAGTCTTCCAAGACTTGGCCCTAAAATAGACCACTTTCAGATAAAGGATGGGAGGACACTTGTCACCCTCCCATAGGTTTAAAACAAAAATATCCCCTTCGCTTACCATCACAAGACAAATCCGCTGCCATGCCGCTGGCCCACGGCACAAGGCCGCCACTTCCGAAAAGTTCTCGATTCGCGCGCCCTCGCATTTCAGCGCTGCAACCCCTGCGAACCCCCAGAACAACCGGCGCAGCCTCAGATTCCGCGCGCACTGCACTGAACCGAAAACTGCTGCTTTGCCTGACTGCGCACCAAACTTGAAACTTCCATAACTTTTGACTCCGATGTCCTATCGACGAACGGTTTGTTGCGTTGGAAACTAGATTCAACGAACTTCATACTAATATTTTAAAACTCTTCAAAACTCCTAAAGAACTAGGAGATATACCACTCCAAAGTTGACTGAAAGTCTGCCCACAACCTTTTGCCAACCCAACTTTCCAAATTCAAATCTTATTTCCTTTCGTATGTTCTTAACTTAACCTCTTGAATTTACGGGGTGTAACAAAATCCCTACAGTGGTATCAGAGTCCAGACTGGTTTAATGATTATACGATAATCTTTAACGACGATATATGGGATAATTAATTATTTTGATTTAAAACTGATTTCGTAATTTATTAAAAAAAATAAAAAATTGGAGTGAACAGTACCGTCACTGTTCCGACGTGAACAGTGTCGCGGTCACTGTTCCGGCGTGAACAGTGGCGGTTCCGGTGAAATTTTGGGTGATTCGACGTGTACCAATACCGTCTCCACTATTATCGAGAAATCCACTTTTAAAGATGGTCGATAATGGTGTTGAGAGGTAGCGGAATACGATGAAGTCGCCGGAAAAAGTCGCCGGAAACCGCCGATGGCGGGACTGTTTTCAGCCACCACGGGCGACGAAATCATTAAGTAATAATACCATCGTGTTCATCTCGATGAGAGGAATCTAATGGTGGTATTGTTGCTCGGCAACGATGACCGGAAAAGAAGCACCACCGACGGTTTTAGAAATCACCGGCGGCGCCACCTATTCCGGCCACCGTGGGCCACCAAATCGGTGGTGAAAACCACCGGTGAGTTCGTCCCGATGTGTGCCATCGTTTGGTAGATTTTAATTCCGTCAATTTCGCCCCGAAATCCGAATCCCAAATTTGATTTGGGGTTGGAATTTGTTTTGAAAATTTAAAATAGTTTGAGGACATTTTTGCAATTAAAATTAGGGTTTTAAAATTGAAGATTGGTCCTTAAATAAATCTGAAAATATTTTAAGTTCTGAAAATTACAAATTAGTCCCTGAGATATTTTCTGGAAATTTAAAAGTTTTTAAAATCAGCAGATTCACTGATTCAGTCCCTGGGTCAATCTGTAAATTTCAGAAAAGCAGATTTGGTCCCTGAGTAAATCTGTAAATATTTTAAGGTTCTGAAAATTATAGAAATACCCCTGGAAATTAAATTTTTAATTTCTGAATTATTAAGGGACTGTTTGGATGAGCAGAAAATTCCGAAAATTGAAAATTGAGTTTAAATTTTGAATTTAAATATTTTCTAAATTGAAACAAATTAATTAACCCACAATTATTGTTATTTGGCATATTATTTGATAATGTGTGCACAAATTAATTGTTTCTCTTAATTGTTTAATTGATTGTCATTTAAATAATTAGAATAGAGTCCGCAAATATATGTCTGGGTAGGCGGCGCCCAGTATTTGTTAGTCCGCAATTATTGTCTGGGTAGGCGGCGCCCAATAGTTATTTACTTTCAATGACCGCTATAATTGTATGGGTAGACGACGCCCAGTATGTGATTAAAACCATCTTATATCATGTCTATTGAGTTTGATGGTTTCTCATCTAAATGTGTTTAGAAATTGCATGATAGGATGTCATATGATGTATGATATAATAGTTGATCTTGGTCATAACCCTGAATTAGAATATTTCCCAAATTTAATACAAGTCTCATTTAAAATGAACGCGTCGTCCGTTATAATTGATTGTGGTGCAAAATTCTTTTCGGCGAGATGCGTATTTATGCCCCAGCATTTGCTCTAAGTATACGAGGACTCAGACCCTTTCATAGATGCATATAAATGTTGTAGTATGTGATAAACCTTCGTAAGTATTTACACCCCAGTGTTTGCTTGATGAAGGCTAAGTCCGCTTAGATGCATAATTGCAGTCGCATAACGGGGTTGACTTGCTAGGCTGTCTTGGCGCCCCAGTGTCGGACATTCGAGGGACGCAGATCGAATTGTTTAGAACATTCGGTCAACCAAGAGTTGCAAATTGTTTGCAATTGGTTTAGAGACCTACCAGATCGTGTTGTTGAAGTTATCAGCCTCAGCAAACGCGGAGACAACATGAGTTTGGATCTTGGCCCATTATGACCGTATTTGATATGAGTCCGTATTCTTTATGGGGTAAAAGAGTATGTTAAAATAGTGGGATCTAATTAAACTAAAGACCATGTTAGTTAGTTAATGACTGTGTTCAATAGAAATTATATTAAAGTATTAATTTCAAGTCTATCTTTTCTTCAGTTACAATGTCGAATCTGTCACTTAAAATGTTGGTTGAAACGAACAAGTTGAATGAAGCCAATTTTCCTGACTGGTTAAGAAATCTGCGTTTGATACTGCGATTAGAAAAGATTGAGTATGTATTGGATACATCACTCCCTACATTCCTGAAGATCAAGAGTATGCTCGCTTTGACAAAACAACCTATCGTAAATATCTTGATGATGTTGTTGCAAAGACAAATGTGTTATGCTATCTTCTATGACTCCAGAGTTACAAAGACAACATGAAAATACGGGCCCCAACGACGCTAGAACACTCAAGAGTTCTATGACTCACGCCTCGCATAACGGGTATGAACTGTTGAGAGATCTCTTTAAGTGTAAGCTGAACGAAGGGGGTCAGGTGTCACAACATGTTTTGAAGATGATTGGATTAATTGAGAGGTTGACTTCGATTGGAACGAAGCTGCCTGCAAATGTTTCTGTTAATCTAATTTTGAACTCGCTTCCTGGTTTCTTTGAGAACTTCATTGTGAATTACAACATGAATGGAACGAAAGCAAGTCTCCCAGAACTTCATAATATGTTGAAGACCTTCGAGTCGTCCACCTCCAAAGGTAAAGCTGTGCTCATTTGAGTCTCCCAGAACTTCATAATAGTTGGAACATTTGTTTTGACAAAGCAGTCAAATCGTTTAACTTTGTTAGAAGCAAGGAAGATCCGTGCGTTTATAGTAAACGCACAAATTAGAGCATTGTCTTAATTGTTATATATGTAGATGACATATTGATAATGGGAGGCAATAAAACTCTCATGCAATCAGTCAAAGAATGGTTATACAGAACCTTCATGATGAATGACTTGGGTGAAGCCTGCTACATTCTTGGAATTAGAATCTACAGAGATAGACCTAATAGATTGTTGGGGCTGTCACAGTCCGTATACATAGACAAAGTGCTAAAACGTTTCTCTATGGAAAATTCCAAGAAATGGAATCTTCCTATGGGTCAAGGCATCAAGTTGTCAAGGAAGGATTGTCCTTCCACAAAGTAACTTGAACGCACGAAGAGAATCCCATATGCTTCACTATAGGATCAATCATGTATGCCATGACTGCATAAGGCCGATGTGGCTCATGACTTAGCTTGACTTGAAAATTCCAAAGAATCACGGGAGGAACACTGGAAAGCAGTCAAGAGTATTCTTAAGTATCTTAGACGAACTAAAGAATACTTCTTAGTCTATGGCGGACAAGAAAAGCTAGTAGCTATTGGGTACACTGATGCTAGCTTCCAGACAGATCTTGATGACTTCAAATCTCAGTCTGGTTATGCCTTCATTTTAAATGGTGGAGTAGTTAGTTGGAAGAGTTCCAAGAAAGCTACAACTGCCGATTCGACAACAGAAGCCGAGTACATTGCTGGATCGGAAGCTGGTAAAGAAGTTGTCGAGATATCCGAGTTCTTAAAGGAATTAGGGGTTGTTCCAAGTACCAGTTGTCCAATAACGATTTATTGTGACAACACTGGTGCGATTGCTCAAACTAAGGAACCAAGATCAACGAATAGAAACAAGCATGTACCAAGGAAATACCACATACTCAGGAAGATGGTGGAGACAGAAGAAATAAAGATAGACTACATTCCCACCGATAATAATCTAGCAAACCCATTTACTAAACCATTAAGCTTAGTCAAGCATAATGGTCATTTAGAAAACATGGGCATTAGATACATTGGTGATTGACTCTAGGCCAAGTGGGAGATTGAAAGTATGTATGTCCTAGAAACAATCATTTTAGGAGCAGATGTACTTGAACACATTCATATTATTAATAAGATTAATATATACTTGACATTTGCAATTATTGAATTATTATTTGATTGTTTATATTATTCATTAATGTGCATCCTTGAACTTACATTGTCATTAATAGTATGTGATATTAATGATAGAGTGTAGTTCTTAAAATAGCCTAGACTAATGATCATTGAGAATGAGATATCAATGATATGTTATAAGTCGACATGTGGTCTGCATCACATTCTTAGATAATGTAGTATATCTCACTTACTGCTAGCAATAGTTGCTAGTGATGGACACATGTATACTCTTAGAAGAGTATTGGCATACCCTGCTGATAAACTATTTGTTATACATGTCTAGAGTATTATCAGCATGTGGGAGATAGTGGTCCTTAGACTTGAGGTCAATATTGCCTTGTTTACGGAGCAATGCACTTTGATCCTGTCCTAAGCTTAAATGTCTTATAGGTTGAGACGCGGCTTGTATTGAGTGCATTACGAAGTAGATTGAAGGTGGTAGTTGAGCCAAGAATAGGATTCATTCCTCGATTGGATTTTCGAGAGAACATTCAGCTTCTCAGAGATGTTAGGTCGACCAAGTCATTGACCAATGCAAGAGACATATCTAGGATATGGTCTAGTTATCGACTAATATAGATGAGATAAAGTGATCAATCCATTTGGATAGACACTTGAAAAATCTTAAGCTTGATCGAGTGTGTCGCGAATGAAAAGAATTTATCATCTCACATAGAGGTCTGTTTACTTGAGTCTTGTAAACGTACTTCACATATTGGGTCCGTCACCGACGCCGTCTAGGAGTTCCGTGTGAACCTTGATTTGATCAAGTGCCGATGTGTGAAGGCCTAAAGGGTCACACTAAGTCGATTGTCTTTTCGGTCTAAGACTATATTTAGATAATGTAAAATATCGGATTTTGAATCAAGATATTTTATAATAAATTATGGGATAATTTTTATTTGATGAAAATTAATTAATTAAGTTAAAATTAAATCTTGGATTTAATTAGAACTAAAACGTGCAGAAAATAAATAGAGGAGTCAAGATAATGGGCCCAGCTGATCGCCCATCGCATTTGGATTTGGGTCAGGTCTTGAAGCCTGATCCAAATCTGATTTGGTTTAGGGTTTCCTCCACTATATATTTGACACTTAACTCATAATTTCATAAGTACTTACTTCCACTTTCTGAACTCAGAGTTCAGGAAATAAAACACTCTCAAACCTCTGCCAAAATTTCCTAGCTTTCTTGGGCAAAGGAATATACCGATGCAAGGCTTGCACCCGGATTGACAAATCGTGTACGCTCCCTTTAGTAAAGACTAATAAAGCTTAAACTGTAAGTTTTCTTCCTGTCTTTGCAGATTTGAATTATCGCATAATCATACCAGACGACCTTTGTTGGAGCAAGTAAGTAAACAAAATTTTAAACTTTCGCTGTGCCTTACTTGTGTGTTTTACACCCAACAAATCCTACACTAGTACCATTGTAGCAGTTGGCAAGCCAAAGTCACCAGTTTGTTTCAAAACAACTTTATGTTTTTGACTTCTATATGTAACAGTTTGATGTCTACTAAGGTGATGTAAATGATAAAAAGTAGGGACCTCTTCAAAACAGTTATGTGTTCAATGGAAAGTAGATATGACAATGTTGATTTATAGTCCAGCATATTGAGCCAACTAATTTGAAGCTCAGAGTGAACATCAGAGGCGGGTTCAAGATTTTAAGTCGACATTATTGCTATTGTACTTACCGCTCTTTTGTGAGAATTGATATGATATTAACAAAAATATCTATTTTTTTAAAAAGCTTTAGCTCATGTATAAAGCTTGAACTATAAACTGTTGAAGGCTACATTTGTTACTGACAGAGATTCATGTTTGTTAAACATTGTCCAAACAAGTGCCTAGCGCCGGGACTCTTAGGACACAGCGCAGCGGCCCTTGCCCGTGAACAGTGTTCGGATTTTGTGTATATTTGGTATATATTAGAATTAGTCTTGTACCTTAATTACTATTGTAATATTACCATAATTGTATAGTTAGTCTCCTCAAATTTCTCTTTCTTTTCTCGGTTTTCGTGACCAAGCGCCGCGGCCCTTGCCCTCTAGAAAGTCCTTTCTCACAAATTCCATTCTCCGAATCTTCGTGTTTTATTCACCATGACTGATAAAAACACGTTTCATCCTGCCCTTACAGTTTTCAACATCAAGAGCGTTCTTCCTATTATTCTTGATTTAGAGAACGTCTAATCTGGGACGTGGGCGAAATTATTCAAGATTCATGCTATGACACATCAAGTTCTTCACCACATCATACCTCCAACTCCTTCAAAGGAGGGTGATACGGCGGCGTCTACGTCTACAACGGTTGTGCCCACCAACGAAGCAGACCCAGACTTATGGGGCATGCTTGATGCAAAGGTTCTCCAATGGATTTATGCCACTATATTCTTGGACCTTTTACAGACTATTATGGAACCCAACTCCAAGGCTATGACGGCGTGAAATCGATTGCGTGATATCTTCCAAGATAACAGTCATTCTCGAATTGTGATCCTTGAGCAGGAATTTTTCCAAGTTGCTATGACGAATTTTCCTAACGTTTCTTCTTATTGTAAACGCCTCAAAGACTTGACAGATCAGCTTCGCAACGTGGGTGCTCCGGTTACTAATAGTCGTCTTGTTCTACAGATGGTTACAGATCTGTCAGAGACCTATAACGGTGTTGCTTCGGTTATTCGTCAGAGTAATCCCCTGCCGGAATTTTATCAGGCTCGATCCATGCTTACATTGGAGGAAGTCGTATTGGCTAAGAAGGTTGCTATTGGGGCTAGTCATGTCGTCATGATAACTGAGTCTAATTTTTCTCCGACCGATTCCACCAATTCAAGCCACAATCGCAACAACAGTGGTGGTAAAAAAGGCCAAAATCGAAAAAATAATGGCAAAAATCGCAGCGGCAACAACGGAGGCAATCGTCAGCAGCAGCAGTTCTGGGACCCACAGGCGGCCCCTGGACAGTGAAAATGGGTCCCAGCGTCGTACAA
Source organism: Przewalskia tangutica (assembly GCA_029844215.1). Taxonomy (NCBI): domain Eukaryota; kingdom Viridiplantae; phylum Streptophyta; class Magnoliopsida; order Solanales; family Solanaceae; genus Przewalskia; species Przewalskia tangutica. Next base: position 10,594,886 of record CM056740.1, on the reverse strand, counting down.
CGCTGCGGCGCCGCGACCCAGCTACTTCCCGGGTCAGAATCTAGGTTTCAGACCAGCTTATGGGCAGACCCCGCAGTTCGGTATTCTTGGGCCTCGCCCTCCTCAGGACTATCACGCAATGAGACCCACACCGATATTGAAGCCCGATGCACACACTTGGCTTGACTCAACCGCACCCTAATTGGTACATGGACACCAGCGCCACTACCCACATGACATCCGATCAAGGTACTCTCTCATCTTATTCCAATTTGAGCACTATCGTGGTATAACCGTTGGTAATGACAATTCTATTCCAATTAAGGGTTATGGTAATAAAACTTTGTCCCCTTCTCATCCACCACTTGTCTTGAAAATTACCCTTCATGCCCCAAAACTGATTAAAAATTTGGTGTCTGTCCGTAAATTCACCACTGATAATTGGGTTTCTATAGATTTTGATCCGTTTGGGTTTTCTGTAAAAGATTTCAAGACGGAGAGTCCTCTTATGAGGTGTGATAGTAGGGGGGGATCTTTATCAAATCACACAAAGTCTCAGCGTCTTGCGTTAAGCCATGCCATCCACTTTTGCAGCTCTTGCTCCTTCGTTGTGGCATGCTCGTCTAGGTCATCCGGGGTCGTCGATTATATCTGTTTTAGATAAAAATAAGTTTATTTCTTGTAAGGGTACGCGTAGTACTTCAAATTGTCAATATTGTTCTTTAGGGAAAATTATTAAGTTACCGTTTGTAGGTTCGAGTTCTCATATTTCAATGTTATTTGATATTATTCACAGTGATTTATGGACATCTCCAGTTCTCAGTTCTATGGGTCATCGATATTATGTTTTATTCTTGGATGATTACTTTAAATTTCTATGGACGTTTTCAATTGCGAAAAAATCACAAATTTTTTCCATCTTCGTAAAATTTAGAGCCTTCATAATAACCCAATTTGAACGGAAAATAAGGAACATCCAATGTGATAATGGTAAAGAGTATGACAATGGGGAGTTTAGGAAGTTTTGTGCTCAAAATGAGATAAATGTTCATTTTTCTTGTCCTCATACGTCTTCACAAAATGGAAAAGCTGAACGAAAAATTCGTACCATTAATAACATTATCCGCACTTTATTGGTTCATTCTTCTGTCCCTCCATTGTTTTGGCATCATGCGCTACAAATGACTACCGATCTACTTAATATTCTTCCCTCTAAAAGTTTGACATATTCTTCTCCTCTTCAGGTTTTATACAATAAGACTCCTACGTATTCTCATCTTAGGGTCTTTCGATGCTTATGTTATCCGCTGTTTCCATCCACCATAATCAGCAAACTTAAGGCACGTTCTACCCCATGTGTGTTTTTGGGTTATCCGTCAAATCACCGTGTTATAAATGCTTTGATTTGTCCTCTAAACGAATCATCATTAGTCGTCATGTTCTATTTGATGAGTCCTAATTTTCATTTTCTAAAGTAGAAAAATCCGTGCCTAGTTCTTATGATTTTTTGGATGATGCTATATCCCCCTATGCTCTCCGTCATGTTTCAGATTTTTAAGAAAATACGTCGTCAGCGTCGCAGCCCTTAGGGGAGGCGCCGTGTAGCCTGCCTTCAAGTGAGCAGTCAAATTTAATCCTACCGTTAGCGCCGTGACGTGAAAACTTCAGAGCTCTGCAGTTCTTTCGGCGCCGCGACCTTAGACTACAGCGCCGCGTCGCCTTAGACGGATAGTTCCGAAAATTCTCAAAATTCACCCAATCCAGTCCAGAGTCATGGTCCAATCAATCGCAGTCAACAGAGTATTTTTAAACCAAAAAGATATTTTAATTTGACTTCTAATGTTCTTAAATAACCCTTACCCCGTAATCCTGTGTCTGCCCTAAATGACCCTAGTTGGAAAATTGTCATGACCGATGAATATAATGCTCTTATTGATAATAAGACGTGGGAGTTGGTGCCCCGTCTATTTGGTGTTAATATTATTCGGTCTATGTGGATTTTTGCTTATAAAGAGAATTCTGATTGTTCGTTTGCAAGGCATAAGGCTCATCTTATAGGTGATGGTAAGACTCGACAGGTTGGTATGGATTGTGGTGAGACTTTTAGCCCGGTGGTCAAACCGACTGTTATACCCCGTAGTTCTGGCCATGCGTATGAGAGCGTACAAAAGGGATTAAGACTTAAATTTTAGAAGGATAGGTTGACGGATTGTTTCGGATGGGTTTTTAGTCAACTTTGAGGCGGGTTATGACCCATTACATTGAGAGTTCCTAGGTGTTTCAAAGGCCTAGTACGTAGTTCGTTGAGTCTAGTTTCCAACGCAACCAACCGTTCGTCGATAGGACATCGGAGTAGAAAGTTATGAAAGTTGCAAGTTCAGTGCGCAGTGGGACAGAAAGGTATTTCGATCAGGAACCACAGGGCCGCGACGCCAGATGTTCTGAAATATTCGCTGAAGTTGTAGGCCGCGCCGAAAGCAGGGCGCGGAAGTTCGTGAGGTGCGGAGGTTTCAGCGCGCGGCCGCAGGCCGCGGTGCCGAGGCGGGTTCTGCGAGACTGGGTGGAAAAATCTGAACTATTTTGTTTTAAAAAAGGCCATGGGAGGGTGACAAGTGTCCCCCCCCATCTGATTTTTTGCATGTCCTATATATTGACCAAGTCTTGAAGATTTAGTCATCTTTCAAAGCTTCTCCTTCTCTCTAAAAAGTTCTTCCTTCTCTCTAAATTTCCTCTCCCTTCTCTCTAGAAATTCAAGAAAAAAAACAAGGCTTGAGAAAAATCTGAAGAAGGTGGCAAGAAGGAAACTTATTTGCAAGCTTGTAGGAGTTGTTGTGGTGGTGGATTGTGGAAAGGAGGCTAGCAAATTTATTGGATTAATTTGGTTAAAGCCTAAGGTAACAATTCCTTCTCTCTTTGTTAGTTTATGGTGTTGCATGTGAAGAAGAAAGAACTTGTAGTGGTAAATATTGCTCTTAGATAAATTGCATGTAAGAAATATGGTTTGGATATGAAAGAATTGGATAAGAAGGTTATGTAAGCTTGTTATAGTCAAAATACTACTTTAGAGTTGTTAAATTAGTTGTTATACATTGTGGGGCAGAATTTTACACGTCCAAGTTTAGGCGTGTAATCCCCTTTGAATTGATTGGATTGTTGGGCCTTAAGTGGCATTTGGATATTGAATTTGAGCCTTGGAAAGGTGGAAAAGTACGTAGAAACAAAGGAAGTGCTGCCCAATTTTCCGTAGAATAAGGAACTTTATGCTAAAATATTCAACGAAGAAGTTTAGACGTTAATAGAAGTATTTGATTATTATAGGTTGATACTCTACGCGCGACATATTCGACTTGGCAAGTGGACTTAGCCGAGGAGGTATTTGATTCCTCCTATCCTCTTGAGCATGATATTTGTAAAATATATAGTACGGTAGACGTACGTGTTACACTAAATTTGGTTGCACCTTGAGGTCTTTTGACTTGAGTCCAAAAATGTTAAGAATCTTGAAATATTTCAATAACACTTATGAATCATTATTTGTAAAAGTAAATTAATACTTGGGTTTAAAAGAATAAGTTTCTTGTGGTTTTCCAAACAAGTGTGAATGTTTTGAGTTATTACAAAGTCTAAGGGTTATACTAGCTTTATGGGAAGTTAGTCATAACGACTTAAGAAAGATGAAAAGAATGGTTTACTTACTCGCTTTATAGTAGCCTTGTAATGATCTCTGAATGTGTGGTACGTTGGCTTGATAAGTAAATATGTTGTGATACTACGGTGTTAGTGTCTTGAGACTCATTGTGGTGGGGTTCTCTTATTGTGCTTATGTTGTTTACAATGAGCGGCCAGGTTGCTTGTGTTATATCACTTACCCCCTAACTTGTTAAGTTACCGCGAGTTAGCTACCCCCACGCGGTGAGTACCTCACGCGCCAGTGGCCTACGCGGACTACTGAGTCCGCGAATCACCCGGGTGTTACGCCGATGCGAATACCTCACGCGTCCAGTGGCCACGCGATCGCGGAGTCCGAGAAAATACCGCGTTAGCTACCCCCGACGCGGTGAGTACCTACGCGTCCACGGACCTATGCGGCCTGCAGAAGTCCAAGATAAGGCTCGTATAATGATACTAAGGGTGAGTGTCCCACTTTCGATCATTAGCGGCCTAGAAAAGACCTGTTAGTTACACTTGTTTACTCTTGTCTACGCTTTGGGCATTGTGCGTTAATTGATTTTTCATACATATCCGTGGATGGATTTGGAAATGTTATGATTTCATTACTGATTTTCTGCTTCACATACTTGTACTGTTGCCAGATCGACCTCCTTCGGGGGGCTGCGTTCATGCCGCAGGTCGAGGTACATCGGTTGTTGATCCTCGCTCTTAGGATCTCCGTTTAGCTTTTGGGAAGCCCCGTTTCTCCGGAGGCTTATCTTTTGGTATGATTCCATGTCATTGTAGATTCATGTACATTCAGGGTATGACGGGACCCTGTTCTGTCATAGTTGTTACAAACTCTTAGAGGTCTGTAGTCCTATTGTAATTGGGTTTCATAAAGGATATAACTGTTCAATTTCTGTTACGTATAGTTACCGAAAGGTAACCATTTTGGGTTAAGCCTATTTATTAAGTTGTATTGTTTCATGTTTATGAGTTTACTTCCGCTGATTTTTCTCTGATGTTGTATCACTAGGGTGCCCGGGGTAAGGCACCAGTCACGGGCCCGAGGTCGGGTCGTGACAAAAGTGGTATCAGAGCATTTAATCCTCGAAAAGGGTCTACAGGCCGTATCTAGTAGAGTCTTGATTATCGGTGTGTTGTGCACCACATCTATAATCAGGAGGCTACATGATATTTAGGATTGGTTTCCATTTTTTTCACTTTAAGATCGTGCAATAGAGCTGTGTTATAGGTTGAACATCCTCTGACATATTTTTATGTATCAGTTATGCCTCAACGCAAGGCAACCGCGACCTGGCGGCGGCAAGTAGGCGAGGAGGAGCCGCTAGTAGACACGAGGGTCACGAGGCACAGCCCACTGCAGACCGAGATGATATTTCGACGGCGAAGTTCCACGACGCCGCCACCCCAAAGAGAGTTCGGGCGGCAGCGCCATCGAGACCACGGTACCGAGCCTCCGCCATACATCCCGGAGAAGAGGAGATGGGTTACGCGAGATGGCCCGATTATTAGCCAGATCGTGGCGGCGAGGACAGACGGAGGCGGCGTTCTTGTACCCGTAGTCCACCACCGAGCTGATAGCTTGAGAGACCGAGGGACTTTTGAGTCAGCTTCACCGAGTTCTATGGGTCGAGACTGAGGATGATCTCGTGGAGTTTATCCGACGCCATAATGATCCCGAGAGTGATCGGCCTCGAGACAGAGTCGGTATTATCGGGTTCACATCGGCTACGGATACCGCAGCTGATCGTATGATTCATGGAACTATCCCGGGGAGCATGCGCTCACCGCTTGGGGACGAAGTTCTCGTGAGGTGTTCCTTAGTCATTTCTTGCCTCCGCAGATGGCGAGGGCTCGCCGATAGATTTCGACGTTGAGACAGAGCGGGAGGACGGTCTGGGAGTACAACGTAGAGTTTGACTCGTTGGCTCGGTATGTACCCGCTTTGGTAGCATATATGGAGGACAGGGTGCACCGCTATGTCACAGGGCTCGATGATTACTTGGCAGAGAGTTGCACGGGAGTAGCTCTTCACCGCATGGACATTGCCCGCACGCAGTATACGACTGCGGCGAACGCAGAGCCGACTTGGACGATAGGTACCAGCAGAAGAGGGCCAGGACAGCAGTGTCCTCTGGTAGTTTACGAGGTAGACAACCTCAGCAGCATACCGGATTTGCACCTCACCGCTCGAGCGCCTCCACCATCTTCCGGCGTTCAGGTATTCGTGAGCGTCGTGGCCTGTGGCTTCGGTTTGCGAAGCATGGATGCTATCCGATTGAGACCACCCCCCTCTCAGTGTGGCCGATGTGGTAGATCTCATTTCGGGAGTTGTGGTAATACTGTGGGGCCTTGCTATACTTGTGGCCAGCCGGGTCATATTTCGAGGATCGTCCACTGCAGGCGCAAAGACAGATGGTGGTTCACCTTCTGCGTCATTCGCCGGTCTCATCTCCTACTTGCCATCGCCCGAGGCAAGGTGCTCATGGCCAGCAGGTCGCAGAGAGGTCGTGGGTGTGGTCCATTCAGCGGTCCTCGTAACCGCATTTATGCTATGTCCCACCGCCGTGACTGCGAGGCGTCACGGATGTCGTCACAGGTACATTATTGGTTTCATGCTGTGATGTTTATGCTTTGATAGATCCAGGTTCTACCTTGTCCTATATATCTCCTCATATTGCTGGTAGAATAGGGATAGAGCCTGAGTCTATAAAACCTTTTGAGGTAGCTACACCAGTAGGTGATTCGGTGGTAGCGGAGAGGGTATATAGGGCTTGCCCTGTGACTATTTAAGGTCGTCAGACCCTAGCCGACTTGATAGAGTTGGATATGACGGACTTCGATGTGATTATGGGTATGGATTGGCTAGCATCTTGCTATGCCAATGTGGACTGTAGAGAGAGATCGCACGGCCCGCTTCGCGAGCCGATTATCGAGTGGAAGGAATATCGCGTCGGCGGGTAGATTTATTTCTTACCTCGGCTAGGAAGATGCGCGTGGGTATATCTACCATATGGTTCGGTATTCGACATCGAGGTGAGATACCTGACCTTGATCGCCCGGTTGTTAGAGAGTTTCAGCACGTATTCCCGCGAGTTTCGTCGCATCCTCCCGAGAGGAGATTGAGTTTTGCATTGATACGCCGCGACACTGACCGATCGATATCTATTCCACCATACAGACGGCACCGATCGAGTTGAGGGAATTGAAAGACCGCTTGAAAGATTTCCGAAAAGACTTTATCAAAGCCTAGTGTTTCTCCCGGGAGCGCGTGTTATTTGTAAAGAAGAAGGATGGACCAGCTGCGTATGCGTTGATTACAAACGGTGAATAAGGTAACTATCAAGAACGATATCCTCCCCGTGATTGATGATTTGTTTGACCAACAGTGCGAGATGTTTCTCCAAGATAGACTGCGATCCGTTATCATCAAAAAAGTTAGAGAGGCAGATATCCCAAAGATCGCATTCGTGGACCGGTATGGGCACCATGAGTTCGGTGATGTCTTTCGTCGACTCAACGCCTAGCGGATTCATGGATTTGATGAACAGGTGTTCAAGCCATTCTCGATATGTTCGTTATAGTATTCATTGATGATATCCCGGTTTATTCGCGCCGGAGCGCGAGTACGCAGATCACTCGAGGCGGTATCGAGTCCTCCGAACCGCAATTGTATGCCAAGTTCTCGAAACGCGAGTTTTGGTCGCGATGGCTTTCTTAGGGCATGTTATCGGGCCGATGGTATTCGAGTTGATACAACAAAGATCGAGGCGATAAGACTTGGCCTGCACCCACTACTCCGGCGTATGCCAGAGCTTTGGGCCTCGCGTTATTATCGGAGGTTCAGGAGAAGTTTGCTTCCATTTCAAAGACCTTTGACTAGTTGACTCGTAGCGCTTATTTTCCGATGGACGGATGCTTGTGAGGAGAATTTCCGCCATCAAGGAGAAATTAACGACCGCCTCACCTCATTTCCGCAGGGTTTAGACGATATGTGGTTTATTGTGACGCGTCGGGCTCGGGCGCATCGACGCAAAGACGTCAAAGTTATAGCCACGATCTCAACACCAGTGAAGCATGAAGAACTATCCCACGCATGACTTAGAGTTGGCAGCGATTCATGCCTCAAGATCCGAGACATTATTTATACGGAGTTCATGTGGATATTTACACGCACTACAAGAGTCTCCAGATATCTTCACCAGCAGGAGCCGAACTCATGCGCAGGCGGTGGTTGGAGCTACTTAAGGACTATGATGTTGATATCCTATACCACCGGGAAGGTCAATGTAGCGCGCACGCCTTAGTCGCAGTATCACGGGTAGTATGTCGCGCGCCTGCAGGTTAGGACACGGTCCGCGAGTTACATCGCCCAGCGAGCCTCGGGGTTCGCTTTGATTGGTTCTAATAGTAATGGAGTTCGGTTTGAGAGGTTGTCGAGTCTTCCATCGCCGGCGAGGTGAAGAGGCGACGATGAGGATCCGAGTATGGTACGCAGATCGACGCAGCCTCTTGTAAAAGAGAAGAATCTTTCGGCGTAAATACCACGCGTGCTAAGATTTGAGGGCCGGTTGTGTGTTCCCGATGTAGCAGACTTCGCCGCAGATTCGGGAGACACACGGTGCTCGTTATTCTATTCATCCGGTCGACTAAGATGTACCATGACCTCGGATGTGTGTATTGGTGGATGGCACGAAGAGGGCGTGGCGTTTTGTCGCACGATGTCCTAATTGTCGCCAGTCGAGGTTGAGCACTAGCCGGCTATTGTGCTATGCTATTGATATTCGACGTGGAAGTGGGAGGTGATCAATATGGACTTTATTACGGTTACCTCACACTCGTGAGCATGATTCCATCCGGTTATTGTCGACAGTCGATTTAAATCAGCCCACTTTCTCGCCAAATGACGACTTTTTCTACGAGGATTATGCTAGATTGTATATCGAGAGATTGTGAGATCGCACGAGTGCCTATATCGATCATTTCGCATGTGGAGCCCGCTTCGCTAACTTCCGGAGGTCTTTTCACGGGATTAGGGACACAGTGAGTCTCAAGATCGCTGCTTCATCCTCGACCGACGGACAGCCGAGCAGACTATCCGCACTCGAGGATACGCTGGGCTTGTGTTATTGATTTCGTGGGTAGCCGAGAGAATCATTTACCTCGTGGAGTTTGCATATAACTACGCCTACCATTCTAGTATCCGGACGGCGCCATGAGGCCTTATACGAGGAAGTGCAGTCACCGATAGTTGATTTGAGGTGGGAGAAGTTCGATTAGTCGGGCCGACTTGATTCAGCAGATGGATAAGGTGTTTATCCAGGAGCGATTATCGAAGCTCGAGTCGATAGAAGTCGACGCAGATCATCGCGTCGACACTGAGTTTGAGGTAGATGATTGGGTCTTCCCGAAGGTGTCACCCACGGCGGCGTGATGAGATTTGGGAAAAAGGGAAACTTAGCCCAAGGTACATTGGGCCTTATCGATTGTCCGCAGGTAGGCAAGGTTGCATGAGTTGATCTCCCGTCCGATCCGGAGGCAAGACATCCGCCTTTCATGGTTCATGTTGTGGAAATGTATTGGAGATCCATCTAGAGTACACCCGATTTGTGATGTCCATGTGACAGAGGGGTTATCATATGAGGAGAGTCCAATAACGATACTCGATCGTCAAGTTAGGCAACTACGGACAAAGGATGTGGCTTCCGTCAAGGTCTTATGGCGGAACGAGAACAGGGAAGAAATGACGTGGGAAGCAGAGGAGGACATGAGGAAGAAGTATCCTCACTTGTTCCCTACACCTCCAGGTAACCCACTTTCCTGCTTATTAGTTTAATTTGGCGTATATGCTTGAGTAGTGTTGGCTACGCGAGCGCCTTTATTTGCAAAAGAATAGTTAAGAGGGTCTATGCCGATATTGTGATTTGAGTAAGTTTAGAAGGAACATTCGGACGAATGTTTCTAAGGGGAGAATGTTATACCGTAGTTCCGCCATGCGATGAGAGCGCATTTAAAGGATTAAGACTTAAATTTTAGAAGGATAGGTTGTGATTGTTTTGATGAGTTTTTAGTCAACTTTGAGGCGGGTTATGACCCGTTACATTGAGAGTTCCTAGGTGTTTCAAAGGCCTAGTACGTAGTTCGTTGAGTCTAGTTTCCAACGCAACCAACCGTTCGTCGATAGGACATCAGAGTAGAACGTTATGAAAGTTGCAAGTTCAGTGCGCAGTTGGACAGAAAGGTATTTCGATCAAGAACCACAGGGCCGCGGCGCCGTATGCAGGGCCGCGGCGCCAGATGTTCTGAAATATTCGTTGAAGTTGCAGCGCCGCGGCGCCGGAAGTTCTGTGAGGTTGCGGAGGTTTCAGCACGCGACGGCCGCAGGCCGCCGCAGGCGGGTTCTGCGAGACCGTGGAAAAATCTGAATCGCTTTGTTTTAAAAAAGGCCATGGGAGGTGACAGTGTCCCCATCTGATTTTTTGCATGTCCTATATATTGACCAAGTCTCAAGACTTGGTCATCTTTCAAAGCTTCTCCTTCTCTCTAAAAAGTTCTTCCTTCTCTCTAAATTTCCTCTCCTTCTCTAGAAATTCAAGAAAAAACAAGGCTTGAGAAAATCAAGAAGTGCAAGAAGGAAACTTATTTGCAAGCTTGTAGGAGTTGTTGTGGTGGTGGATTGGGGAAAGGTGACTAGCAAATTTGTTGGATTAATTTGGTTAAAGTCTAAGGTAACAATTCCTTCTCTCTTTGTTAGTTTATGGTGTTGCATGTGAAGAAGAAAGAACTTGTAGTGGTAAATATTGCTCTTAGATAAATTGCATGTAAGAAATATGGTTTGGATATGAAAGAATTGGATAAGAAGGTTATGTAAGCATGTTATAGTCAAAATACTACTTTAGAGTTGTTAAATTAGTTGTTATACATTGTGGGGCAAAATTTTACACGTTCAAGTTTAGGCGTGTAATCCCCTTTGAATTGATTGGATTGTTGGGCCTTAAGTGGCGTTTGGATATTGAATTCGAGTCTTGGAAAGGTGGAAAAGTACGTAGAAACAAAGGAAGTGCTGCCCAATTTTCCGTAGAATAAGGAACTTTATGCTAAAATATTCAACGAAGAAGTTTAGACGTTAATAGAAGTATTTGATTATTATAGGTTGATACTTCACGCGGCGATATTCGACTTGCAAGTGGACTTATGGCGAGGTATGCGATTCCTCCTATCCTCTTGAGCATGATATTTGTAAAATATATAGTACGGTAGACGTACGTGTTACACTAAATTTGGTGCACCTTGAGGTCTTTTGACTTGAGTCCAAAAATGTTAAGAATCTTGAAATATTTCAATAACACTTATGAATCATTATTTGTAAAAGTAAATTAATACTTGGGTTTAAAAGAATAAGTTTCTTGTGGTTTTCCAAACAAGTGTGAATGTTTTGAGTTATTACAAAGTCTAAGGGTTATACTAGCTTTATGGGAAGTTAGTCATAACGACTTAAGAAAGATGAAAATAATGGTTTACTTACTCGCTTTATAGTAGCCTTGTAATGATCTCTGAATGTGTGGTACGTTGGCTTGATAAGTAAATATGTTGTGATACTACGGTGTTAGTGTCTTGAGACTTGTTGTGGTAAGGGGGTTCTCTTATTGTGCTTATATTGTTTACAATGAGTGGCCAGGTTTGTGTTATATCACTTACCCCGACTTGTTAAGTTACCGCGGTTAGCTACCCTCACGCGGTGAGTACCTCATACACGGGCCGTGGCTATGCGCGACTACTGTAGTCCGAGAATCACTCCGGGTGTGTTACGCCGATGTGAGGAATACCTCACGCGTCCAGTGGTACGCAGATCGCGGAGTCCAGGAAAATACCGCGGGTTAGCTACCCCCGATGCGAGGAGTACCTCATGCGGGTCCACGGGACCTATGCGGGCTGCGGAAGTCCAGGATTAGGCTCGTATAATGATACTATGGGTGAGTGACCCTATTTCGATCATTAGCGGCCTAGAAAAGATCGGTTGCGTTACACTTGTTTACTCTTGTCTATGCTGTGGCACTGTGTGCGGTTAATTGATTTTTCATACATATCTGTGGATGGATTTGGAAATGTTATGATTTCATTACAGTATTTTTTGTTTCACATACTTGGTACTTGCCAGATCGACTCTCCTTCGGCCGCGTCATGCCGCAGTCGAGGTACACGTTGTTGATCCTCGCCTAGATCTCCGCTCACTGGGAAGTCCCGTTTCTCCGGAGGCTTATCTTTTGGTATGATTCCCTGTCATTGTAGATTCATGTACATTCAGGGTATGACGGGGCCCTGTCCCGTCATAGTTGTTACAAACTCTTAGAGGTCTGTAGTCCTGTTGTAATTGGGTTTCATAAAGGATATAACTGTTCAGTTTCTGTTATGTATAGTTACCGAAAGGTAACCATTTTGGGTTAAGCCTATTTATTAAGTTGTATTGTTTCATGTTTATGAGTTTACTTCCGCTGGTTTTTCTCTGATGTTGTATCACTAGGGTGCCCGGGGTAAGGCACCAGTCACGGGCCCGTGGTCGGGTCGTGACACCGACGACTATTCATACTGTGCTCAGCTTGACTCTTTTGAAATCATGACCCATTCATCAGCTAGATGTGAAAAATACTTTCCTACGCGATCTTCACAGACGGTGTATACGATCACCGGGGTTTAGGGATACTAGATATTCTAATCATGTCTGTCTATTGAGGACGTTCTTGTATGGGCTTAAGTAATCTCTACGGGCTTGGTATAAGAGGTTTGCTGATTATATTTCGATTATGGGTTTCTCTCACAGCAGGTCTGATAATTCATTATTCATATATCGTTGGGGATCTTCCATGGCTTATATACTATTATATGTTGATGATATTATCTTGACTGTCTCTTCTGATGCTTTGCGAAAGTCTATTATGACAATGCTCAGTTATGAGTTTGCCATGAAGGACTTGGGCCCATTGAGTTACTTTTTGGGGATTGTTGTAACTCGTCATGCATGTGGATTGTTCTTATCACAAAGAAAGTATGCAACATAGATCATTGAGAGGGATGTGATGCCATTATGTAAGTCCACTTCTACTCCAGTTGATACTAAACCCAAGTTGGGTGTTGCAGTTGACTCTCCCTATGAGGATCCGACCCGCTATCGTAGTCTGGCAGACGTCCTTCAGTATCTAACGTTCACGCGACCTGATATTACATATGCCATACAACAGGTGTGTTTGTTTATGCATGATCCCATAGTTGAACATATGGATGCGCTCAAACGCATTCTTAGGTACATTTAGGGAACACTTGAGTATGATTTGCATTTGTATCCTTCGTCGACGTCTACACTTGTCTCCTATACGACTTGATTGGGGTTGTTGTCGACACCGCACGGCCCACGCCCGCTATTGCATTTTTAGGTAATAACTTGGTCTCACGGTCTTTCGCCGCCAATCCACGCTTTCACGCTCAAGTGTAGACCGAGTATCGAGGTAGCAATGTGATTTCCGAGTCACGTTGGTTACAAAATCTACTTTGAGCTTCATTGCTCTATCGGTAAGACTACCTCGGTATATTGTGATAATATGTTGCCATCTACTTTTCTGTAATCCAGCCAAAGACCGCGTACTAAACACATAGAGATGGATATTCACTTTGTTCGAGAGAAGATAGCTAAAGGACAAGTACGCGTCTGTCATGTCCCTTATAGATATCAGATTGCAGACATCTTTACAAAAGGTCTTCCCTCTGTCCTTTTTGAAGATTTTAGAGACAACTTCAGCGTACGAAGACCGCCCGCTTTGACTGCGAGATGTATTAAACAGTGTCCAAACAAGTGCCTAGCGCCGCTGCCCTTAGGACATAGCGCCGCGGCCCTTACCCGTGAACACTGTTTCGGGTTTTGTGTATATTTGGTATATATTAGAATTAGTCTTGTACCTTAATTACTATTGTAATATTACCATAATTGTATAGTTAGTCTCCTTATACAATAGGATTTTAGATGTAAAGTAGAAATAAGATTCTCCTATTGTAATATATATATATATATATATATATATATATATATATATATATATGTCTTTTATTGAGATTAATTCTTTCAATGTTTCCCCCACTTTTTTCCACACAAAATTTGCAGTCTTGAACTGCATCATGCATTTATCAATTATCATACATCATGCAAACTGGTCTGACTACCTACACACTTTTCCACTCAACAGGCACAGATTTATCATACACATATTTATATCTTAGTGAAGAGAACGGCCACCAAGAAAAGCCAACAACATCTACTTTCTTTTCTATCCCAACAACTATTGCACATTTTTCTCTATGTTTTGCTAGTTCTCCAAAAGGCTCTTTTGATATCGCTTTTAGATAATTTCTTTTCAAGTCCTCTTATTCATAGTCAAAATTGTTGACAACTTAAGGGAAGCGATATGGGAGAGCACAAAGTGTTTGTATGGAGTCTATGTTTCTTGGTTTTGCTGTCTTTTGGGCTTTATGGATGTGCAACAGTTGAAGCAATCCGAGAAGCAAAGTTATTTACTTCTCAGGCTAAGGCTGCCAATGTAGTACTAACAACAGGCGGCTATGGGAAAGGTGGTGGAGGTGGCGGGGGAGGTTTAGGATATGGTGGCAATAATGGAGTCGGATCTGGAGGTGTAGGTGGAGGGATAGGAAGAGGTGGCGGTTTTGGCTATGGCTCTGGTGGTGGTGATGGCGGTTTTGGTGGTGGAACTGGTAACTGTGGTGGGGTGGGTGGAGGATCTGGAGGTGGCCAGGGTGGTCCATATGGTGGAGGTAGTGGTAATGGCGGTGGTTTTGGTGGAGGAATTGGTAACGGCGGTGGCTTTGGTGGAGGAAATGGGGGCGGATATCCTGGTTATGGTGGTGGCCGTGGGCAGTCTAAGTTTCCACAAGTGGCTGCAGGGCGGAGGAATTAGTAAAGAATATACTGGTGTTAACTGTTAACTAAATATCTCATGTAAAATAAGGACAATGTTTACTACTACAACTAGTTTACCTATAAACTATTGTAAGCAGCAAAGTAGGTCCAAAAACAAAATAGTAGTATAATAAGAAACAAAGAGATTATTATTCTCTTCATATAATGGAAAGTCACTGAAACAAGGAGATCATTGTTTATCTAAATAATATAGCGTCGTTTTTATTCAGTGGAAATAACTATTTACATGTGCAAGTAGATGCATAATCCGATACGGAAACATTAGGGAGAACCAAGTCGTCTTATAAACTGCAAGGACCTCAAGTTCTTGAAGCAGAAATTGCAGTGCACTTGCTGGTGAGTTGTTCTCATTCTTTATCCTGAAAGGAACATATGAAAATAGCTATAGAGTAAGTTTTATCTGCTGGAACTAACTACCAATTATACCTGCCTAATTATATTGAGAGATGATATATGATTTACTAAAGAATTATAAACCTATTCCATATCTGATCTCTAAAAAGAAATTTAAAAGAATTAGGATATCTACTAAATAAACAACAATAAAAGCAAAAATAAATTTAACTCACTTTCAATTTGAAGTTGTAAAAAGAACAGATCATTGGAGTAAGTTAAAAGTGCATCAGAGGCCCCAAGACATTTACACTCCAGACACTTCTCGATCAAATTTTCAAGTCACCCTTAAACTTTGAGAATGTTTGCAATTTTAACGTTGTCCAATCGTTAGCCATGACAGCTATCGCTTCTATTAACCACACCCTCCCATTCATCACCTTCATATGTAACTTGAACAATATGGGGAAATCCTGTATCTGCCACTTTGGCTCAAGTTCAGTCCCTAGTCTTTATATGGGCAAAATTTAGTTCTTATCCTTTAAACCTACTTAATAAACTTGTCTTTAGGATGATGGATAGTAAATTGGTTTTCTAGAATCTGGTGTCTCTTCTTTTTTTTCTCTTTCAAATCAAGAACCATTTCTCCTTTACACTGATTTCGATGGGACTTAATTAGCATTGTCAAAAATCTGCATAAATTTGAAAAAGTGGTATAGAAGATGGAAGTAACAGACGTATTTTTCCAGAAAGGTAACGAGAGGGACATTGAGATCACATACTCGAGCATGAGCAACCTCCTTTCTCAGCCAACCAAGATACAACAGCAAAAACAGGATCCCATGTTTTCTCAGGTACTTTTATTTATGAGTTGGTTATCACTTATCAGCAATTCAACAGATATATATGGATGGATTTGTGATGTGACAGTAAACATGAATAATATACATCATTGGTTTCTACATTTATCAAGAATTTAACAGATGAAGCCATTATAGATTAGAAGGACACAATTTACTAAGTTATGTTCAAGCAATTCTAGTTACCAGGCTCAAATGGAAAATGAAAAAAAAAAGCAACTTTTTTGAGCTTTCATATATTCCATTAGCTTCCAGGCCATAGTTGAAGATGGACAATGGTCAAGTTTGCATAACTACTCGAGGAGAGAAACCAGAGATTATAAGACGTAGCACCAGTCTACTGTGCACTGGCTTAAGTACTGGGTATAACTGGGGGAAGTGATATGAAATGTGAGATCAGACATAGTGTTCCGAAAAGCCAATCACACTGATGTAATTGACCGCTACGAGTTTAAGACAAGATAGCCCCAGCCCTCAAGTAGCGAGAATGTTACGAATTGATATTCTTTGAAATGTAACTAGAGCCCAGACATTAAATCAAGTATGCCTGAAAAAGTTCCTCATAAACAAATGGACAAATCTCTAAAAATTGGACTAGGATTCTCCTAAAAGGATGTCTGAGTGAAGACTTGAAAAAACAAGATCACCTAAGAAACAAAACCTAACATGGCAATAAAATAACTTTTAGAAACTGAAAGAACTAAGCAAAACTGTAGAAAGGACAAGAAGATACCTCACAGAACATGGCATTTAACAACAACAAATGTTTCTATTACCCAAATCAGTCTGTTCTTATCCTAGAAGTGGACAGATGCGTAGTTGAACTTGCAATTATCCAAGAAAACTTCAGTCTTGTGAAGTGATTTCTTTTTGCAACAAGATAATTAATAAAAGGTTCAATGTGACGTTGAATATTTTCACTATTTTTGAAGTTTAAATTCAACCTACCGCAGGTTTGAGGGCCAAGTTTCAAAAACATGGAACATAGCTCCTTTGGATTCTCCAAACAAGTGAACAACACAACTAAAAAGCTTCAGAAGTTAATCGTTTTAACAAATTTTGCAGCATTACAGAATTAAAATGAGTTAGAAAAGAGTATGAATCACCTTTTCACCTCCAGAAAAATCACCTCCCTCTGCAGAATGGTTCATTTCCTGTGTCCTGTAGATACATGCAAAAGCTAGTGAGAAAGGCAAAATGAGCAAAAACTAATCAAGAGTCAATTGAAATAATGAACAATTGAAACTTTGGAGGACATAATGAGGAAAGTGAAATAGAAGTACCTTTCATCTTTGCTTATATCATTAATTGAATTTGGAATGGAGTCTGTCTGTCCGGGCATTTTAGTTTCTGAAGACCCTACTTCACAATCATCCTGCACGGTAAACCATTAGGAATGATGTTTCAAGAAAATCTATAACCTATCCTAAAAAAGTTTTAGGGAAATATTTACAACCTTACTATGATGCATCCATCGAGGAACATGGTCTGATAGAAACTTAATATACTGCTCCATAGCCACCTCCGGATTCATGCTTCCCATTTTTTGCCACGCATTCCTTGCACAATGGAATTATTGTCCTCCATCACTTACACATAGCAGCTTTCATTCCTGTTGTATAACTAGCAATCAAACTACACCCGAAAGTAGTTTGAAGGTCTGTCCTTTATTGCTTATTGTATTTATTCTATGCATCTTACTCTAAAACAATTTTCTTATGAATTAAATGTACTAATTATCATGTTCAGTTTCCTTCCTCCGTCCCTCTTAATTTCACTACGAAATTCAGGCTACAGAAATCTCTTCTAGTTTTTTTGTCAAACTATTTTCTGATAACCAGGACACAAGACATCTGATGAAAAAAAAACAAAGAATAAATGCTACTCCCTCCATCCCAGTTTATGTTACACTTTTACCTTTTCAGTCAGTCCAAAGAATGACACCTTTCTACATTTAATAACAATTTTAACTTTAAAATGTCTCTTGTACCCTTAATGAGATAATTCTATAGCCACACAAATATTTATGACTTATTTTAGGCCCCAAATTTCAAAAAATCTTCTTTTCATTCTTAAACTCCGTGCAACACCTTCACATAAATTGGAGCAGAGACAATACTATGCAAAGGGAAAACTACTGTAGGCTAGATCATCCAGTTGTGAATGATTAGATTCAATGTCAATAGAACTATATGTGAGATTGTGATTTTATCTTTCCCATTTTCAGCAGCACTCCTTGGATAATATATATTGATCCTATCCTACAGAAGTTTCTACTCATCCAATAATCATCAAAGTCAAA
The DNA here is from genome assembly GCA_029844215.1 of Przewalskia tangutica. Lineage (NCBI taxonomy): Eukaryota > Viridiplantae > Streptophyta > Magnoliopsida > Solanales > Solanaceae > Przewalskia > Przewalskia tangutica. The sequence continues at coordinate 10,576,753 of CM056740.1, read as the reverse complement.
CTATCACTAGATCAACACAACATTGGCTACACAATTTTTAATTTTTTTTAGTTCAAGCAAATCAACAAACATTTGAAAAACTATGCAATTGAATTAGAGTTCCAACAATTTGCTAAAACTCATATTTTTCAGAGTAGAGATCAGTACCATTTGGCTCGGGCATAGACTTTCAATGCCATTGGTTGAGGTTCATGACAAGGCCCTTCCATTGCAATTTTCTGGAGTCCATACAACTGCATCATCAATTCACTCCCTAAATTCTCCTTCCCATTTCCCCCATCCACAAAGTTTATAGCCTTGACAAATTCCTCCTCCAATTCACTTCTCTCAATTCCCTCCCAATCATCATCACTATCTTCATCTATCAACATCTTATTTGTCTTCTCATCATCCCCTTTACTCAACCCTCCTCCTACCTCATTTTCATCTAACTTTACTTCATCAACTACCTCATTTTCACCTAACTTTACTTCATCAACAACCAAAACATCCGCGATATCTTTGTCCTCGACCTTTTCCTCCAGCAACCCAATTTTACTATACATGTCTGCAGCGTCATCATGACCATCACTCACCTCACTTTCACCACCACATTGCTCAATCAAATCACGGTTTTCAGGAACCTTTTCTCCCTTAAAGTCATCACCTTTCTTTAAAATATCCTCAATTTTCTTAACTTCATCATTTTCCTCCAGCATCCCAATTTTTTCACACATGTCTTCATCATCATGACCATCGCTCACTACCCTTTCACCACCACATTGTTCAATCAAGTCAAGATTGACAGGATCCTTTTCTCCCTTAAAGTCATCACCTTTCTTTAAAATACCCTCAATTTTTTTCTCAACAAGCACCTTATTTTCAGACTGATCTAATACTACTACTACTACATCTTTATTGGATTTTTGAATTTCAAGATGATCAACATTTCTAACAACTTCTTGTTCAACAAATTTGACTCTTTTTCTACTCCTAACAACCAACCCTTTATTAATCTTGGCTTCCTCCACAACAACTTTCTCTTTATGATCAATCTTTGCATCGTTTGACACTGCACTAGAAACCAATTTAACAATTATGCAAGAAAATATAAGTGCTACCATGGCAGTAACAAAGAATTCTTGAAAAACATCCATTTTTTAAACTTTCCCAAATGATCTTCTTGGAGTAGAGTATAGATAAAGATCAAAGATTGTTGAGATAATAATAAGAAGAATTCAACTTTGAAATGAATTTGAAAAGGATAAGAATGTTAGAAAAATGAGGGAAAGAATTAATGATGTGGAATTTTACTATGGTTAGGCTATATTAAGTTTAAAGGATATTTGAGACTTAGAGTAAAGTATATTCGGTTTTTATGTTCCAATAATAATAACTTATCAACTGTGTCCTCAATTGTTTTTAAGTGGGTCCCAATTCGGTTGGGCTCTAGGGCCCGATCCCGGGAAAGAGGGCATATTTGCTTGGCCCGGGCAAGGATCTTTCAGAGGGGAAATCCCATTTCAATCCGCCATTTCAGAGGTGAAAGCCGAAAGAATAAGACGGAGAAAGTGTAAATATGTCACATCCTTCTTCATGTGTTTCGTCTCCTCCCATTTATGACGTGTCATTTTCAAATCCAATTTTTTAGATTTATGTGAATTTGCTAAAGAAAATATTTTTCGCGTTTTTTTAATGAATGGAAAATATTATTATGAGAAATATTTATTAAGAATTGATACAAAATAAAAAAATATATTTATATAGGGTGAGAGGAAGGAGAAAGAGAGAAAATGAATGTTATTTTCCACCTCAACAGTAAAAGAGAGTGAACCTCACCAAGTGAAATAGCCTTTAATTCAATTACAATAACAATAATATGTGCAGCCTAATTCCACAGTATGAAAAGGGTAGGATATACACAAATTTTAACCTTATATTTATGAATAGAGAAGATGTTCCGATAAATCCTTGACTTAAAAGAAATATAAGCAAAGTGGGATAAAAAGGAAAATAACGACAGTAAAAGTAAAATAAACAAAGCATATGAAGTAATATGTACTAGTAAAAATTGAAGAATAAAATAATGTGGGAAGATGACAATACTAGATAATAAGGAGAAGATGAGACGAGGGACTAGCCCGTCTCTCCCACGCACAATTAAATAACACATTTTTGCATAGAGATTCAATGCTATAACATTGATTGGAGCAAAGTAATTTGGAATAAGAATTTGAAGTGTATTTGCTAAGAAACATGTTACTCTGTCTATATGTAAAATTATTAAAGCCATTTCTTTGTATGATAAAACTTCTTTTTTGGGAAAGTCTTTTATGGTAGTCAAACATGAGAAATGATTTTTTCCCCAAAAATATTTTCTTTAATACAATCTCTCTATAATTACATTATTTTCTGAAAATTTTATGATCGGTATAGTGAAGTGTTGTTATATATGTATACTGATAGTGGATGTTTAGATCTCATTTAGCTATCATAAACGAAAGTACGCAAATAATTATTTTGCAATAAATTTATGTTATAAACGAAAATAATACACTTATTAATTTTAAAATCTCAATTAATTTTCATATCGCAATTAATTTTCATATCTCATTAACTAAAAAATAAAAGACTAATAAATTATAAATAAATCCAGGACTAGTTGTACCATACCGATAAAATATTAAAATCTAAGGAACATATTCATTTAAAATTAATTGAGAATTTAAATACAGTTTCAAGTTTGACGTAACGATTTTACAATTGTAGGTTGTTTCGTAAATCGATGGATATAAAATATATGATTTTAAAAAAATTCAAGTCTAACTCAGATCACTATGATTTTTTTTCTTTTAGATAATCATACTTGAAATTTACTATATGCATGACATTAATGATGATTATCATAAATATTTTGATATTTTATTTTTTTATACATAATATACTTCTTATAAATATTATTACACAATATTTGAGCATGACTATTATAGAGAGATAATTTTATAAAGAGTGTATCACTATAATGAATGTCATTGTTGTCATATGTAGAATGTTGTTATAAAAAAGTAAAATATAACATGAAAAATTAGTTCCGGAGAAAACAGATTGTTATAGTGAAATGATGTTATAGCGAATGACAATTATAGAGAGGCTTGACTGTATCAAACTCGCTTGTTTCTTGTTATTAAATCGTTGCTACATAATCTTATTGCGTTTCGAGTCTAATTTTCAATAGAGGAAATTATATTACTTTAATTTTTTTTTTCATTTGTTCAAGTTTTGATGGACAGAGTTATGAACTTATCTGGTATCTATGTCGTTGAAAGGTAGTGGATATCTCATCAAATTAGTCGAAGTAGGCGTAAGCCGGTTCGACTACAACGATTATTAAAAAAAACTAGTATTTATTAATTTGTACCTTTATAAGTTAAAACACGTTTTTCTTTGCGACGGAGTATTACTTTAACCAAGTTCGGGTTTTCTCTTTCGTGACAATTCTGCTTATCAATATCAAGTTTAGGGCTGTTATCGGTCAGGATACTCCCGATAATTATTCGAGAATCGGACCGATAAACCCAAATCGATACTCGGACCGAAAAATTATCGGTCCGGATACGAGTACCAGTCATGGGGATCCGGACCGATAAGGATCTGGTCCGGTAACACGGTAGAATACCCGATAACATTTTTTCTTACACATGTTTTAAGTAGTTGTAAATTGGTGAAACTTTAAATGGTAATAACTCTGCGCTCGGACGTCCGTTTCACCTAATGTTTTTTTGATTTCGCGTATTTTTTTGAGACGAGACCGGACATTGGAGCAGCTGATTTCTCCAAAAACGTTTGTCTTGCCAATTAATTTCACTTTTCCCCAAATCGTTACTAATTTTCCCTTTTCTTCGCTAAAGATCTCACGATATACAATATATTTCAATGTTCAAATTTCGTGGTAATGTGTCTGAGAATGTCAATTTCAGTATTGGAAATTCAATTTTTTAAAAAAAGAATCTGGGGCCCGGACCGACCCGGACATATCGTTCCGGATCGGGTACCCGCCCGATAAGGTATCGGTCCGGTCCCGGATCTCAACTCAGGACCGAAATCTTATCGGTCTGGACCGGTAATCTTATCAGTCCGGTCCGAGTATGTCGCCCTAGTCAAGTTACTATTTTTTTTTTTGTTTGAAGGGCTGCTCCATGTGTGGTAAAATGTTGTTCATCAGAAATACTTTCTACAAAATAATTTACTTTGAGAAATTATTTTTAAATCAATTTAAAGTATTTTATTAAATGTTATGGCAAATTATAATAATAGGAGAATGATGAAGAAAGGCCTAATGCTAACAGTAATACTTGTATGTGAGATGAGATAAGTAATATGGAGCAAATTTTTTATATACCAGACACATATAACTTAACCTCTTGTTTAATTTTTTTGGTTTCTATCACTAGTTTTCCTTTTAATAATTGAACTCAATATTGGGGCGGAGCTATGCGCACAAGAGGATTCATTTGAATCTCTTTCGCTAGAAAATTACTATTCCACATATAATGAATTTTGAATCTGACGACTTTTTAATATATTTCAAATTTCTTAATAAAAATTTAGTCTCCACTACTGTATCTGTATGTGAAGAGACATTATTTGCCAAGTAATTACTTCATATTTGGCAATTTAACTATGTCTCTCCTTTTTCTGATATATTTTCTTTAGTTTTTCGTTCCTTTTAAGTTTAACCATGCTTGCTGCCAAATAGGGGGCTAAGGGAATATATCCTTTTTGTTGTGAAGGAGCACGCATTCTTTCTTTCAGTCAGCAGAAACCCCGATCGACGATAGCGCAAACCACGCGTCCGGGCTTAACCTTGGCTTGCGGCCAAGGTGTGACTTCAAGAGGCGAAAGCAGTCGAGCGTTACAGTGGGGTTCGAACTTGTGACCTCTCTCCCACACCAACCAACGATGAGATCGCCTGCTTCAAGACCAATCGATCTGAGGCCGGATAAGGGAATATATCCTTGAAGTACGAGTAGTTGGAGAATTAGAACAAGTAATTAATTATTAGGAGGATAAAACAGATCCTAGAACAAGTTATTCCATCATATCTTATTCTAAATAATCGTAATAAAGTTAACTATTATCTTTTTTTAAGTTTAAACCAATGGTATTGAATAGAGTTGTAATTTTGAATGCTAAAGCTTGAACTATTTTAACAAGAAAAGCAAAGTACAATATTCCTGCCAAACAGTTGTTTCGTACATAATATTACTACTTCATTTTCTTAACTTGTTCATTTTATTCTTTTCTTGGAATTGGACACAGCTATAAGAAGAGTAACTAAACTATACATACTTTTAAACATCTCAAGTTATGAATCATGATTAGATTTAAGGAAGAAATAAACTCTGAAGTATATCACAATTCACAAGTTCAATCACAATTAGAAATGGGTTAATAGTATTTTTGGCCCTCCAATCATTGGTAAATTCTTATCTTAGCTTATGTGCTATCTAAATAAGTACAGTATTTGAAATGTGCATTTTGATTCATTTGCTTGCAAATAATCACAAACTTCCTAAAGTATTACCTGTTTAACAATTAATTACCGATGTATCAATGTTAAATTTGTATTATTACTCCATATTTGAAGGCAATATCCATAAGCAGTCTAAATATAATATTTTTCGTATATTAAGAGACCAAAACATACATGTTAATTAAGTAAATATTAAATAAACTGAATCATATATTACGAGGACCAAAATCAAAATATACTCATAACTGAGGGTTAAAAAATACTACTTAATATCCCATTAGAAATTTGACGAGTCATTATCGTGTTAGTTTGAAAAGTAAAAGGGATAAGTTATACAAATTAGAGTTACTGATTTCCTAAGTGATATGAATGTATTCTATTGATCTAAAACAATTCAATAAATTAGCCAAGAGTTCAAGTTGATCGTGATATGTAATTTGAGTTTATTCAACTCGCTAAATCCTCATTAATACTTTATATTTATTAGTTTTCACCTGATTATATATTATTTTAACTAAGTATCCATATCTTATTCGAGCTTTAAAACAACCAGTTTAGATATCTCAATTTTATTAATAGCCCTCGACAAAGAGCACAATTCTTTAATGAAGAGTTTGAAACCTTTAACGCAAAGCTAAATGACACAATTAAATTATAATTGCTTCCTTAATTTGCTTTGGCATATTGACTTTTACGAGCAATATTGACATTGTACAACAAGCAACATAAGCAAAACAAGGCAGAATATGTTACTTGGTCAAAAATCCAGATGTTCATTCCCCTTATTCTGGAACTTTACCTGGACACGGGTCCAATTACTAAAAATATTTAAGTTATATATATTGATAATACGATAATGTTGTTTTATACCATTCGTATAATTTGACCTATTATGGCATGTTATAACCTATAATTTGTTTTAAATTATCATACAATGATATTGTTAAATGAGGCCCAAAGGCCCAAGGTCCGCGGCCCAAGTCTTCACAGCGCCGCGGCCCAGTCCCATTACTGTTCCATGAACAGTGGTTTAGTTGTATATATTTGGTAGTTATTATATTAGTCTTGTACCTTAACTAGACTTATATTATTACCATAATTTTATAGTTAGTATCCTTATAGAATAAAGATTTAGATGTAAAGTAGGAATATGATTCTCCTATTGTAACTTGTATATAACAAACTTTAGACACATTCTACCCCGTGTGTGTTTTTGGTTTATCCGTCAAATCACCGTGGTTATAAATGCTTTGATTTGTCCTTTAAACGAATCATCATTAGTCGTCATGTTCTCTTTGATGAATTCCAATTTCCATTTTCTAAAGTAGAAAAATTCGTGCCTAGTTCTTATGATTTTTGGATGATGATATATCCCCCTATGTTCTCCGTCATGTTTCAGCATGAAGGCACGAGTTGGACGAGGGCAAGGCAGACCTTGGCAAGGGTCGTATGATGCGGCTAAGTCGAGGGTCGGTATGATTCAGCAAACATGGTAATGGCACGGGCTGGCCGAGGGCAAGGCGACCTTGACGGAAGACAATGGCATGCGGGCTAAGGCATGACACGGTCGTCTCGGACAGACGGGCAAAATGGGCACGGCTGGCCGAGGCGTAGGGAAGACATGACATGGTCGTCTCGGCAAGACTGGCCGTGGCCCTTAGGGGAGGCGCCGCGGCGCCAAAACTTCAGAGAGCACTGTTCATCAGGAGCCGCGATCCTAGACCGCGACGCCTTCGACGATAATTTCAGAAATTCAGCCAGCAGACCCACTGTGTGCTGGCCAGTCTGTCCCATCTCCCGAAAATTCACAAAATTCACACCATCCAGCCCAAATCATTGTCCAATCACTCGCAGTCAATGGGGTATTTGTCACGATCCGATCCCGGGCCCGTGACTGGTGCCTTACCCCGGGCACCCTAGTGATACAACATCAGAGAAAATCAGCGAAAATAAAAACTTAAACATGAAACAAGAGATATGATAATAAAACAGGCCAACCAAACGGTTACCTTCTTGTATAAATAACTAAAAACTTGAACAGTTACATCCTTACAAACCCTGCCCACAACAGTACTACAGACCTCTAAGAGTTTTATAACAACAACGACGACAGTGGCCGCCATACCACGAATGTAAATACCTACAACAACAGGGGCCTATACCAAAGATAAGCCTCCGGAGGAACGGAGCTTCCCAAAACGCTGAACTGTGATCCTAAGAGCGAGGATCGACGATCGTGTACTCTACCGCGGCATGAACGCACCCGGGCGAGGTCGATAACAGGTACCAAGTATGTGAAACTGAAAATACTGTATATGAAATCATAGTAGTCTATATAAAGCAGGAGACATGTATGATAACCAAACTACAGTCCATAATAAATAAGCAGTCACGTAAGTCAGGGACTCACGCCCTCAAAGTCATCACTCAAATATAACTATGGGTCTCACGCCCTCAACATCAATCATGCCCGTGGAATACCTTCCTCACTGCCGGCAGTCTATGATATAATAACACCAAGGAGTACACATAAACACCAGGTCCCACCTGAGTCATAAAACCGTAAGAGGCAAGTACGAAGGCTAACTACCAGATACCAAAGCCGCATCATCGACTGACCGGGGCAAGTACGAAAGCCAACTACCAGATACCAAAGCCGTACTAACAATACTATACAACCAAACCACGGCGAGCATGGGGCAAGTACGAAACCAACTACCAGATACCAAAGCCGTGGTCACGAATGGCCGGGCAAGTACGAGGGCTAACTACAGATACCAAGGTCAGATCACGAGACTTCGCCACGAAGCGTCACGGCAAGTACGAAAGCCAACTACCAGATACCAAAGCCGTGTCACGTAGCTGACCGGGGCAAGTACGAGGGCTAACTACCAGATACCAAGGCCGTATCACGAGACTTCGCCACTAAACTGAACGGGGCAAGTACGAAGGCTAACTACCAGATACCAAAGCCGAATCAGCCACGACTTCGGGGCAAGTACGAGAGCCAACTACCAGATACCAAAGCCGAATCAGTAAAACCTCATGGAGAGCTAGTCCATGGAATAATAATCACAACAGAAGCGTACCCGTGGAATCCTCCGTCACTGCCGGTACGTCCAAGTAAGATCATAACAAATCAGCCGGCCCTCCATTGAGAGACGCGGTGGTATAGAAATACAATACTAGCACGACAAGGCTATCACACGCAAACATAGGCAAGTTACACACAACTCAAGGTACTTTCATTTTATGCCAAAGTCCAGGTTTTAACCCCAAAGTACTACGTACGTTAAATTCTTTTTAAAAGATCCATTTCTTTTACAAAGGTCACCCGATGCCCGTATTATCAAAAATATAGTGACTAACATTTTAAGTAAACCAAAACAACTTCCATACTTTCCTTTTTAAATCAAATTAAGACAATACTATGCCTTCTTTTTAGACCAAAACACTTCTCCTTTTAAAGTCAAGTTACCATTTTAAAACTAATGATAAAACCATTCTTTTGTTTTCATAAAGTCGTTATAACTAACTTCCCATAAAGCTGTTGTCACGCCCTTTTTCGACCGCGACATTTTCTAGCGAACCCTTCTTAAATAAAAATGTTAGAAAAAAAAAATGTTAAATGTGCAAAAGAATGCTAAAATGTTTAAAGGTGCTAAAATGTTAAAGGATATTAAAAGTGCTAAAAAGTGCTAGAATTGCTAAAGGTTCGCGGAGTCGCCACCTAATTAATTTGGGTGAATTAGGACACCTAAAAAATGTAGCATAAAATACTACAAATGATCTCCATTTTAATGGTCTGCTAAACTTTAATGAGATTCTAGGTAAGAGTTCTTTATTATCCTAAAGGGAAGGGGTCAGGCACCCTAAAGGAAAGGGGTCAGGCACCCTAAAGGATCCGCTAACTTGCGGTTGTCCGTTCAAACCTAGGGTTAATTATTTATGCTAAGAAAAAATTGCATGTTCGAAAGATATTTGATAGGAAGTATTTTTGTTCAAAGATAAATAAGTTTAGTGCTATAAAACACATGTAAAGTTTAAAGCATGCCTTATATTATTTATAAAAAATATGTGATGCAAAAAATGAATTTATTGGCTAAAATGTATGCATTTATCTACTTAATTAATCTTGGTTATGATATACCCAATACTTAAGATGATTTCTTATTATACATAATAGATTTCCCATATAATGTTAGATAAGAGTTCAAGGGAAAATTTGTTATGGATTTAGTAAGAAATAAAGTGTTGATTTTATGATGCAAGTTAAATTGTTTATTTTTTTATAAAATTTAGACATGCCTAACAATCCTAAAAGACAAATAAGGTGGAAATGCATTTCTAAGTTTAAATTACTTTCCCCACCTCATATGTTCAAAGGCTAATTGCTCGGAATTCTCCTATTAATTACAAAGTTAGATAATAATTTGCAATAAACAAACAAAGGCATAAATGAGGTAATGAGGTTAAGGGAATAAATGAGTTGAAGTGGATGACTCCGTCCTATTTTGTTTTTTCTAGGAATTGCCGAGGAGGGAACGCAATGGATGTAGATGCGGGCCTTCATTGACGAAAGTCGTGATGAGTCTCTCCATGAGGCTCTTCATTTTACTCCGATGCATTTCATGTAAAAAGAAAGAAAAAATAAGGATTAGTAACTACCCAAATCAGATAATAATGCCAGTAAATGAAATATTCATGCGAGATTCAAGCATATATGAGACCCATCTGGTTTTATATGAAATATTCTATATGCACGTCAACATGGTCTTTGCTTTTACATGAAATAAAATTAAACTGAGCAATAAACATAGAAAAACGATCCAACAATGATAGAACTAGTTCAATACACATACAGGGCTAGTATAGGTATAATTCGACAACTTGGCAAATAGATATAACACAGGACAATTTTAGAAGAGGGTTAACACGAATAGTTTTGGTCACTCAATAGGTAGGGTGGAGTAGTACAGTGTTAGCATTCCTCAAATGCCTAAACCGAGCCAAGTGATTTTGGGGGTATTAAAACACACACCAAAACATGATGATATGGATCCTTAACTCCCTTTTATGACTCTAAACCGAGTACCCTGAAACGAATCAGTGTGCGATTTACATTCAAGGTTCAAACTGGGCATGCAACATGTATGGGAATCATGGTCACACAAAATAGGACAACAACACTTCTGGCTTCCAACATATTTCAGATCAGATGGTAATACCATTTAGGAAGGGAAAAACGACTTCAGCAGACAGGCTATGGCAAGGTTGGAGCTTGATAAAACAGATACAAGTCGGATTCTAGCAACTCTGACTCATTGAGACATGTTGAATATTTGTTTATGACTTATAGCACAACCATATTGTCCATAGCAGTAAGCAAGTTTTAAATTCAGATGACTATGTCCTTCATGCTTGATCTAGTCCCTAGGCTGATTTCATGATTTAAACTAACCTTGTACTTAGCATCTATTAACCACATTGCACACGTAAAAGTCGACCACTTTTAAACACTAAGAAGTCAATGAGCAACTTAAGCTAGTCCTCTGCCTATAAGACTCGCAAAATATCATTTAATGGATATCAGTAAATCTCATAAACTCGAACCATGACCAACCTATTCGACAAATGCTGGTGAAACAAATTAACAATTGCATTTGTGAATATTAATAACAGTTAATATTAACTGAACATATTCTGCGATCAGTTTAATACACTTAAAGTAGTCGCACAAAACACGTATCATGCACACAAATAGCAAATGAAATCTAAGACAGAAAGGGTGATATATTTACCTTCTCCGGACAGCGAACCGAGGCAGCGTATCAAGTCGTCGACCCACTCAGAGATTTTGTTGCGATGCGATTTAAAAGGAAATGAAACTTTTGCTTTGAGAATGCTCACTGGTTCGCGACTAATTCTTGCGAGGAAGACGAAAGGGTTTCGAATTTATGTTCTTGCCTTAGACTTCTAATTTTCGGATTGGCGTTGAAGAGGTTTGTTGCTGTAAGAAGAGGTGGGTGTACCTATTGTTCTTCGGATTTTATTACTTCCTGGACTGCCAATTTTTGACGCCTTTTTTCTATCTCTTACGATGTTCCCCTGATGCCCTCGATCGGACTGCTGCCCCCCCGCTCTGTCGTATTGTGCTCTGCCTTGATTCTCTTTTGCATGTGCTTTATATAGCCATGGTGTGGGTTCTAATGTTTGGTAAGTAATCAAGGTGCGATTTCATACTGATTTCGTGTGATCTTTGACGAGATTTGGGTAAGGTAAACGATTTGAAGGATTTGGTTTAGTTATGGTAAGAAAATCTGGCTGGATGTGCGTGGGTAAATGGAAACCCCGGATTCTCCGGCGAGAAATCCGCATGGCGGATGTGGGAAGGTGCGCGAATTAGGGTTAGAAATTTCTGGGTTTTAGGGCTGGTATCTGAAGAGGATGAGGCGTGGGGGGGGGGGGGGGATAAGGATAAGGCCCTGGGCCTGCGGGTGTGGGCTGGGCGAATTTGGGCTTATGGGTTAAATTAATGTAGGGAGTGGGCTGGGCGAATTTAAAAGGGTATTAGATTAAAGGAATTAGTTTTAGGTAGTAGGTATTTAATTAGTTAATTAGTGGTAAAGTAAATTAATAAATTGTGATTAAATTATTTAGGTGTTTTATTAATCTAAGCTGGAGTTTAAAAAATAAAGACGGGCGTGCTATTTAATTAGTGCTTAATATTTCAGAATGCGGCGCTATTTGTTTAAGATCTTATTTATTGTGCATTATTATTTAAAATAAGTTATGAAATTGCTTTGCGTATTAATAAATGCGACTATGCTACTTGGCGCGACGTCACTGCTAATTTGACGTATTTATTATTAATTAAGAATCATGACAGGGCTTAAAATTAATTAATGCGGGCGCGGGACTCTAAGTGCTTAATTTTCTACGTAAGATGCGGTGCCATTATTAAATTGCTTATTTATGTCTGTATTAATGTTTTTATCGCTGCATTTTATTATAAAAAAAATTATAAGAAATTATTTTGCAAAATTAGTGTAATTTTATAGCTAATGACTGCACGAGAGGGTCAAAATTGGGTGTCAACAGCTGTTATAACACTTTATGTTTTAAACCAATTTAAGACAAAACCATGTCTTTCTTTTAAACAAAAAATTCTTCAATTCCTCAAGTCTCTTTTCTTTTAGAAATCAAGTTCCTTAATATTTCACATCAAGTCATTTATAAGTCAAGTCTCTTATCTTTTAAAAACCACAAACCATTTCTTTACCTACATAAAGTTGTTATAGCAAACTTCCCATAAAGCCGTTATAACACTTTATGTTTTAAACTAACCAAATTCATTTAGCACATGTACGTCTACCGTACTACATAGTTCACAACAATCATGCTAGAAAAGATAGGAAGAGGTTCACATACCTCGCGACGATTATCGACAATTAGCAAAACGCTCCACGCATTTCCAACCTTGCTCGCCTTTTCCACCCTTCAAGTAGAATACGCTACTCGTAGTACTTCAACCTAAAAAGGCCACAAAACGTCTATCAACCTCTAGATCTCTTCGTAGAATAATTCTAGATACAAGATTCCTTATTCTACGGAAAATTCGGCAGCACCTCCCCCCCGCAACCACATAAATCTCCTCCTCCAACGAGGCCCGTTACCAAACCAATAATCCCAGGGGGGGTTACACGTCTAACCGGACGTGTACAATTCTACCCCACAATAATACTACAAGTCTACTGTAAATACAGTCCTATGTAAATACAGTTCAATTCTTTTCCATAATCATTCTACATATAGTATACTCAACTATACATTACTACAACATGTAATATCCAATTACAATAGGGGGATAAAGATCATTACCTCGATAAGCCCAAAATTATCCAAGATATAAGTCGATCCTGAGCAACGTTTAGCTCCAATTCCTTACGCTCCAACCCGCTCCAAGCAACCCTTAGAAGTTTCTAAACAACTTCTCTTAACACTTCAACCAAGCTTATGAAGATTTTCTAGGGTTTCATTTTGCGACTATTGGAATAAAGTAGTATTTCCGGGCTCCTAGTATTGAAATAACTTTGGAATACTACTAGGGATACTAGGCCAAGGTATTTGGGATTATACAATAATACCCAAAGTATTTTCTACTCAAGTGGGGGAAGGGGGACGAAAACAACTACAAAGGGGAGGGGAGTATTTTGCCTTGGAAGCTTAAGTGTGGGATGAAAATTGTCTTCAACCTAAGGGGGTATATATAGAAGAATCAAGGGTCAAGATTAATGCAAGTGGGTGGTGAGGATGGGTACATGTGTGGGTAGTTGGCCAACCAAGTGTTCACCACAAAATGGGACAAGTGGCTTGCCACTGTCCCCACTAAAAACGCCAGTGGCACTCTTCGCCGTGGGCCACATGGGGGTGACACGTGTCGCCCCCCTACTCTTCCAAAATATTTCATCTTCCGAAAATATCCGCAATGCCAAAAATCCGAAAAAAATAAAGTGGGCCCCACAAACCGTAAATTCCTCCCGTGGGCCCCACGTGACCAATTTCGGAAATAAAATTCCATAATTCTCAAATATTCCAAAAAATCCGAATACCTAATCTGGGAATCCAATTCCCATTAATGAACCTTTTTCCTTCACAAGATCCGGAAACTTTTCCGTCGAAAAATCACATCTTTCATCCTTTCCAATTTTAATGTCGTATTTACGTACGTACGTCCTCATATACATATTCTGGAACTACGGGGTGTAATATTCTTCCCCCCTTAGAAACATTCGTCCCGAATGTTCCTTCTAAGCCTCCAAACATACCTGTCGGTATAGTCTTCACTACTATACTTACCAAACCAATCATGCCACCAATGGCCATAGTATAACATACGCGCAAAACTCAATACAAGCCAACGAGGAATCACCCCTAACGTGTATAACAACACAAAAACTTCCACCCATGGTCCAAAGGATACTTTCTTCACATCTATACTTATAAAAAGGACACTTCACATCTTTGCCTCTTTTCTTACTTGTCGTACCCTCCTCGTACACTCGAACTCTTCCTCATATACTTACCACATTTCTGTCATTGCTTCAGTTTCCAAAATCTCGGGGTTACTATCTCTAACTTGGTCATCATTAACTGGGAACACTCTGGAGGGATATCCGATTACTCTTCCGAAACATAGCAACGTGGAATACCGGACGTACTGCCTCCTAAGTCGGACGGCAGTGCTAACTTATAGCCAACCTGGCCTATTCTACTATTATCTGAAAATGCCCAAAGTACCTCGGGCTAAGTTTCTCTTTCTTTCCAAATTTCGTCACACCCTTCCGGGGTGGTACCTTCAAGAAGACCCACCGTCAACCTGAACTCCAAGTGTCGACGCCGATTATCCACACGACTTCTGTTGACTCTGAGCTGTAAAAAAAAACCTCTTCTGGATAAGCTTCACCTTACCCACATCCTGCTGAATCAAGTAGGGACCAACTATCTGAACCTTGCCAACATCGAACCAATCGACCGACAACCTACACTTTCGTCCATACAAGGCTTCATAAGGCACCATCCGAATACTAAAATGGTAGCTAGTATAATACTCACTCAACAAGAGACAAATAATCCTCACAGCTACCCCTGAAATCAAAACACCGTCCCGTAACCTATCCTCAAATGTCTGGATAAAATGCGCTGTTCGTCCGTCGGCCCGAGGGTGAATGCAATACTGAGACTCACCTGAGTTCCTAACCCCGCCTGGTAAAACCTCCCGAAAAAGAAATAGCCATAAATGTGGCTCCACCGTCGCCATAAAATAAAAGTAGGAACCCCGTGCAGCCTTACAACCTTCCTGATAACATCTCGCATAACCTTCCGCCGAGTAAACAGTCCTAACTGAAAGACAAGATGGGCTGACCTCATCGGCCCGGCTACTGGTCGAACGC
Organism: Przewalskia tangutica; assembly: GCA_029844215.1. NCBI lineage: Eukaryota > Viridiplantae > Streptophyta > Magnoliopsida > Solanales > Solanaceae > Przewalskia > Przewalskia tangutica. Next base: position 10,561,288 of record CM056740.1, on the reverse strand, counting down.
ATCCACGAACTCGTACGATGGTTACCTAACTTGGGCTTAACACCCGTGACTTATCATCTAGCGGGACCACCTCAACCGACCCACCACAATCCGGCCGCGGTTGACTCGCGATATGGCCTCAACCCGACCCACTTCAGACTAAACTCGCTCCGATCCGGAACAACCTTACCAGTTCACGTCATGAAAGCTACCACTTCCATCTCACACTACCCATGGAATCATCCCACAATATATATCACGCATACCAAGTACTTCGACAAGGACCAACCGTAACATCCACTCAAGACGACCTTGCATCCAAGGTCCCAACTGTTATAAATTCTAAGGCTCCCCATTTTCTCGTCCCCAGACTTACCCTTTTCAACTACCCATGTTTTCTAATCACAACTTACACAATGCTAACCGAACATAGCACTCCACATGTATCTACCATAACCTAAACAAGTCTCTTAAGGATGAAGATATCTCAGAACTCATCGCCACTTTCCCTTTGTCGCCTAATCAAATCCTCGCTCTGGGCGCATAACTATAAGGTGATGAACCACCACCGATCCCGGGCCGAGTCAGAACATTCGCGCCACCTCCGGTCGGACAATTTCTCGCAAATGGCCCGCTGGCCGCAAGCCTAACAAGCTATCTAAGTAGTACGACACTCCCATAAGAACACCTACCGAACGGCCATACCGGGTGGGGTGACTCTCCGCTAACACCCCTTCCTCTCCGAACCATCAATCCTCAATCGACTGTAGGCTAAGTCATCCCACTGTATCCTCCTACTAGGACATTATCTCTCACATGTCCGCCACTAACGCGGGACATAACGAGCCAATAATTCAAACTCTATATCAGATTCCCAACCGCCCGCCTGCTCGCCTCAACCTCATAAATCTATCTCGCCCGAAGCTCTCCTCATCCGCGAGGGCAAGTGTGTAAGAAATGCCTCGAGGTCTTGATCACTTTCATGATCCACAGAATCGCCGAATAAACTCGATGATCTTTCTCGCCTAGATCCATAGAACTCGGTGGATCGCAACTCAAGAAGTCCCAAATCTCAACTATCGGATCTAGGGTGAACCATCGTACTGCCGAATCCTCCGACTCGTCTGTCTCATTCCTAGCCACAAGCCTAGCTAGTAATCGCCATTTCTTGTAACTTATATCTCGGCCTCGGTCGTGAAACCGAGGCTCGTGTATCGTGGTCTCTCGTAGCTACCGCCATCGCTCTGAACTCTCACAGGGCTAGCGGCGTCGCAGAACTCCCGAATGCACTGCCTCGGATAATGACCGGCTCAGGCTCGTAACCCTCTCGTTTCTACTCGCAGCTCCCTCTGCTACCTTGCCCTTCTGGGCTCAGGTTGCCTTGCGTAGAGGCATAACGGGTGAAAAGAATACGTCAGAGGGAGTCCAACTTATAACACAGCTCTAAGGCACGATCTCAGAGTGAGAAGAATGGAAACCAATCCTAAATATCCTGTAGCCTCCTGATTATAGATGTGGTGCACAACACACCAATAATCAAGACTCTACTAGATATGGTCTGTAGACACTTTCCGAGGATTAACTGCTCTGATACCACTTTTGTCACGACCCGATCCGGGCGTGATCGTGCCTACCGGGCACCCTAGTGATACAACATCAGAGAAAATCAGCGGAAATAAAAACTTAAACATGAAACAAGAGATATGATAATAAAACAGGTCAACCAAACGGTTACCTTCTTGTATAAATAACTAAAAACTTGAACAATTACATCCTTACAAACCCTGCCCACAACAGTACTACAGACCTCTAAGAGTTTTATAACAACAACGACGGGACAGGGCCCCGCCATACCCCTGAATGTAAGTACCTACAACAACATGGGACTATTCCAAAGATAAGCCTCCGGAGGAACAGAGCTTCCCAAAACGCTGAACTGTGATCCTAAGAGCGAGGATCGACGACTGGTGTACCTCTACCTGCGGCATGAACGCAGCCCCGGGCGAGGTCGATAACAGTACCAAGTATGTGAAATCAAAATATCAGAATGAAATCATAGTAGTCTATATAAAGGTGGAGACATGTATGATAACCAAACTACATCCATAATAAATAAGCGATACGTAAGTCGTGGACTCACGCCTCAAAGTCATCACTCAAATATAACTATGGGTCTCACGCCTCAACATCAATCATGCGTGGAATACCTTCCTCACCGCAGCCTCATGATATAATAACACCAAGGAGTACACATAAACACCGTGTCCCACCCGAGTCATAAAACCGTAGCGGCAAGTACGAAGGCTAACTACCGATACCAAAGCCGCATCATCGATCGACCGGGCAAGTACGAAAGCCAACTATCGATACCAAAGCCGTACTAACAATACTATACAACCAAACCACGGTTCGGAGCATGGGCAAGTACGAAAGCCAACTACCAGATACCAAAGCCGTGTCACGTGGCGACCGGGCAAGTACGAGGGCTAACTACCAGATACGGTCAGATCACGAGACTTCGCCACGGTCGTCACGGGAAAGCACGAAGCCAACTACCAGATACCAAAGCCGCGGTCACGAGTCGACCGGGCAAGTACGAGGGCTAACTACCGATACCGCGTCAGATCACGAGACTTCGCCACTAAACTGAACGGGGCAAGTACGAAGGCTAACTACCAGATACCAAAGCCGAATCAGCCACGACTTCGGGGCAAGTACGAGAGCCAACTACCAGATACCAAAGACGAATCAAGAAACCTCGTGGAGAGCTAGTCCATGGAATAATAATCACAATGTGCACGTGGAATCCTCCGTCACCGCAGACGCCCAAGTAAGATCATAACAAATCAGCCGCCTCCATCGAGACGCGTGGTATAGAAATACAATACTAGCACGACAAGGCTATCACACGCAAACATAGGCAAGTTACACACAACTCAAGGTACTTTCATTTTATGCCAAAGTCCAGGTTTTAACCCCAAAGTACTACGTACGTTAAATTCTTTTTAAAAGATCCATTTCTTTTACAAAGGTCACCCGATGCCCGTATTATCAAAAATATAGTGACTAACATTTTAAGTAAACCAAAACAACTTCCATACTTTTCTTTTTAAACCAAATTAAGACAATACTATGCCTTCTTTTTAGACCAAAACACTTCTCCTTTTAAAGTCAAGTTACCATTTTAAAACTAATGATAAAACCATTCTTTTGTTTTCATAAAGTCGTTATAACTAACTTCCCATAAAGCTGTTATAACACTTTATGTTTTAAACCAATTTAAGACAAAACCATGTCTTTCTTTTAAACCAAAAATTCTTCAATTCCTCAAGTCTCTTTTCTTTTAGAAATCAAGTTCCTTAATATTTCACATCAAGTCATTTATAAGTCAAGTCTCTTATCTTTTAAAAACCACAAACCATTTCTTTACCTACATAAAGTTGTTATAGCAAACTTCCCATAAAGCCGTTATAACACTTTATGTTTTAAACCAACCAAATTCATTTAGCACATGTACGCGTCAGCACTACATAGTTCACAACAATCATGCTAGAAAAGATAGGAAGAGGTTCACATACCTCGCGACGATTATCGACAATTAGCAAAACGCTCCACGTACTCTAACATTGCTCGCCTTTTCCACCCTTCAAGTAGAATACGATACTCGTAGTACTTCAACCTAAAAAGGCCACAAAACGTCTATCAACCTCTAGATCTCTTCGTAGAATAATTCTACATACAAGATTCCTTATTCTACGGAAAATTCGGCAGCACCTCCCCCCCGCAACCACATAAATCTCCTCCTCCAACGAGGCCCGTTACCAAACTAATAATCCCAGAGGGGGTTACACGTCTAACCGGACGTGTACAATTCTACCCCACAATAATACTACATGTCTAATGTAAATACAGTCCTATGTAAATACAGTTCAATTCTTTTCCATAATCATTCTACATATAAGTATACTCAACTATACATTACTACAACATGTAATATCCAATTACAATAGGGGGATAAAGATCATTACCTCGATAAACCCAAAATTATCCAAGATATAAGTCGATCCTGAGCAACGTTTAGCTCCAATTCCTTACGCTCCAACCCGCTCCAAGCAACCCTTAGAAGTTTCTAAACAACTTCTCTTAACACTTCAACCAAGCTTATGAAGATTTTCTAGGGTTTCATTTTGCGACTATTGGAATAAAGTAGTATTTCCGGGCTCCTAGTATTGAAATAACTTTGGAATACTACTAGGGATACTAGGCCAAGGTATTTGGGATTATACAATAATACCCAAAGTATTTTCTACTCAAGTGGGGGAAGGGGGACGAAAACAACTACAAAGGGGAGGGGAGTATTTTGCCTTGGAAGCTTAAGTGTGGGATGAAAATTGTCTTCAACCTAAGGGGTATATATAGAAGAATCAAGGGTCAAGATTAATGCAAGTGGGTGGTGAGGATGGGTACATGTGTGGGTAGTTGGCCAACCAAGTGTTCACCACAAAAATGGGACAAGTGGCTTGCCACTTGTCCCCACTAAAAAACGTCCAAGTGGCACTCTTTCGGCCATGGGGCCACATGGGGGTGACACGTGTCGCCCCCCTACTCGTCCAAAATATTTCATCTTCCGAAAATATCCGCAATGCCAAAAATCCGAAAAAAATAAAGTGGGCCCCACAAACCGTAAATTCCTCCCGTGGGCCCCACGTGACCAATTTCGGAAATAAAATTCCATAATTCTCAAATATTCCAAAAAGTCCGAATACCTAATCTGGGAATCCAATTCCCATTAATGAACCTTTTTCCTTCACAAGATCCGGAAACTTTTCCGTCGAAAAATCACATCTTTCATTCTTTCCAATTTTAATGTCGTATTTACGTACGTACGTCCTCATATACATATTCTGGAACTACGGGGTGTAACAGTATTGTTAAACCAAAAAGACATTTTAATTTAAATTATAATGTTCTTAAGTCTTCCTTACCCCGTAATTCTGTGTCTGCCCTAAATGACCCTAATTGGAAAATTGTCATGACCGATGAATATAATGCTCTTATTGATAATAAGACGTGGGAGTTGGTGCCCCGTCCATCTGGTGTTAATATTATTTCGTCTATGAGGAAGTCCTTGTATGAGCTTAAGCAGTCTCCCACGGGCATGTTATAAGAGATTTACTGACTATGTTTCGACTATGAGTTTCTCTCACAGCATGTCTGATAACTCATTATTCATATACCGTCAGGGATCTTCCATGGCTTATATTCTATTATATGTTGATGATATTATTTTGACTGCCTCTTCTGATGCGTTGCGAAAGTCTATTATGACAATGCTCAATTCTGAGTTTGCCATAAAGGACTTGGGCCCATTGAGTTATTTTTTGGGGATTGCTGTAACTCGTCATGCAGGTGGATTGTTCTTACCACAGAGGAAGTATGCAACAGAGATCATTGAGAGGGCTGTGATGTCTTCTTGTAGGTCCACTTCTACTCCAGTTGATACTAAACCCAAGTTAGGTGCTGCCGCTGGCTCTCCCTATGAGGATCCGAGCCGCTATCGTAGTCTTGCAGACGTCCTTCAGTATCTGACGTTCACGCAACCTGATAGTACGTATGTCGTACAACAGGTGTGTTTGTTTATGCATGATCCCAGAGTTGAACATATGTGTCACGACCCGACCCCGGGGCCGCGACTGGTGCCCTACCGGGTAACCCCGTTCAGGTATACATCAGAGAATAGCAGTGAAACATACATAACACATAAACCTGTAGATAGTAAACATCACCGGCTAGCCGACAAGGCCGCCTTCCATAGAATATGCTTAACCAAAAGTAAAACAGTACAACTTGTTCTTACAGCCCAAACCACAAACGTGACTACAGACCTCTAGGAATAACAATTGTGGCGGGACAGGGCCCCGACATACCCCTGAATGTACATAATACCTATAGCATCAGGGAAAAACCGTACCAACAAAACAAGCCTCCGGAGGAATGGAGCTTCTGACACCAGACCAGTGATCCTAAGAATGAGGATCCACCACCGCTACCTTACCTGCGGCATGAACGCAGCCAGGAAGGGGTCCTGATACACATGTACTAAGTATGCGGCGGAAAATACTGAAAATACCTCGTAAGTCTAAAATAACTGGAGACATGTATGATAATCAATTACAGTACACTGTGCCTTACCAATAATGAGAATATCAAACATATACTTTACTGCATGAAAATATGAGGCTCATGATCAAAGCAAGGTCACCGCCCGCAGTATCATTAAGCAATCCTACTCCTGGGACTGTTTCACCCGCATGGGTCATGTGGACCCGCATGAGGTCATCCGCCTCGCATGAGACTATTTCACCCGCATGGGACTATTTCACCCGCATGAGGTATTCCTCGCATCATGGGTAGCAAATCCATGGAATATGCAAATGCCGCATCCCCGGGGAATGACCCCGTAATGAATAATATATCCCTAGCACAAACCGACTATCATAAATAATATAATATAAGCAAGTTAAGAAATCCCCTAACTTCTTATTAGTCTTGTTCATATACATTCTCATTTTTGTTTACTTAAGGCACTAACATGTCTTTATGAAATCCGGAAATTTAACCCAAAGTACCACGTACTTCTATTCTTTTACAAATGACTCTTTTCCATAAAACTGGTTAGATACTAATACCCGTAGTATCAAGTCACGACTACTTTTCAAGACAAGTCACAATACCTTCTAGAAATATAATTAGGCTTCTAAATCAAGTGACTTCTTTTCTTTTAAAACCTTAGGCAATTGATGCCTTAAAATCAATTTGCCTTTCATTAATTCAAGTCATTTATCCGTACTTATTTTACTTAGAGTAAATCTTTCTTTGTTAATATTTCATAAAGCTAATATAACCAATTTTCCATAAAGTCGTTATATTAACCTTATACATTAGTCAAATACACTTCTCTAAATCCAAGGGACTTATACCTTTAAAACGGAACAAGTATCACATACTTAAAACACGTCAAGTCCCTTAACTTTGAAAACTTAGGACATCCTTAATACTTTTAAAGAAGTGAGTAAATCCCCTAACTCCACCGACTTGGACACTTTAAAAACGAGTAAAGGATACCAAGGTCTTGTACATCTACCGTACTATATAGGTAAAACTATTCATGCTCAAGAGATAGGAAAGTTCCACATACCTCTTCGGTTCAATCCACTTGCTAAGTCCAATAAACCGCACGAATTATGTCAACCTATAATGACCATTACACGTCTATTAGCTTCTAGCCTCAACGTAGAACATTCTAATTGCAAAGTTCCTTATTCTACGGAAAATTGGACAGCACTTCCTTTGTTTCTACATACTTTTCCACCTTTTCAAGGTCCGAATTCAACATCCAAACGCCACTTTTAAGGCCCAACAATCCAACCAACACAAAAGGGATTACACGCCTAAACTTGGACGTGTAAAATTCTGCCCCACAATACATAACAACTAATTTAAAAAGTTTAAGGTAGTATCTTGGCTACAACATGTTCACATACTAACCTTATTCAATCCTTTCAAATCTAAATCATATTTCTTACATGCAATGTATCTAAGAGCAATATTGATAAATACAAGTCATTTCTTCTTCACATGCAACACAATTTACTAGCAAAAAGGGAAAGGATTGTTACCTCAGAGTTTACCCAAATTAGTCCAACAATTTCACTTGTCTTCTTTCCACAATCACCTCCACAAAAACTCCTACAAGCTTGCCAACAAGTTTCCTTCTTGCCACCTTTTCAAATTTTTCTCTAAGCTTTGTTTTCTCCTTGAATTGCTAGAGAGAAGGGAGAGCTTTTAATTTTAGAGAGAAGGGAGAACTTTGAAGAATGACCAAGTCTTCAAGACTTGGTCAATAAATAGGACATGCAAAAATCAGATGGGGGGGGGGGGGACCCTTGTCACCCTCCCATGGCCTTTTTAAAAGAAAATATCTGATTTTTCCTCAGTTTTCGCGAAAAACTCCGCCTCGGCGCCGCGGCCCTGCAGCCGGCGCCGCGGCGCTGAAACCTCTGCCAACTATCAGAACTTCCGGCGCCGCGGCCCTGCTTTCCGGCGCCGCGGCGCTGCAACTTCAGCGAACCCTCAGAATATCCGGCGCCGCGGCGCTGTGGCCCCTGACCGCAAATTCATTTCTGCCCAACAGCGCGCTGAACTTGTACCTTCCATAACTTCCTACTCCTATGTCCTATCGACGAACGGTTGGTTGCGTTGGAAACTAGACTCAACGAACTACGTACTAGGCCTTTGAAACACCTAGGAACCCTCAATGTAACTGGACATAAACCGCCTCAAAGTTGACTAAAACCTGTCCGAAACATTCCGTCAACCCACCTTTCAAAAATTTAATTCTTAACTCCTTTCGTACGTCCCCATAAGCAGGACCCGAACTACGGGGTGTAACATTCCCCCCCCCCTTAGAAACATTCGTCCCGAATGTTCCTTCTAAGCTTACTCAAATCACAATATTGACATAGACCCTCTTAACTATTCTTCTTGCAAATAAGGACGCTCCACATGGACACAACAATACTTAAGCATAAACGCCAAATTAAAACTAATAAGCAGGAAGTGGGTTACCTGGAGGTGTAGGAAACAAGTGAGGATACTTCTTCATCATGTCCTTTTCTGCTTCCCATGTCATTTCTTCCCTGTTCTCATTCCGCCATAAGACCTTGACGGAAGCTACATCCTTTGTCCGCAGTCGCCTAACCTGACGATCGAGTATCGCTATGGGACGCTCCTCATACGATAACCCCTCTGTCACCTGGACATCACAAATCGGGTGTACTCTAGATGGATCTCCGATACACTTTCGCAACATAGACACATGAAATACTGGATGTACTGCCTCCAGATCGGACAGCAGATCCAACTCATAGGCAACCTTGCCTACCCTACGGACAATCTGATAAGGCCCAATGTACCTTGGGCTAAATTTTACCTTCTTCCCGAATCTCATCACGCCCTTCATGGGTGATACTTTCAGGAAAACCCAATCATCCACTTCAAACTCCAAGTGTCGACGCCGATGATCTGCATACGACTTCTGTCGACTCTGAGCTGACAATAACCGCTCCTGGATAAGCTTCACCTTATCCACTGCCTGCTGAATCAAGTCTGGCCCGACTAACTGAACTTCTCCCACATCAAACCAGCCTATCGGTGACCTGCACTTCCTCCCGTATAAGGCCTCATAAGGCGCCATCTGGATACTAGAATGGTAGCTGTTGTTATATGCAAACTCCATAAGAGGTAAATGATCCTCCCAGCTACCCCTGAAATCAATAACACAAGCCCGCAGCATATCCTCAAGTGTCTGGATAGTACGCTCGGCCTGTCCGTCGGTCTGAGGATGAAACGCAGTACTGAGACTCACCTGTGTCCCTAATCCCTTCTGGAAAGACCTCCAGAAGTTAGCCGAGAACTGGGCTCCCCTGTCTGAAATGATCGATATAGGAACTCCGTGCAGTCTCACAATCTCTCTGATATACAATCTAGCATAATCCTCGGCCGAAAAAGTCGCCATTTGGAAGAAAGTGGGCTGATTTCGACACAATCGACAATAACCGGATGGAATCATGCTTCTCCGAGTGTGAGGTAACTCGTAATAAAGTCCATATTGATCACCTCCCACTTCCATGCCGGAATCTCTATCATCCGCAACAACCCACCGTGCTTCGTGCTCCACTGACTGGCGACAATTCGGACATGCGCCACAAACTCCGCAACGTCCTCTTCGTGCCATCCCACCAATACACATCCGAGGTCATGGTACATCTTAGTCGACCGGATGAATAGAATAACGAAGTCGTGTGCCTCCCGAATCTGGCGAAGTCCTGTCACATCAGGAACACACAACCGGCCCTCAAATCTTAGCACCCCATCAGGCGCTACCTCAAATAGACTATTCTCCTCCTGAAGAGCTGCATCTCTATACCGTACCATAATCGGATCCTCATACTGTCGCCTCTTCACCTCCTCGACGATGGAAGACTCGGCAACCTCTCGAACCTGAACCCCATTACTATCAGAATCAACCAAATGAACCCCAAGGTTTGCTAGATGATGTAACTCGCGGACCATGCCCCTCTTCTCTGGCTGCACACCTGACAGACTATCCATCGATCTGCGACTAAGGGCATCTGCAACTACATTGGCCTTCCCTGGGTGGTATAGGATATCGACATCATAATCCTTAAGTAGCTCTAACCACCGTCTGCGCAAGTTCACTCCTCCGGTGAAGATATCGAGACTCTTGTGGTCTGTGTAAATATCCACATGAACTCCATATAAATAATGTCTCCAGATCTTCAAGGCATGAATCAGTGCTGCCAACTCTAAGTCATGTGTGGGATAGTTCTTCTCATGCTTTCTGAGCTGTCGAGAAGCGTAAGCTATAACTTTACCGTTCTGCATCAGCACGCACCCGAGCCCGACACCCGATGCATCACAATAAACCACATATCCATCTAAACCCTCTGAAAGAGTAAGAACTGGGGCGGTTGTCAATTTCTCCTTCAGCAACTGGAAGCTCTTCTCACAAGCATCCGTCCACCGGAATATAGCTGCTTTCTGAGTCAGCCTAGTCAAAGGTGCTGATATGGAAGCAAACTTCTCCACAAATCTCCGATAATAACCCGCAAGGCCTAAAAAGCTGCGCACCTCCGTCGGTGTAGTGGGTCTAGGCCAAGTCTTGACCGTCTCAATCTTCGCTGTATCAACCCGAATGCCATCGGCCCCAATAACATGCCCTAAGAAAGTCACTGAAGCCAACCAAAACTCGCATTTCGAGAAATACATCTGCCGGTCCCGCAGGACTCCCAATACCGTCCTCAAATGATTGGCATGGTCCTGTTTTGTGCGCGAATAAACCAGGATATCATCAATGAATACTATAACGAACATATCCAAGAATGGATTGAACATCCGGTTCATCAAATCCATGAATACTGCTGGGGCGTTGATCAACCCGATCACCCTGAACTCATAGTGCCCATACCGGGTCCTGAATGCAGTCTTTGGGATATCTGCCTCTCTAACTCGCACCTGATGATAACCAGACCGCAGGTCTATCTTGGAGAAACACCTCGCACCTTGCAACTAGTCAAACAAATCATCAATCCTGGGAAGGGGGTATCTGTTCTTGATAGTTACCTTATTCAACTGCCTGTAATCAACACACATACGCAGCGTCCCATCCTTCTTCTTTACAAATAAAACCGGCGCTCCCCAGGGAGAAATACTAGGCCTGATAAAGCCTTTTTCCAGCAAATCTTTCAGCTGGTATTTCAATTCCCTCAACTCGGCAGGTGCCATCCTGTATGGTGGAATAGATATCGGTCGAGTGTCTGGCGCCATATCAATGCAAAACTCAATCTCCCTCTCAGAAGGGATACCCGAAAACTCGTCTGGGAATACATCTGGAAACTCTCTAACAACCGGAACTGACTGAAGGTCTGGTATTTCGGCCTCAGTATCGAATACCCGAACCATATGGTAGATATACCCATTCCGCACCATTTTCCTAGCCTTGAGGTAAGAAATAAACCTACCCCTCGGCGACGCAGTATTCCCCTTCCACTCGATAACCGGCTCACCCGGAAACTGGAACCGTACCAATCTCTCTCTACAGTCCACATTGGCATAGCAAGACGCTAGCCAATCCATACCCATAATCACATCGAAGTCCGTCATATCCAACTCTATCAAGTCGGCTAGAGTTTGACGACTGTATATAGTCATTGGGCAAGCCTTATATAATCGCTCAGCCACCACCGAATCACCTACTGGCGTAGCCACCTCAAAAGGTTTTATGGACTCGGGCTCTATCCCTAATCTACCGGCAATATGAGGAGATATATAGGACAAGGTAGAACCTGGATCTATCAAAGCATATATATCACAACATGAAACCAATAATGTACCTGTGACAACATCTGGTGACGCCTCCTGGTCCTGACGGCTGGACATAACATAAATGCGGTCCTGAGGACCGCTGGAACTGGGACCCCCACCACGACTCCTGCCGCGGCCTTCTGGTCCGTGAACACTCTGCCCTCCGGGGCGCCTGACCACCGAAGACGAAGATCCAGCAACTGACCCTGTCGGCTGAACCATAACACTCCCGCTGCCTCTGGTCGGACAATCTCTCTTCAAATGGCCCTGCTGGCCACAAGAGTAACAAGCTCCTGGAGGAACACGACACTCGCCCGGGTGAGACCTACCGCATCGAACACACCGAGATGTGGGTGGCCTCGATCGATGACGGTCTCTGCCTTCCTGAAGTCCCGACTGATCAACCCTCCTGCCAGAAAACCCGGAAGGGGCACTCTGTGCCGGCTGAAATGTGGATCTAGTCTGCCGAAATTGTCGCCTCAGCGCCCGAGACCTGTCACCCGGCCTCTTGGGCTGGCAAGTCAGTGATCCTCCCTCTCTCTATCCTCTATCCCCTGCGCATATGCCTGCATCCTGGCAATATCCATACCTGGCTGAAGAGCCACCCCCAAGCACGCAGTAATCATATGACGGTCCAGCCCCATCACATAGCGATAAAATCTGTCTGTCATGTCAGCTACAATGGTGTGCGCATACCTGGCCAATGAGTCAAACTCCAGGCTGTACTCTCTGATAGTCCTCCCATTCTGCCTCAAGGTCAAGAATCTATCCACGCGGGCTCTCCTCAACTCAGGAGGCAAAAAGTGACCCAGGAAGGCCTCTGTGAACTCCTCCCAAACAGCTGGAAGGGCACCCTCACCTCTAGACAACTCCCATGACTCAAACCAGTTCAACGCAATATCGCGTAACCGGTAAGAGACTAGCATGACCGACTCAGCCTCCGAGGCCCTAAGCACCTGCATAGTCCGCTGTAACTACCGAACAAACTCCTGAGGATCCTCCTCGGATCTCGATCCATAGAACTCGGGTAGATGACAACCCAGAAAGTCTCGAATCAGATGGCCCATCGGCTCTGGGTTGGCCACTGCTCTGTCGGTCTTTGCCACGCTACTATCTTTGGTCAATAACCGGATCTGCACCCCGTAATCCTATACTCGGCCGGGTGTGGGCTGAGGCTCAGGTACCGCGGTCTCAATAGCCGCTGCTGCTGCTCCGAACTCTGCTAGGGTTGGCGAGGTCGTGGAACTCGCCGTCCGAAGCATCACCTCAGGTAAAGATTGGGCCTGTGCCCTCGTGACCCTCTGCGTCCTACTTGCAGCTCCCTCAGCTGCCTTGCCCTTCTGGGCCGCGGTTGCCTTGCGTGGAGGCATAACTGATACATGAAAATATGTCAGAGGGAGTTCAACCTATAACACAGCTCTATTGCACGATCTTAGAGTGAAGGAATAGAAACCAACCCTAAATATCCTGTAGCCTCCTGATTATAGATGTGGTGCACAACACACCGATAATCAAGACTCTACTAGACACGGTCTGTAGACACTTTCCGAGGACTAACTGCTCTGATACCACTTTTGTCACGACCCGACCTCGGGGCCGCGACTGGTGCCCTACCGGGGCACCCCGTTCAGGTATACATCAGAGAATAGCAGCGGAACATACATAACACATAAACCTGTAGATAGTAAACATCACCGGCTAGCCGACAAGGCCGCCTTCCATAGAATATACTTAACCAAAAGTAAAACAGTACAACTTGTTCTTACAGCCCAAACCACAGCAGCGCTAATAAAGGGAAATGTATTGACTAATAAAGTATTACTAAAACCAGTAGAAACCTCCATCTGCATAGAAGCTAAGATGAGACAAAATGATATTACATTTCCTAGATCATGGCTGCTTAAATAAGATTGATTATGAACAAGAATAACCTACTCACATATAAGGCATATGTATCTCAAACTGTTTTAAAGGAGAATTATATCATTAAGTGATTAAAACTATGAACTACGAAACCTTTCGAAAATGAGAAACTTAAGCATTTGGAATTAGGCAAACTTGAACGTTTGGAAAATAATGTTGTTACTTGATTTACAAAGGGAAGTGTTTTGGTTTACTTAAAAGGATAGTCACTCTATTTTTATATTACGGGTATTGTGTGACTTTTTGAAAGAAACGGATCTTTTAAAAAGAGTTAATGTATGAAGTACTTTGGGGATAAAAACCCGAAATTGTTAACATAAAGTAGAAAGTACCTTGTGTCAATAACTTGATTGTGTTGGTTTGTGATAGCCTTGTAATACTTTCTTGTTGATTTGATAGGTAAACATGTTAGGATGCTACGTGTGTTAGTATCTGGTGATGTTTGTGTAAAGGGGTTTCCCTTGTTGTGCTTATGTTGTTTAACGATAAGCTGTTATGTTATTATATCACATACCCCCTTGACTTGTTATACCGAGGGCTTGCCACCCTTGATGCGGGTCTATACGGCTATGCGGTCTGCGTGACTATGCGAGTCTGCGGGAGTTCCAGGTTGATCATTCGGTGTTTTATCCGTCACGGGGATGCCCTATGCGATGCGTGTGACTATGCGGTCTATTGAGACTATGCGGACTGCGAGTCGAGGAGAATGCAGGGGTTAGCTACCCCGATGCGAGAATACCTCATGCGGGTCTATGTGTGACTATGCGGTGCGGGAGTCGAGGTTAGGCATGCATAATGATACTATGGGCGATTGGCCTTGCTTCGATCATTCGCGGCCTAGGAAAGACATTCTGATTTACCTATTATTGCTCTTGTTTGTGATATGACACTATGTGCAAATTGAACTAATTGTATTTGCAAATGGTTTTAAATACTTTGATTTCATTTAAAGTACTTTACGCTTTCACATACTTGGTACTGTTATCGACCTCCTTCGGGCTGCGTTCATGCCGCAGTAGAGGTACACGATCGTTGATCCTCGCCGTAGGGTCACGATTCAGCGGTTGGGAAGCTCCGTTTCTACGGAGGCTTATCGATGGTATAGTCCTGTCGTTGTAGGTACTTACATTCGTGGTATGGCGGGCCCTGTCCGCCATTGTTGTCATATCATTCTTAGAGGTGCAGAACTTTGTTGTGGGCAGAGTTGTAAAAAGGGATGTAACTGTTCTAGTTGTTGTTTATATTTATGCCGAAAGGCAAGTTTTCTCAGATTAACTGTTTCATATTTCATATTATGTCATGTCTTGTTTTATATTCCGATTACTCGATGTATGTCTACTTGGGTGCCCGGGTAAGGCACGATCACGCAGGTTCGGTCGTGACAAAAGTGGTATCGAGCGATTAATCCTCGGAAAGTGTCTGACCAGTATCTAGTAGAGTCTTGATTATCGGTGTGTTGTGCACCACACCAATAATCGTGAGGCTATAGGATATTTAGGATTGGTTTCCATTCTTCTCACTCGAGATCGTGCCTTAGAGCGTGTTATAAGTTTGACCCTCTAACGTATTTCTTTCCCACCGCTATGCCTCGCGTAAAACCCGCCCAGAAGGGCAAGCGGTAGGAGCCGCGAGTAAATCTGAGAGGGTTACGAGGGCACAGGCCTAACCATCACCTGGGGTGGTGCTTCATTCGGGGAGTTCTGCGACGTCGCCAGCCCCATCAGAGTTTAGCACAGCGGCAGCAGTTCCTACTGCGGCCATGATGTATGAGCCTTCAGTTCCACGACCGAGAACAAAGAATATGGATTAAAAGGAATGGACCTGTTACTAGCTAGGATTTTAGCAACCAGAGAATATAGAGTGCACCGATATATCACGGGTCTTGAT
Organism: Przewalskia tangutica; assembly: GCA_029844215.1. Classification (NCBI taxonomy): domain Eukaryota; kingdom Viridiplantae; phylum Streptophyta; class Magnoliopsida; order Solanales; family Solanaceae; genus Przewalskia; species Przewalskia tangutica. Next base: position 10,545,553 of record CM056740.1, on the reverse strand, counting down.
GACTATCTAAAGAAAGGATGTGCAAGAGTAGCTCTTCAGTCAGGCTTGAGCATGGCCTGTGTACGGGCTTATGCGCAGCAGGCCGAGAAACGTAGAGATCGACGGATTAACCAAGATCAGCAGAAGAGGGCCAGAACAACAGGGTCCTTTGGTAACTTTCGAGGCGAACCGCCTCAGCAGCAGATTAGATATGCACCTCCACCAGTGCAGAGTGGTCCTCGCTGTGGTTCGTGACGTTCGGGGTATGCAGGAGTTGGTCAAGGCTCCAGGGCTTCTGGTGCACAGATACGCGTAGTCGGCCACGGATTGATTTTCCCAATGTTCCGCAGTGTGAGCGCGCCATCGGGAATGTCATCTTTTGTTGGTGCTTGTTTTACTTGCGGCCGTCAGGGCCATGTGACGAAAGAATGTGTAAGAAGGAGGACTCAGCCTACCGGTCGATTCGCGGATTGATGGTTCGGAGAGGAAGGGGTGTTAGCCAGAGGAGGCCACCCCCACCTCGGTGTGGTCGTTGTGGTAAGTGTCATTGTGGGGAGTGTCGTACTTCTTCGACAGCTTGTTATGCTTGCGCCCAGCAGGGCAGGATTGATTGGAACGACAGAGGGTAGTGAAGCAGTAGATACATGTGTATCCTTAACCCTCTAGAGATTGTATGTGTGATAAGATAAGTATATCTTAAGTGTTACGTTCGATTAACATTGTGTAGATTGTGATTAGAAATCATGGTTAGTTAACCAGGTAAGATTGGGGGATAGAGGAAGTGTGAGCCTTAGAGTTTTATACGTAGAGACCTTAGAGGTAAGGCCATCTCGAGTAAAAGATGTATATTTTTTTTATGTGTTTGACCCTTATCGGAGTGCATAGTGCACGTGAGATATAGTTGTATAATAAGTCCCTGAGTAGTGTGGAATGAAAGAGGGTAGTTTAACTAAGAAGACCACTAGGTTTTCGTGACTTGATTAGTGAGATCGTTCCGGATCGGGGAACAAGAGTTTTTGCGCGATAGCGGGTCGGGTTGAGGACCAATCGCGGGTCAACCCGCGACCTGTTTTGTGGTGGGGTCAGTTCGGGGTGGTCCCGCCAGGTGGTAGGGTCACGAGGGTGTTAGGCCCAAGTTTAGTTAACCAGCGTACGAGTTCGTGGATGCATTCGACCAGTAGTCGGGCCGATAAGGTCAGCCCCTCTTGTCTTTCAGTCAAGATCGTTTTACTCGGCAGAGGGTTATGCGAGATGTTATATCAGAAAGGTTGTAAGGCTGCACGAGGTACCTACTTTCACCTTATGACAGACAGTGAAGCCCAGGTTACAGCTGTTTCTTTTCCGGAGGTTTTACCAGGCAGGGTTAGGAACTCAGGTGAGTCTTAGTATCGCATTCTCCCTCGGGCCAGTGTTTGGATTTCAGGGGTAGCTGTGAGGATGGTTGCCTCCTGTTGAGGGAATGTTTTTATAACTACCATTTCAGTATTCGGATATCGCCTTACGAAGCCTTGTAGGGGCGGTAGTGTAAGTTGTCGGTCGATTGGTTCGATGTTGGCAAAATTCAGATAGCTGGTTCATACTTGTTTCGGCAGGATGTGGATGGGGTGAAGCCTATACAGGAGAGGTTATCGGCAGCTCAGAGTCAACGGAAGTCGTGCGGATAATCGGCGACGACGCTTGGCGTTTAGTTGGACGGTGGGTCTTCTTGAAGGTACCACCCCGGAAAGGGTGTGACGAGTTTGGGAAACAGAGGAAACTTAGCCCGAGTTACTTTGGGACTTTCAGATCATGTGAAGAGTAGGCCAGGTTGCCTATATGTTAGTTTTTGCCGTCCGACTTAGGAGGCAGTATGTCCGGTCTTTCATGTTGTTATGTTCGGAAAAGTATCGGAGATCCATCCAGATTGTTCCCAGTAATGATGACCAAGTTGGAGATAGTAACCCAGAGATTTGGAAACTGAAGCAGAAACAGAAATGTGGTAAGTTATGAGAAAGAGTTCGAGTGTACGAGAAGGGTACGACGAGTAAGGGAAGAAACGAGCATGTGTTAAGAACATAAAAGTGATCATTTCGTTTGTAAAGTGAAGGTGTGAAGGGAGTATCTTTTAGCCCTTGGTGGGAGTTTTTGTGATGTTAGAGGTGAATCCTCGTGGACTTGGATGTAAGTATTTGCGCATGTTGTATTGTGGCCAGGTGTGGCATGATTGTTTTCGTAAATATAGCAGTGAAGACTATTCTGGCGCATGTTTGTTTTGAGACTTAGAAGGAACATTCGGGACGAATGTTTCTAAGGAGGGGATAATGTTATACCCCGTATTTCCAGAGTATGTACGTGAGGACGTACGTAGAAAAGTTTGGGCCTTAAAGTTAGGCAAGGACGAAATTTTGTTCACTAGTACCGAAAAGAATCGTTTTCCGACGAAACGTTTTACAAGACTTGCGAAGGGAAAATTACGGCTATGTCATTTCTAATTTTTGCGGATTTTTCCGAGAGATTAAACATTTTGGACCAACGGGAGGGTGACATGTGTCACCCTCATATTGGGCGTTAGTTGGACGGCAAGTGGGACGATTTGGGGGTCAAGGGGTTGGTAGGATATTTGTGATAGTTGGTGTGGTAGATGGATAAGGTACACATGGATGAATCCTCACCCTACACTTGCATAGCACTTGGCTTGATCTTGGCCCTTGGTTGTCCTATAAATACCCCCCTTTGTGAAGACTTCTTCATCCACAAAAATCTCTAAGTCTTGAAGTCCCTCTCCCTCCCTCTCTATGGTTTCGTCCAAACCTCTCCCCCTCCCCCTTTGAGAAGGCCCTTGGCCGAGGGGTACACCCCCCCTCCTAGTGGCCTTGGCCGAGAATACCTACCCCCTCTCTTGAGTTGTCTCGTATAAATACCCCCCCTCTTGGTAGAAAATACTCTCCAAGTATTGTTACTATTCCAAAATACCTTGGCCCAAATACCTTGTAGTATTCCAAGGTTGCACTTATACTAAAAGCCCAGAAATACTATTATACTTCCCTTCAGTCACTAAACGAAACCCTAAGGAAAATCTTCATAGTCGGTTGAAGTGTTAAGTAGAAGTTGCGTAGAACTTCTAAGGGTTGTTTGGAGCGGGTTGGAGCACCCGGAGTAGGAGCTAAACGTTGCTCAGGATCGACATTAAACTTGGATAATTTTGGGCTTACCGAGGTAAATAATCCTATCCTTCTATTGTAATTGGAAATTACATACTGTAGTTGTATAGAAATGAATATAAGATTCATAGAAGAGAATTGAACTGTAATAGAAGGATATTTCCGAATAGACTTGAACTGGAATCACATCAGAAGAATATTCTACAAGAGTAGTCTAGGAATTGATAGACTTGTATAACCCTTATAGGTTGATTGATCTGCGAGTAGCATGTACTACTTGAAAGGTGGACGAGGCTAGCCGGGTTATAGCCGTGGAGCGTTTTGCTAATAGTCGATAATCGTCGCGAGGTATATGATCCTTCCTATCCTCTTGAGCATGATATTTTAAAAGAATATATATATAGTACGGTAGACGTACGTGTGTTAACTGAACGTAGTTGTACGGCAATGTCTTTTGACTTAAGCCTGAATAATAAGAATCTTGAAGTATTTCAAAAGAATTAAGAAACCTTTTTGAAAGAAGAGTAATACTTGGTTTTAAAAGCTTAAGAGTTATACTAGCTTTATGGGAAGTTAGGTATAACGATTTAAGAGAGATAAAAAGAATGGTTTATTAATTTTAGAAGTTAAGAGACTTGACTTAAGTAATTAATATGAGTTTTTGTGTGAAACCTCATTCGTGAGTAATGAGTACTTGATTTGTAAAAAGGAATAATGTTTTACTGATTTCGGAAATGAGAATAAGTATCGAACAAACCACAGCAGCGCTAATAAAGGGAAATGTATTGACTAATAAAGTATTACTAAAACCGGAGAAACCTCCATCTGCATAGAAGCTAAGATGAGACAAAATGATATTACATTTCCTAGATCATGGCTGCTTAAATAAGATTGATTATGAACAAGAATAACCTACTCACATATAAGGCATATGTATCTCAAACTGTTTTAAAGGAGAATTATATCATTAAGTGATTAAAACTATGAACTACGAAACCTTTCGAAAATGAGAAACTTAAGCATTTGGAATTAGGCAAACTTGAACGTTTGGAAAATAATGTTGTTACTTGATTTACAAAGGAAGTGTTTTGGTTTACTTAAAATAATAGTCACTCTTTTTTTATACTACTGGTATTGTGTGACTTTTTGAAAGTAACGTATCTTTTAAAAAGAGTTAATGTATGAAGTACTTTGGGGATAAAAAGCCGAAATTGTTAACATAAAGTAGAAAGTACCTTGTGTGAATAACTTGATTGTGTTGGTTTGTGATAGCCTTGTAATACTTTCTTGTTGATTTGATAAGTAAACATGTTAGGATGCTACGTGTGTTAGTATTCGTGATGTTTGTGTAAAGGGTTTCCTTGTTGTGCTTATGTTGTTTAACGATAATTCGTTATGTTATTATATCACATACCCTCGACTTGTTATACAGGGCTTGCCACCTTTGATGCGGTCTATACGGCTATGCGGTCTGCGTGACTACGCGAGTGCGGGAGTTCCAGGTTGATCATTCCGGTGTTTTATCCGTCACGGGGATGCCCTATGCGGTCTGTGTGACTATGCGGTCTATTGAGACTATGCGGACTGCGGGAGTCCAGGAGGGTACTGGGGTTAGCTACCCCCGATGCGAGGAATACCTCATGCGGGTCTATGTGTGACCTATGCGGACTGCGGGAGTCCAGGGTTAGGCATGCATAATGATACTATGGGCGATTGGCCTTGCTTCGATCATTCGCGGCCTAGGAAAGACCTGTTACAATTTACCTATTATTGCTCTTGTTTGTGATATGACACTATGTGCAAATTGAACTAATTGTATTTGCAAATGGTTTTAAATACTTTGATTTCATTTAAAGTACTTTACAGTTTCACATACTTGGTACCTGTTATCGACCTCCGGAAGTGCGTTCATGCCGCAGGTAGAGGTACACCAGTCGTTGATCCTCGCTTGTAGGGTCACAATTCAGCGTTTGGGAAGCTCCGTTTCTCTGGAGGCTTATCAGTGGTATAGTCCCCTGTCGTTGTAGGTACTTACATTCAGGGGTATGGCGGGGTCCTGTCCCGCCATTGTTGTCATATCATTCTTAGAGGTCTGTAACACTATTGTGAGCAGAGTTGTAAAAAGGGATGTAACTGTTCTAGTTGTTATATATATTTATGCCGAAAGACAAGTTTTCTCAGATGAACTGTTTCATATTTCATATTATGTCATGTCTTGTTTTATATTCCGCTGATTACTCTGATGTATGTCTACTTGGGTGCCCGGGTAAGGCACCAGTCACGGGCCCGGGTTCGGGTCGTGACAAATATAATATAAGCAAGTTAAGAAATCCCCTAACTTCTTATTAGTCTTGTTCGTATACATTCTCATTTTTGTTTACTTAAGGCACTAACATGTCTTTATGAAATTCGGAAATTTAACCCAAAGTACCACGTATTTCTATTCTTTTACAAATGACTCTTTTCCATAAAACTGGTTAGATACTAATACCCGTAGTATCAAGTCACGACTACTTTTCAAGACAAGTCACAATACCTTCTAGAAATATAATTAGGCTTCTAAATCAAGTGACTTCTTTTCTTTTAAAACCTTAGGCAATTGATGCCTTAAAATCAATTTGCCTTTCATTAATTCAAGTCATTTATCCGTAGTTATTTTACTTAGAGTAAATATTTCTTTGTTAATCTTCCATAAAGCTAATATAACCAACTTCCCATAAAGTCGTTATATTAACCTTATACATTAGTCAAATACACTTCTCTAAATCCAAGGGACTTATACCTTTAAAACGGAACAAGTATCACATACTTAAAACACGTCAAGTCCCTTAACTTTGAAAACTTAGGACATCCTTAATACTTTTAAAGAAGTGAGTAAATCCCCTAACTCCACCGACTTGGACACTTTAAAAACGAGTAAAGGATACCAAAGTCTTGTACGTCTACCGTACTATGTAGGTAAAACTATTCATGCTCAAGAGATAGGAAAGTTCCACATACCTCTTCGGTTCAATCCACTTGCTAAGTCCAATACACCGCACATATTATGTCAACCTATAATGATCATAACACGTCTATTAGCTTCTAGCCTCAACGTAGAACATTCTAATTGCAAAGTTCCTTATTCTACGGAAAATTGGACAGCACTTCATTTGTTTCTACATACTTCTCCACCTTTTCAAGGTTCGAATTCAACATCCAAACGCCACTTTTAAGGCCCAACAATCCAACCAACACAAAGGGGATTACACGCCCAAACTTGGACGTGTAAAATTCTGCCCCACAATACATAACAACTAATTTAAAAAGTTTAAGGTAGTATCTTGGCTACAACATGTTCACATACTAACCTTATTCAATCCTTTCAAATCTAAATCATATTTCTTACATGCAATGTATCTAAGAGCAATATTGACAACTACAAGTCCTTTCTTCTTCACATGCAACACAATTTACTAGCAAAAAGGGAAATGATTGTTACCTTAGAGTTTACCCAAATTAGTCCAACAATTTCACTTGTCTTCTTTCCACAATCACCTCCACAAAAACTCCTACAAGCTTTCCAACAAGTTTCCTTCTTGCCACCTTTTCAAAATTTTCTCTAAGCTTTGTTTTCTCCTTGAATTTGTAGAGAGAAGGGAGAGCTTTTAATTTTAGAGAGAAGGGAGAGCTTTGAAGAATGACCAAGTCTTCAAGACTTGGTCAATAAATAGGACATGCAAAAATCAGATGGGGGGGGGGGGACACTTGTCACCCTCCCATGGCTTTTTTTAAAAGAAAATATCTGATTTTCCTCAGTTTTCGCGAAAAACTCCGCCTCGGCGCCGCGGCGCTGAAACCTCTGCCAACTTTCAGAACTTTCGGCGCCGCGGCCCTGCTTTCCGGCGCCGCGGCGCTGCAACTTCAGCGAACCCTCAGAATATTCGGCGCCGCGACCCTGCATCCGGCGCCGCGACGCTGTGCCCCCTAACTGCAAATTCATTTCTGCCCAACAGCGCGCTGAACTTGTACCTTCCATAACTTCCTACTCCGATGTCCTATCGACGAACGGTTGGTTGCGTTGGAAACTAGACTCAACGAACTATGTACTAGGCCTCTGAAACACCTAGGAACCCTCAATGTAACTGGACATAAACCGCCTCAAAGTTGACTAAAACCTGTCCGAAACATTCCGTCAACCCACCTTTCAAAAAATTAAATCTTAACTCCTTTCGTACGTCCCCATAAGCAGGACCCGAACTACGGGGTGTAACAATATGAATGCGCTCAAACGCATTCTTAGGTACATTCAGGGAATAATTGAGTATGGTTGCATTTGTATCCTTCGTTGACGTCTACACTAGTCTCCTATACAGATGCTGATTGGGACGGTTGTCCTGACACCAGACGGTCTACGTCTGGCTATTGCATGTTTTTTGGTAATAACTTGGTCTCATGGTCTGCCAAGCGTCAATCCACGCTTTCACGTTCAAGTGCAGAGGCCGAGTATCGAGGGGTAGCCAATGTGGTTTCTGATTCATGTTGGTTACAAAATCTACTTTTAGAGCTTCATTGTCCTATTGAGAAGGATACCTTGGTATATTGTGATAATATAAGTGTCATCTACCTTTCTGGTAATCCAGTTCAGCACCAGCGTACTAAACACATAGAGATGGATATTCACTTTGTTCGAGAGAAAGTAGCTAAAGGACAAGTACGCGTCTGTCATGTCCCTTCCAGATATCAGATTGCAAACATCTTTACAAAGGGTCTTCCCTCAGTTCTTTTTGAAGATTTTAGAGACAGTCTCCGCTATGACTGCGGCGGTGTGTTAAATGAGGCCCAAAGGCCCAAGCGCCGCGACCCAAGCCTTCATAGCGTCGCGGCCCTGTCCCATTACTGTTCCGTGAATAGTGGTTTAGTTGTATATATTTGTTATATATTATATTAGTCTTGTACCTTAATTAGACTTATATTATTATCATAATTGTATAGTTAGTCCTTATAGAATAAAGATTTAGATGTAAAATAGGAGTAGGATTCTCCTATTGTAACTTGTATATATATGCATTTCATCAATAAGAATAATCAAGGGATTAATTCTTTCCGATATTGAATAAAATTACTTATAATTACCTTTTAAATGATATGAGCGTGTATATTCTAAATGGCAAAACTTAAACCATTCTTTGTTGTTTTCTCCTAAAATTTGGCCCTCAAGATTCTCTTTAGTTAATTGGAACTAGCGCAGCTCGTTATGTTTATAGACTTTAGTTTGTCAAAGACAATCATAATTAGTGTTAAAGAAGTAAAGTTGTTAACAGATTGGACACATATATATGTTGATATCATTACTTTGTCCTTTTTCTTTTTTTCTCAACTCTCTTTCCTTTGCCCCCAAAAAATGTTACTCCATTAGAGTTGTCTATGTGTGTTATCAATCATTGTCCAAATAAACTCTTGAACAATGTCATTTTTTTCTTAGTCAATTAAATCACTTTTATCTAAAATTTTACAGTTATTAATTCAGATAAATGATCTCACTTACATTAGTTGTAATAGCTTTTCATATTCCTTCTAAACAAGCAAAACAAAATTCAACCGCTGCACTTCAAAGAGAGAAATAGGTCTCTACTTCTCGTTGCATCTAATGAGACAAGTTCATTATATTCATCTATTTATTTTCTAATTAGACCAGTGGAAAAATATATTCCAAATGAAAAATTAATAGTGCTTCAGAGTTCCTAAATAGTTACGTATGCCTAAAAATGAAAGCAAAAGAAAACACATTCTAATGCCGATATACTGATGACTAATTTAACTTCACACATTCTAATGCCGATGTACTGAGACAAGTATTGGCGTACTCAAGAAGCCCGATGGTTTCAAAAGCTTAGTGCAACTGTCTTCCACCTTCAACAACTCTAGTCACATCAGTCATTCTAGATCAGAGTGTCGCGGCAGACATGGCATGGTGACCTCAGTATGCTTACGTCGTCATAACTTTAGGGGGCATAATAGTCTAGGTTTAGTCTTATATATGCAAAAGTTAGAAGAGAACGAGGATACATTGTATTCTCTCTAAGGCAACACTTATAACAAAAATCTCTCCGAAACAAATACACTACTCTCAACTCTTGTTTTGAGATTATTCTCATTGTTTGCTTATTTTTTGATCTCGTGAATCCGTAACCTAAGCTAGTAATTTCGGACTCGTTTAAGAGGGTCTTCAGATCGTATACAACCTACTAGTCTTTAAATCCTTGAATACAAATCTCTAACTGTATTTTTGGTTAGAATCAGTTTAATCGAAAAACAATAATCAATGAAAATTCGCATTTAAAAAGGAAATCACAAAATTTAAATAGTAGCCTAAAAACGACCATTTTTGCAAATGCACTAAGGTTCAATTAGGTCCAAGCAATTGGAGGATTCCCCTTTTCGATTGGGGTTGTAGATGAAAGTATATGTATGTCCTAGATACAATGTGTATTAGGATAAAATGTACTTTATAAACATTCACTTTTATATATTAATGATGATTAATATTATGACATTTGCATTTGTTGAATTATTAGTTGATTGTTTATAATGTTCTATAAATAAAACCATCGAGATTACGTATTTGTTAATGATGTGAGAATCAATATTATAACGTAACTCTTAAATTACCTCGACTAATAATCATCAAAATTGGGATATCGATGATATGCGATACGTCGACATGTGGTCTGCATCATATCCTTAGGGGATGTAGTATGTCTCACTTGCTACGAGTTATGGCAACTCGTGATGGATACATGGATATTTGTTGAAGTATTGGTATACCCTACTTATGCGCTATTTGTTATATGTCTAAAGTGTCGTGATTGTGTGGGAGATAGAGGTCCTTAGACTTGAGGTTGATACGCACCTTATTCACGAAGTAATGTACTTTGATCCTGTCCTAAGCTCAAATGCCTTATAGGTTGAGACACGACTTGTTTTGGGTACGTTACGAGGTGGATTAAAGGTGGTAGTCGAACCAAGATTAGAATTCATTCCTTGAATGTATATTCGAGAGAACACTCAGATACTCATAAGATATTAGGTTGAGTAAGTCGTTGGCAATGATTGACATATGCGTGACATGGTCACATTGTCAACTAATATAGATGAGTTATAATGATTAAGCCATTTTGATAGACACTTGACAAATCCTAAGCTTGATTGAGTGTGTCGAGAATGAAAGACTTTTATCTTCCCACATAGAGGTTAAGTTCACGTGCTTCGTGTAGCTAAACTTTACATATTGAGGTTCGTCTTCCGGCGCAGTCTAGGAGTTCCGTGAAGATCCTAATGATGTTAGTGTCAATATGTAGAGGCCTGAAGGGTAAACACTAAGTCAAATGTTCCGTTGATTGAAGGATGTAATTAAAAAGAGATAATATATATGTTCGGTTGATAACCGGGACATTAGAAATGGAAAAAGGGGTCTAAAAATGGGACATGACCGCGGTGCCAGAAGCACGTGCCAGCACCGCGGTGCCACCTCATGGAACCGCGGTGCCGACGCATGTTCTGGCAGTCCGGATTTTGATCCAGTTCAAGTTTCAGCTGGGCCTGGCCCAATGGAAACCCTAAAGCTCCTATTTTTTTTTATTATAAATTGGAGGCTTCCCTTCCCACCTTCAATACACCAAACCTAAGAGAGGTAAATCTCTTCTAAAATTCTGTAGAAATCCCTAGCATTTCTAAAGACAGAAAATTACATCAAAGTTCTAAGAACTTGAAACTTGCAAATTAAGGGATATTTGAGTGCGCACCCCGGACTACACAAAGCATCAAGTTTCAACAGCTTTGATTACGGATTGTTTCAATCATGTAAGTCTTCGCTCGAAGTATTACACTTGCTTTGTGTTTTATTTTACATTACATATTCATACTACAGTTTGACCGCCTATGTCGGGTTTGAAACATAAACTTTCAAATTCCGCTGCGTGTACGAACCTAACGAAAACACATATAATAGTATCAGAGCCTGGAATGTTTCGTGTGTTTATGTAATGAATATTAATGATAATATGAGTTATGATTTGTTTAGATCTATTTTTATGTTGTTAAAAGCTTTAAAATCCTAAATCTTTAGAACACATGGTCCTTGTGCCCAGATATGTTAATGCAATAATGTATTCAAAGAAGTCAATCCAATAAATAACTCTTCTAAGTTGATATGTGTTATCCGGCTTAAAGCATGGTGCATTAAAACGAAAAACGAGAAGAAAATTAGATTAGATGATCGATGAACATATTGTTATAATAGTGATGGTGATACAAGTGATATATCTAAATGATCTGGCCCTAAACCAGTTTTATGAGTTCGGAAATTTCAGATTTGTGTTTCTGGAGGTAAGGCACCGCAGTTCCACAATGGAGCACTGCATTGCTTGCTAGGGTTTTTGAGGCGGCGCCGGGATTCCACGATGGAACACCGCGGTGCTGCCCAGATGAAGCCAGAGGCAATGCGGTTCTGTTCAAAAGGGTCGCGGTGATGTTCATCCAGAAGCTAAATTAATTTCTTGGACATTACGCCTCGAGGCTTGCGGTCGCAGGCGAAGGTAATTTATGAGGCACCGCAGTGCTAATTAATTTTGCAGATTCCAGTGACTCACTGCCTCTGAGGCACCGCGGTGCCCACGACGATGATTTTAAAAAAAAAATCAAAAATCAGAAACAGAACATTGAAAGTTTCAGATTCTGAATCTGAAGTTTTAAAGGTTTCAGTTTCTGAAAATAAGTTTTTGAATCTAACAGATTTGGTCCTTTCGGACAAATCTGTAATTAAAATAAGTTTCTGAAAATTGCAAACAGGTCCCAGAAATTGCACCATCCCTGTTAATTGTATATGGTAGAAACGCCTCCGGAAATATTGACGTACTCAAGAAGCCCATGGTTTCAAAAGCTTAGTGCAACTGTCTTCCACCTTCAACAACTCTCGTCACATCAGTCATCCTAGATCAGAGTGTCGCGGCAGACATGGCATGGTGACCTCAGTATGCTTACGTCGTCATAACTTTAGGGGGCATAATAGTCTAGGTTTAGTCTTATATATGCAAAAGTTAGAAGAGAACGAGGATACATTGTATTCTCTCTAAGGCAACACTTATAACAAAAATCTCTCCGAAACAAATACACTACTCTCAACTCTTGTTTTGAGATTATTCTCATAGTTTGCTTATTTTTTGATCTCGTGAATCCGTAACCTAAGCTAGTAATTTCGGACTCGTTTAAGAGGGTCTTCAGATCGTATACAACCTACTAGTCTTTAAATCCTTGAATACAAATCTCTAACTGTATTTTTGGTTAGAATCAGTTTAATCGAAAAACAATAATCAATGAAAATTCGCATTTAAAAAGGAAATCACAAAATTTAAATAGTAGACTAAAAATGACCATTTTTGCAAATGCACTAAGGTTCAATTAGGTCCAAGCAATTGGAGGATTCCCCTTTTCGATTGGGGTTGTAGATGAAAGTATATGTATGTCCTAGAGACAATGTGTATTAGGATAAAATGTACTTTATACACATTCACTTTTATATATTAATGATGATTAATATTATGACATTTGCATTTGTTGAATTATTAGTTGATTGTTTATAATGTTCTATAAATAAATCCATCGAGATTACGTATTTGTTAATGATGTGAGAATCAATATTATAACGTAACTCTTAAATTACCTCGACTAATAATCATCAAGATTGGGATATCGATGATATGCGATACGTCGACATGTGGTCTGCATCATATCCTTAGGGGATGTAGTATGTCTCACTTGCTACGAGTTATGACAACTCGTGATGGATACATGGATATTTGTTGAAGTATTGGTATACCCTACTTATGCGCTATTTGTTATATGTCTAAAGTGTCATCGGTGTGTGGGAGATAGAGGTCCTTAGACTTGAGGTTGATACGCACCTTATTCACGAAGTAATGTACTTTGATCCTGTCCTAAGCTCAAATGCCTTATAGGTTGAGACACGACTTGTTTTGGGTACGTTACGAGGTGGATTAAAGGTGGCAGTCGAACCAAGATTAGAATTCATTCCTTGAATGTATATTCGAGAGAACACTCAGATACTCATAAGATATTAGGTTGACTAAGTCGTTGGCCAACGCAATGGACATGTCTGTGACATGGTCCTGTTGTCAACTAATATAGATGAGTTATAATGATTAAGCCATTTTGATAGACAATTGACAAATCCTAAGCTTGATTGAGTGTGTCGAGAATGAAAGACTTTTATCTTCCCACATAGAGGTTCAGTTCACGTGCTTCGTGTAGCTAAACTTTACATATTGAGGTTCGTCTTCCGGCGCAGTCTAGGAGTTCCGTGAAGATCCTAATGATGTTAGTGTCAATATGTAGAGGCCTGAAGGGTAAACACTAAGTCAAATGTTCCGTTGATTGAAGGATTTAATTAAAAAGAGATAATATATATGTTCGGTTGATAACCGAGACATTAGAAATGGAAAAAGGGGTCTAAAAATGGGACATGACCGCGGTGCCAGAAGCACGTGCCAGCACCGCGGTGCCACCTCATGGAACCGCGGTGCCGACGCATGTTCTGGCAGTCCGGATTTTGACCCAGTTCAAGTTTCAGCTGGGCCTGGCCCAATGGAAACCCTAAAGCTCCTATTTTTTTTTATTATAAATAGGAGGCTTCCCTTCCCACCTTCAATACACCAAACCTAAGAGAGGTAAATCTCTTCTAAAATTCAGTAGAAATCCCTAGCATTTCCAAAGACAGAAAATTACATCAAAGTTCTAAGAACTTGAAACTTGCAAATCAAGGATATTTGAGTGCACTTGGACTACACAAAGCATCAAGTTTCAACAGCTTGGATTACGAATTGCTTCAATAATGTAAGTCTTCGTTCGAAGTATTACACTTGCTTTGTGTTTTATTTTACATTACATATTCATACTACAGTTTCACCGCCTATGTCGAGTTTGAAACATAAACTTTCAAATTCCGCTGCGTGTACGAGCCTGACGAAAACACATACAATAGTATCAGAGCCTGGAATGTTTCGTGTGTTTATGTAATGAATATTAATGATAATATGAGTTAGGATTTGTTTAGATCTATTTTTATGTTGTTAAAAGCTTTAAAATCCTAAATCTTTAGAACACATGGTCCTTGTGACCAGATATGTTAATGCAATAATGTATTCAAAGAAGTCAATCCAATAAATAACTCTTCTAAGTTGATATGTGTTATCCGGCTTAAAGCATGGTGCATTAAAACGAAAAACGAGAAGAAAATTAGATTAGATGATCGATGAACATATTGTTATAATGGTGATGGTGATACAAGTGATATATCTAAATGATCTGGCCCTAAACCAGTTTTATGAGTTCGGAAATTTCAAATTTGTGTTTCTGGAGGTAAGGCACCGCAGTTCCACAATAGAGCACTGCATTGCTTGCTAGGGTTTTTGAGGCGGCGCCGGGATTCCACGATGGAACACCGCGGTGCTGCCCAGATGAAGCCAGAGGCAATGCGGTTCTGTTCAAAAGGGTCGCGGTGATGTTCATCCAGAAGCTTAAATTAATTTGCCGGACATTCTGCCTCTGAGGCACCGCGGTGCCGACGAAGGTAATTTATGAGGCACCGCAGTGCTAATTAATTTTGCAGATTCCAGTGACTCACTGCCTCTGAGGCACCGCGGTGCCCACGACGATGATTTTAAAAAAAAAAATCAAAAATCAGAAACAGAACTTTGAAAGTTTCAGATTCTGAATCTGAAGTTTTAAAGGTTTCAGTTTCTGAAAATAAGTTTTTGAATCTAACAGATTTGGTCCTTTCGGACAAATCTGTAATTAAAATAAGTTTCTGAAAATTGGTTTTAAGTTATGAAAATTGCAAACAGGTCCCAAAAATTGCACCATCCCTGTTAATTGTATATGGTAGAAACGCCTCCGGAAATATTGACGTACTCAAGAAGCCCATGGTTTCAAAAGCTTAGTGCAACTGTCTTCCACCTTCAACAACTCTCGTCACATCAGTCATCCTAGATCAGAGTGTCGCGGCAGACATGGCATGGTGACCTCAGTATGCTTACGTCGTCATAACTTTAGGGGGCATAATAGTCTAGGTTTAGTCTTATATATGCAAAAGTTAGAAGAGAACGAGGATACATTGTATTCTCTCTAAGGCAACACTTATAACAAAAATCTCTCCGAAACAAATACACTACTCTCAACTCTTGTTTTGAGATTATTCTCATAGTTTGCTTATTTTTTGATCTCGTGAATCCGTAACCTAAGCTAGTAATTTCGGACTCGTTTAAGAGGGTCTTCGGATCGTATACAACCTACTAGTCTTTAAATCCTTGAATACAAATCTCTAACTGTATTTTTGGTTAGAATCAGTTTAATCGAAAAACAATAATCAATGAAAATTCGCATTTAAAAAGGAAATCACAAAATTTAAATAGTAGCCTAAAAACGACCAATTTTGCAAATGCACTAAGGTTCAATTAGGTCCAAGCAATTGGAGGATTCCCCTTTTCGATTGGGGTTGTAGATGAAAGTATATGTATGTCCTAGAGACAATGTGTATTAGGATAAAATGTACTTTATACACATTCACTTTTATATATTAATGATGATTAATATTATGACATTTGCATTTGTTGAATTATTAGTTGATTGTTTATAATGTTCTATAAATAAATCCATCGAGATTACGTATTTGTTAATGATGTGAGAATCAATATTATAACGTAACTCTTAAATTACCTCGACTAATAATCATCAAGATTGGGATATCGATGATATGCGATACGTCGACATGTGGTCTGCATCATATCCTTAGGGGATGTAGTATGTCTCACTTGCTACGAGTTATGACAACTCGTGATGGATACATGGATATTTGTTGAAGTATTGGTATACCCTACTTATGCTATTTGTTATATGTCTAAAGTGTCATCGGTGTGTGGGAGATAGAGGTCCTTAGACTTGAGGTTGATACGCACCTTATTCACGAAGTAATGTACTTTGATCCTGTCCTAAGCTCAAATGCCTTATAGGTTGAGACACGACTTGTTTTGGGTACGTTACGAGGTGGATTAAAGGTGGCAGTCGAACCAAGATTAGAATTCATTCCTTGAATGTATATTCGAGAGAACACTCAGATACTCATAAGATATTAGGTTGACTAAGTCGTTGGCCAACGCAATGGACATGTCTGTGACATGGTCCTGTTGTCAACTAATATAGATGAGTTATAATGATTAAGCCATTTTGATAGACAATTGACAAATCCTAAGCTTGATTGAGTGTGTCGAGAATGAAAGACTTTTATCTTCCCACATAGAGGTTCAGTTCACGTGCTTCGTGTAGCTAAACTTTACATATTGAGGTTCGTCTTCCGGCGCAGTCTAGGAGTTCCGTGAAGATCCTAATGATGTTAGTGTCAATATGTAGAGGCCTGAAGGGTAAACACTAAGTCAAATGTTCCGTTGATTGAAGGATTTAATTAAAAAGAGATAATATATATGTTCGGTTGATAACCGAGACATTAGAAATGGAAAAAGGGGTCTAAAAATGGGACATGACCGCGGTGCCAGAAGCACGTGCCAGCACCGCGGTGCCACCTCATGGAACCGCGGTGCCGACGCATGTTCTGGCAGTCCGGATTTTGACCCAGTTCAAGTTTCAGCTGGGCCTGGCCCAATGGAAACCCTAAAGCTCCTATTTTTTTTATTATAAATAGGAGGCTTCCCTTCCCACCTTCAATACACCAAACCTAAGAGAGGTAAATCTCTTCTAAAATTCAGTAGAAATCCCTAGCATTTCCAAAGACAGAAAATTACATCAAAGTTCTAAGAACTTGAAACTTGCAAATCAAGGGATATTTGAGTGTGCACCCCGGACTACACAAAGCATCAAGTTTCAACAGCTTGGATTACGAATTGCTTCAATAATGTAAGTCTTCGTTCGAAGTATTACACTTGCTTTGTGTTTTATTTTACATTACATATTCATACTACAGTTTCACCGCCTATGTCGAGTTTGAAACATAAACTTTCAAATTCCGCTGCGTATGAGGCTTTGTGAAACACATCTGATAGTATCGAGCACGGAATGTTTCGTGTGTTTATGTAATGAATATTAATGATAATATGAGTTAGGATTTGTTTAGATCTATTTTTATGTTGTTAAAAGCTTTAAAATCCTAAATCTTTAGAACACATGGTCCTTGTGACCAGATATGTTAATGCAATAATGTATTCAAAGAAGTCAATCCAATAAATAACTCTTCTAAGTTGATATGTGTTATCCGGCTTAAAGCATGGTGCATTAAAACGAAAAACGAGAAGAAAATTAGATTAGATGATCGATGAACATATTGTTATAATGGTGATGGTGATACAAGTGATATATCTAAATGATCTGGCCCTAAACCAGTTTTATGAGTTCGGAAATTTCAAATTTGTGTTTCTGGAGGTAAGGCACCGCAGTTCCACAATAGAGCACTGCATTGCTTGCTAGGGTTTTTGAGGCGGCGCCGGGATTCCACGATGGAACACCGCGGTGCTGCCCAGATGAAGCCAGAGGCAATGCGGTTCTGTTCAAAAGGGTCGCGGTGATGTTCATCCAGAAGCTTAAATTAATTTGCCGGACATTCTGCCTCTGAGGCACCGCGGTGCCGACGAAGGTAATTTATGAGGCACCGCAGTGCTAATTAATTTTGCGGATTCCAGTGACTCACTGCCTCTGAGGCACCGCGGTGCCCACGACGATGATTTTTAAAAAAAAAATCAAAAATCAGAAACAGAACTTTGAAAGTTTCAGATTCTGAATCTGAAGTTTTAAAGGTTTCAGTTTCTGAAAATAAGTTTTTGAATCTAACAGATTTGGTCCTTTCGGACAAATCTGTAATTAAAATAATTTTCTGAAAATTGGTTTTAAGTTCTGAAAATTGCAAACAGGTCCCAAAAATTGCACCATCCCTGTTAATTGTATATGGTAGAAACGCCTCCGGAAATATTGACGTACTCAAGAAGCCCATGGTTTCAAAAGCTTAGTGCAACTGTCTTCCACCTTCAACAACTCTCGTCACATCAGTCATCCTAGATCAGAGTGTCGCGGCAGACATGGCATGGTGACCTCAGTATGCTTACGTCGTCATAACTTTAGGGGGCATAATAGTCTAGGTTTAGTCTTATATATGCAAAAGTTAGAAGAGAACGAGGATACATTGTATTCTCTCTAAGGCAACACTTATAACAAAAATCTCTCCGAAACAAATACACTACTCTCAACTCTTGTTTTGAGATTATTCTCATAGTTTGCTTATTTTTTGATCTCGTGAATCCGTAACCTAAGCTAGTAATTTCGGACTCGTTTAAGAGGGTCTTCGGATCGTATACAACCTACTAGTCTTTAAATCCTTGAATACAAATCTCTAACTGTATTTTTGGTTAGAATCAGTTTAATCGAAAAACAATAATCAATGAAAATTCGCATTTAAAAAGGAAATCACAAAATTTAAATAGTAGCCTAAAAACGACCAATTTTGCAAATGCACTAAGGTTCAATTAGGTCCAAGCAATTGGAGGATTCCCCTTTTCGATTGGGGTTGTAGATGAAAGTATATGTATGTCCTAGAGACAATGTGTATTAGGATAAAATGTACTTTATACACATTCACTTTTATATATTAATGATGATTAATATTATGACATTTGCATTTGTTGAATTATTAGTTGATTGTTTATAATGTTCTATAAATAAATCCATCGAGATTACGTATTTGTTAATGATGTGAGAATCAATATTATAACGTAACTCTTAAATTACCTCGACTAATAATCATCAAGATTGGGATATCGATGATATACGATACGTCGACATGTGGTCTGCATCATATCCTTAGGGGATGTAGTATGTCTCACTTGCTACGAGTTATGACAACTCGTGATGGATACATGGATATTTGTTGAAGTATTGGTATACCCTACTTATGCGCTATTTGTTATATGTCTAAAGTGTCATCGGTGTGTGGGAGATAGAGGTCCTTAGACTTGAGGTTGATACGCACCTTATTCACGAAGTAATGTACTTTGATCCTGTCTAGCTCAAATGCCTTATAGGTTGAGACACGACTTGTTTTGGAGTGCGTTACGAGGTGGATTAAAGGTGGCGATCGAACCAAGATTAGCATTCCTTCCTTGAATGTATATTCGAGAGAACACTCAGATACTCATAAGATATTAGGTTGAGTAAGTCGTTGGCCAACGCAAGTGACATGTCTTTGATATGGTCCTGTTGTCAACTAATAGATGAGTTATAATGATCAAGTCATTTTGATAGACACTTGACAAATCCTAAGCTTGATTGAGTGTGTCGAGAACGAAAGAATTTTATCTTCCCACATAGAGATTCGGTTCACGTGCAGCTAAACTTTACATATTGAGGTTCGTCTTCCGGCGCAGTCTAGGAGTTCCGTGAAGATCCTAATGATGTTAGTGTCAATATGTAGAGGCCTGAAGGGTAAACACTAAGTCAAATGTTCCGTTGATTGAAGGATTTAATTAAAAAGAGATAATATATATGTTCGGTTGATAACCGAGACATTAGAAATGGAAAAAGGGGTCTAAAAATGGGACATGACGCGGTGCGAGCGCGTGCGGCAGCGGTGCCACCTCATGGAACCGCGGTGCCGACGCATGTTCTGGCAGTCCGGATTTTGACCCAGTTCAAGTTTCAGCTGGGCCTGGCCCAATGGAAACCCTAAAGCTCCTATTTTTTTTTTAATTATAAATAGGAGGCTTCCCTTCCCACCTTCAATACACCAAACCTAAGAGAGGTAAATCTCTTCTAAAATTCTGTAGAAATCCCTAGCATTTCCAAAGACAGAAAATTACATCAAAGTTCTAAGAACTTGAAACTTGCAAATCAAGGGATATTTGAGTGTGCACCCCGGACTACACAAAGCATCAAGTTTCAACAGCTTGGATTACGAATTGCTTCAATAATGTAAGTCTTCGTTCGAAGTATTACACTTGCTTTGTGTTTTATTTTACATTACATATTCATACTACAGTTTCACCGCCTATGTCGAGTTTGAAACATAAACTTTCAAATTCCGCTGCGTGTACGAGCCTGACGAAAACACATACAATAGTATCAGAGCCTGGAATGTTTCGTGTGTTTATGTAATGAATATTAATGATAATATGAGTTAGGATTTGTTTAGATCTATTTTTATGTTGTTAAAAGCTTTAAAATCCTAAATCTTTAGAACACATGGTCCTTGTGACCAGATATGTTAATGCAATAATGTATTCAAAGAAGTCAATCCAATAAATAACTCTTCTAAGTTGATATGTGTTATCCGGCTTAAAGCATGGTGCATTAAAACGAAAAACGAGAAGAAAATTAGATTAGATGATCGATGAACATATTGTTATAATGGTGATGGTGATACAAGTGATATATCTAAATGATCTGGCCCTAAACCAGTTTTATGAGTTCGGAAATTTCAAATTTGTGTTTCTGGAGGTAAGGCACCGCAGTTCCACAATAGAGCACTGCATTGCTTGCTAGGGTTTTTGAGGCGGCGCCGGGATTCCACGATGGAACACCGCGGTGCTGCCCAGATGAAGCCAGAGGCAATGCGGTTCTGTTCAAAAGGGTCGCGGTGATGTTCATCCAGAAACTTAAATTAATTTGCCGGACATTCTGCCTCTGGGGCACCGCGGTGCCGACGAAGGTAATTTATGAGGCACCGCAGTGCTAATTAATTTTGCAGATTCCAGTGACTCACTGCCTCTGAGGCACCGCGGTGCCCACGACGATGATTTTAAAAAAAAAAATCAAAAATCAGAAACAGAACTTTGAAAGTTTCAGATTCTGAATCTGAAGTTTTAAAGGTTTCAGTTTCTGAAAATAAGTTTTTGAATCTAACAGATTTGGTCCTTTCGGACAAATCTGTAATTAAAATAAGTTTCTGAAAATTGGTTTTAAGTTCTGAAAATTGCAAACAGGTCCCAGAAATTGCACCATCCACATTAATTGTATATGGTAGAAAGCCTCGGAAATATTGGCGTACTCGAAGCCCATGGTTTCAAAAGCTTAGTGCAACTGTCTTCCACCTTCAACAACTCTCGTCACATCAGTCATCCTAGATCAGAGTGTCGCGGTAGACATGGCATGGTGACCTCAGTATGCTTACGTCGTCATAACTTTAGGGGGCATAATAGTCTAGGTTTAGTCTTATATATGCAAAAGTTAGAAGAGAACGAGGATACATTGTATTCTCTCTAAGGCAACACTTATAACAAAAATCTCTCCGAAACAAATACACTACTCTCAACTCTTGTTTTGAGATTATTCTCATAGTTTGCTTATTTTTTGATCTCGTGAATCCGTAACCTAAGCTAGTAATTTCGGACTCGTTTAAGAGGGTCTTCGGATCGTATACAACCTACTAGTCTTTAAATCCTTGAATACAAATGTCTAACTGTATTTTTGGTTAGAATCAGTTTAATCGAAAAACAATAATCAATGAAAATTCGCATATAAAAAGGAAATCACAAAATTTAAATAGTAGCCTAAAAACGACCAATTTTGCAAATGCACTAAGGTTCAATTAGGTCCAAGCAATTGGAGGATTCCCCTTTTCGATTGGGGTTGTAGATGAAAGTATATGTATGTCCTAGAGACAATGTGTATTAGGATAAAATGTACTTTATACACATTCACTTTTATATATTAATGATGATTAATATTATGACATTTGCATTTGTTGAATTATTAGTTGATTGTTTATAATGTTCTATAAATAAATCCATCGAGATTACGTATTTGTTAATGATGTGAGAATTAATATTATAACATAACTCTTAAATTACCTCGACTAATAATCATCAAGATTGAGATATCGATGATATGCGTCGTCGTCATGTTCTGCATCATATCCTTAGGGGATATAGTATGTCTCACTTACTACGAGTTATGGCAACTCGTGATAGATACATGGATATTTGTTGAAGTATTGGTATACCCTACTTATGCGCTATTTGTTATATGTCTAAAGTGTCATCGGTGTGTGGGAGATAGAGGTCCTTAGACTTGAGGTTGATACACACCTTATTCACGAAGTAATGTACTTTGATCCTGTCCTAAGCTCAAATGCCTTATAGGTTGAGACACGACTTGTTTTGGGTACGTTACGAGGTGGATTAAAGGTGGTAGTCGAACCAAGATTAGAATTCATTCCTTGAATGTATATTCGAGAGAACACTCAGATACTCATAAGATATTAGGTTGACTAAGTCATTGGCCAACGCAATGGACATGTCTGTGATATGGTCCTGTTGTCAACTAATATAGATGAGTTATAATGATTAAGCCATTTTGATAGACAACGACAAATCCTAAGCTTGATTGAGTGTGTCGAGAATGAAAGACTTTTATCTTTCCACATAGAGGTTCAGTTCACGTGCTTCGTGTAGCTAAACTTTACATATTGAGGTTCGTCTTCCGGTGCAGTCTAGGAGTTCCGTGAAGATCCTAATGATGTTAGTGTCAATATGTAGAGGCCTGAAGGGTAAACACTAAGTCAAATGTTCCATTGATTGAATGATGTAATTAAAAAGAGATAATATATATGTTCGGTTGATAACCGGGACATTAGAAATGGAAAAAGGGGTCTAAAAATGGGACATGATCGCGGTGCCAGAAGCACGTGCCAGCACCGCGGTGCCACCTCATGGAACCGCGGTGCCGACGCATGTTCTGGCAGTCCGGATTTTGACCCAGTTCAAGTTTCAGCTGGGCCTGGCCCAATGGAAACCCTAAAGCTCCTATTTTTTTTTTAATTATAAATAGGAGGCTTCCCTTCCCACCTTCAATACACCAAACCTAAGAGAGGTAAATCTCTTCTAAAATTCTGTAGAAATCCCTAGCATTTCCAAAGACAGAAAATTACATCAAAGTTCTAAGAACTTGAAACTTGCAAATCAAGGGATATTTGAGTGTGCACCCTGGACTACACAAAACATCAAGTTTCAACAGCTTGGATTACAGATTGCTTCAATAATGTAAGTCTTCGTTCGAAGTATTACACTTGCTTTGTGTTTTATTTTACATTACATATTCAGACTACAATTTGACCGCCTATGTCGGGTTTGAAACATAAACTTTCAAATTCCAGCTAGTGTCTGAGCTTGTAAAACACATCTGATAGTATCGAGCACGGAATGTTTCGTGTGTTTATGTAATGAATATTAATGATAATATGGGTTAGGATTTGTTTAGATCTATTTTTATGTTGTTAAAAGCTTTAAAATCCTAAATCTTTAGAACACATGGTCCTTGTGCCCAGATATGTTAATGCAATAATGTATTCAAAGAAGTCAATCCAATAAATAACTCTTCTAAGTTGATATGTGTTATCAAACTTAAAGCATGGTGCATTAAAGCGAAAAGCGAGAAGAAAATTAGATTAGATGATCGATGAACATATTGTTATAATGGTGATGGTGATACAAGTGATATATCTAAATGATCTGGCCCTAAACCAGTTTTATGAGTTCGGAAATTTCAAATTTGTGTTTCTGGAGGTAAGGCACATGATTCCACAATAAACCTTGCATTGCTTGCTAGGGTTTTTGAGTGGCGGATTCCACGATGGAACACCGCGGTGCTGCCCAGATGAAGCCAGAGGCAATGCGGTTCTGTTCAAAAGGGTCGCGGTGATGTTCATCCAGAAGCTTAAATTAATTTGCCGGACATTCTGCCTCTGAGGCACCGCGGTGCCGACGAAGGTAATTTATGAGGC
This sequence comes from Przewalskia tangutica, assembly GCA_029844215.1. Lineage (NCBI taxonomy): Eukaryota > Viridiplantae > Streptophyta > Magnoliopsida > Solanales > Solanaceae > Przewalskia > Przewalskia tangutica. The sequence continues at coordinate 10,521,607 of CM056740.1, read as the reverse complement.
ACCGCAGTGCTAATTAATTTTGCAGATTCCAGTGACTCACTGCCTCTGAGGCACCGCGGTGCCGACGACGATGATTTAAAAAAAAATCAAAAATCAGAAACAGAACTTTGAAATTTTCAGATTCTGAATCTGAAGTTTTAAAGGTTTCAGTTTCTGAAAATAAGTTTTTGAATCTAACAGATTTGGTCCTTTCGGACAAATCTGTAATTAAAATAAGTTTCTGAAAATTGGTTTTAAGTTCTGAAAATTGCAAACAGGTCCCAGAAATTGCACCATCCCTGTTAATTGTATATGGTAGAAACGCCTCCGGAAATATTGACGTACTCAAGAAGCCCATGGTTTCAAAAGCTTAGTGCAACTGTCTTCCACCTTCAACAACTCTCGTCACATCAGTCATCCTAGATCAGAGTGTCGCGGCAGACATGGCATGGTGACCTCAGTATGCTTACGTCGTCATAACTTTAGGGGGCATAATAGTCTAGGTTTAGTCTTATATATGCAAAAGTTAGAAGAGAACGAGGATACATTGTATTCTCTCTAAGGCAACACTTATAACAAAAATCTCTCCGAAACAAATACACTACTCTCAACTCTTGTTTTGAGATTATTCTCATAGTTTGCTTATTTTTTGATCTCGTGAATCAGTAACCTAAGCTAGTAATTTGGACTCGTTTAAGAGGGTCTTCGGATCGTATACAACCTACTAGTCTTTAAATCCTTGAATACAAATCTCTAACTGTATTTTTGGTTAGAATCAGTTTAATCGAAAAACAATAATCAATGAAAATTCGCATATAAAAAGGAAATCACAAAATTTAAATAGTAGCCTAAAAACGACCAATTTTGCAAATGCACTAAGGTTCAATTAGGTCCAAGCAATTGGAGGATTCCCCTTTTCGATTGGGGTTGTAGATGAAAGTATATGTATGTCCTAGAGACAATGTGTATTAGGATAAAATGTACTTTATACACATTCACTTTTATATATTAATGATGATTAATATTATGACATTTGCATTTGTTGAATTATTAGTTGATTGTTTATAATGTTCTATAAATAAATCCATCGAGATTACGTATTTGTTAATGATGTGAGAATTAATATTATAACATAACTCTTAAATTACCTCGACTAATAATCATCAAGATTGAGATATCGATGATATGCGATACGTCGTCATGTTGTCTGCATCATATCCTTAGGGGATATAGTATGTCTCACTTACTACGAGTTATGGCAACTCGTGATAGATACATGGATATTTGTTGAAGTATTGGTATACCCTACTTATGCGCTATTTGTTATATGTCTAAAGTGTCATCGGTGTGTGGGAGATAGAGGTCCTTAGACTTGAGGTTGATACACACCTTATTCACGAAGTAATGTACTTTGATCCTGTCCTAAGCTCAAATGCCTTATAGGTTTAGACACGACTTGTTTTGGGTACGTTACGAGGTGGATTAAAGGTGGTAGTCGAACCAAGATTAGAATTCATTCCTTGAATGTATATTCGAGAGAACACTCAGATACTCATAAGATATTAGGTTGACTAAGTCATTGGCCAACGCAATGGACATGTCTGTGATATGGTCCTGTTGTCAACTAATATAGATGAGTTATAATGATTAAGCCATTTTGATAGACACTTGACAAATCCTAAGCTTGATTGAGTGTGTCGAGAATGAAAGACTTTTATCTTTCCACATAGAGGTTCAGTTCACGTGCTTCGTGTAGCTAAACTTTACATATTGAGGTTCGTCTTCCGGTGCAGTCTAGGAGTTCCGTGAAGATCCTAATGATGTTAGTGTCAATATGTAGAGGCCTGAAGGGTAAACACTAAGTCAAATGTTCCGTTGATTGAATGATGTAATTAAAAAGAGATAATATATATGTTCGGTTGATAACCGGGACATTAGAAATGGAAAAAGGGGTCTAAAAATGGGACATGATCGCGGTGCCAGAAGCACGTGCCAGCACCGCGGTGCCACCTCATGGAACCGCGGTGCCGACGCATGTTCTGGCAGTCCGGATTTTGACCCAGTTCAAGTTTCAGCTGGGCCTGGCCCAATGGAAACCCTAAAGCTCCTATTTTTTTTTTAATTATAAATAGGAGGCTTCCCTTCCCACCTTCAATACACCAAACCTAAGAGAGGTAAATCTCTTCTAAAATTCTGTAGAAATCCCTAGCATTTCCAAAGACAGAAAATTACATCAAAGTTCTAAGAACTTGAAACTTGCAAATCAAGGGATATTTGAGTGTGCACCCCGGACTACACAAAGCATCAAGTTTCATGACTTGGATTCTGATTGCTTGATAATGTAAGTCTTCGTTCGAAGTATTACACTTGCTTTGTGTTTTATTTTACATTACATATTCAGACTACAATTTGACCGCCTATGTCGGGTTTGAAACATAAACTTTCAAATTCCATTGCGTGTCTGAACTGTGGCTAAACACATCTGATGAGTATCGTAACTGGAATGTTTCGTGTGTTTATGTAATGAATATTAATGATAATATGGGTTAGGATTTGTTTAGATCTATTTTTATGTTGTTAAAAGCTTTAAAATCCTAAATCTTTAGAACACATGGTCCTTGTGCCCAGATATGTTAATGCAATAATGTATTCAAAGAAGTCAATCCAATAAATAACTCTTCTAAGTTGATATGTGTTATCCGGCTTAAAGCATGGTGCATTGAAACGAAAAACGAGAAGAAAATTAGATTAGATGATCGATGAACATATTGTTATAATAGTGATGGTGATACAAGTGATATATCTAAAGGATCTGGCCCTAAACCAGTTTTATGAGTTCGGAAATTTCAGATTTGTGTTTCTGGAGGTAAGGCACCGCAGTTCCACAATGGAGCACTGCATTGCTTGCTAGGGTTTTTGAGGCGGAGCCGGGATTCCACGATGGAACACCGCGGTGCTGCCCAGATGAAGCCAGAGGCAATGCGGTTCTGTTCAAAAGGGTCGCGGTGATGTTCATCTAGAAGCTTAAATTAATTTCCCGGATATTCTGCCTCTGAGGCACCGCGGTGCCGACGAAGGTAATTTATGAGGCACCGCAGTGCTAATTAATTTTGCAGATTCCAGTGACTCATCGCCTGCGAGGCCGCGGTCACGGCGATGATTTAAAAAAAAATCAAAAATCAGAAACAGAACTTTGAAATTTTCAGATTCTGAATCTGAAGTTTTATAGGTTTCAGTTTCTGAAAATAAGTTTTTGAATCTAACAGATTTGGTCCTTTCGGACAAATCTGTGATTAAAATAAGTTTCTGAAAATTGGTTTTAAGTTCTGGAAATTTCAAACAGGTCCCAGAAACTTGAAAATATTTTCTAAGTTTTGAAAATTGTATTTCTTGAATTTATAGGGGTTCAGAATTGAACTTTTAAATTTTTAAGGGACTAAACTATAAATTTTAAAAGTTTGCAGAACCTGTAAATTAGAATTCAAAATTGGAAATGTTTAGGGACTGTTTGACATTGCCATAGATTGTAGAGTTTAGACAAATAGACTCATGATTATCGTTAATAGTATATTATTGTATAATATACAAATGTGCTAAGTGATTGAATGTGATGCATTTAAATTATTAGCATAGCGTCCACAATTATTGTCTGGGTAGGCGGCACCCAATAATTGCTTAATTTCAAATGACCGCTATAACTGTCTAGGTAGACGGCGCCCAGTATGTGATTAAAACCATATTTTCTCATGCCTATTAAGTTTGATGATTTTCCATCTAATTGTGTTTAGAAATTGCATGATAGGATGTCATATGATGTATGACTTGATTGTTGATCTTGAATGAATTCCCGAAAACTGAAAAATGTTCCCAAACATTAAATACAAGTCTAATTATAACGTGTCGTCCATTATAATTGTTAGTGTGCTAAATACTCTTCGGTGATACGAGTATTTATGCCAAAACATTTGCTCTAAGTCTACGAGGACCAAGGCCTTTTCATAGATGTGTTAAAATAAAAGTAGATAATAAACTTTTGTAGGTATTTACACCAAAGTGTTTGCTTGCAAAGGCGAAATTTACTTAGGCATTTAAACGTAGTCGTATAAAGGGGTTGGCATGTTTAGATGAATCTTGGCGCCAAAGTGTCGGACTATTCTAAAGACGTAAGATTAAAATGAAAGATATTTAATCAAACCAAGAGTTGTAGAGTTGCTTTACAATTGGTTGAGGACCTACCAAAGTGTGCTATTGAAGTTATCAGCCAAAGCAAATGCGGATATATCATATATTTGGATCTTGGCCCATTATGACCTTTATATTGATTTAGGTCCGTATTCTACCTTGGGGTCGTAGAAGTATGTAAAATAGTGGGAGCTAATTAAACAAAAGGTCATGTTAAATTAGCATATAATGAATGTGTATAAATTAGGAGAATGAATTTTGATTGCATTTTTCTATTCTATCTATATCTTCAGATCTTCAGATCTTCAGAATGTCAAATTTTTCGTTGAAAATGCTTATGGAGTCCAACAGACTTACTGGACCCAATTTCATAGACTGGCACAGGAATGTCAGAATTGTCCTGAGACAAGAACAAATTGAGTATACATTGGACAAATTATTCCCCACCGCTCCGACGGAGAACTCTGTTGAGTATGCAACCTTCGATAAGGCTGATTATGAGAAACATTATCGGGATGCCACATCAGCTCAATGCCTAATGTTGTCTTCTATGTCACCACCATTGCAAAGACAACATGAAACTATGGGGCCCAACGAAATGTTAGCCCATTTGAGGAGTCTATATGATTCGCAGTCTCAGACAATGAAGTATGACCTGCTAATAGAACTCGACCGTCGGAAGCCCAGGTGGCCGGAAAATCAGTCGGCGGCGCTATGGTTTATGTAGGTTTCGATTTGGGAGATTTGACTGTAAAGGTTGAATCGAGCAGTGAGGTTGGTGTAGAAATGACGGGGACGTGATGGTGAAGCTATTGGTACCACCTCCGGACCTTGAGGTTGCCTGAGTCCGCTGAAGTTCGCGAAGAACAGATCAGAGAACTGTGTGTTTTTCGATCTGAAATTCCCGACGATGTAGGATGAATCGACGTGAGTGGTTGGGATGGATATGACAGGATTGAAGAGACAAAACTAATGGTATAAGTCTCGTCTCCAACAGAGTCCTGTGGTGGCCGGAAAATCGACGATTCGCCACCGGAATCACTGTTCACCGACGAAAATCACCACTCTCAACCAGTGCAAATAGCGTACTACGTACTATAGAAATTATGCCAATTAATTAATTTGTAATTCTTTACTTAGATAGCGCTTCCACAAACGCTATCTAAGTGAAATATTTAATTTATATATTAATAAATTACTTAGGTAACGCAAATTATAATAACGCTTGTAATAAGCGCTATGCAAGGAGTAACTTGTATAGCGATTCGGTTAAAATTTTCGAAAAGCGCTATGCAAGTATTTTGTTAGATTTTTTTTTTTAATTTGAAAATTTGAAAAAGCGCAATGCAAGCTGTTACTTAGATAACACTTTTTAAAAGCGCTATCTAAGCAGCGTTACCCAAGAAGAAATCTGTAGTAGTGACTGCTCGTCGGAAAATTTCCCAGAGGCGCGACGGCCCTGTAGCTTCACTGATTAATAGGCGCCGCGGTCCTGCAAACTGGCGCCGCGGTGCTGAAATTCCTGCAATCTCTCAGAATATTCGGCGCCGCGGCCCTGCTGCTAGGCATCGCGGTGCTGCACCGATTTCATGTTTTCAACGTTTTTCCGTGCTTCATGTCTAATTCTCTTCACCTGTCATCACAGCACAACCAAAAAATACCAAACGTGAGACTTTTCTTTTTAAACTAATTGTATAATTTAAACATTGGGTTGTCTCTCAAGTAGGGTTGTCTTTAACGTCTTTTAGCCGGACGCAATTAATCTTCGCTAGTATCCAGTGGATCTTTCTGCGAACGGGTTGCAATCCACACAGTTATTATTGTGGGTCTCATTTCACCTACAACAATTTTTTCAAACAAGGGCCTCAGATTTAAGATTGTCCCCCATTTACATAAGAAACACTCTCTATAATGTAGGGATCAGTGAAACTCCCTACATCTCTCAACTTATGGGGGTGCCCTTGAGGGTATGGATTTTCTGGTTGGTGCTCAGCAATGATAGTTGATGGTGTCCTTTCTGCAACGGGTATAGGAAAAGGAAATTCCAAGGAATACAAAAGATGAAAAATTGGATCTCAATAACCTCTTCTTTCTCTACACCAACTATCTTTCTCAATTCCTCATTATTCTCAACAACTTGTTGTGGTTCAGGTTCCTCACTCTTGTCACGACCAGACCCCGGGCCCGCGACTGGTGCCCTACCTGGGCACCCTTACAGGTATACATCAGAGAAAATCAGCGGAACATACATGAAACTTATAAAATAAATCAACAAGAAATAAACAACAAGTTAGCCGATAAGGCTACCTCCCTGGACATATATACATATACATAACCAAAAGTAGTTACATCCTTCTTCTTTACAAATCGACCCACAATACATGACTACAGACCTCTAAGAATTTTTGACATAACCGCTGTGACGGGACAGGCCCCCGCCATACCCCTGAATATACATAATTTACAACAACAGGGACCCGTACCCAAATTATAAGCCTCCGGAGTGAATGGAGCTTCTTTCCAAAAACTGAACAGAGATCCTAAGAGCAAGGATCACCAACCTGTGTGCCTAACACCCGCGGGCATGAACGCAGCCCCCGAAGGGGGTCAGTACAACAAGTACCGAGTATGGAACAGAAATAAGGTACAGTAAACAAATCATAACTGTACAAAAGAATGACAGGGGAAAGTATAAAAAAGTAAATACCAGATCCTACCGTGCCATTTCAACTCATGAACTGAATCGTACATTATTATCTTTTCTCATTTTCAATAAGAGTTATAATCAAATTCATAAGCACATAACCTACATATCTTGCATAACATAATCCGACCCTTTATGGAGGGACGTCTCATTTTTGGAGTTCACTCTGATTATCCATACGCGATAACATAACCCGATCTATTTGCGGGACACAGCGAAATCATAAAAAGTCTTCCCACGAAGGTATACTGCCTGACCCATTCTGGGACGCGGTAAAATCACATAGTCTGCCCATAAAGGTATACTGCCCGGCCCAATCTGGGACGCGGTAAAGTCACATAGTCTGCCCATAAAGGTATACTGTCCGGCCCAATCCGGGACGCGATAAAGTCACATAGTTTGCCCATAAAGGTATACTGCCCGGCCCAATCTGAGACGCGGTAAAGTCACATAGTCTGCCCATAAAGGTATACTGCCCGGCCCAATCAGGGACGCGGTAAAGTCACATAGTCTGCCCATAAAGGTATACTGTCCGGCCCAATCTGGGACGCGGTAAAGTCACATAGTCTGCCCATAAAGGTATACTGCCCGGCCCAATATGGGACGCGGTAAAGTCACATAGTCTGCCCATAAAGGTATACTGCCCGACCCAATCTGTTACGCGGTAAAGTAACATAGTCTGCCCATAAAGGTATACTGCCACGCCCAATCTGGGACGTGGTAAAGTCACATAGTCTGCCCTTAAAGGTATACTGTCCGGCCCAATCTGGGACGTGGTAAATCCTTTACATAACATTTTAAACCATCTTTTCACTTCTTCTTAAGTCGTTGTAACAACTTCCCATAAAGCTATTATAACAACATTTCACTTTAGAGAACTTAAGACACTTTTATTCCTTATTACATTAGGGAAAACTAAACCCATAAGTACTACGTACATACATACAAAAAAAAAGATCATAAAACTCCTTCTCTTTTAAATCAATAAACTTCTTCTCAAGTTACATTCTCTTTTGAAATCAAGCCTCTTAACTTTTGAAATAAATAATAGAAACCACTTTTTAAATCAAGTCATTCCCTCCTTTAAGAATCAAGTCCCATAATTTGAAAAATAAAGTCTCATAACCTTTTAAGAAATCAAGGTTCATAGTCTTAAAACTTCATGACATAAACTTCTTAAATTAACATATACTTTTATGAGTTGTGAATAGGTTATACTTGTTTATAACGATCTTATTAGAGAAGCCATGATCTAGAAAATGTAATACAATTTTGTCTTATCTTAGTTTCTATGCAGATGAAAAATTCTACTCATTTTAGTATAATTGATTGTCGATACATTTTTATTAACGATGCAATGGCTTGTTCGATACTTGTTCTCATTAGTGCAGTAAATCAGCAAAGTCACCTCGACTCCACATACTTCCTAACGACTCTTACCAACATCCCCCATAAGACTTGGTAAGAACTTAGGATAACTTAGACATACCTTTTACATAGAGTAAATCAACATACGTGCCTCTTAACTTCTAAGAGTAGAAGGAATCATGAAATAACACCACATGTATATTTCATACGTAGAACATGTCAAAAGAATGAAGAGGTTCACATACCTCGCGACGACTATCGACAAGTAACAAAATGCTCCAAAGTACTTCAACCTTGTTAGCTATTCCACCCTTCAAGTAGAATACGCTACACGTAGTACTTCAACCTATGATAACAACAACATGTCTATCAACTCCTAGCTTATCAACGTGGAATAATACTAAGTGCTAGGTCTCTTATTCTACAAAAATTTGGGCAGCATTTTCTTTGTTTCTACGCACTTTTCCACCTTTTTCAAGGCCCAAAATCAACAACCAACATGCCACATTTAAGGCGCAACAAACCAGCAATTCAAAGGGGATTACACGCCTTAACAGGACGTGTAAAATTCTGCCCCACGATTAAAGTAAAACTGTCCCATATTCAAGGCCCTTTTCGGCAATACAACATTGATACAACATATAGTCCTTTCCCATTCCTTATAACCCAAGTCGTTATTCCAAAGTTAATACATAGTTCATATTGACAATTTGAACGACTAAAATCACTTCAATAAACCACACATAAAAAGTGAAGACGACGACTATATAAATCCAACGAACTAGAGGCTCGAAAATTGCCCTTTTTATACTTTCATTTATGACATGACAACATTCAATTCTTATATCCGTTTTCCCTATCACAATACCATTCTCCAATTTCTACAACACGTGACATAATTTACTTCAAGAAGGAGAATGAATTTACCTTGGAATTTCGCCCAAAACAATCCAACAATCTCGCCCACTTTAGCCCTATTTCCGCAATTCTTCTTCACGTTAAAATCACCCACACGAACCCTCTACAAGCTTGCCAACATATTGCCTTCTTGTCGCCTTTCCAATAATTTCATTTAGGCTAGGGTTTTATCAATTTGAGAGAGAAGAGAAGATAAATATTTAGGATGAAGTCTTGAAAATGGCTAACTCTTGCAAGACTTGGTCATAATATAGCTTCTTTCTTGTTCTACAAGTTGGGAGGGACACTTGTCGCCCTCCCATAGGTCCTTTAAATAAATATCTTCTAATTTTACCCAATTTTCGCAAAAAATCCCGCCTCGGCGCCACGGCCCTGCAGCCGGCGCCGTGGCTCTCTACAACTCGTAAGATTTCAGGCTTACGAGCCACGGCCTGATCCGTGGCCGTGGCGCCTAACCTGAAACCTTTTCTTCTCTTGTGTCAACTGAACTTGTAACGTCCATAACTTTCTACTCCTATGTCCTATCGATGAGAGGTTTGTTGCGTTGGAAACTAGACTCAACGAAATTCATATTAGGCTTTTGAAACACCTAAAAACTCATAATATACTAGGAGATATACCGCTCCAAAGTTGACTGAAAATCTGTCCAAAAACATTCTGCCAACTTTTTTTTCCAAATTCAAATATTATTTCCTTTCGTACGTTCTCATCTCATTATCTTGGAAATACGGGGTGTAATATTCTTCCCCCCTTAGAAACATTCATTCTCGAATGTTCATAATAAGTATCACATTATAACCATTTCAGCGTAGTCTCCTTCAGCTATACCCACAAAACCAAATCTGTCACACATGGCCACAATACATCGCACATGCATACCTAGCAATCACAAGCCAAACGAGGAAACAAATCTAAAGTGTGCACCATCACTATTTACTCCTATTCATGGCTTAAAAAGATTATCTTTTCGTACTTCCAAACTTATTCTAGCATACGTACATAATCTCAATATTATCCATTCATGACACTTAAACATACAACAACCTTATCATGCATACAAGTCTCTAAAGGGTCAAAGATATACCTGAAATTATATAGGCGGTTCAAAGGACCGCTAAAACTAGGAACTTCCACCACGACCTCTGTCACGGCCTGCCGGTGCATGAACATCCTGCCTAGCTATTGAAGGCGAAGAACCCGCAACTGATCCAGTAGACTGTGCTATCCCACTAGTGCCACCTCTATGAGGACACTCCCATATCCTATGGCCTAGACGACCACAAGAAAAACAAGCACCCGTACCGGAGCGACACACCCCAGAATGGAACCTACCACACTGGGTGCATTGAGGCAAATGTGGCCTCGTCTGACTGGAACCCCCATCTCCCTGAGACCCTGAAGCTCTAGAGATCCGGCCTGCATTCCGGTTGTAAAACCCCATTGGAAAATCGTGGAGGAGCACTCGGTCTTTGGTGAAATGTAGACCTAGCTTTCACGAGGCCGCCTCGAAAATTACCACGAAACCGCTGTCCCGGCCTCTTGGTGGCCTCGTCTGCCGGTCCTCTCTCTCCTGTCCTCAATCCTGTGCATATGCTCGCATCTGGCAATATCCATACACGGTGAAGGGCGGCCACTCTCAGGAATGCAGTAACCAGGTAGCGGTCTAGCCCCATCACATAGCGATGAACTCTATCAGCCATGTCAGCCACAATAGTGAGCGCATACCTGGCCAATGAGTCAAACTCCAGGTTGTACTCTCTGATAGTCCTCACATTCTGCCTCAATGTCAAGAACATATCAACTCGGGCTCTCCTCATCTCAAGAGGCAAAAAGTGATCAAAGAAGGCCTCTGTGAACTCATCACAAATGGCTGGAGGAGCACCCACACCTCTAGACAGTTCCCATGACTCAAACCAGTTCAACGCAATATCGCGTAATCGGTAAGAAGCTAACACAACTAACTCTGTCTCCGAGACCCTAAGCACCTGCATAGTCCGCTGTATCTGCCGAATGAACTCCTGAGGATCATCCCCAGATCTCGAACCATATAACTCGGATGGATTACAACCCAGAAAATCCCGAATCCTCAAACTGTCGGCTCTAGGGTTAGCTACCTGCTCCTGTCGGCGCTGCCCTGCCACAATGCTAGTCAATAACCTGACCTGCTCTCCATAATCTCTATACTCCACCCCTGGATGAGGGACTGGAGGCTCAGGTATCGGAATCTCTGGAGCTGTGGCTGCTCTCGGCTCCTCTAATACTGTCGGCGTAGCTGAACTCGCCGACCGGCCCACAACCTCAGGCATAGTCTGGGCCTGAGTCCTAGTAACCCTCTGCGTACCACTAGCAGCTCCTGCTGCTGCCTTGCCCTTCTGGGCCCTGGTCACCTTCCGTGGAGGCATAACTGATACATAAGAATGGGTCAGAGAGGATTCAACCTAGTAGGACAACTCTACTGCACGATCTCAGAGAGAGAAGAATGGAAATCAATCCTAAATGTCCTGCATCCTCCTGGTTATAGATGTGGTGCACAACACACCGATAACCAAGACTCTACTAGAAACGGTCTGTAGACACTTTCCGAGGACTAACTGCTCTGATACCACTTTTGTCACGAACCGACCCCGGGCCCGCGACTGGTGCCCTACCTGGGCACCCTTACATGTATTCATCAGAGAAAATCAGCGGAACATACATGAAACTTATAAAATAAATAAACAAGAAATAAACAACAGGTTAGCCGATAAGGCTACCTCCCTGGATATATATACATATACATAACCAAAAATAGTTACATCCTTCTTCTTTACAAATCGACCCACAAGACATGACTACATACCTCTAAGAATTTTTGACATAACCACTGTGATGGGACAGGGCCCCGCCATACCCCTGAATATACATAATTTACAATAACAGGGACCCGTACCCAAATTATAAGCCTCCGGAGTGAATGGAGCTTCTTCCCAAAAACTGAACAGAGATCCTAAGAGCAAGGATCACCAACCTGTGTGCCTAACACCTGCGGGCATGAACGCAGCCCCCCGAAGGGGGTCAGTACAACAGGTACCGAGTATGGAATAGAAATAAGGTACAATAAACAAATCATAACTGTACAAAAGAATGACAGGGGCAAGTATAAAAAAGTAAATACCAGATCCTACCGTGTCATTTCAACTCATGAACTGAATCGTACATTATTATCTTTTCCCATTTTCAATAAGAGTTATAATCAAATTCATAAGCACATAACCTACGTATCTTGTATAACATAATCCGACCCTTTATGGAGGGACGTCTCATTTTTGGAGTTCACTCTAATTATCCATACGTGATAATGTCACGACCCGAACCCGGGCCCGTGACTGGTGCCTTACCCCGGGCACCCTAGTGATACAACATCAGAGAAAACCAGCGGAAATAAAAACTTAAACATGAACATGAGACAAGATAATAAAACAGGCCAACCAAACGGTTACCTTCCAATAAAATATATATAAACAACTCTTTCAAAACGAACAGTTTAATCCTTTTTACAAAACCCTGCCCACACAGTGCTACAGACCTCTAAGATTTACAACAACTATGACGACGGGGCCCGCCATACCCCGAATGTACAAGAACCTACAACTCAGGAACACATACCAAAAGATAAGCCTCAGAAGGAACGGAGCTTCCCAATACGAAAGGTGATCCTAAGGCGGGGATCGACGACGATGTACTTACTGCGGCGTAACGCACTTCGAAGGAGGTCGATAACAGTACCAAGTATGTGAAAGCGTGAATACGTAAATGAAATCATAACGATCTATATAAAGCGGGAGACATGTATGATGACCAAACTACGATACATACATATAACCGCGATTCATCAAGTCGTGGACTCACGCTCCAAATTATCACTCGTGCGTGGAATTTCTTCCTCACCGCTAGCGATTTATGATATGACAATACCAAGGAGTATACATGAACACCGAGTCCCACTGTGTCATAAAAACCGTATAGACAAGTATAACTACCGATCCGACCGTACCAATAATATAATGCAACCAAAACACGGCCGTCACGGGGCAAGTGCGAGAGCCGACTCAGGATACCAAGGCGTCGGCCACGAGCCGACCGGCAAGTACGAGGGCTGACCACCGGGGACGAGCCGTATCACGAGACTTCGTCACTACACGAAGCAGGGGCAAGTCACGGTGACTACCGTACCAAGGCCGAATCGGCCATGAGGCACGGTACGAGCCGACCACGGGGACCACCGAACAATAATAAGAAACCTCATGGAGAGCTAGTCCATAAAATAACTATTCTTGCACAACCAAGGCTATCACCACAAGCATAAGCAAGTTACGCAACAACAAGCATAGGCAAGTTACACAACACAAGCATAGGCAAGTTACACAACAACCAGTATAGGCAAGTTACACAACACAAGCATAGGCAAGTTACACCACACATAGGCAAGTTACACAACTCAAGTTACTTCCATTTTATGCCAAAGTCGGGTTTTTAACCTAAAGTACTACGTACGTTAAATTCCTTTTAAAGAGATCCATTCCTTTTATAAAAGTCACCCGATGTCCGTAGTATAAAAATAGAGTGACGAACATTGTTAAGTAAACAAAATGCTTTCCTTTGTAAAATCACGTAACAACCTTATTTTCCAAACGTTCAAGTTTGCCTAATTTCAAATGCTCAAGTTTCTCATTTTTAGAAAAGGTTTCGTAGTTCATAGTTTTAATCCTTTAAAACATAATTCTCCTTTAATGATTTGAGAAACATATGCCTTATATGTGAGTAGTTTATTCTTGTTTATAATCGATCTTATTAAGCAACCATGATCTAGGATATGTAATATCATTTTGTCTAATCTTAGCTTCTATGCAGATGGAGGTTTCTACTGGTTTTTAATACAATACTTCATTATTCAATACATTTTCCTTTATTAACGCTGCAGTGGTCTGTCGATACACATTCTGATTTCCGAAATCAGTAAAACATTATCCCTTTAAATAAAACCAAGTACTCATTACTCACGAATGAGGTTTCACACAAACATCCACATTAAAACAAATAAGTTAAGTCTCTTGTCTTATAAGATCAAGTCTTTTAACTTCTAACATCAGTAAACCATTTTCTTTACCTTTCTTAAGACATTATACCTAACTTCCCATAAGCTAGTATAACTCTTTTTAAAACCTTTAAAACCAAGTGTTACTCTCCCTTCAAAACGATTTATAAATCCTTTGAAATACATCAAGTTCTTTATTATAACTAGCCAGCTATAATTCACATCAGTTACCTACATAAAGCTGTTGTAACCAACTTCCCATAAAGCCGTTATAACACTTTATGTTTTTAAAAACAATCAAACACAGTTAACACATGTACGTCTACCGTACTACATAGTTCACACATATCATGCTAGAAGAGATAGGAAGAGGTTCACATACCTCGCGACGAGTGCCGACTAATAGCAAAACGCTCCAAGTACTTCAAACCGTCGGCTACGCCTTAAGCCACGTAGATCGCACCACACGTAGTACTTCAACCTATAAGGCCACAAGGCGCTTATTAACATCTAGATCTCATCGTTCCATATTCTACGTAAAATTCGGCACTCCCGCGCATGGCGGCGTTAATCTCCTCTTTACCGAGGCCGCTACCAAGCCAACCGGGGGTTTGCTCGCCTAACCTGGACGTGTACAATTTTACTCACGAATACTACAAGTCTCATGTCTGATACGCCCTATGTAATTACTGATTCGATTCACTTCTTTAAATTCAGCTTAAGTCAAAAGACATTGCCGCACTATTATGTTCAATTCTATATAGTATACCTTAACTTTATATTCCAACAACATGTAATTTCCAATTACAAATGTAAGGTCAAGAGTGTTTACCTCGATAAGCCCAAAATTATCCAAGTTTAATGTCGCTCCCGAGCAAGGTTTAGCTCCTACTCAGGAGTGCTCCAATCCGCTCAAGAAACCCTTAGAAGTTCTGCAACTTCTACTTAAAACTTCAACTACGGGTGAATATTTTTCCTTAGGGTTTCGTTTTGTGGCTAAAGGAAAGTATAATAGTATTTTCCGGGCTTTTCGTATAAAGGGTACTTTGGAAAGTACTACAAGGTATTTGGCTAAAGTATTTTGGGCAATATAACAATACTTGAAGAGTATTTCTATACCACAAAGGGGGGTATTTATACGAGGCAACTAGGCTAGGGGGGGGGGTACCCCACGGCTAACCACTACAAAGGGGGGAAAGCTCTCGGCCAAGGGCCACTAGGAGGGGGAGGGGGATAGGCTTTGGACGAGAACCACAAGAGGAGGAGTATTTTGAGACTTAGGTAGATTGCTCAATTTTTGGATGAAGAAAGTTCATCAACTAAGGGGTATTTATAGGTCAAGTGAAGGCCAACCAATGGCCAAGATGAAGACAAGTGCATAGCAAGTGTAAGGCCAAGATTTAGCCATGTGCTACCTTATCCATCTACCACAAAATATCCTACCTAACCCTTGACCAAGGGAAAGGCACAAAATCGTCCAACCTTGCCCCTTTGTTGTCGTCCACTCCTTCCAATTAGAGGGTGACAAGTGTCGCCCTCTCGTTGGTCCAAAATGTTTCGTCTCTCGGAAAAATCCGCAAAAATTATTAATGACATAGCCGAAATTTTCCCTACGAAAGCTGTGGAAACGTTTCGTCGAAGAACGACTCTAATCGGGTGTTGTGTACAATTTTCGAAACTAGCCAATCTTTAAGGCTTAAATTATTATACGTACGCCCTCACGTACATACTCAGGAAATACGGGGTATAACATTCTTCCCCCCTTAGAAACATTCGTCCCGAATGTTCCTTCTCAGTCTCAAAACAAACACGTGCCGGTATAGCCTTCACTACTATACTTACGAAACCAAACATGCCACACCTGGCCACAAAAATAACATGCGCGCGAAAACCCCAAATCCAAGCCAACGAGGAATCACCTGCATTTACCTCAAAAGTCCCCACCAAGGTCTAAAATATAATCTCTTCGCACCTTCATTTCTCAAAAGAAAGCGATCACGCGCGTTCACTTCTCCCCTATCTCGTTGTACCGCTTCCGAACACTCAAACTCTTTCTCGGTATCGCATTACCATACTTGCTTTCCAAAACTTTGGAGTCACTACCTCCAAACTTGATCATCTTACTAGCCTCGATCTCCTCTAAGGCCATTCTCGGCCTTCACGAACTGATTCTGGTCGAACGTATCCACGAACTCATACGATGGTCATCTAAACTTGGGCCTAGCACCCTCGTGACCCTGCCACCTGGCGGGACCACCCAGAGCTGACCCCACCTCGAAACAGGCCGCGGGTTGGCCCGCAACATGGCCCCAACCCGACCCACTATCGCGCCAACTCTTGCTCCTCGACACGGAACAATCTTGCTAAAACACATCATGAAAGCTACCACTTTCATTTTACACAACCCATGGACTTACCCTTTTCTCTAACCAGGTTTTTAAATCACATTTTAGCGCAAAGCTATCCGAACATAACACTAAACACATCATCAACATCAATACAAATAAGTCTCTAGAGGGTTAAGGATATACCTGAAAATAGGCGGTTCAAAGGACCGCTAAAACTGGGAACTCCCACCGCGACCTCTACCGGGGCCTGCCGGTGTATGAACATCCTGCCTGGCTATGGAAGGTGAAGAACCCGCAACTGCTCTAGTAGTCCATGCTATCCTACCAGTGCTACCACAGTGGCGATCTCTTGCCAGATGGCCCTGTTGGCCGCAAAAATAACAATCTCCCGAGTTAGTACGACACTCTCCCTTATGAAGCTTTCCACAACGGCCACACTGAGACAAGGGTAACCTCATCCGGCGAGCATTCCTGCTCCCCTGAAAATCTGAAACCTGGGAGCCCCGACCTGCTCCTGAATATCTCGAAGGTCCCGAAGGCTGTGGAGGACCACTCAATCGGGCGGGCGCATAATCGGCAGCTTCTTTGGCGGTCCGCCTCGAAAGTCACCAAAGGACCCTGCTGTTCTGGCCCTCTTCTGCTGACCCTGGTCATTCCGTCGATTTATCCTCTCCTCACATCCCAGTGCATAAGCCTGCATGCGGGCAATGTCCATGCCCGGCTGAAGAGCTACACCCGAACAACTCTCTGCTAGGTGATCGTCGAGCCCTGTAACAAATCGGTGCACTCGATCCTCCATACTAGCTACCAACGCGGGGACGTACCGGGCCAATGAGTCGAACTCCACATTGTACTCCCGAACCGTACGCCCGTTCTGCCGTAACACCAAAAATCTGTCGCGAGCCCTCTCATCCGCGAGGCAAGAAATGTGCAAGAAAGGCCTCTGAGAACTCGTCCCATAAAGCTGGAAGTGCATGCTCTCCCCGGGACAGCTCCCACGAATCAAACCAGTCGACTGCGGTATCACGCAGCTGATGCGAACCTAGGACCACCGACTCGGTCTCCGATGCCTTGATCACTCTCATGATCCGCTGTAACTGTCGGATGAACTCCTGCGGATCATCCTCAGGCCTCGACCCATAAAACTCTGGCGGCCTACAACTCAGAAAATCCCGTAGCCTCGAACTATCTGATCTAGGGTGAACCACTGGTGCTACTGGAACTGCTGCGTCCAGCCTATCCTCAAGTTCGCCACAACGGCCGTATTAATCGCCAGCTCCTTGTAACTCATCTCCTGCCTGCATCGCGGATCGGAGGCTCAGTCTTGTGGTCTCGCCACATTGCTACTCGCGACTCCTCTGCTTTGCCGCCTTCGGGCGGGTTGCCTTACGTGGGCATAGCGGTAAAATGAAGTATGTCAGAGGGGTCCAATCTTATCACACAGCTCTAAGGCACGATCTCAGAATGAGAAGAATGGAAACCAATCCTAAATGTCCTGCAGCCTCCTGATTATAGATGTGGTGCACAACACATCGATAATCAAGACTCTACTAGACACGGTCTGTAGACACTTTCCGAGGACTAACTGCTCTGATACCACTTTGTCACGACCCGAACCGGGCGTGGATCGTGCCTTACCGGGCACCCTAGTGATACAACATCGAGAGAAAACCGTGAAATAAAAACTTAAACATGAACATGAGACAAGAT
Source organism: Przewalskia tangutica (assembly GCA_029844215.1). NCBI lineage: Eukaryota > Viridiplantae > Streptophyta > Magnoliopsida > Solanales > Solanaceae > Przewalskia > Przewalskia tangutica. The sequence continues at coordinate 10,503,324 of CM056740.1, read as the reverse complement.
AATAAAACAGCCAACCAAACGGTTACCTTCCATAAAATATATATAAACAACTCTTTCAAAACGAGCAGTTTAATCCTTTTTACAAAACCACCGCGCGATTACTCTGCACTCTAAGATTTACAACAACTATGACGGACAGGGCCCGCCATACCCCGAATGTACAAGAACCTACAACTCGGGAACACATACAAAGATAAGCCTCCGAAGGAACGGAGCTTCCAATACGTTGAAAGGTGATCTAAGGCGGGGATCGGCGACGATGTACTTACTGCGGCATGAACGGCCCCGAAGGAGGTCGATAACAGTACCAAGTATGTGAAATCGTGAATCGTAAATGAAATCATAACGATCTATATAAAGCGGGAGACATGTATGATGACCAAACTACGATGCATACATATAACCCGATTCATCAAGTCGTGGACTCGCCTCCAAATTATCACTCGTGCGTGGAATTTCTTCCTCACCTGGCGGTTTATGATATGACAATACCAAGGGTATACATGAACACGAGTCCCACGTGTCATAAAAACCGTATAGGACAAGTATAACTACCGATCCGACCGTACCAATAATATAATTCAACCAAAACACGGCCGTCACGGGGCAAGTGCGAGCCGACTACGGATACCAAGGCCTGGCCACGTAGTGACGGGGCAAGTACGGTGACCACGGGGACGAAGGTCAGATCACGAGACCGTCCTACTACATCGAGCAGGGCAAGTCGGTGACTCACGGGTACGAGGCGAATCGGCCATGAGACAGGGGCAAGTACGAGCCGACCACGGGGACCAAGGCGAACAGAAGAAACCTCATGGAGAGCTAGTCCATAAAATAACTATTCTTGCACAACAAGGCTATCACCACAAGCATAAGCAAGTTACGCAACAACAAGCATAGGCAAGTTACACAACACAAGCATAGGCAAGTTACACAACAACCAGTATAGGCAAGTTACACAACACAAGCATAGGCAAGTTACACCACACAAGCATAGGCAAGTTACACAACTCAAGTTACTTCCATTTTATGCCAAAGTCCGGGTTTTTAACCCTAAAGTACTACGTACGTTAAATTCCTTTTAAAGAGATCCATTCCTTTTATAAAAGTCACCCGATGTCCGTAGTATAAAAATAGAGTGACGAACATTGTTAAGTAAACAAAATGCTTTCCTTTGTAAAATCACGTAACAACCTTATTTTCCAAACGTTCAAGTTTGCCTAATTTCAAATGCTCAAGTTTCTCATTTTTAGAAAAGGTTTCGTAGTTCATAGTTTTAATCCTTTAAAACATAATTCTCCTTTAATGATTTGAGAAACATATGCCTTATATGTGAGTAGTTTATTCTTGTTTATAATCGATCTTATTAAGCAGCCATGATCTAGGATATGTAATATCATTTTGTCTCATCTTAGCTTCTATGCAGATGGAGGTTTCTACTGGTTTTTAATACAATACTTCATTATTCAATACATTTTCCTTTATTAACGCCGGTGGTCCTGCCGATACACATTCGATTTCCAAATCAAGAAACATTATCCCTTTAAATAAAACCAAGTACTCATTACTCACGAATGAGGTTTCACACAAACATCCACATTAAAACAAATAAGTTAAGTCTCTTGTCTTATAAGATCAAGTCTTTTAACTTCTAACATCAGTAAACCATTTTCTTTACCTTTCTTAAGACATTATACCTAACTTCCCATAAGCTAGTATAACTCTTTTAAAACCTTTAAAACCAAGTGTTACTCTCTTCAAAACGATTTATAAATCCTTTGAAATACATCAAGTTCTTTATTATAACTAGCCACTATAATTCACATCGATTACCTTTAAAACCACAAAGTATTTTCTTACCTACATAAAGTCATTGTAACCAACTTCCCATAAAGCCGTTATAACACTTTATGTTTTTAAAACAATCAAACACGCTTAACACACGTACGCGTCACCGTACTACATAGTTCACACATATCATGCTAGAAGAGATAGGAAGAGGTTCACATACCTCGCGACGAGTCCGACTAATAGCAAAACGCTCCAAGTACTTCAAACCGCTTGCCACGCCTTAAGCCACGTAGATCGCACCACACGTAGTACTTCAACCTATAAGGCCACAAGGCGCTTATTAACATCTAGATCTCATCGTTCCATATTCTACAGAAAATTCGGCAGCACCTCCCCCCCCCCCGCAACAGCGTTAATCTCCTCCTTTACCGAGGCCGGCTACCAAGCCAACCAGGGGGGGGGGGTTTGCACGTCTAACCGGACGTGTACAATTTTACTCACAGAATACTACACAAGTCTCATCTGAATACTATGTAATTACGATTCGATTCACTTCTTTAAATTCAGGCTTAAGTCAAAAGACATTGCCGCACTATTATGTTCAATTCTATATATAGTATACCTTAACTATATATTCCAACAACATGTAATTTCCAATTACAACAGAAGGTCAAGAGTGTTTACCTCGATAAGCCCAAAATTATCCAAGTTTAATGTCGCTCCTGAGCAAGGTTTAGCTCCTACTCAAGTGCTCGATCCGCTCCAAGAAACCCTTAGAAGTTCTACGCAACTTCTACTTATAACTTCAACTACGGGTGAAGATTTCCTTAGGGTTTCGTTTTGTGGCTAAAGGGAAGTATAATAGTATTTTCCGGGATTTTCGTATAAAGGGTACTTTGGAAAGTACTACAAGGTATTTGGCTAAAGTATTTTGGGCATTATAACAATACTTGAAGAGTATTTCTATACCACAAAGGGGGGTATTTATACGAGGCAACTAGGCTAGGGGGGGGGTACCCCACGGCTAACCACTACAAAGGGGGAGGGGGAAAGCTCTCGGCCAAGGGCCACTAGGAGGGGAGGAGAGGCTTGGGACGAGAACCACAAGAGGGAGGGAGTATTTTGAGACTTAGGTAGATTGCTCAATTTTTGGATGAAGAAAGTTCATCAACTAAGGGGGTATTTATAGGTCAAGTGAAGGCCAACCAATGGCCAAGATGAAGACAAGTGCATAGCAAGTGTAAGGCCAAGATTTAGCCATGTGCTACCTTATCCATCTACCACAAAATATCCTACCTAACCTCGACTAAGGGAAAGGCACAAAATCGTCAACCTTGCCCCTTTGTTGCCGTCCACTCCTTCCAATTAGAGGTGACAAGTGTCTCTCGTTGGTCCAAAATGTTTCGTCTCTCGGAAAAATCCGCAATCAATAATACTGACATAGCCGGAATTTTCCCTACGAAAGCTGTGGAAACGTTTCGTCGAAGAACGACTCTAATCGGGTGTTGTGTACAATTTTCGAAACTAGCCAATCCTTAAGGCTTAAATTATTATACGTACGCCCTCACGTACATACTCTGGAAATACGGGGTATAACAGATAACATAACCCGACTCATTTGCGGGACACGGCGAAATCATAAAAAGTCTTCCCACGAAGGTATACTGCCCGGCCCATTCTGGGACGCGGTAAAGTCACATAGTCTGCCCATAAAGGTATACTGCCCGGCCCAATCTGGGACGCGGTAAAGTCACATAGTCTGCCCATAAAGGTATACTGCCCGACCCAATTTGGGACGCGATAAAGTCACATAGTCTGCCCATAAAGGTATACTTCCCGGCCCAATCTGGGACGCGGTAAAGTCACATAGTCTGCCCATAAAGGTATACTTCCCGGTTCAAGAAGGAAGAGGTTCACATACCTCGCGACGACTATCGACAATTAGCAAAATTCTCCAAAGTACTTCAACCTTGTTAGCTATTCCACCCTTCAAGTAGAATACGCTACACGTAGTACTTCAACCTATGATAACAACAACATGTCTATTAACTCCTAGATTATCAACGTGGAATAATACTAATGTCACGCCCCAAATCCCGGGCCCGTGACTGGTGCCCCTACCTGGGCACCCTTCTACCCATACAACATAAATAAACCGCGGAAGATAAATAACACTCATTTTTTTTTTTAAAACAAAGGCAAGGCCGGAAAGGCTTCCGTATAAATATAAATCACCCGAAATGGTCTACGCTGTACAACAATGTAAATACAACTTACATCAGTCCAACCCACATATGACTACAGACCTCTAAGAAGGTGACAACAACTATGACGGGACAAGGCCCCGCCGTACCCCTGAATATACCTAGCCATAATGACAAACTCCAGAACTTGGAGCCATCTCAAAATGCTGAACAAGGATCCTAAGCTCGCGGATCCACAACTGTGTACCTAGATCTGCGGACATGAACGCAGCCCCCCTAAGGGGGTCAATACAACAAGTACTAAGTATGGAACGTGTCACGACCCGATCCCGGGCCCGTGACTGGTGCCTTACCCCGGGCACCCTAGTGATACAACATCAGAGAAAACCAGCGGAAATAAAAACTTAAACATGAACATGAGACAAGATAATGAAACAGGCCAACCAAACGGTTACCTTCCAAAAAAATATATATAAGTAACTCTTTTTAAAACGAACAGTTTAATCCTTTTTACAAAACTCGCCACATTACTCTGCACCTCTAAGAGTTTATACAACAACTATGACGGACGGGCCCCGCCATACCACAGAATGTACAAGAACCTGCTGACTGGGGTAACATACAGCAGATAAGCCTCGAAGGAACGGAGCTTCCCAAAGCTGAGATGAGATCCTAGCGGGGATCGGCGGTAGATGTACTCTACTGCGGCATGAACGCAGCCCCGAAGGAGGTCGAAATGATACCAAGTATGTGAAGCGTAAAATCAGTAAATGAAATCATAATAGTCTATAAAAGCGGGAGGCGGTATGATAACAAACTACGATACACACATAATGATTATATCAATTCGGTCTCGCCACAACATCAATCCCGCGTGGAGTACGCTTCGCACGGCTGGCGATGCATGATATGATAACAACAAGACAAGAATCCAAATGGGAGCATACGTGCGCTACGCATCGTGTCGGTATGTCCAAAGGAACAAATAAGACAACATTCCAAATGGAAGCATACGTGCGCTACGATCGTGTCGGCGTGTCGAGGAAACAATAAGACAAAGATTCCAAATGGAAGCATACGTGCGCTACGATCGTGTCGGCGATGTCCAAGGGAAACAATAAGACAAAGTTCCAAATGGAAGCATACGTGCGCTACGCGTGTGTCGGCGTGTCCAAGGAAACAATAAGACAACAAAGCGGTAATCAAAGTGGAAGCATACGTGCGCTACGATCGTGTCGGTATGTCCAAAGCGATTAACAAAGTAACACTATCAGCGAGGCGTGCGCGTGGAATTTATCCGTCACCGGTCACGCCCAAGTAAGTTCTCAATAAGTCATCCGACCTCCATCGAGACGCGGTAGTATAGAAACACAATTTTTGCACAACAAAGGCTATCACAACAAGCATAGGCAAGTTTCACAACAACAAGCATAGGCAAGTTTATACACAACTCAAGTACTTCCATTTTATGCCCAAGTTCGGTTTTTAACCTAAAGTACTACGACGTTAAATTCCTTTTAAAGAGATTTATTCCTTTTATAAAAGTCACCCGATACCCGTAGTATAAAAATAGAGTGACTTATATCTTTTAAGTAAACCAAAACAACTTCCATGCTTTCTTTTTTTAAAGTCAAGTCACCACGTTAAAACCAATGATAAAACCTTTCTTTTGTTTTCATAAGGTCGTTATAACCAACTTCCCATAGAGCTGTTATAACACCTTATGCTTTAAACCATTTTAAGACAACACAATGCCTTTCTTTTCCCTAAGGTTCCAGTTGCCTAATTTTTAATTACGCAAGTCTCTTTTGAAAAGTTTCATAGTTCAATGTCTTAATCTCTTTTAAAACAATTGAGTAACATATGCCATGGCGGTAGGTTATTCTTGTTCATAATCAATCTTATTAAGCACCATGATCTAGAAAATGTAATATCATTTTGTCTCATCTTAGCTTCTGCGGATGGAGGTTTCTACCGGTTTTAATAATACTTAATTAGACAAGACAGGTTCCATTATTAACGCTGCAGTGGTTTGTCGATACACATTCTGATTTCCGAAATCAGTAAAACATTATTCCTTCCAAAAACCAAGTACTCATTACTCACGAATGAGGTTTTACACAAACATCCATTTTAAGTCAAGTCTCTTATCCTTTAAGAATAAGTCTCTTAACTTCTAAACCATTAAACCATTCTTTTATCTCTCTTGGGCGTTACACCTAACTTCTCATAAAGTGGTATAACTCTTATGTTTTCAAACCAAGTACACACTTCTTTCAAAAAGGTTTCTTAATCTTTTTAGAATACTCCAAGGTTTTTTTACATCCAGTCGGTTATAAGTCAAATCAATTATCTTTTTAAAAATCACAAGGCTTTTTCTTATCTACATAAAGTCATATAACCCACTTCCCATAAAGCCGTTATAACCCTTTATGTTTTAAACCAATCAAATACATTTAACACGTACGTCTCACCGTACTACATAGTTATACACATATCATGCTAGAAAGATAGGAAGAGGTTCACATACCTCGCGGCGAGTATCGACTAATAGCAAAACGCTCCAAGTACCTCAACCGTACGCTACACTCTCGGTCAGCGGATCACTCCACACGTAGTACTACAACCTATAGAGGCCACAAAGCGCGCTATTAATATCTTTAGATCTTAATGTAGAATATTCTACGAAAATTCGGCGACCTCCCCGCAGCGTAAATCTCCTCTCTATCGAGTGGCTACAAGCCAACCGAGGGGTTAACACGTCCAACCGGACGCGTACAATTCTACTCACAGTAATACTAAACAAGCCTACTGTAATACAGTCCTATGTAATTACAGTTCAGTTCACTTCTTAAAATTCAGGCTTAAGTCGCAAGACATTGCGTAAGTATTATTCGAGTTTAAGTCAAAAGACATTGCCGCACAATTATAATGTTCTGTACTATATATAGTATACATCAACTATATATTCCTACAACATGTAATTTCCAATTACAATAGAAGGTCAAGAGTGTTTACCTCGATAAGCCCAAAATTATCCGAGTTTATATGTCGATCTGAGCAAGGTTTAGCTCTACTCAGTGCGCTCTAACCCGCTCCAACCAACCCTTAGAAGTTCTAACCAACTTCTACTTATAACTTCAACTACGGGTGAAGATTTACTTAGGGTTTCGTTTTTGAGGCGAGGAAGTATAATGGTATTTTAGGCTTGTATAAGACTAACCTTTGGAAAACTACAAGGTAGTTGGGCCAAGGTATTTGGACATAACAACAATACTCGGAGAGTCATTCTATACCACAACAAGGGGTATATATACGAGACAACTAGGCGAGGGGGTGTGTACCCAAAGACCAAGCCTCAACAAAAGGGAAGGGGGTAGGTTTCGGCCAAGGGGCCTTCAAGAGGGGGAGGGGTGTGTGGTGGGCGAGATCACAAGAGGGAGAGGGAGGGTTTGAGACTTAGAAAGATTGCTCAATTTTTGGATGAAGAATGTCTTCAACTAGAGGGGTATTTATAGGTCAAGTGAAAGCCAACCAATGGCCAAGATGAAGACAAGTGTGGTGCAAGTGTAGGGCTAGATTTCAACCATGTGGACCTTATCCATCTACCACACCAACTTGCACAAATATCCTACCTAACCCAAGGCACAAAAAACGTGCCTTTGCTTGCCTTTGCCGTCCACTTCTCACGGCCAATGTGAGGGTGACACATGTCACCCTCCCGTTGGTCCAAAATGTTTCGTCTCTCGGAAAAATCCGCAAAAAATATAAATGACATAGCCGGAATTTTCCCTTCGAAAGCTGTGGAAACGTTTCCTCGAAAAACGACTCCTTTTGGTAGCTATGCACAAATTCGAACCTATGCCTACTTTAAGGCTCAAATTGTATACGTACGCCCTCACGTATATACTCTGGAAAATACGGGGTATAACAGAACGGAAATAAAGTACATTAAACAAGATCATAACTGTACAAAATAATGACAGGGACAAGTATAAAAATTAAAATACCAGATCCTACCGTGCCATTTTAACTCATGAAATCAATCGTACATTAATCATTATTTTCCTTCTTTCAATAAGAATTAACATCATATTCTTACATACATACTTAAGAATTCAATCAAGTTTTCCCACATAACTTACATATCTTACATAACATAATCCGGCCATTTATGGAGGGACTTCTTATTTGGGAGCTTACTTTGATTATCCATACGTGATAACGTAATCCGGCCCATTTGCGGGACACGGTGTACTGATGAATCATGTGGCATAATCCGGCCCGCCTGTGGGGCTCGGTGTACTGTGGAATCATGTAGCATAATCCGGCCCGCCTGTGGAGCTCGGTGTAAGATGACGTAACCCGACCTATGTGTAGGCTCGGGGTAATATGGCGTAATCCGGCCTATTTGTAGGCTCGGTGTATTTCATAACATAATCCGGCCTATTTGTAGGCTCGGTGTGATTTTTCCTTACATAACATTTTTAAAACAGCTTTTCACTTCTTCTTAAGTCGTCATAACAACTTCCCATAAAGCTATTATAACAACCATTCATTTTAGAGAACTTAAGACACTTTTATTCTTACAACATTAGGAAAACTTAAGGCACTTTTATTTCTTATCACATTGGGGAAACTAAACCCAAAAGTACTACGTACATACATACTTAAAAAGAATCATAAAACTCCTTCTCTTTAAATCAATAAACGTATACTTTTAAAACTCAAGTCACACACTCTTTCGAAATCAAGCCTCTTAACTTTAGAAGTAAATCAAGTAACCCATATCTTCAAAAATAAAGTCTCATAACTTTAAATCAAATCTCTTAACTTTAGAAATCAAGTCTCATATCTTGAAAAATAAAGTCTCATAACTTGTAAAGAAATCAAGTCTCATAACTTTAAATCAAATCTCTTAACTTTAGAAATCAAGTCCCATATCTTGAAAAATAAAGTCTCATAACTTGTAAAGAAATCAAGTCTCATAACTTTAAATCAAATCTCTTAACTTTAGAAATCAAGTCCCATATCTTAAAAAATAAAGTCTCATAACTTATAAAGAAATCAAGTCTCATAACTTTAAATCAAATCTCTTAACTTTAGAAATCAAGTCTCATAACTTTAAATCAAATCTCTTAACTTTAGAAATCAAGTCCCATATCTTGAAAAATAAAGTCTCATAACTTGTAAAGAAATCAAGTCTCATAACTTTAAATCAAATCTCTTAACTTTAGAAATCAAGTCCCATATCTTGAAAAATAAAGTCTCATAACTTGTAAAGAAATCAAGTCTCATAACTTTAAATCAAATCTCTTAACTTTAGAAATCAAATCCCATTTCTTGAAAAATAAAGTCTCATAACTTGTAAAGAAATCAAGTCTCTTAACCTTAACTCAAATATCTTAACTTTAAAGTACTTCACGTAACTTATACAATTTTGACTAAGCCACTCATACTTTCATAATCAAGACTCATATATTTCCAAAATCGACTTACTTACTTCAAATGAATTAAGTCGCATAGACTTACCAAATCAAGTCACATAGACTCACTAAAATTTAGTCACATAGACTTACCAAATAATCATGTCAAAGGAAGGAAGAAGTTCACATACCTCGTTGGCGACTAACCCAAACGACAAGTAGCAATACGCTCGATGTACTTCAACCTTAGTGGCTATTCCACAAGCCAAGTAGAATGTGCTACACGTAGTACTTCAACCTAAAATGACAATAGCACTTCTATCAACTACAAGCTATCAAGTGTAGGACTTATACCAAATAATGGCCCTCTAATTCTACGGAAAATTGGGCAGCACTTCCTTTGTTTCTACGTACTTTTCCACCTTTTCCAAGGCCCGTATTCATCAACCAACAAGCCACATTTAAGGCACAACCAACAGTTAGCCAAAGGGGATTACACGCCTAACTGGACGTGTAAAATTCTTCCCCACAGTTATACAAAACAGTCCACAAATCAGCCCATAAAAACAGTCCGCAATTCAACCATAACGAGGGTAAAATGTGAGGCCTTTTAACGCCTTTCCACACCCTTATTCCCTTAGGACTTTAATTAGCAACTACTACACTTAAACATGCATAACAACAACTAAATTTCCAGCATTTAATACCTCAAAACAGTCCACTAAACGACACAACAACGTCTAACAGTTTTGGTCAGTTTCTCGGCCACAACAACTACAACCCGATAACTTGTTCCTTAATCCATTTTATTCCAATTCGAGTTCCAAAACTTCTACATAAGTTATAACAACTTATTAACAACAATATTAATCCATTATAACATGCAATAGGTGAATATAACAACGACAATAACCAACGAATTCCATTTGCACCAAATCTGTCCCAAATCGGTTTTAGCCCCAAAAATGGCTCAAACGCTTTTTATTCTTCATTCTTTTCTAACACAAGTTCATCCATACATAATAACAATAAGTAATATCCAATTACTTTAAAAGAAGAAGGACTTTTACCTCATTTATTGCCCAAAAACGCCCCAAAACAGTCCGGTCTTTATTGGTGCGCAGTTTTCGTTTCGCTCAACTTCTTCAAGTTCCAATTATATATATGTACCCCCTACAACCTTAGGAACAACTTCTCTTTGAATCTCACTTCCAAAAAGTCGACGGAACCCCTAGGGTTTTGGCATCAACTTTCGGCCAAGACAAGTAAAAACGTGTAGAATATTAATCTAGGCTTAGCACTTGGTTTAAGGGCTTAATCTTGGAGAAATAAATTGATCAACAATGGTTGTTCTTAGCCAAGGGAATCTCGAAATTATGGAGCTAAAGGGGAGAAGATGAGAGCTTATTTTTTTGTCTAAGGGTAAAGTGATCCAAGTCTTGCAAGACTTGGATATGTATAGCCAAGTGGAGTGGGACCCATGTCCACTTGTCCCCTCTCAGAATATCTAATTTGTTGTCATCTTAGCAAGACAAGTGGAGGGGTGCCACGTGTCGCCCTCCGATTGGTCCAAAATATTATAATTTTTCGAAGGTCCCCGCGAAATTGTGAAATTCTCGGCGGACCCCTTATTATCAATTCCAACACCTTATAATCCAATACTAAGTCCATAAATCCAATTAGAAGTATTATACTCCAAGTTAATAATTTTTCCGTCGTCACATTTCTTTCCGAAATTTTCCTTAAGAAAATGTAATTATTCTTTCCTTCCAAAATTCAAATCTTAAATCCTTAATCACGTTCTCAATTAGTAGCCCTGGTATTACGGGGTGTAACAACTAAGTTCTAGGTCTCTTATTCTACAAAAATTTGGGCAGCATTTCCTTTGTTTCTACGCACTTTTCCACCTTTTTCAAGGCCCAAAATCAACAACCAACATGCCACATTTAAGGTGCAACAAACCAACAATTCAAAGGGGATTACACGCCTTAACAGGACGTGTAAAATTCTGCCCCACGATTAAAGTAAAACTGTCCCATATTCAAGGCCCTTTTCGGCAATACAACATTGATACAACACATAGTCCTTTCCCATTCCTTATAACCCAAGTCGTTATTCCAAAGTTAATACATAGTTCATATTGACAATTTGAACGACTAAATCACTTCAATAAATCACACATAAAAAGTGAAGACGACGACTATATAAATCCAACGAACTAGAGGCTCGAAAACTGCCCTTTTTATACTTTCATTTATGACATGACAACATTCAATTCTTATATCCGTTCTCCCTATCACAATACCATTCTCCAATTTCTACAACACGTGACATAATTTACTTCAAGAAGGAGAATGAATTTACCTTGGAATTTCGCCCAAAACAGTCCAACAATCTCGCCCACTTTATCCCTATTTCCGCAATTCTTCTTCACGTTAAAATCACCCACACGAACCCTCTACAAGCTTGCCAACATATTGCCTTCTTGTCGCCTTTCCAATAATTTCATTTAGGCTAGGGTTTTATCAATTTGAGAGAGAAGAGAAGAGCAATCTTTAGGATGAAGTCTTGCAAATGGCTAAGTCTTGCAAGACTTGGTCATAATATAGCCTCTTTCTTGTTCTACAAGTTGGGAGGGACACTTGTCGCCTTCCCATAGGTCCTTTACATAAATATCTTCTAATGTTACCCAATTTTCGCAAAAAATCCCGCCTCGGCGCCACGGCCCTGCAGCCGGCGCCGTGGCTCTGCAACTTCAGAAGATTTCAGGGCTTACGGAGCCACGGCCCTGCATCCGGCGCCGTGGCACCTAACGTGAAACCTTTTCTTCTCTTATGTCAGCTGAACTTGTAACGTCCATAACTTTCTACTCCAATGTCCTATCGACGAGCGGTTTGTTGCGTTGGAAACTAGACTCAACGAACTTCATATTAGGCTTTTGAAACACCTAAAAACTCCTAATATACTAGGAGATATACCGCTCCAAAGTTGACCGAAAATCTGTCCAAAAACATTCTGTCAACTTTTTTTTTCAAATTCAAATCTTATTTCTTCCGTACGTTCTCATCTCATTCTATTGGAAATACGGGGTGTAACAACTCTGCTTATCACTCCCCCAATTATGTCGCTAGGCATATTTTCTTACGGTACCTTTCTCACCATATCCATCAGCTGCCATATTTGTGTCTCTAAAATTTTGAGGGACACCCTTGTCTCAGCCATAAACTGAGTCTGGCACTTGGTGAGCGTGAGTATAGCTGCCTGCAACTCATTTTGATCTTTCTGTGGAACCTGTGGGTTAGGTTGTTGTTGATGATTCCACTGCCCCTGATAGTAGTAGTAGTCCATGTCCTTTTATTATTTTTTTATTTTTTTTTACTAATTTTACCTACAAAATAAGAAAAACAACAAACATTGATAAAATATGCTCACAGAACAAGTTAGAAATTTGTTCCTGGAGCAACCAAATTAGAAATAAGAATAGATAATTCGATATTGAAAGTACGCCAGTCCCCGGCAACGGCACCAAAAACTTGTTAGGCCAATTTACAACTGCTCACATAAGTGTACGTATCGTTACAAGTAATATAGTCTGATAAGACTGAATATCGTCCTCAGAGACTGGTTTCTAATTTCCGAACATCTATTCTAGGTTATCTATTTGGCACACGATAAGTTGATTTGGTTTTTATCTAACACTAGTAGAGTAATTTCAAGAATTAAACTAAATTATTGAGGTTTAAGCAGTTATGAAGGAATTAGGGCTTCCAATATCCTCGACTATACTCTTTTCAATCCTCAATGCAACTAGAATGACTTCTTCTTCTACGTTAAGATAGCGGTTAACTAGACTGTCTTATATTCCGGTTAGGATATATAATCACTCAACCCAGTTTTTACCTTGTACATACTATTTCAACACATGAACAATAGTCACACCAGGGCTATGGACACAAGCCCTCAATATCATCACATAGTCCAGTAAGGGTCTCAAGCCCACAAATATCAAAGTGTGCCCGTGGAATCCCCCATCACTGCCGACAGCTGTAAGTGTAAAATGTAACCATGTGACGCGCCTGCGGCATCCTACCTCAATGTCGGCGTACACATATACAATATATATATATATATCTCCTGCCCGTGGAATCCCCCATCTCGGGTACATGACTTCATGGAGAGCTAATCCATGGGGTAATAATCGTATATAACATGCCCGTGGAATCCCTCATCTCGGGTACATGTCTTCATGGGGAGCTAGTCCATGGAGTAATAGACTAATAGTACATAACATGGTCGCATGCCCCGGAATCCCTCATCGTATAAGCATGGCCATAGGGTAATAATCGTAAATAACATGCCCGTGGAATCCCTCATCTCGGGTACATGTCTTCATGGAGAGCTAATCCATGGGGTAATAATCGTATATAACATGCCCGTGGAATCCCTCATCTCGGGTACATGTCTTCATGGATAGCTAGTCCATAGAGTAATAGTACATAACATGGTTGCATGCCCCGGAATCCCTCATCGTATAAGCATGGCCATAGGGTAATAAAATAAGTCCGGGAATCTCACCCGCCTCCTGGTCGCATGCCCCGGAATCCCATATCGTATAAGCATGTCCAATGAGTAATAGAAACAATCAGGAATCTAACGCGTCACGGTCTCATACCGGAATCCCACATCGTATAAGCATGTCGGATCGATAATAATGGAAGCATACGTGGAAGCCTCGTCGCTTGTCGACGCGTCAAGTAAATTCACAACAAGACAGCCGGCCCTCCAACTGAGAGTCACGGTAGCGTAAACATATAATACTTGCACTCAAGACTATTACAAACAAGCATAGGAAAGTTCATAAAATCTTTAGACTTTCATTTATAACTCAAGGCACTTTTCGTTTCACATAAAAATCCGGGAATTTAACCCCAAGTACTACGTACTTCCATTCTTTTCAAAAGACTCCTTTTCATATCAAACCCCAAGATACTAACACCCGTAGTATCAAGGCATGTCTATTTTTCAAACTAAGTTACTACATCTTTAGAAATTCATTTCAAGACTTGAAATCAAGTAACTTCTAATTTTCACAATCTAGGCAACTCGTACCTATCAATCAAAATAGACAACTCTCTTAACCTTCCATAAAGCCGTTATAACCAACTTCCCATAAAGCCGTTATAACCCTTTATGGTTTTTAGACAAACTCATTCTTTTTATAACCAAGAGACTTATACTTTTAAAACCAAGTATCATGTACTTTCAAATCAAGTTTCTTAACTTTCAAAATACTTCTACTCTTAAATCTCAAGTAACTCATACCTTTAAAACAAGTTACTTCTCTTTAAATAATGTCATTTCTTCCTTTAAGAATCAAGTCCCATAACTTGAAAAATAAAGTCTCTTAACCTTTTAAGAATTTAAGGTTCATAGTCTTAGAACTTCATAACGTAAACTCTTTAAATTATGTAACATATACTTTTGTACGTTGTGAATAGGTTATACTTGTTTATAACGATCTTATTAAAGCAACCATGATCTAGAAAATGTAATACAATTTTGTCTTATCTTAGCTTCTATGGAGATGGAGAATTCTACTCATTTTAATTTAATTGATTGTCGATACATTTCTTTTATTAACGCTGCAATGGCTTGTTCGATACTTATTCTCATTCGTGCAGTAAATTAGCAAAGTCATCTCGACTCCAATTACTTCCTAACGACTCTTACCAACATCCCCCATAAGACTTGGTAAGAACTTAGGATAACTTAGACATAACTTTCACATAGAGTAAATCAACATACATACCTCTTAACTTCTAAGAGTAGAAGGAATCATGAAATAACACCACATGTATATTTCATACATAGAATCATGCCAAAAGGAGGAAGAGGTTCACATACCTCGTGACGATTATCGACTAGTAGCAAAATGCTCCAAAGTACTTCAACCTTGATAGCTATTCCATCCTTTAAGTAGAATACGCTATACGTAGTACTTCAACCTATAATGGTCATAATACGTCTATTAACCTCTAGCTTCAAACGTAGAATATTCTAAGTGTAAAGTCACCAAATTCTACGGAAAATCGGACAACACTTCCTTTGTTTCTACATACTTTTCCACCTTTTTCAAGACCCGAAAATCAATAACCAAACGCCACATTTAAGGCCCAACAATTCAACAATACAAATGGGATTACACGCCTAATAGGACGTGTAAAATTCTGCCCCACAATCAATATAAAACTGTCCAATAATTCCAAGCCCTATTCGGCTACAATGTCACAACAATTATCAATTTTCTTTCAATTCCTTTTTCAATCCAAGTTGTTATTCCAATATGTTATATACATAATAACAATTACAACAACTATAAATCCTTTCTTCCTTAACATGCGACGATTGTAACTACCGTCCAAATTAATTACAACATTAATGGCTAACTTGTCCATTTTTCGGTTAACATGTCGACATGATCCAAATCTTTTCATACTTCAATATATATATACCACATGCTCATTTCTAAACTACTATAACATGTAATCTTCAATTACATTAAGAAGATGAAGATTTTACCTCAATAAGCCCTAATAATGTCCAAGCATAAAAGTCGATCCTTAACAACTTTTAGCTCATCTTCTTATGTTCCAATCCGCTCCAAGCACTCCTTAGAAGCTCATGAAGAACTCCTCTTCAAGTTCCATCTTCAAAGTTGAAGAACACCCTAGGGTTTCGCCTTGCGACTAACGTGAAAACGTCGTTTTTCCGAGATCTTTCTATTGAGATAACCTTGTAATACCCTTAGGAACCTTGGGTTAAAGTCTTGTGAATTATGAACCACAATTGCAAAATTTTCTTGTTCTTCATTGCACAAAGCCGAGAGCACTATTTGAGGTCTTCAAAGTTTCTCAAATTTTTCTAAGTGTTGGAAGACTTGTCTTGCTACTAGTGTGCTTATATAACACATTGGAGGGTCTAGATTATAACACTTGTTAGGTTGGGATGAAAGAGATCAAGCCAAGTGGCTCTTTGACATGGTCAATAATCTCAAGCTTGAAGACTTTATCTTCTACCTTGGTCAATGACCATTTTACCCTTGGTTAATTCGTGCAAGACCATATGGGGGGTGACACATGTCGCCCTCCCATTCGTCCATAAAATTTCGTAACCCTTGTGGGCCCCACAAAACGTAAAATTTCTTGGGTGGGCCCCACGTGACCAAATCCGTAAAAATAAATTTCCACAATGATAATAAGTTCCATACTTCTCAAATAAAGCACTTTGAGAATCCAATTCTCATCAACGAACATTTTTCCTTTCCGACGTTCGGAAGATTTTCCTTCGGAAATACAATTCTTTCTTTCGTACCAATTTTCAAGTCTTGCGCTCTCGCGTCTATTCTCTTATTCATGTCCTGAATTACGGGGTGTAACAGTGACAATAAGCCATCACTTAGACACATGAGGCCCTGGGGGTGTCCTGCATATGTCGAGAAGTTGATCACTGATAAGTTGGAATCTAAAAGTGAGAATGTTACTTTGTTGGGTATCCAAAGGAAACTAAGGGATACTACTTCTATCTTCCTGGAGAACATAAGATATTTATTTCTAGGAACACAACTTTCCTTGAAGACGAATATGTCTACAAGGATGAGAGTTGCACGGAGATAGAACTTGAAAAAATTCAAGAACAAGGTAATATAGAGGTTGAATCCTTGGCCGATGATGAAGGCAAGAATTCAGTGAGAGCTTTTGGCGAAGATTGGGTATTTAGGGTACCCCCTTCGGCCAGTGGGAGTGCTACGAGGAGTAATGCAGAAATGCAAGATCTTCCGGCACAGACCTTGGGAGCAAGTGCACCAGTTGCATTTCCTCCCATTCAGGAAAGACATGAAAATGATATTCCTGAAAGCTCTAATGTTGGTGGATCGACCAGCACACACGAACCTACTCACAGTCAGAACATACCTGTAACTGAACTGCAAGACAATCAACTCCGTAGGTCTACTAGAACTCATCGTCCTCCGGAATGACTAAATCTACTTGTGGAAACACAAAATGAGCTAGATATTCCAGATGATGATGAGCCTAGAATCTATAATGAAGCAATGCTAGACATTGATTCGAAGAGATGACAAGAAGCCATAAAATCTGAAATGGAATCTATATATATCAAACAGGTGTGAAACTTGGTTGATTTGCCAAATGGGGTTAAACCCATAGGATATAAATGGGTCTTCAAGAAAGAAGATTGATGCATCTGGCAAGATTTAGACTTATAAAGCTAGACTAGTGGCTAAAGGTTTTACTCAGCGTCCTGGTGTGGATTATGATGAAACCTTTTCACTGGTGGCTAAGATAAAGTCTATTCGGATTTTACTTGCGATAGCTGCACATTATGATTATGATATTTGACAGATGTATGTCAAAACTGCATTCCTCAATGGTAATCTAATTGAGGAAGTGTATATGAAACAACCCGAGGGTTTTTCATGTGAGTCCAGACCAAATGATGTGTATCGGCTACAGAAGTCCATGTATAGGCTTAAGCAAGCCTCTAGGAGTTGGAACATGTCACGACCCGACCTCGGGCCCGCGACTGGTGCCTTACCCCGGGCACCCTAGTGATACTACATCAGAGAAAAACCAGCGGAAATAAAAACTTAAACATGAAACAGATATATAATAGGAAACAGGCTAACCAAAACGGTCACCTTTCTGAATATATACATAAAGACTTGAATAGTTACATCCTTAACAACCCTGTCCACCACAGTACTACAGACCTCTAAGAGCTTTATAACAACAATGACGGGACAGGGCCCCGCCATACCCCTGAATGTACAAGAACCTACAATCTCAGGAAATCATACCAAAAGATAAGCCTCCGGAGAAACGGAGCTTCCCGAATGGCGTGATCCATGAGCGAGGATCAACAACCGTGTACCTCTACTGCGGCATGAGCGTAGCCGAAGGAGAGTCGATCTGGCCAGTACCAGTATGTGGCGAAAATCGTAAATGAAATCATAACAGTCGATATAAAACATGAGACATGTATGATAATCAAACTACAGTTCACAACATATAAGCAGTCATGCCAAGTCAGGGACTCACGCCCTCAAAGTCATCACTCAAATATAACTATGGGTCTCACGCCCACAACATCAATCATGACCGTGGAATTCCTTCCTCACTGTGATCATGATATAACAACACGAGAGTACATGAACACGTGTCCGGTGTCATAAAACCGTCTGAGGGCAAATCTGAAGGCATAGCTACGAGAACCAACTGCGTCATCCACCGGCCGGCAAGTCACGAGCCAACTACCAGATACCAAAGCCGTACCAACAATACTATATAACCATACCACGAAGCTGACACGGGGCAAGTACGAAAGACAACTACCAGAACCACATGTGTCACGTCGGCCAGGCCAATCGGGGCTAACTACCAGATACCAAGGCCGTAATCACGAGACTTCGCCACGAAGCTGACACGGGGCAAATCTGGTCGACTACGGAACCACTGCGCCACGTGGTAGCGGGGGCAAGTCACGAACCAACTACGGATACCTAAGCGAATCGGTAAAAAACCTCATGGAGAGCTAGTCCGTGGAATAACACTATCAACAGGAAGCGAACCCTCATCGTGGCGCATACAGTGGACCGTCCATCGAGTCGATATGCCCGTGGACTATCATAGTGGAAGCATACAGTGGGCGCCCATCGTGTCGGTATGTCCAAAATGATCAAGAATAACATGATCGACCCTCCATGAGAGGCAGCGGTAACATAAGGATACAACACTTGCACAACAAGGCTATCACACGCAAACATAGGCAAGTTACACACAACTCAAGGTACTTTCATTTTATGTCAAAGTCCGGGTTTTAACCCCAAAGTACTA
Source organism: Przewalskia tangutica (assembly GCA_029844215.1). Lineage (NCBI taxonomy): Eukaryota > Viridiplantae > Streptophyta > Magnoliopsida > Solanales > Solanaceae > Przewalskia > Przewalskia tangutica. Next base: position 10,483,992 of record CM056740.1, on the reverse strand, counting down.
CATACTTTAATTCTTTTAAAAAGACTCATTTCTTTCCCAAACGTCACCTGATACTAACACTCGTAGTATCCAAAATAGAGTAACTATTGTTTTAAGTAAACCAAAACAATTTCCATACCTTCTTTTAAATAAACCAAGACAAAACCATGCCTTTCTTTTAAACCAAAAACTCTTCAATTCCTCAAATCTCTTTTCTTTTAGAAATCAATTTCCTTAATTTGGAATTTAAGAAAATTAATACTTGTATATAATGATTCTTATTAAAGTAGCCATGATCTATAAAATGTAATACAATTTTGTCTTGTCTTAGCTTCTATGCAGATGGAGGATTCTACTTGTTTTAAGTTAATTATTTGTCATTACATTTTCCTTTATTAACGCTGCAATGGCTTGTTCTATACTCATTCCCATTTCCGAAATCAATATAACATTATTCTTTAAAAACCAAGTATTCATTACTCATGAATGAGGTTTCACAACTTTTTAACACAATTCAAGTCCTTAACAAATCATATCACGTCAAATATAAGTCAAGTCTCTTATCTTTTAAAATCAATCAACCATTCTTTTACCTACATAAAGTCGTTATAATTAACTTCCCATAAAGCCATTATAATACTTTATGTTCTAAACCAACCAAATTCGTTTAGCACACGTACGTCTACCGTACTACATAGTTCACAATCAATCATGCTAGAAAAGATAGGAAGAGGTTCACATACCTCGCGACGATTATCGACAAATAGCAAAATGCTCCAAAGTACTATACCGCGCTAGCCTTTTCCACCCTTCAAGTAGAATACGCTACTCGTAGTACTTGACTATAATGGTCATAAAAGGTCTATTAACCTATAGCTCTCTTGGTTTAATATTCTAAGTACAAGGTCACTAAATTCTACGGAAAATCGGGCAGCACCCCCCCCCCCCCCCCATAACCACATAAATTTCCTCCTCTATCAAAGCCCGCTACCAAGCCAACAACTCGAGGAGGTTACGTCTAACAGGGCGTGTACAACACCGCCACGATAATACTACAAGTCTATCAGTAAATACGGTCAATGTAAATCTGATTCAATTCTTTATAAACATCCTTCCAATATATCTTATACTCAATTATAAACTACTACCATATGTAATATCCATTTACTGATAGAAGGGCGTAGATCATTACCTCGATAAGCCCAAAATTATCCAAGATTTATAAGTCGATCTGAGCAACGTTTAGCTCGATTCCTCACGCTCCAACCGCTCCAAGCAACCCTTAGAAGTTTCTAAACAACTTCTCTAACACTTCATCCAAGCTATGAAGATTTTTCTAGGGTTTCATTTGCATTATAGGAATAAAGTAGTATTTAGACTCTTAGTATCGAAATAACTTTGGAATACTACTAGGGATACTAGGCTAGGGTATTTGGGATTATACAACAACACTTGAAGTATTTTCTACACAAAGTGGGGGGGGGGGGGGGTGGACGAAAACAACTAAAGGGAGGGAGTATATTTTTCCTTGGAAATCTCAAGTGTGGATGAAAAATAAGTCTTGCACTCAAGGGGTATTTATAGAGAAATCAATGGCCAAGATCAAGGCAAGTGTGTGGTGAGATCTTGGGACAAGTGTGTGTGGGTCCCACCCACCACATGTCTACACAAAGTTTGGGACAAGTGGCTTGCCACTTATCCCACCATTTCGGCCCAGACAACGGCACGCGAAAGCGACCAACCATGGCCACATGGGGGTGACATGTGTCGCCCCCTACTCGTCCAAAATATTTCATCTTCCGAAAATATCCGTAATGCCAAAAATCTCTAAAACAAAGTGGGCCCCACAATACCATAAATTTCTCCCGTGGGCCCCACGTGACCAATTCCGGAAATAAAATTCTATAATTCTACTATAATCCAAGAAGTCCAAATACCAAATCTGGGAATCCAATTCCCATTAACGAACCTTTTTCCTTCACAAAATCCGGAAACTTTTCCGTCGAAAAATCACATCTTTCTTTCCTTTCCAAATTTAATGTCGTATTCTCGTACGTACGTCCTCATATACATACCCTGGAACTACGGGGTGTAACAGAACATTTTCTTTGACAATGCTATCAAATCTTTAAATTTTGCCAGAAGCAAATAGGATCCATGTGTTTATATCAAACGCAAGGATGAGGGCATTGTCTTCATTATTATATATGTTGATGACATATTGATAATGAAAGACAATAAGGCTCTCATGTAGTCAGTTAAGGATTGATTGTCCAAGACCTTCATGATGAAGGATTTAGGTGAAGTCTGCTACATTCTGGGAATTAGGATCTATAGAGATAGACCTAATAGATTATTGGGGCTGTCATAGTCAGTCTACATAGACAAAGTGCTTAGACGTTTTTCAATGGAGAATTCCAAGAAAGACGGTCTTCCAATGGGTCAATGCATCAATTTTTCTAAGAAGGGTTGTCCTTATAGTGCTATAGAACTTGAGCGCATGAAGAGGATCTCGTATGCTTCAGCTATAGGATCGATCATGTATGTCATGACCTGTACTAGGCCAGATGTGGCCTTTGCACTTAGTATGACTTGCAAGTTCCAGCAGAATCGTGGTGAGGAACACTGAAAAACAATCAAGAGTATTCTCAAGTAACTCAGACGTACTAAAGATTACTTTCTAGTCTATGGTGGAGAAAATGAGCTGGTTGCCGCTGGGTATACCGATGCTAGTTTCCAGACAGATGTTGATGATTTCAAATCTCAGTCTAGTTATATTTTTATTTTCAACGGAGGAGCAGTGAGCCGGAAGAGTTCCAAACAGGCTACTACTGCAGACTGGACTACTGAAGCAGAATACATTGCTGGATCGGAAGCTGCTAAGAAAGCTGTGCGATTTCTGAGTTCCTGAAGGAACTAGGGGTTGTTACGAGTGCTAGTTGTCCAATAACTATTTATTGTGACAACACTGTTGCAATTACACATGCAAAGGAACCAAGATCAACAAACAGAAACAATCATGTACCGAGGTAGTAGCACATTCTCCGTGAGATGGTGGAAGCTGAAGATATCAAGATAGATTATATTCTCACAGACAATAATCTAGCAGACCCGTTTACTAAACCATTAAGCTTGGTGAAGCATAATGGTTATTTTGAGAACATGGGCATTAGATATGTTGGTGATTGGCTCTAGGCCAAGCGGGAGATTGACAATATATGTATGTCCTAGAGACAATCTGTATTAGGACAAAATGTACTTTATACACATTCACTTTTATATATTAATGATGATTAATATTATGACATTTGCATTTGTTGAATTATTAGTTGATTGTTATAATATTCTATAAATGCATCCCTAGAGATTACGTATTTGTTAATGATGTGAGAATTAATATTATAACGTAACTCTTAAATTACCTCGACTAATAATCATCGATATTAGGATATCGATGATATGCGATACGTCGACATGTGGTATGCATCATATCTTTAGGGGATGTAGTATGCCTCACTTGCTACGAGTTATGGCAACTCGTGATGGATACATTGATACTTATTGAAGTATTGGTATACCCTACTTATGCGCTATTTATTATATGTCTAAAGTGTCATCGGTGTGTAGGAGATAGAAGTCCTTAGACTTGAGGTTGATATGCACCTTATTCACGGAGTAATGTACTTTGATCCTGTCCTAAGCTCAAATGTCTTATAGGTTGAGACACGACTTGTTTTGGGTATGTTACGAGGTGGATTAAAGGTGGTAGTCGAACCAAGATTAGAATTCATTCCTTGAATGTATATTCGAGAGAACACTCAGATACTCATAAGATATTAGGTTGACTAAGTCATTGGCCAATGCAATAGACATGTCTGTGACATGGTCCTGTTGTCAACTAATATAGATGAGTTATAATGATCAAGTCATTTGGATAGACACTTGATAAATCCTAAGCTTGATTGAGTGTGTCGAGAATGAAAATATTTTATCTTCCCACGTAGAGGTTCAGTTCACGTGCTTCGTGTAGCTAAACTTTACATATTGAGGTTCATCTTCCCGCGCAGTCTAGCAGTTCCGTGAAGATCCTAATGATGTTAGTGTCAAATATTCCGTTGATTGAAGGATGTAATTAGAAAGAGATAATATATATGTTCGATTGATAACCGGGACATTAGAAATAGGAAAGGGGTCAGAAAATGAGACAGGACCGCGGTGCCTTGATTCAGGACCACGGTGCGAACTGCGTGCGGCCGCATGGCCGTGCCGCGTGTTACAGCGATTTTGGCCCGATTCATGTTTCTGTGGGCACGCCCGATGGAAACCCTAAAGCTCCTATTTTTTTTGTTATAAATATGAGGCTTCCCTTCCCATCTTCAATACACCAAACCTAAGAGAGGTAAATTTCTTCTAAAACTCTGAAGAAATCCCTAGCATTTCTAAAGATAGAAAATTACATCAAAGTTCTATGAACTTGGAACTTGCAAATCAAGGGATATTTGAGTGTGCACCCTGGACTACACAAAGCATCAAGTTTCAATAGCTTGGATTGTGGATTGCTTCAAAAATGTAAGTCTTCGTTCGAAGTATTACATTTGCTTTGTGTTTTATTTTACATTACATATTCATACTACAGTTTGACCGCCTATGTCGGGTTTGAAACATAAATTTCAAATTACGCTGTGTGTACGAACCTGACAAAAATATCTACAGTAGATACATTTATGCTTTCAACTACAACTATATACATTATTAAAGATTTTTAGAGATCATATTTATATTTTATTTTCTTCTAGTTTTTTCTTGAAAAAAAAAACAAAAAATCATATTTATATTAGATTGATGCCAATTATCACAAAGCACTCTATATCTACTGAAATCTTATATTTACCTTTGGTCCATGCTCGAATAATTCGTCACAGCTATGAATGTTCTAATAACATGAAAAAGGGAATATCTTGGTGGGCTCATAATTTTTTTATCAGTGACCATATAGCCTTTCCTTTTTCATACACCATGAAAGCAACTGAGTTTTGATCCAAATGTGATGTCTATGAACATGGGCTAGTCAAAAGGAACTGATCCAGGATACTGGACGTCCAAACAAGATGGGTTGTCTTAATAAGAGCCCAAGCAAGCTTTGAGAAAATTGTCATTTATTGCCTTGAAATTGACCTTCCAGCAAAATGCATTACCACGAGTGGGCAAAGTAATTTTTGAACTCTTTTTACTACTTCACTAATTCATTGTTCTTATTTTAAAGGAATTTCAACCGCTAATATATAATTTAAAAATTGTTTCAATTTTATACACTATAATTTCTTAACGAGTTATCTTCACTTAGCTCCGTCACTACTGAATGCATAAATAAAAAAAGGTCTTTCGAAAACTTGTAGACATGCATTGCAACACAGAGGCAAAAAGAGTGGTAGGTAGTAAAGCAAAGACTGCCATAAAGAAAGCTTTGGCGCAAGATTACAGGAGTTTAAATTCTACTGCCACACATAAGGATGGCCAGCCCGCGGGGACACAGACCGGGGCTGGCAAAGGTCGGAAGGACACATTAGCCCAACCTGTCGGCCCTACGGCTAAGGTTGGGAAAAGTGGGAATATGGAACATGGTACAGAACGAAACCAATTGACCTGAGGCCATCATTTGGGACCCTAGAATGGGGTTGGTGTAGATAGGGCTTGTATTGACTCCCCTTTGTATAAGATTAGTAGTCCCCCAGGTTTGCACCTAAATCACCTTTCAGTACATTCAGCTCTAGTAGACCAGATTTACGACGAATCGGTTAAGGCTGGTACATGTCGGAACACTTATACTGATGACCAGCGCTTGGGTGCCCATACCTTGGGGGAGGCCGGCAAAGAAGATGATGGGTTCACCAAGGTGGGGAAAATAGGGTAAAATAAAGGCAAATGGGGCAGGAATTGACCATACCTTTGAGCAGAATGACGACCCTTCCCAGGCGTAAGGATAGTGCTCAACCATTAAGGCAGAGTAATGATGATAGTATGGACGGAACGACCTCTCTTCCATTATCATCATAATTATAGCATCTTGGAACATACGGGGGTTGCACCGATTCTACAAACGAAAGGAGATTGCCTTCATCGTGCATGATGAGAACATAGACTTAATATGCATCATTGAGTCTAAGTTGAACGCCCTCACACTTAGCAGATTCTGATCCTTTAAGTTTCGTAACTGGGTGGCTATTGGCGATTTCACAACACATGCGGCTGGGAGGATATTCATACTTTTCAATCCTACAAAGATGAGGCTTCACGCCATTGATATTACTCCAAAAACTATCCATTGTGATGTTACATACAGTACCACCTCTAAAAAAATTCGGATTACATTTGTATATGGTTTCCACTCTATTATGGCAAAACGGGAATTATGGACTTTGCTTCGGGATTATGGCACATCACTTCATGAGCCGTGGCTTATCATGAGAGATTTCAACACTATCATGAATAATGAGGAGTATTGTAATATGGCCCCTATCACCAGCTATGACACCAAAGATTTTGGTGAATTGTTGTAATGAATTAGGGCTAGTCGATATGCACTCAACTAACTGTTCTTTCACGTTCAGTCGAGCCGATAAATTCAGCAAACTGGACAGGACACTCATTAATGTCCCCTGGTTACAGGCGGGTTAGTATGGTCACGCGACATTCAGGCCTCCTGAGACTTTTTCGGATCATACGCCATGCCTGGTCCCCATTATTGACCAAACAAGAAGGAGTAACAAACCTTTTAAATTCTTCAATATTTGGGCTCAGCACCCAAGATTTGGAAACATTATTGTTGATGTGTGGAAACAGAACGTAGTGGGGACGGTCTGATACTCGCGTGTCGGAAATTGCGAGTCTCAAATACCACGCAAGCGGTGAACTGAAAGATTACTCCCATATTTCCACTAGGGTCGAGAGAGAAAAAGAGGAGCTTGCTAGTGCCCAACTCGATGCCATGAATAACCCGCAAGATAAGCTGAGGAATCTACGGGTTGACGACCTCAAGCAGAAATCTAACGCAATTTGTGAAGCTGAGATAAGCTTCCTTAGGCAGCTTGCTAAGTGTGAGCACTTTAAGAACAGTGATAGATGCACCAAGTTCTTCCACTGTATGGTCAAAAGAAATACCAAGTGGAACTATATTGCAGCTATTGCGAAGAAGGATGGATCCCTCACTACTTCCAATGACCAAGTTGTGACGGAGTTCTTAGACTACTATAAGGAGTTGCTAGGCACTAAAGAACCATGTGAGCCTATTGACATCGGGGTCATTCATTCAGGCAACATGTTATGTTACACCCCGTATTTTCAGGACATATTTATAAGAACGTACGTATGAACTCAAAAATGATAAGATTTGAGACTAGTAAAAATTTATCGGAATTATGGAATTGTCGAAAAATTAAATATTGCGACGAATGGGAGGGCGACACGTGTCACTCCTTAATTGGCCTTGGACGATTTAGACATGGGTTAAATGGTCATTTGACCATATTTAAAGATGAGCAAGTCTTGCTAAGGCTAGATCTTGAGTTATTTGACTTAGTCAAAGGGCCACTTGGCTTGACCTTTAATGAATTGTATCTAAGTCACCCATATGTTCAAATCTTGACCCTCCATAGTGTTATATATGTATACTAGTAGCAAGACAAGGCTTCCATACTTAGAAAAATTTCAAGAAAACTTGTTCTTGTTCCAAAATTTTCGTACTGACCTCCTTCGGGGGGTTGCGTTCATGCCGCATGTTGAGGTACATAGCTTGCTGATCCACACTCTTAGGATCACTGTTCAGTTCTTGGAAAGCTCCATTTCTCCGGAGGCTTTGTCTTTTGGTACGGTTCCCTGAGATTGTAGATTTATGTACATTCAGGGGTATGGCGGTGCCCTGTCCCGTCACAGTTGTTATGTCAGAATTCTTAGAGGTCTGTAGTCATATCTTGTGGATTTGGGTTGAGTATAGAAAAAAAAAAGAGGTAACTGATTTTTGGATTACGTGTGTATGTTTGGAAGGTGACCTTATAGGCTAGCCTGTTATTTATTCTTTTGAGATGTATGTATGTTCCGCTACTATTCTCTGATGTATACCTGTAAAGGGTGCCCAGGTAGGGCACCAGACGAGGGCCCGGGGTCGGGTCGTGACAAAAGTAGTATCAGAGCAGTTAGTCCTCGGAAAGTGTCTACAGACCGTGTCTAAGTAGAGTCTTGATTATCGGTGTGTTGTGCACCACATCTATAATCAGGAGGCTGCAGGACATTTAGGATTTGTTTCCATTCTTCTCTCTCTGAGATCGTGCGATAGAGTCGCTGATAGGTTGAACCCTGCGACCTACTCTTATGTATCGATTATGCCTCGCGGAAGGCGGCCGGGGCGGAAGGGCAAGGTAACGATAGGAGGCGCTAGTAGTACGCAGAGGTTACGATGCTCGAGTCAGTTATGCCCGAGGTTGTGGCTCGAGCGGCGAGTTGATTCGCCGATAGTGTTAGAGGCGAAAACGGCCGTAGCTCGGAGGTTCCGATACGAGCCTCGATTCCGCGGCGAGCGATATAGAGATTACGGAGAGCAGATCAGGTTATTGACTAGCATAGTGGTAGGGCAGCGCCGACAGGAGCAGGTAGCTAACCCTAGATTCGACAGTTTGAGGATTCGGGATTTCCTGGGTTGTAGTCCACCCGAGTTCTATGGTTCGAGATATGAGGATGATCCTCAAGAGTTCGTTCGACAGCTACAACGGACTATGCATGTGCTTAGGGCCTCAGAGACAGAGTCAATTGTGTTAGCCTCTTACCGGTTACATGATATTGCGTTGAACTGGTTTGAGTCATGGGAGCTATCTAGAGGCGTGGGCACTCTTCCAGCAGTTTGGGATGAGTTCACAGAGGCCTTTCTTGATCACCTTTTGCCTCCTGAGATGAGGAGAGCCCGTGTTGATAGGTTCTTGTCATTGAGGCAGAATGGGAGGACTATCAGAGAGTACAACCTAGAGTTTGACTCGTTGGCCAGGTATGCGCACACTATTGTGGCTGATATGGCGGACAGAGTTCACCGCTATGTGATGGGGCTAGACCGTTATATGATTATTGCATGCCTAGGAGTGGCCCTTCAGTCGGGTATGAATATTTCCAGGATGCAGTCATATGCACAGGGGATTGAGGACAGAGAGAGAGGACCCGGCCGGGCCGAGGCTAGCCCGAGGCAGGGCGGCGATGTCACGACGGACCGGGCGCGGCGGTGCCTATCGGGGCACCCTGTCAGGTACACATCAGAGAATAGCAGCGGAACACACATAATACAAAATCTGTATAAGGTAAACATCACTGGCCAGCCGATAAGGCTGCCTTCCATAAAAACATACTTAATCAGAAGTGAAACAGTACAACTTATTCTTACAGCCCAAACCACAAATGTGACTATAGACCTCTAGGAATAACAACTGTGGCGGGATAGGGCCCCGCCATACCCCCTGAATGTACAAAAGTCTATAACCTCAGGGAATCATACCAAAAAGACAAAGCCTCCGGAGGGATGGAGCTTTCCAAGCGTCTGTGATCACAGAGTCTTGATCGGCCAGTTACGTAACTCGACTGCGGCGTAGCGTGACCCGAAGGAGGTCGATCTAACAGTACCAAATATGTGGCGAAAATCGTAATGAAATCATAATAGCATATGTAAAGCGGGAGACATGTATGATAGTCAAACTACGATGCATAACGTATATCACGGCCGTGTCAGTCGAGGGCTCATGCCCTCTAAGTCATCACTCACATATAACCATAGGTCTCATGCCCATAATATCAATCGTGCCCATGGAATTCCTTCCTCACTGCCGACAGTCTATGATATAACAACACTAAGGAGTACACATGAATACTAGATCCCACCTGTATCATAAGAACTGTACGAGACAAGTACGAAGGCATAGCTACGGATCCACTGCGTCCTCAATGGCGGCAATACGGCGACTACGGATCCACCCGTACTAACAATACTAATTACCTGAAAACCGTACGAGGCAAGTACGAAGGCATAGCTACTAGATCCACCTGCGTCCTCAATGGCCGGGGCAATGCCGGGCTACGAGATCCACCGTACTAACAATACTAATTACACGAAAATGCGAGGCAAATGCGAAGGCATAGCTACTAGATCCACTGCGTCCTCAACTGGCGGCAAGTACGAAAGCGACTACGGATCCACCGTACCAACAATACTAATTACGAATCACGAAGGCGACCGGCAAGTACGATAGCCTCTGCGGATCCACCTGCGTCACGTCGTGGCCAGGGCAATCTGTGAGCTAACCAGATCCACCTGCGTCCACATAACCGCCCTATCTTGGCCGGCGATGCGAAAGCCAACTACGGATCCACTGCATCACGTCTCGGCCGGGGCAAGTCACGAGGGCTAACTACTAGATCCACTGCGTGATGAGCCTCGTGGAGAGCTAATCCATGGAATAATATCGGCGAGGAACAAACCCTCATCTGGCGCGCATACGTGGAATCCCCATGGCCAGTGCGTCGAGTAAACTCATAACTATATGCTTTTAATTGGAATTTCAATACCATGTCTTTACATAAACCAAGACAATTACCATGCCTTCTTTTCACATAAACCAAGAGAACCCTTATTTAAGCAAGCCAAAGTACTTATCAAGGCACACATAGAATAATTCTCAATTAAACAAGCCAAAGTACTATCAGGGCACAAATAGAATAATTCTCTTTTAACAAGCCAAAGTACTACGTACGTACATTCTTTTCAAAAGATTCCTTTTTACGTAAAATCCAAGATACTAACACCCGTAGTATCAAGGCGTGTCTATTTTTCAAAGTAAGTTACTACACCTTTAGAAAACTCATATCAAAGCTTGAAACCAAGTAACTTCAATTTTTCACAATCTAGACAACTTATGCCCATTGATCAAAATAGACAACTTTCATAACCTTCCATAAAGTTATTATAACCAACTTCCCATAAAGCCGTTATACTAACTTTATGCTTTAGAAATTAAGACATTCTTATCCTTTTATAAGACCGTTATAACTAACTTCCCATAAAGCCGTTATAACTCCTTATAAACCATTTCGTTCTTTTACTAACCTATAGACTTATACTTCAAACAAATTTACACAATTTTCAAAAATACTTCAAGCCTCTTATCTTTTTAGAATAATTCAATACTCAATACTTTCACACCAAGTACTCTATACTTCTTTATGTCAAGAAATCCTTGTCTACTTTACTTAGGATAAACCACTCCTCAAGAACAAGCGGGTTACTTCTTAACCCAACCAACTTAGACATTTTCTTAAAACAAGTCAAGTATAACAAAAGGATTTACTTCATTTAAAATACGTACGTCTACCGTACTATATAGTTATAACTACTCATGCTCAAGAGATAAGAAAGTTTCCACATACCTCTTCGGTCAATCCACTTGCTAAGTCCAAAATACCGTAATTAATAAGTCAACCTATAATAACCATAATACGTTTATTAACCTCTAATTTCAATGTAGAAATAATCTAAGTTCAAAGCCCCTAAATTCTATGGAAAATTGGGCGGCATTTCCTTTGTTTCTACATACTTTGCCACCTTTCTCAAGGCCGAATTCAACATCCAAATGCCACATTTAAGGCTCAACAATCCAAACATTTCAAAGGGGATTACACACCTAAACTTGGGTGTGTAAAATTACCACAAGGTAAAACAACTAACTTAACAAGTCTAAGGTAGTTTTTAGGCTACAACATGCTCACATAATCTTCTTAACCAATTCTTTCATATCCAACCCATATTTCTTACATGCAATGAATCTAAGATCATTATTTACTACTATAAATCCCTTCTTCTTCTCATGTAGCACAATAACTAGCTACAAGAGAAGAAATGTTACCTTTAGAGCTTTAGCCAAAATTATTCCAACAACTTTGCTAGCCTCCTTTCCAATAACACCGCCACAACAACTCCTACAAGCTAGCCACAAGCTTCCTTCTTGTCCTTAACTTTTCAGATTTTTCTTAGGCTTTGAATTCCCCTTGGAATTTTAGAGAGAAGTGAGAGCTAATTTAGAGAGAGAGAGAGGTTTGAAAGATGATCAAGTCTTCAAGACTTGGTCAATATAAGACATGCAAGAAAAATCAGATGGGGGGGGGGACACTTGTCACCCTCCCATGGCCTTTTTAAAAGAGAAAATCAGATTTTCCTAAGTTTTTCCGCCCAATAATCCCGCACGCGGCCCGCATGCGTGGCGCTGAAACCTCACGAACTTCTGCGAACTTCCGCGCACTGCTTTCCGGCGCCGCGGCGCTGCAACTTCAGCGACCCCTCAGTATATCCGGTGCCGCACGCAGCCGACACGTCGAGACACATTTACGCCGTCTGCGCCGAACTTGTAACTCCCATAACCACTACTCCGATGTCCTATCGACAAACGGTTGGTTGCGTTGGAAACTAGACTCAGCGAACTACGCACTAGGCCTTTGAAATACTTAGGAACTCTCAATGTACCGGGTCATAACCCGCCTCAAAGTTTACTAAAGCCCATCCGGAACAATCCGTCAACCTATCTTTTGAAAATTTTAAGTCTTACTCCCTTTCGTACGCTCTCATACGCATGACCTGAACTACGGGGTGTAACAGGCAGGGTTCCAGGGTAACTTTCGAGGCGGACAACCTCAACAGCAGGCTAGGTCTATATTTCAGCCGACACAGAGTGCTCCTTCCCGGTCTTCTGGCAGGAGGTTTGATCGTCGGGGTATTCGGGAGCCATTTGAAATTGAAATACAATTTGGTCGATAATTGGAATCGCCGCATGTTATCTACTTGAAGATTTTAGTTGTTATAATCGATTGCGGCTTTATAACATGTTATACTAAACACCTTGAATTGAAAAGGAATTAGAAAGGTTGATATGTTGTTACACCCTTTGACCGAGAATGGCATTGTATTTTGGACTAGTTTGATATCAATTGTGGGGAGGAATTTTACACGTCTTGTAGGCGTGTAATCCCCTATTGTTAACTACATTGTTGAGCCTTAAATGTGGTGTGTTTGGTTATTGAATTCTGGCCTTGAAAAAGGTGGAAAAGTATGTAGAAACAAAGGAAGTGCTGTCCGATTTTCCGTAGAATTTGGTGACTTTACACTTAGAATATTCTACGTTTGAAGCTAGAGGTTAATAGACGTATTATGACCATTATAGGTTGAAGTACTACGAGTAGCGTATTCTACTTGAAGGGTGGAAAAGCTAGCAAGGTTATAGTACTTTGGAGCATTTTGCTACTTGTCGATAATCGTCGCGAGGTATGTGAACTTTTTCCTTCTTTTGGGCATGATTCTATGTATGAAATATACATGTAGTGTTATTTCATGATTCCTTCTACTCTTAGAAGTTAAGAGGTATGTATGTTGATTTACTCTATGTGAAAGTTATGTCTAAGTTATCCTAAGTTCTTACCAAGTCTTATGGGGGATGTTGGTAAGAGTCGTTAGGAGGTATTTGGAGTCAAGTTGACTTTGTTAAGTTACTGCACGAATAAGAATAAGTATCGAACAAGCCACTGCAGCGCTAATAAAAGAAATGTATCGACAATCAATTCAACTAAAATGAGTAGAATCCTCCATATGCATAGAAACTAAGATAAGACAAGATTGTATTACATTTTCTAGATCATGGCTGCTTTAATAAGATCGTTATAAACAAGTATAACCTATTTACAACGCATGAAAGTATATGTTACTTAATTTAAAGAGTTTACGTACGAAGTTTTAAGTCTATGAACCTTGAATTCTTAAAAGGTTAAGAAACTTTATTTTTCAAGTTATGGGACTTGATTCTTAAAGGAAGAAATGACTTGATTTAAAAGTATAGAATACTTGATTTGGAAAGTATGGATTTCTTGATATTCTAAAGATAAGAGATTTTAAATTCTAAGTTAAGAAACTTGATTTCTAAAGTTAAGAGACTTGAAGTATTTTAAAAGTTATGTAACTTGATTTGAAAGTATAAGTCTCTTGGTTATAAAAAGAATGAATTAGTCTTAAAGCATAAAGTTAGTATAACGACTTTATGGGAAGTTGGTTATAATAACTTTATGGAAGGTTAAGAGAATGGTTTTCTCTAGTAATATGAACAAAGAATGACTTGAAATAAGGAAGGGCAATTTGATTTAAAGGTATCACTTGCTTAAGTTTTAAAGTAATGGTCACTTGATTTAGAAGCCGAGAAATGTATTTCTAAAAGTATAGTGACTTATGTGAAATGTAAACAAGCCTTGATACGACGGGTGTTAGTATCTTGGGATTTTATATGAAAATGAGTCTTTTGAAAAGAATGGAAGTACGTAGTACTTTGAGTTAAATTCCCGGATTTTTATGTAATAAGAAAGTGCCTTGAGTATATAAAATGAAAGTCTAAAGATTTTATGAACTTGCCTATGTGTGCTGGTGATAGCCTTTGAGTGTATGTATTATATTTTTACGATGCCGCGACTCTCGGTTGGAGGGTCGGCTGTCTTGTTGTAAGTTTACTTGGACGTACCGACGGTGATGTGGGATTCCACGGGTATGCTTCCATTATGATTGATCCTTGGACATGCTTATACGATGTGGGATTCTGGGGCATGCGACCAGGATGCGGGTTAGATTCCCGGATTGTTTTTATTACTCCTTGGACATGCTTATACGATGTGGGATTCCGGGGCATGCAACCAGGAGGCGGGTTAGATTCCTGGATTTATTTTATTACCCCATGGCCATGCTTATACGATGAGGGATTCCGGGGCATGCGACCATGTTATGTATGATTATTACTCCATGGACTAGCTCCCCATGAAGACATGTACCCGAGATGAGGGATTCCACGGGCATGTTATATATGATTATTACCCCATGGCCATGCTACGATGAGGGATTCCGGGGCATACGACCATGTTATGTACTATTACTCCATGGATTAGCTCTCCATGAAGACATGTACCCGAGATAAGGGATTCCACGGGCATGTTATATACGATTATTACCCCATGGATTAGCTCTCCATGAAGTCATGTACCCGAGATGAGGGATTCCACGGGCATGAGATATATATATATATATATATATGTATTGTATGTGTGTACGCCGACAGTGAGGTGAGATGCCACGGGTGCGTCACATGGTTATATGTTACACTTAAGTATCAGCGATGATGTGGATTCCACGGGGAGATATATATATATATATATATATATATATATATATATATATATATATATGCATTGTATATGTATGCAACGGTGAGTGGGATGCCGCAGCGCGTCACATGGTTATATTTTACACTTATGGCTGTCGGCAGTGATGGGGGATTCCACGGGCATGCTATGATATTTGAGGGCTTGCGTCCGTATCCCCGTGTGACTATTGTTCATGTGTTAAAATAGTCTTTAAAAGGTAAAACTGACTTTCATTACTTTCACTTTGGCAAGGCACAGTGTACTGTTATTTTGGTTATCATACATGTCTTGACTTTATATGGTATTATGATTTCATTCTGATATTTTGATTTCACATACTTGGTACATATTTCGTCTTGACCTCGCCCGGTGCGTTCATGCCGCAGGTTGAGGTACATAGCTTGCTGATCCACACTCTTAGGATCACTGTTCAGTTCTTGGAAAGCTCAATTTCTCCGGAGGCTTTGTCTTTTGGTACGGTTCCCTGAGATTGTAGATTTATGTACATTCAGGGGTATGGCGGGGCCCTGTTCCGTCACAGTTGTTATGTCAGAATTCTTAGAGGTCTGTAGTCATATCTTGTGGATTTGGGTTGAGTATAGAAAAAAAAAAGAGGTAACTGCCTTTTGGATTACGTGTGTATGTTTGGAAGGTGGCCTTATCGGCTAGCCTGTTATTTATTCTTTTGAGATGTATGTATGTTCCGCTACTATTCTCTGATGTATACCTGTAAAGGGTGTCCAGGTAGGGCACCAGTCGCGGGCCCGGGGTCGGGTCGTGACATGTTATCTCCAGAGCATAGTGTTGATTTAATGCGTGAAGTCACAGACAGTGACATTAAAAGTGTCGTATTTGATATTGGGGATGACAAAGCCCCCGGGCCAGACGAGTTCTCGGCGGGTTTCCACAAGAAATCGTGGGCTATTGTGGGCAAGGATTTTTGCAATTATATCAAGGAGTTTTCAACAGTGGCCAGCTCCTCAAGCAAATCAACCACACAATTATTGCCCTAGTCCCTAAATCCTCTCACTGTCCCAACCTCACAGATTACAGGCCTATTTCGTGTTGCAATATCATCTATAAGGTTATCACCAAGATCTTAGCCGCAAGGTTGGAACCTGTCCTCAACTCCCTTATATATCATGCACAATCCGCATTCATTAAGGGCAGAAATATGACTGAAAACATTTACCTAGCACAGGAGCTCTTGAGGGGTTACAATCACAAAAAGGTCTCGTATAGATGCATGCTGAAAGTTGACATGCGGAAAGCCTTTGATTTAGTTAGCTGAGAGTTCCTTACATCCACCCTCATCGGTCTGAAATTTCCCGAACCTTTTGTGTCTCTGATTGTTGAATGTGTGTCCACACCTTCGTACTCTGTTGCTATCAACGTCACCATTCATGGCCACTTCAAAGGGAAAAAAGGGCTACGCCAGGGGGATCCTTTATCCCTTTACCTTTTTGTCATTTGCTTAGAATATCTCTCAAGGTTGATTAATACAAGAACACGGGTATCTGCGTTTAACTATCACCCTAAGTATGGTAATCTTAGGATCACACGCTTAGCCTTTACCGATGACTTAATGCTCATGTCGAGGGGCTACACCACTTCAGTCGGTATACTTATGGATTGTTTGGACAACTTTCGGAGTTGTTCTGGACTTAACTCCAATGCCAACAAATCTAGCCTTTACATGGCTGGGATATCTGACCTTGAACTTGAGGAGATTAAGGAGATCACTAACTTAAACATCGACTCTATGCCTTTTTGGTACCTTGGTATTCCGTTGGCTGCAGAAAAGCTTAGGCTAATTCATTATGAGCCTTTCATAGCCAAGATTGCTTCCTACACCAACACTTGGACCAGTGTCACCCTCTCCTATGCGGGTAGAAGGGAACTCATCAAATCTGTCCTCCAGTGTGTTGAGTGTTTTTGGCTGTCCATCCTCCCGGTGCCCGCTACTGTTTGCAATAAGATTGTTATCTTGTGTCGCAAGTTCTTATGGTGCTCTAATCAATCGCTTGTGTCTTGGGCTACATGTTGCTTACCAAAAACTGAAGGTGGGCTTGGTTTTAGAGATATGAGGGCATGGAATATGTCATTTCTTGCTAAATGGATTTGGAACATCCACCAAAAGAAGAACACTCTTTGGATCAAATGAATTACGTAAAAGTACTTAAGTCGGGATAGCATTTGGTCCTAGATGGGTAAGAGCCAAGACTCTCCCGTGATCAAAAGAATGCTCGATATTAAAGACCAGATCTTGGTTTCTGCGGGGTCTATTGCTCAGGCAGAATTCTTATTAGCTAGTTGGAATGATCCAACTGTGGCCACATCAGACAGCCGCATAGCGTATGACTTCTTCAGAATAAACGGCCTTAAAGTGCATTGGTAGCGGGACATTTGGAATGTTTGTATAAATCCGAAACATGCATTCATTCTTTGGTTAAGCATAAAGAAAAGACTAAAAACCAAGGATAAAATATTTCAGGAGAACATAGACAGAACCTGTTCGTTGTGCCAGCAGCAAGATGAATCTGTCGGACACCTTTTCTTTTCTTGCTGCCACAATTCTTATATCTGGTCAAGCATCAGGAATTGGCTCGGTATCACCAGAGCCATGACTACTGTGGAAAGCGCTGTCAAATTCATTCGTAAAGAAGAACATGGTACTGGTTGGAAGTCTAAGGCTAAACGCGTGGCTCTGGCTACCACAGAGTATATAATCTGGAACGAGCGGAATAAGATGATCTTTGAATGTACAATATTTGATAAAGATGCGACCATCTTCAAAGTCAAGACCATCATCTTTAAAGTCTTGTATGCACTTTTCCCTCACTTTATTGATAAGTTCGTGTCTCTAGGCAATAACTAGCCGCTGCAAAGTTTTTGTCCTATGATTTGTATTAATATCCTGACTATCCGTGTTGTGGGATTAGCTGGAATCTCCCGACTACCCGACATGTGGGATTAGCGGGAGTTTTTGTGTTTTGTGGTTACTTCTCTTGACTGCCCAATCTGTGGGTCAGCTTGAGGCGGGACGCTGTCGCATTTATACTGCGTATGCATCTTAGGAGTTAGGACTCATGGCAAATAATCCATAGCAGCATAACGCTAGGGCACTCTTTTCCCTTGCCATGGGTTTGTCCCATTTGGGTTTACCATGACAAGGGTTTAACAAGGCCTGCGGCTGCAACCTTATGTTACATGCACAAGGGGTTTGGCATTGGTGAGTGCTTTAGTTAGCTCATTTTTTCTCGGAATGTGGGAGAGCTGGAGTTTTATGTTTTTTCTTGGCCACTTGACTACCCGACTTGTGGGATTAGCTTGTGACTTATGCTTTGACGACGTTAAATCTTGTGTTGGTTCGCTAGGTGGATGCACATAAGATTTATATCGTCACTTTTGGCCCGTGGGTTCGCCCACTGATCTTGTTAATTTTGATGATTTTAATACACATTTACCATTCCATAAAAAAAAGGTGGTCATTTTCTTATTGTCTTAACCTGAGGCAGATCTACGATTTAAAGTTTATGAATTCCTACAATGTCCTCAAATTAATATATAATTATAATATTATTGCGTTTACAGTTAGATTTTATAGGTATTAAGTGAATTTCTTAATATAGTCAAATCTCTCTATGACAACATTGTTATCCGAATATACTTTGACTATTATAGCAAAACGTTATTAAAAAGAACATATAATTTAACATAAAATGAAAAACACATTCAATAAATAACTTAATCGCTATAATGAAATATTATCATAAAATATGACGATATATATATAGGATTCTATAAACTCGTAACTTATGCTCTAGGTCTAGAAGTTTGAATGGTGCTAGTGTAGAGTACTAAGCAAAGCCACTAAAAATGGATGGGTGGGTTCTCCGTTTTCTTCCACTATGCATTAACGCTGTGAGAGCCCACGACTACGATCTAATGTTTGGCCAAATCTTCAACGCATGACCACAGCAAGTGACATCCAGTTGTAAACACTTTATCCTCTATGTTCCTTTTCCACTTTTTGGTAATCCCGTATTTAATTGATTTTTTTTTATTTCGAATATAAGAAATCTTGAAATTATTTATATCAAAATTATACTATATTTTTATATTATACTCTATATTTAGTAGTAGTAATTTTGGAGTTAGTAATTTCGATGAAATAATAAAATAACATTTTAAAAATAATTTTCAAATAAAACTCTCTCTCATTTTACTCTGCCCAATAATATCAACCGAATAAGTTTCTAACCAATTGGCCCTTAAGAAGTACAAAACCTTGTCTTCAAGGTTACGTCTCCTCTGATGAAGAAATCATTTTGTAGAGAGAGTGACAACCTCCCAGCATCATGGTATATGCTATAATGGCCTCTTAACCAATCCCAAGAGTTAGAAATATTGTTTGGAGCAGCAACACCATATGTTGTCAACATTGGTTTCACTGAGATAATTCCACCCATCAGGTTAAATGTTTGCAATAAGTGCCAGGAATCCTCTTTCACCATGTTATAAAAAACAACAGAAATGGTATCCATTAAAGCACCAATAAAGCAAACCGAAAATAGACAACTCTTGTTCAATAAAACTGACTGTTTATATTGAACAATAAACTGGAATTACAAAGTATTTACTAATGATAGTATGTAAATTCAACAGAATCTAAGAAGAAAGGGGATGAAAATTAGACCGACACGGAATTAGAATGAGAAAATAAGAGATACAAACTGAGATGAGAGAGCACTGAATATCATAATACGCATAACTATTCGTTCTAATCTATCATCCTTTTAAATAATTTGCCAATTTGGCCCGAATCTCAAATAAAACTCTCCAACATTTTACTCGGCCCAAAAATACCGACTGAATAAGTTTCTAGCTAATTGGCCCTTAGGAAGTCCGCTTGTTCACAACAACACATCATTTCCATGTGTAAATCTGGGATGTTTCATGTAATATGCATCTTACAATGCAATATAATACATTTTCAAGACGAGATTTTATATAATTCAATTAAAATAAACAAAAATGATGAATAAATTATACTGGGATGAGAAGAATCTCTTCACACTTAATCAGAAATCACAGGTTAGAATTGAGATGAGAAAAATCTTATTAGTGAATCCTTCAATTTTTAATGGGCCTTACGCGATGTGAATCCAGATTAGTCGGAGCCCCATTGTTGTAAAATTTGTGGGTACGAACGAGAATAGAAAAACTGAAAGGTTAAACACAAAAGGTTTAGTGCAATGTTTGTCAAGTCGATTGTTTGACAATCTCTCCTTAAGACAAAATTATCTCCGTATATAATGACTTACGGTAGTTGGATAATAGTCTCCCTAGATAAAACAATAATACTCTCTCAAGCACAAGCCAAATGCTTAAGAGTCCTTGTAGAAGAAACAAGAACAATAGATTGCTAGTTATAGAAGAAGAGCTCTCAAACAATTTCAGATTTTGTAGTTGTAGTAAGTGTATTCAAATCTGATTTTTGAAGCCTCTATTTATAGGTGCAAAGTTGTGATTCACAAGACATGTGAACGACTTAAATATGATGCATAGATCTTGCCAAAAGGCATCTTGATCTTACCAAAGGCATCTTGATCATGCCAAGAGTTGGATGATCCGGCCGCGAAAACGTCGCGAATCGGGCGATTACGGACATTTTTCGATTCTGTATCGTCGGCACCGCGACCCAAAATCGTAAAGCGAACTTGAGCTCTCGGACAAGACATCGCGGTCCGGCTGGAAATGGCCGTGATCTGCCGCTTTGCTCGGTGTCGCGGTCCTTTTCTCGAGGTCCCGCGGCTCTTCCCCATTTTCCGTATTTTGCACATTTCTTCTTTTCTTATACCATCGTGGGAGATACATTAATTTGGCCAATTAATGGTCCATCCTTACCTAACTTGAGAACACTTTAACATGTGTACCAACATCTCTTTCACTACGTAAAATTTAGCTAGACATTGTACGACGTATGCATGTTTGTGGAAATTGTATTTCCGACATGCGGCCCCCCTTGTGTTCAAGTCATTAAGGACGGGATAAACTCGATCCCATTAGGTAACATTTCTAACAATCCCCTCTTGAAAGAGGTGTTGGTGCACGCAGAGTGCCAACCATTAACAATCTAGTAGTGGAAGTGTATTGCATCGGAATAGGTAGCACGCAGCTTTGAACCTTTCCTAGTCAACTACCATCGGACATATTTACTGAGCGGTGAACGTGATGTCTTAAACCGTCAGTGTTTAGTATATGCCAAGACAATGATAGAGACACAAATAACTGTCCAATCTCTCATTTCTTCTTATGTTTTGTCCGTTGTGGCCGTGAACACGCTTGGATTCTTAAGTGCGTACAACTGAGGCGGCATGTCCTCACACTTAAATAGGTGATCTCCCACCAGGAGTCATTAAAAGTATCTTCGTCTTTAACCTCAACTTTCGAGTATTGTGTTAAGACCCCGACACTTAACCTTGTACCCATAATTCAGGTAACACTTTAATGTCTATCGCGGGAAGGCTTTGGATTAATGTTTCCATATGGAACCAATATCCGAAGTGCTCTTGATTTTCTATAAGCGTTCAACTGGACCTTTACATCTTAGTTTTCTCATTGAACCAAATTTCTGGGATCTCCAGTCAGTATGGATGTGTTACCACCATATCGGTCCTTATTGATTGGGTTTTAAGCCCATTCCCTAGACAGACAGTTCATCTGATCCTTGGGTAATCCCTTAGTTAAAGGGTGTTAGACATATTTTATATACACTTTTTGAGTCACTTTTTGTTAGTATTTGTTACGACCCGACCCCGGATCCGTGACCGGTGCCTTAACCCGGGCACCCTTTTGACACAACATCAGAGAAAACCAGCGGAATATAAACTCATAATAAACAACCATAATGATATAAATAGTCTAGCCCAAAATGGCTACCCCAAAAGTATATAAAACCGAACAGTTACATCCTTAAACAAACCAAGTTATGACAAGACTACAGGCCTCTAAGAAGGAGTAACACTATGACGGGACGGGGCCGTCGTGCCTGAATGTACAAAACATCAACAACACCGGGAGAACCATACCAAAAGTCGAGCCTCAGAAGAAATGGAGCTCACGACACTGAGTAAAAGATCCTAGGAATGAGGATCTACCACCGCTTTCCACTTACGCGGCGTGAGCGGCCGCCGAGAAAGTCGATGCAACGTACCAAGTATGTAAGCGGAAAATCGTAGTAATATCATAAGTCAAAAATAAGTTGGAGTCATAGATAAAAATCAATTTCCTTACCTTTGTGTCTTACTAACAATGAGAGTAACAAGTATAAAACTTATAGCGTAAAAATAGGAGGCTCGCGATCAAAGCAGGTACCTCGCCTGTAGTATCGTTAAGCAATCCTACTCGCGGAACTATTTCACCGCGTGGGTCCTGTGGACCCGCGTGAGGTCATCCGCCTCGTCGTGAGACTATTTCACCCGCATGGATCTGTGGACCGCATGAGTACCAACGGTACTCGCGTGAGACTATTTCACCCGTGGATCACGTGGTGGGATCGCGTGAGTCTGGCGCGCCTTTCGCATCATGGGTAGCAAATCCATGGCATAAATAATAACCCGGGGTTTACCCCGTAATAAAATAAATATATAACATAGCTCATCCGGCTATCATACATAACATAAGCACTACCTGCCTATCATATCATACATAAGCACTACCGGCCTATCATAACATAAGCAAGTTAAGAAATCCCCTAACTTCTTATTAACATTATTAATATATCCTCTCATTTTAGTATCCTAAGGCACTAACATGTCTTTTAATAGAAAATCCGGGAATTCAACCCAAGTACTATGTACTTCTAACTTTTTAAGAAATAACTCTTTTTATACAAAAATTCCAAGATACTAATCACCATAGTATCAAGTTACGATTTCTTTCAAGACAAGTCACATTTCCTTTTAAAACCTTAGGCAACCAATGCCTAAAAATCAATTCACCTTTCTTAGTTTCAAATCCTTTACCCGTACTTGTTTTAATTAGAGTAAACCTTTCTTTGTGAACCTTTCAAGAAAACTAATATAACCAACTTCCCATAAAGTCATTATATTAGCGTTATCCCTTTGTCAAATACATTTTCCCTAAACCCAAGGGACTTATACTTTTGAAATGAAACAAGTAGCATATACTTTTAAAACAAGTGAAAGATATCAAATCTTATACGTCTACCGTACTACATAGGTACAACTACTCATGCTCAAGAGATAGGAAAGTTCCACATACCTCTTCGGTCAATCCACTTGTTAATTCCAACTATCGCACGTAATACGTCAACCTATAATGACCATAATACGTTTATTAACTTCTAGTTTCAAAGTAGAATATTTCCAAGTTCAAGGCTACTAATTCCTATGGAAAATTGGGCAGCATTTTCTTTGTTTCTACTCACTTTGCCACCTTTTCAAAGGCCGGTTTTTAACACTCAAACGCCACATTTAAGGCCCAACATCCAAACCAACACAAAGGGGATTACACAGCTAAACTTGGGTGTGTAAAATTCTGCCCCAAAAGTTATAACAATTAATCTTAACAAGTTTATGGTAATTTTTAGGCTACAACATGCTCACATAACCTCTTTAGCCAAATCCTTCCTACCCAAACCACATTTCTTGCATGCAATGACTCTAAGAGCATTATTTACTACCACAAGTTCTTTCTTCTTAATATGCAACACTAAAAACTAATTCTAAAGGAAGAATCATTACCTTAGAGCTTTAGCCAAATTTTTCCAACAACTTGCTAGCTTCCTTTTCAAGAACACCACCACAACAACCTTCACAAGCTAGCCACAAGCTTCCTTCTTGCCTTTATTTTTCTGATTTTCCTAAGGCTAGAATATCTCTTGGGATTTTAGAGAGAAGGAGGAGCTTGAACTTTTAAGAGAGAAGGAGGAGCTTTTGTCTAAGAGAGATGAAATATGACCAAGTCTTCAAGACTTGGTCAATATAATGCATGCAAAATCAGATGGGGACACTTGTCACCCTCAAGGTCTTTTAAAGAAAAGTCTGATTTTTCCTAAGTTTTTCCGCCAGAATCCGCTCGCGCGGCCGCTGAAACCTCTGCGGACTCGGAACTTGGCGCCGCGGCCACTGCTGTCTGGCGCGCCATGGCCAACTTCAGCGACCCCTCGGCGCCGGCGCTGCGCGTGCGTCAGCGCGCTTTGCCGCTCGCGCGAAACGCATTTACGTCGTCTGCGTCTGAACTTGTAACTCCCACTTACCTACTCGGCGTCCTATCGATGAACGGTTGGTTGCGTTCGAAACTAGACTCAACGAACTACGCCCTAGGCCTTTGAAACACTTAGGAACTCTCAATGTACCGGGTCATAACCCGCCTCAAAGTTTACTAAAAACCCGTCCGAAACAATCCGTCAACCTATCTTTTGAAAATTTTAAGTCTTACATGCTTTCGTACGCTCTCATACGTAGGGTCAGAACTACGGGGTATAACAGTATTTTACGTATTTCATTTGTGTTTAGTACAATATTAGGTCTGTTTTTCTTTCTTTTGAATCACAGCGGTCATAAATGGAGAAATGTCAAAAAGAAGATGAAATAATCTTATTTGATAAAAGGCCAAGAAATGAAGCCTAAGAAGTCCCGGAAAGTATAGAAGAAATCAGACGAAGTCCGGACGAGAAAATAACGAAAAATCAGAAAATCCAGAATGGGAAGCCACCGCGTGATCACCGTGTCTGAGATCGCGGTGCCTAATATTCAGAGAGGTTGCAGTACTTTCGACACCGCGGTGCCATTCTGCAGGACCGCGGTACCGATGCAGAATTTTTGATTTTCTGGGTCGATTTTTGAAGGGCAAAAGGGTCCAAAACGTGATTTTTCTCAACATTATAAATTCCTAAAACCCTGACCTAAAGAGGGCATCTTGTACATAATTCCACATTCTACTTTGGGTAGACAAGAAAGGAGGCAAAAACACAAGATTGGAGACAACTTTGGTTCAAGTCTCATTTTCTTTCCTTTTATTTATTTAAATTTATGTTGGTTTGTATTAGTTTTTGACATGACAATGTTTAGGAGATAATTACTTAATTAGGGATTTTCTTTTGAATCGCTTGAACCTCGTTTCATGAATTAATGCATTAGTTGGTTTCTTCTTCACTTGATTAAGATTTATTCAATATTGGTATGAATGTTTGATAGTTAACTGATCACTAGTTATCATAATCTATATGATTTCGAATCAAGCCGAGAGGAGAGATTTTGGATATGCTGTAATTGAATAGACATAAGTTAAAATCGCGGACGAAAGTACCCCGATACTTGTGTAGCATTATAGGTTATTGTTCTTAATCCTCCTATGTGGTAAATCCTATCATAGAAATATAGAAGGGTTCTGCACTGGGGTTGAGTGATTATATATCCTAATCGGAATATAAGACAGCCTAGTTAACCGCTATCTTAACGTAGTAGAAGAAGAAGAAGTTATTCTAGTTGCATTAAGTATTGAAAAGATTGGATTTGAGGATATTGGAAGCCCTAATTCCTTCATAACTGATTTAAACCAAAATATTATCATAATTAATTTATTTTCTGCAATTACTTAGTTTTTGTCATTAGATAAAAATACAAACAAATTAACGTTCACCAAATAGAAACTAAAGCTTAGATAATAGGTACTTGATAACCAGTCTCTGAGGACGATATTCGGTCTTACAAGACTATATTACTTGTAATGATACTTACACTTGTGTGAGCAATTAGACACGGTCCTAACAAGTTTTTGGCGTCGTTGTCGGGGACTGACGTACTTTCAATATCGAATTATCTAATCTTAATTCTAATTTGGTTTGTATATATTCGGTTATGTTATTTTATTTGTAATTTGGTTGCTCCATGAACAAATTTCTAATTTGTTCTGCGAGCATCTTTTTATCACTTTTTGTTGTTTTTCTTATTTTGTAGGGAAAAAAATGGACTACTACTACTATCAGGGGCAGTGGAATCATCAACAACAGCCTAACCCACAGGTTCCACAGGAAGATCAAAATGAGTTTCAGGCAGCCATACTCAGGCTCACCAAGTGCCAGACTCAGTTTATGGCTGAGACAAAGGTGTCCGTCAAAAATTTGGAGACACAAATATGGCAGCTGATGGATATGGTGAGCAAGGTACCGTAAGAAAATCTGCCTAGCGATTTAATTGGGGGAGTGATAAGAAGAGTGAGGAACCTAAACCACAACAAGCTGTTGAGAATGATAATGAATTGAGAAAGATAGTTGGTGTAGAGAAAGAAGAGGTTACTAAGATCCAACTTTTCACCTTTTTGGATTCCTTAGAATTTATTTTTCCTATATTCTCCTTTGATTTTATGTAATCAATGGAGATAATACCCGTGGAGATCAATTGCCTAACGGTCTTATGTCTCCGACGTATGTGCCGAGATTTGTCGTTGTATATGCTACTCCGTGCCCTTCCTAATGTCGACTGACTGTCGCAGTGGATCATCACTGAAGGTACGGGTTTATCCCAACAAGGGATATCCTCGAAGAAGTCATGAAGTCACTCGGCTTCTTCACCGGCTTTGTCTAAATCGATGAACTCCGATTCCATGGTGGATCGGGCGATGCAAGTTTGTTTGGAGGACTTCCAGGACACAACCCTACCACCAATTGTAAAAACATACCCACTGGTGGACTAGGTGTTCCGTATATCGGATATCTAGTTTACGTCACTGTACCCCTCTAGTACAGCTGGATACCTCGAGTAGTGCAATCCAAATGACATGGAATATTTCAAATACCGGAGTATTCGATTAAGAGCTTTCCAATGGTCATCTCTGGGATTGCGTGTGAACCTCTCCAACTTATTGACGGCATAAGCGATATCACGGCGGGTACAATTTGTTACGTACATCAAACTGCCGATTATCTACGCATATCGCTCCTGGAGCACGGGTGCACCATGATTCTTGTCAATGCTTTGATTCATTTCCATTGGTGACCTTAGTAGCGGACAGTCAAACATCTCAAACTTTTTCAATATAATATAATCTCTATGTAATGAGACTGAGATAGCATTAGTCCGTCAGATGACTTAGAAATCTTAATTCCTAAGATGACATATGCGATACCCATGTCCTTCATGTCAAAGCATTGTTTCAACATGTTCTTTGTTTCCAGGATCAAGGCTCGACTACTGCCAGTGATCAACATGTCATCTATGTAGAGGTAGATCATGACGAAAGAGTCAGAGTCTCTTTCACGTAGACACACTTGTCACACTCGTTAATGGAGAAACCTTTTGACAGTAGCGTGCTATCAATTTTTTCATTTCATTGTTTCGGAGCTTGTTTCATCCCATACAGAGATTTGATAAGTCTACAGACTTTATTCTCTTGTCCTGGAACTATATACCCCTCGGATTTCTCCATATATATCTCATCTTCCAAATCACCATTTAGGAAGACTGTCTTAACATCCATTTGATGGATTTCAAGGTCATTTAGTGCTGCAATGGCAATGAACACCCTTATGGAAGTCATTCTCGATACTGGGGAGTACGTATCGAAGTAGTCAAGACCTTCGGTTTGTCGGTAACACTTGGCTACCAACCTAACCTTGTACTTGTCTATAGATCCATTATCTTTGTACTTGCATTTAAGTACCCACTTACAACCTAGTGGTTTATTTCCTGGAGGAGGATCAACCAACACCCAGGTGTGATTTTGCATGATGAACTCTATCTCACTTTCCATAGCTTTTTTCCAGAGCGATACTTCTGGAGTTGACAATGCCTCTTCAATTGTCTGTGGTTCATTCTCAACCAAGTAAGCTAGAAAGTCCGGACCGAAAGATTTCTCTTTCCTGGCCCTTTTGCTTCGCCTAGGTTCTGTTTCAGGATCAGTTGGATTCTCATCCACATCTGCATCTATTTGATCAGATTCGTCAGATCCCGGGGAATCATGACTCCTTTTGCACGAGACGTCTTCATTTTCCTTCTAAGGAAAGATTGTCTCAAAGAATTCAGCATTCCTTGACTCTATGATTGTACTCTCGTGAATATCTGGTATATTTGACTTATGTACCAGAAAGCGATAAGCACTACTGTTATTTGCGTATCCGATGAAGATACAATCTACAGTCTTAGGTTCTATCTTGACCTGTTTTGACATAGGTACCTCGACCTTGGCCAAACAACCCCATACCTTTAGGTAGTTATAAGAGGGTGCCTTTCCTTTCCATAGTTCATATGGAGTTTTCTCCTTGCTTCTGTGAGGACTCTATTGAGTATCATATTGGTAATAAGAACTGCCTCTACCCACATATTTTGCACAAGGCCGAAATTGATGTTACACCTCATAAGTTTAAGGTGATAATTAAGAACGTCATTAAGAAAGTAAGATTCGAATATTGGATATAAAGTATACTTACATATGTTAATACGAAAATTTGTATACAAAAGGATGTGATTCCGATTTTTTTTTTGTTATAACGCGTGTGACGTTGGAAACTTAAAATGATTGTTGTATATTCCCGTAATGGGCTACTGTTGTATTATAAGTTATGACAACGAGGATACGAGGTCTTATGGAATTTTCAAGATTTAAGATAATTGGGACATAAGATTAATTAATGGTGAGAAGTGGACTAAAGTGCAAAAACAATTTTTTCAGATTTTTAAACTTAGAGAAACCCCTTCATCTTCTCACTTCACATTCTCATTTCAAGAATACTTTTCTCTCCTCATTCTCTCCCAAACCAGTCGAAAATCCCTCAATTCCATAGCCAACATTGAAGTTTTTAATTCTTCTTCCTAGACTAAGTTCTTCTACAAGTTTAAAGCCAAATTTAGCACCAAAACAGTGGGCATTTCAACACCACTGCTGGCCGAAAAGCACTGCCCAGAAATTCCAGTTTTTGAGATGAATTTTTGGAAAAAATATGTTAGGATGATGGATTAAACTTGTACAATACATGCATGCAATTATAAGTTGAAGAAATTGTCAAGAATGTTGTAAAATGGGGCAGTGTTGGACCGTGACTGATTGGGGACTGTTTTGGGCTTCGTTTAAGGTAAACATTCTCCTTTTTATTGAGTATTTGGAAGATTAATTGATGTTGTGGTTAAGGGGTAAACTTGTGTTAAAAAAGAATTGCAAATAAGAGAATGCATGTGACAAAAACGTTGTTGTAGCCGATTTTGAGATAGTTTTGTATACTTTGGATTTGATTATTATGTTGTTAATTTTGTCACTAATTGCATGTTATAAATGAAGAAAATCTTGATATTTAAGTTGTATTGTTAATAGGAATTGATGAAACATGAATCGGATTTTAGGAAGTTAAAGAAAGAGCGTTGATAAGGTGGTTGTTGGCCGAAAACTTGCATAAAATTATTGAATATTGTTGTGAGGTATTAAGGGCTATTTTAACGTGATTTAAAGGCTGGATTAACATAGAAAATAAGTGTATAAATCCCTGTGGTTGTTGTCTTCCATAAAAAAAAGGAAAAAAATGTATTATGATGGCGTTTATGGAGTATTTGAGATTGTTATGATTATATCTTTATGTCGCATCTGGTTATTGGTGTTGTTGGCTTTATTTGTAAGTTGTGGATGCACACATAAATAGGGAAAGTGCTGCCCAAATTTTTATAGAAAAGAAAGCGAGTTACCATTCAATTATTACGAATGCTAGTAATCATAAGGTTAATGGATATGTTACTAATATCATAGGTTGAAATGCTAGTCAAGGCGTATTTAGATTCTTGAGTTGGTTAGTTCGTCAATAAGGTATGTGAACTCCTCCTTATTTCTTTTGACATGATTTATATAAAATAAACGTACGACGGACGTACGTGATTTCTATACAGTCTAATTCCAAAAGATATTTATTATGAAAAGTGCCTTTGATGTTTAATGTGAAAGTTCATTTTAATGATTTTTATTGAGAGTCAAATGATGATTTAAATTGCATATGGTTGTTCATGAGATCTACTCGTGCAAGTGTTATTATTCCACCTCACTGTGTCCCGGGCCGGACAGATTCGTGCGCAGATTTCATGTACATTTCACCGCGTCCCTCACTAGAGGGTCGGACAGTCTAATATATATATATGATGATTTCATGGACAGGTATACATGATGCGGGTATAGATACCCATGCTAGTAAATGATGATTCCATGGACATACATCCATGATGCGGGTATAGATACACATGATAGTATATTTCACCGCGTCCCTCACCAGAGGGCTGGGCAACTTATTTATATATGATAATTATACAGATAAGTATTCATGATTTCTTTTTTATATGGGCACAATTGACTCTTATTTGTATATATGGCACAGTTGGATTTGGTATTTGATTATCATACTTGTCTCATGTTATCTTTTGGCCAGTTATGATTATCTGTTGGTACTTTATGTTTCATATACTCGGTATATTCTTTCGTACTGACCACCCTTTCCCTGGGGGGCTGCGTTTCATGCCTGCAGGTACATGTAATCAGTTTGGTGATCCGCCAGTCTAGGGTTTACACTCAGTTGTTTGGGAGAGATCCATTGATTCAGAGCTTAGTCAGTTTGGTACAGATCTTTAATCTTAGACCTATGCTTATTTAGGGGTGCGGCGGGGCCCTGTACTGCCATATTTCACTATTCTTCTCATAGAGGTCTGTAGACAGTTGTGGGTTGTACGTAAGTGAATTTGTAAACCTGTTTTAGTCACCTGTGTTATTGTATTCCGTTTTTGGGATGTTCCCACATATAAGTGATACTATATGGTGGCAGCCTTGTCGGCTTGCCTATTTTATTGTGTTGGCTAGTTGTGACTCCCAGGAGGCAGGTTTATTCGTGTGTAAAGACAGTCTTGTCGGCTTGCCTATTTTGGTATATATATGACGTCATGAGTCAGCAATTATTTTCACGAGTGTTAGGCGTAATTTGTATACGCTTTTTAAGTCATTTTTAGTTAGTATTTTTCCCATTTTCATTTAAATAAGTGTCGTGTTTAGTGCTGTTATCGGACCGGTCCGGTTCGGGTATCGACCAGGACGATCAGATAAGCTTACGGTCGGATCGGGACCGGACGGTAAGTTTCGGTCACGGGACCAGATCGATCGGACGAAACCTTATCGGTCCGGTTCTCGATCCGGACCGGTAAGAATTTTCCGGGTCGGACCATTTTTTTTTTAAAAAAAAAAAATTGAATTTCCAATACTGAAATTGACATTTTCGGACGCGGTTCCACGCAATTTTTACGTTGAAATCAATTGTACATCGCGAGATATTTAGATTTGAAAATGGAAAAAACGTAACGATTGGGGGGAAAGTGAAATTGAGGGGCAAGATGGACGTTTTTGGAGAATTCGGCTGAAGCAAACAGACTTTAGTCAGTTTGGGATTATTCGTCTCGAAAAAATACGCGAAATCAATTTTTTTTTTTAGGTAAAACGGACGTCCGAGCGCAAAGTTATGACCATATAAGTTTGATCAATTCTGACTAATTAGAGTGGAGAGGGGCTTCTTGAAGTGGTGGAGAGGGTGGTGGAGGGAGGCGGGGTGGGGGTTGGGGGTGGGGGTAGGGGTGGGGTCCGATTCTGGGTATTTCTGGGTTCTGGTCCGGTTCCTGCTCGGTCCGGTATTTTTGATACTCTATCAGGACCGTTAAGGTTTGTCGGTTCGGTCGGGTTTCTTGGGTCGGTTTCGGTCCGGTTCTCGAGTATATCCAAACCACTAACAGCCCTAGTCGTGTTAGGGTCATTTTTCTTTCTTTTGAGTCACAGCGGTTCAAAAAGACAAAATGGCGAAAATGAGCGAAAAGTTGGCACAAAAGGAGGGTCCCGAGGTAAAAAGGATGAAAGTTGACAATTCAGGACAAAAGACTTCAGCACCGCGGTGCCGTTCATACAAGACTGCGATGCAATAATTACTGAGAGGTTGCAGGACTTTCGGCACCGCGGTGCCATTCTGCAGGACCGCAGTGCCAATGCGGGGAATTTCATATCTGAAGTAAATTTGGCCAAGGGCAGAAGGGTCCATAGGGCACAAAATTTGCAACATACTTAAGCCCTAGGGATTAGTCTAGTGAGCGGAGTTGGTCATTCTAACACACAACACATCACAGGGCAAAGATTGGAAGCTACAATTGGAGACTTTAGTTTGCAATACTTTTCTTTCTTTTTAATTCAGTTTATGTTTGAAATTGTATTAGTTCTTAGCGTAACTATGGCTAGGAGCTAAACACTTTATTAAGGCTTTCCTTTTGAATCGCTTGTAACTTTATTTCATGACTTAATGCATTAGTTTGATTTCTTCTTCACTTGATTAAGATTTATTCAATAATTGATATGAATGTTTGATAGTTAATTGATCACTAATTATCATAACCTATATGATTTCGAATCAAGAACCAAGAAGAGAGATTTGAATATGCTGTAATTGAATAGACATAGGTTAAAATCGCGGACGAAAGTACCCCGATACTTGTGTAACATTATAGGTTACTGTTCTTAATCCTCCTATGTGGTAAATCCTATCATAGATATATAGAAGGATTCTGCACTGGGGTTGAGCGATTATAGATCCTAACCAGAATATAAGACAGTCTAGTTAACCGCTATCTTAACGTAGAAGAAGAAGTCATTCTAGTTGCATTAAGGATTGAATAGAGTAGATAGACAAGGATTTTGGAAGCCCTAATTCCTTCATAACTAATTAAACCTCAATAATTTAGATTACTTCTCGCAATTATTCTAGTAGTTAGATAAAAACTCAAATCAAATATCGTTTTCCAAATAGATAATCTAGAATAGATGTTCGGTATTTAGAAACCAGTCTCTGTAGACGATAAACTCAGTCTTACAGACTATATTACTTGTGAATGATACATACACTTGCGTGAGCAATTGAACACGATCCTAACAAGTTTTTGGCGCCGTTACCGTGGACTGACGTACTTCTAATATCGAACAATCTATTTTTATTTCTACTTTGGCTTTATTTTTATTTTTATTTTTATTGTTAAAACCCTGTTGCCTTGATTTGCTTATTGATTTTGGTCTGTTTCAGGTATTTAGTGTATGCAAAGAAGGAGAGGAGCAAATACAATTGTTCCTTTCAACCCTGAAATTGAGAAAATGTGCAAGCAAAACAGGCGAAATAAAAGGATAGCTGATTCAGTGACCATGGAAAACCAACCACCAAATCAGAATGGGGCAAAAAACGAGGTTCCTGAACATGTAGAGGAGCCAATACAGTCCCAGCAGAAAAAAGCTTGGGAGATTATGTATTGCCCACGGTTACTGGTGCATAGACATGCATCAGGCTCCCAGCAATAGGGGCAAACAACTTTGAGATCAAGCCAGCCATCCTGAGCATGGTCCAGAACACAGTATGTTATACCCCGTAGTTCTGACCCTACGTATGAGAGCGTACGAAAGCATGTAAGACTTAAAATTTTCTAAGGATAGGTTGACGGATTGTTCCGGACGGGTTTTAGTCAACTTTGAGGCGGGTTATGACCCGGTAAATTGAGAGTTCTTAAGTGTTTCAAAGGCCTAGGGCATAGTTCGTGGAGTCTAGATTCCAACGCAACCAACCGTTCGTCGATAGGACGTCGGAGTAGAAAGTTATGAGAGTTACAAGTTCGGTCGTGATCGGGCGAAATGTGTTTCGGACAAAGCGACAAGGCATGGCGCCGGATCTGAGGCATGGCGCGAAAATCTTGAAGGTCGCTGAAGTTGCAGCGCGGCTGAGCCAGCGAGGGCAGCGGCGCTAGGGCAGCGAGGGCAGCGGGCGAAAGTTGAGAGAAGGCTGCGGAGGTTTCAGTGGCCTGGCACGAGTGGGATGCAGGCGGAAAAACTTAGGAAAATCTGATTTTCTCTTTTAAAAAGGCCATGGGAGGGTGACAAGTGTCCCCATCTGATTTTCTTGCATGCCTTATATTGACCCAGTCTTGAAGACTTGGTCATCTTTCAAACCTCTCTCTCTCTAATTTAGCTCCTCCTTCTCTCTAAAATCCCAAGAGAAATTCTAGCCTTAGGAAAAATCTGAAAAGTTAATAACACGAAGGAAGTTTGTGGCTAGCTTGTTGGTGTTGTTGTGGTGGTGTTCTTGGCAGGGAAGCTAGCAAAAATATTTGGAATAAGTTTGGCTAAAACTTTAAGGTAACCTTTCTTCCTTTAGAATTAGTTTCTAGTGTTGCATGTTAAGAAGAAAGAACTTGTGGTAGTGAATAATGCTCTTAGAGTCATTGCATGTAAGAAATATGGTTTGGATGTGAAAGAATTGGTTAAGAAGATATTATGAGCATGTTGTAGCCTAAAAACTACCTTAGAATTATTTAGTGAATTGTTGTACCTTATGGGGCAGAATTTTACACACCCAGGTTTAGGTGTGTAATCCCCTTTAAAATGTTGGATTGTTGAGCCTTAAATGTGGTGTTTGGATGATAAATTCGGCCTTGAGAAAGGTGGCAAAGTGAGTAGAAACAAAGGAAATGCTGCCCAATTTTCCATAGAATTTAGTGACTTTGAACTTGGGTTGTTCTATTTTGAGATTAGAGGTTAATAAACATATCATGATTATTATAGGTTGAAATATTACTTGCGGTAGTTGAGCTTAGCAAGTGGATTGACCAAAGAGGTATGTGAAGCTTTCATATCTCTTGAGCATGAATAAATGAAACTATGTAGTCGGTGACGTCTGAGATTTGGTATTCTTACTTGTTTTAAGTATATAATGACTTGTTTCGTTTTAAGAATGTATAAGTCCCTTGGTTAGCGGAAAAGTATGATTTTACCAAAGTATAGAGTTAATATAACAACTTTATGGGAAGTTGGTTTATTAGTTTCATAAAAGGTTAATGAGAAGAGATTTACTCTAAAGTAAGATAAGTATATGAAGAGGCAAATTGGTTTTAAGGCATCAATTGTCCAAGGGTTTTTATGTATAAAGAAGAGTCATTTTTAAAAGAGTTGAAGTATGTAGTACTTGGGTTAAATAACCGGTTTTCTTTTATTAAAGATATGATTAAGTGCCTTAAGTAAACTAAAATGAGAGGGTATATGAACAAGACTAATAAGAAGTTATAAGTTTTCTTAACTTATTTATGATTATGATATGATGACAGTTTGAGCTAGGGTAAGAGTATATCTGAGGGGTAAGCCCCAAGATCGTTATACCACCTACTCCAGGGTAAGAGTATGTCTGAGGGGCAAGCCCCAAGATCGTCATACCACCTTCTTCAGTGTAAGAGTATATCTGAGGGGCAAGCCCCAAGATCGTTATACCATCTGCTTCAGTGTAAGAGTATATCTGAGGGGCAAGCCCCAAGATCGTTATACCATCTGCTTCAGGGTAAGAGTATATCTGAGGGGAAAGTCCCCAAGATCGTTATACCACCTGTCCCGTGGATTTGCTCACCACGATGCGAGGAATACCTCATGCGAGTCCTTATGGGCTTATGCGGGTGAAATAGTCCCATGCGGTAGTCTGACTATCACGAGAATACCTCATGCGGGTCCACAAGACCTATGCGGGTGAAATAGTCCCAGGAGTAGGGGTGCTTATTGATACTACGGGCGAGGTACCCTGTTTTGATCCTAAGGCCCCTATTTTATGCAGTATTATATATATATACTTGTCACTCTCATTGTTAGTAAGGCACAGTAAAAGGTATTTTGATTGTCTTCCATGACTCCAGCTTACTTTTAGACTTATGATATCATTATTACAGTATTTTTCCAGCTTTACATACTTGGTACATATTGTGTACTGACCCCCTTCCTCGGGGGCTGCGTTCATGCCGCAGGTAAGGGTAAGCAGATTGTGGATCCTCGTTCTTAGGATCACTCTTCCGGTGTCAGAAGCTCCATTCCTCCGGAAGCTTGTTTATTGGTACGGATATTCCCTGATGCTATAGGTATTTTGTACATTCAGGGGTATGGCGGGGCCCTGTCCCGTCACAGTGGTTATCTTTAGAGGTCTGTGGTCACATATATGTTTTGGGCTATAAGAACAAGTTGTACTTATATACTTTTGGTTAAGTATGTTTTATGGAAGGCAGCCTTATCGGCTGGCTAGTGATGTTTACCCTTTTTATAAGTTATGTGTTATGTATGTTCATTGCTATTCTCGATGTACACTGACGTGGTACCGGTAGTACTAGTCGCGACTCGAGTCGTGACAAAAGTGGTATCAGAGCAGTTAGTCCTCAGAAGGTGTCTACAGACCGTGTCTACAGACCGTGTCTAGTAGAGTCTTGATTATAGGTGTGTCGTGCACCACATCTATAATCAGGAGGCTGCAGGACATTTAGGATTGGTCTCCATTCTTTCACTCTAAGATCGTGCAATAGAGTTGAGTTATAGGTTGAACCTCCTCTGATGTTTTCCTTTATGTATCAGTTATGCCTCCACGCAAGGCAACCGCGGCCCAGAAGGGCAAGGCAGCTGAGGGTGCTGCTAGTGGGACGCGGAGAGTCATGAGGGCACGAGCCCGATCCTTGCGAAGATGATGTTTAAGCGGCGAGTTCCACGTCGTCGCCCGGCCTCAACAGTTCGAGGCGCGACGCGGCTACGAGACGCGATGCGAGCCTCGATCCGCGATCGGTATGAGTACGAGATTACGAGAGCAATTGATTCTTGACGGCATAGTGGCGGCGGCAGCGAAGCGAGCGGCGACCCAGAGCCGACAATTTACGGATTCGGGATTTCTTGGGTTGTCACCCACCCGAGTTCTATGGTTCGAGATTTGAGGAGGATCCGCAGGAGTTTGTCCGGCGATTCTGACGGACCATGCAGTCCTAGGGCATCGTAGACCGAGTCCATTATACTAACTTCTTACCGGTTACGCGATATTGCGTTGAACTAGTTTGAGTCATGGGTATTGTCGAGGGGTGAGGATGCTCTTCCAGATGATTGGGAGGAGTTCACAGAGGCGTTCCTAGACCACTTCTTGCCTCCTGAGGTGAGGAGAGCCCTCGTAGATAGGTTCTTGACCTTGAGACAGGACGGGAGGACTATCAGGGAGTCTGACACGAGTTCGACTCCTTGGCGAATATCGCACACCATAGTGGCGACATGGCGAGCGGGGTTCATCGATATGTGATGAGGTTAGGCCGTCATATGATTCTTGCATGCTTGGGGTGGCTCTTGACCGAGGATGGATATTTCGGGATGTAGCGACGCACGTGGATTGAGGCGAGAGCGAGGATCGGCTAGATTTGGGCGGCCAAGAGGCGAGGCAGCGAGTTCTCGGCGATTTGAGGCGGCCTCGGCGAACTAGGTCCACATTCCGGCCCGGCCGAAGTGCTCCTTCTCGATTTCGGCGGGAGAGTCCGTCAGCGAGGTTATGTAAGGCGAGTCGGGGCTCCGAGACTTGAGTTTCGAGGAGGCGAGACCAACACTGTCGAGACCACCTACCTCTCGGTGCGTTCGATGCGGTAGGTCTCATCCGGCGAGTGCCGTATGGGTTGAGGCGTGTTACTCTTGTGGCGCGGGCCATCGAAGAAGATTGTCCGTCCTTAGGCGGCGGGGCGTTCAGTTCAGCCGGCGGGTCGATTCTTGGATCTTCATCTTCGATGGTTAGACGCCGGATGGCGAGGTACTTATGGGCGGCGAGCGCGGCGAAGGTCGTGGTAGGGGTTCGATTCTAGCGGTCCTCGTAAGCGCATATATGCTATGTCGATCAGCGGGACCGGGGCGTCACGGATGTCGTCCACAGATACATTATTGGTTTCTT
Organism: Przewalskia tangutica; assembly: GCA_029844215.1. Lineage (NCBI taxonomy): Eukaryota > Viridiplantae > Streptophyta > Magnoliopsida > Solanales > Solanaceae > Przewalskia > Przewalskia tangutica. The sequence goes on along the minus strand of CM056740.1, from coordinate 10,445,996 downwards.
CTTTGTGATGTATATGCTTTGATAGATCGAGTTCTACCTTGTCCTACATATCTCCTTATATTGCGATAGAATAGGGATAGAGCAGAGTCCATAAGACCTTTTGAGGTGGCTACGCCGATGAGTGATTCGGTGGTAGCCGGCGGGTGTATAAGGCTTGCCCTGTGACTATAGATAGTCGTCAGATTCTAGCCGAGTTGATAGAGTTGGATATGTGGACTTTGATGTGATTATGGGTATGGATTGGCTAGCATCTTGCTATGCCAACGTGGGTATGAGAGAGATTAGTTCGGTTCGGTTTCCGTGGTTGGTTATCAGTGGAAGGGAATCTTGCATCGCCGAGGGGTAAGTTTATTTCTTACCTCAAGGCTAGGAAGATGGTGCGGAAAGGGTACATCTATCATATGGTTCGAGTATTCGACATCGAGGTGAGATCTGGGACCTTGATCGATTCGGTCGTTAGAGAGTTTCCGGATGTATTCCCAGACGAGCTTTCGGGGATCCCTTCGGAGAGGGAGATTGAGTTTTGTATTGATTTGGCGCCAGACACTCGACCGATATCTATTCCGCCATACAGGATGGCACCTGCCGAGTTGAAGGAATTGAAGGACCGGTGAAAGACTTCTTTGGAGAAAGGCTTTATCGGGCCAAGTGTTTCTCCACAGGAGCGCGGTGTTATTTGTAAAGAAGAAGGATGGGGCGCTGCGTATGTGTATTGATTCTGACGGTGAACAAGGTAACTATCAAGAACAAATATCCTCCCGGGATTGACGATTTGTTTGACCGATTGCGAGGGTGCAAAGTGTTTTTCAAGATAGACTGCGATGCGGTTATCATCAAAGTGCGAGTTAGAGATAGATATCCCAAAGGCGCATTCGGGACCGGTATGGGCACTATGAGTTCAGTAATGTCTTTCGGTGACCAACGCCCAGCGGATTCATGGATTTGATGAATAGGGTGTTGAGCCATTCTTGGATATGTTCGTTATAGTGTTTATTGATGATATCTTGGTGTATTCGCGCCTGAGCGAGGCATCTGATCATTTGAGGGCGGTTTTGGGAGTCCTCCAAGACCGTGATTGTATGCCAAGTTCTCGAAGTGCAGTGCAGTTAGCCGATGGCCTTCTTAGGGCATGTTATCGGGGCGATGGTATTCGGGTTGATCTGGCGAATTGAGCGGTCAAGACTTGGCGGACCAGCTACAAGCGGAGTGCGCGGCTTTGGGCCTTGCGAGTTATTATCGGAGGTTTGTAGAAGTTTGCTTCTATTTGGCACCTTTGACTAAGTGACTCGGAAAGCGATTATGTTCGGTGGGCGGATACTTGTGAGAAAGTTTCCGGTTGCTAAAGGAGAAATTGGCGACCGCCTTGATTCTTACTCTTCGGAGGGCTTAGATGGATATGTGGTTTTATTGTGACGCGTCGGTGTCGGGCTTGGAGTGCGTCTTGATGCGGCCACGACAAGGTTATATCTTATGCGTCTCGGCGGCTTAGGAAGCATGAGAAGAACTATCCCACACATGACTTGAGTTGGCGGTGTGATTCATGCCTTGAAGATCCGGAGACATTATTTATATGGAGTTCATGTGGACATTTACACGGACCACAAAGTCTCGGTATATCTTGGCGGAGGAGTGAACTGCGGCGAGGCGGTGGTTGGAGCTACTTAAGGATTACGATGTTGATATTCTATACCACCGGGGAAGGCCAATGTAGTTGCGGATGCCCTTAGTCGCGGATCGATGGGTAGTGCATGCGACGTCTGACGAGGAAGAGGATATGGTCAGAGTTACATCATTAGCGAGCCTTGGGGTTCGTTTGGTTGATTCTGATAGTGATGGAATTCGGGTTCGAGAGGTTGCCGAGTCTTCTATCGTCGAGGAGGTGAAGAGGCGACAGTATGAGGATCCGATTTTGGTACGATGCAGAGATGCATTGTTGAGAAGAGAGGAGTCTATTTGAGGTAGCGCCTGTTGGGGTGCTAAGATTTGAGGGTCGGTTGTGTGTTCCCGATGTGACAGGACTTCGTCAGCAGATTCTGGGGGAGGCACATAGTGCTCGTTATTCCATTCATCCGGGGTCGACAAAGATGTATCATGACCTCAGATGCGTGTATTGGTGGGATGGCCTAAAGAGGGACATTGCGGAGTTCGTGGCGCGATGCGAATTGTCGGCGAGTTAAGGTTGAGCACGAAGCCGGTGGTACATTGCGAGCTATTGATATTCCGACTTGGAAGTGGGAAGTGATAAATATTGATTTTATTACAGGGCTACCTACCACTCAGAGGAAGCATGATTCCATTTGGGTAATTGTCGACAGGATGACGAAATCAGCCCATTTTCTTCCGATCAGAACGACGTTCTCAGCTGAGGACTATGCCAGATTATATATTAGAGAGATTGTGAGACTGCACGGAGTCCCGGTGTCGATTATATCAGATAGAGGAGCCCAGTTCTCGGCTAACCACGGAGGTCTTTTGAAGGATTAGGGACAGATGAGTCTCGATGCGGCGTTTCATCCTCGGACCGACGGACGGGCGAACGCCTTATCCGACACTCGAGTATATCTTTGCGGGCTTGTGTTATTGATTTCAGGGGTATCTGGGAGGATCATTTGCCTCTTATGGAGTTTTCTTACAACAATAGCAACCATTCCAGTATTCAGATGGCGCCTTATGAGGCCTTATACGGGAGGAAGTGCAGGTCACCGATAGGCTGGTTTGAGGTGGGAGAAGTTCAGTTAGTCGGGCCAGACTTAGTTCAGCAGGCAGTGGATAAGGTGAAGCTTATCCATGTCACGACCCAGCCCCGGGGCCATGACTGGTACCACTGCAGGGTACCTGTCGAGTATATGTCGAAGAATAGCAACATACATAACACCTAGCTTAGAAAGGGTAAGCGTTCGGCGTAGATAAAGTGCCTTCTATAAAACATACTTAAACAAAAGTATAGTAATACAACTGGTTCTTATAGCCCAAAACACACATGTGACCACAGACCTCTAAAGATAACAACTGTGGCGGGACAGGGCCCCGCCATACCCCTGAATGTACAAAATACCTATAGCATCAGGGAATATCCGTACCAATAGACAAGCTTAGGAGGATGGAGCTTCGACCTTTGGAGTAATGAACCTAAGAACGAGGATCCTCAATCTGCTTACCTGCGGCATGAACGCAGCCCCCGAGGAAGGGGGTCAGTACACAATATGTACCAAGTATGTAAAGCTGGAAAAATACTGTAATAATGATATCATAAGTCTGAAAGTAAGCTGGAGTCATGGAAGTCAATAAAATACCTTTTACTGTGCCTTACTAACAATGAGAGTGACAAGTATATATATATACTATACTGCATAAAATAGGGGCCTTAGGATCAAAACAGGGTACCTCGCCCGTAGTATCAATAAGCACCCCTACTCCTGGGACTATTTCACCCGCATAGGTCCTGTGGACCCGCATGAGGTATTCCTCGCATAGTACCCGCCAAGACGTGGGACTATTTCACCGCGTAAGCCCATAGGGACTCGTGAGGTATTCCTCGCGTCATGGGTAGCAAATCCACGGGCAGGTGGTATAACGATCTTGGGGACTTACCCGCCGGATATACTCTTACCGGCGGATGGTATAACGATCTTGGGGACTTTCCTCGGATATACTCTTACTGAGCGGTGGTATAACGATCTTGGGGCTTGCCCGCCGGATATCTCTTTGCGAAGAAGGTGGTATGACGATCTTGGGGCTGGCCCCTCAGACATACTCTTACCCTGGAGAAGGTGGTATAACGATCTTGGGGCTTGCCCCTCAGATATACTCTTACCCTAGCTCAAACTGTCATCATATCATAATCATAAATAAGTTAAGAAAACTTATAACTTCTTATTAGTCTTGTTCATATACCCTCTCATTTTAGTTTACTTAAGGCACTTAACCATCACTTTAATAAAAGAACACCGGGAGTTTAACCCAAGTACTACATACTTCAACTCTTTCAAACATGACTCTTCTTTATACATAAAAACCTTTGGGCAATTGTACCTTAAAATCAATTTGCCTCTCCATATACTTATCTTATTTAGAGTAAATCTCTTCTCATTAACCTTTTATGAAGCTAATAAACCAACTTCCCATAAAGTTGTTATATTAACGCTACACTTTAGTAAAATCATACTTTTCCCCTAACTAAGGGAATTATACATTCTTAAAATGAAACAAGTCATTAATATACTTAAAACAAGTAAGAATACCAAATCTTGTACGTCTACCGTACTACATAGTTTCATCTATTCATGCTCAAGAGATAGGAAAGCTTCACATACCTCTTTGGTCAATCCACTTGCCAAGTCCAAACTACCGCAAGTAATATTTCAACCTATAATAGTCATGATACGTTTATTAATCTCTAATCTTAATGTAGAACAATCCAAGTTCAAAGTCACTAAATTCTATGGAAATTTGGGCAGCATTTCCTTTGTTTCTACTCATTTTGCCACCTTTCTCAAGGCCGAATTTATCACCCAAACACCACCTTTAAGGCTCAATCAATCCAACAATTCAAAGGGGATTACACACCCAAAATTCTGTCCCATAAGTTTACAACAATTCACTTAACAATTCTAAGGTAGTTTTTAGGCTACAACATGCTCATAATCTCTTCTTAACCCATTCTTCATATCCAAACCACATTTTCTAGCATGCAATGACTCTAAGAGCATTATTTTACTACCACAAGTTCTTTCTTCTAAGCATGCAACACTAGAATTAATTCTAAAGGAAGAAATGTTACCTTAAAGTTTTAGCCAAACTTATTTCCAAAGATTTTGCTAGCTTCCTAGCCAAGAACACCACCACAAGCTAGCCACAAGCTTCCTTTTCTTGTTCTTAATTTTTCAGATTTTCTTAGGCTAGAATCTTCTTGGAGTTTTAGAGAGAAGGAGGAGCTTTGGAATATTTTAAGAGAGAAGGAAGAGGTTTTTCAAAGAGAGAGATGACAAATGACCAAGTCTTTAAGACTTGGTCAATATATTGCATGTAAAAATCAGATGTGGGGACACTTGTCCCCACTGTGCCTCTCTAAAGAAAAATCCGACTTTTCTAAGTTTTCACTGATTTCGCCTCGCGCGGCTCGCTTGGCGCGGCCATGACTCTCGCGGACCCTCGGATCTTCGGCGCGGCCACGCTCTGGCGCGCGGCTGAAACTTCAGCGATCCTACGATGCTTTAGGCGCGCGGCCACGCCTCTGCGCGCGACCGCCTTGTCCGAAACACATTTTTGTCCGACTGCGCACTGAACTTGTAATTCTCATATATTTCTACTCCGACGTCCTATCGACGAACGGTTGGTTGCGTTGAAATCTAGACTCAACGAACTACGCCTTAGGCCTTTGAACCACTTAGGAACTCTCAATATACCGGGTCATAACCCGCCTTAAAGTTGACTAAAAACCCGTCCGGAATAATCCGTCAACCTATCCTTTGAAAATTTTAAGTCTTACATGCTTTCGTACGCTCTCATACGTAGGGTCAGAACTACGGGGTATAACATTATCCCCTCCTTAGAAACATTCGTCCCGAATGTTTCTTCTAGGCTCACTCGAAACACAACATCGACATAGACCTTCTTAACTATCATTTTGCAAATAAGGAAGCTCCACGAGCCACAACATACTGAAGCGTAAATGTCAAGTCAAAACTAACAAGCAGGAAAGTGGGTTACCTGGAGGTATAGGAAATAGGTGAGGGTACTTCTTCATCATGTCATCCTCTGTTTCCCACGTCATTTCCTCCCTGTTCTCGTTCTGCCATAGGACCTTGACGGAAGCCACGTCTTTCGTCCGAAGTCGTCTAACCTGACGATCGAGTATCGCTATGGGACTCTCCTCATACGATAACTCCCCTGTCACTTGGACATCATGAACCGGGTGCACTCTAGAAGGATCTCCAATACATTTCCGCAACATGGACACATGGAAGACTGGATGTACCGCCTCCAAATCGGACGGCAGATCTAACTCATAGGCAACCACCTGCCTACGGACAATCCGTCTGACCCGATGTACCTTAGGCTAAGCTTCCTTCTTTCCAAATCTCATCACGCCTTTATGGGCGATACCTAGAAATACCCAATCATCTATCTCAAATTCCAAGTGTCGTGGCGGATGATCTGCATCGACCTGCCGACTACGGTACGCCAACAACCGCTCTGGATAAGCTTCACCTTATCCATTTGCTTGAACTAAGTGCGGCCCGACTAATCGAACTTCTCCCACCTCGAACCGACTATCGGTGACCTACACTTCCTCCGTATAAGGCCTCATGGCGCCATCGAATCCGGAATGGTAGCCGTTGTTGTAAGCAAACTCCAGAGGTAAATGATCCTCTCGGCTACCACGAAATCAATAACACAAGCCGCAGATATCCTCGAGTGTATGCGGATAGTGCGTTCGGCTGTCCGTCGATCGAGGTGAAAGCGCGCCGTCTTGAGTCTCACTGTGTCCCTAATCCGCCACGAAAAGACCTCCGAGTTAGCGAGAACCGGGCTCCTCTATCGATATAATCAACACGGGACTCGTGCGGTCTCACAATCTCTCTAATATATAATCGGCATAGTCCTCGGTGAACGTCGTTCTGACCGGAAGAAAATGGGCTGATTTCGTCATCCTGTCGACAATCACCCAAATGGAATCGTGCTTCCTCTGAGTGGTAGGTAGCCCTGTAATAAAATCCATATTTATTACCTCCCACTTCCAAGTCGGAATATCAATAGCCTGCAACAGCCCACCGAGCTTTTGGTGCTCAATCTTAACCTGCTGACAATTCGGGCACTGTGCCACGAACTCTGCAACGTCCCTCTTTAGGCCATCCCACCAATACACGCATCTGAGGTCGTGATACATCTTAGTCTACCCCGGATGAATAGAATAACGAGCACTGTGCCTCACGAGAATCTGGCGGCGAAGTCCTGTCACATCGGGAACACACAACCGACCCTCGAATCTTAGCACCCCATCAGGCGCTACCTCAAATAGACTCTTCTCCTTCTGGAGAGCTGCATCTCGGTACCGTACCAAAACCGGATCCTCATACTGTTGCCTCTTCACCTCCTCGATGATGGAAGACTCGGCAACCTCTCGAATCCGAATTCCGTCACTATCAGAATCAACCAAACGAACCCCAAGGCTCGCTAGCTGATGTAACTCTCGGACCATATCCCTTTTCTGCGGTGAACATCGGGCGGACTACCCATCGATCTGCGACTAAGGGCATCTGCAACTACATTGGCCTTCGCGGGTGGTGCAGAATATCAACATCGTAATCCTTAAGTAGCTCAACCATCGTCTCTGCAAGTTCGGCTCCTGCAGGTGAAGATGTCGGAGACTCTTGTGAGTGCGTGTAAATGTCCACATGAACTCCATATAAATAATGTCTCCAGATTTTCAAGGCATGAATCACTGCTGCCAACTCCAAGTCATGTGTGGGATAGTTCTTCTCATGCTTCCTAAGCTGTCGAGATGCATAAGCTATAACTCTGCCGTCTTTGCATCGATGCGCTGAGCCCGACACTGACGCGTCACGATGAAACCACATATCCATCTAAGCCCTCTGGAAGAGTAAGAAGGGCGGTTGTCAACTTCTCCTTTAGCTGAAACTTTCCTCACAAGTATCCGATCCCGGAACATATCGCGCTCGAGTCGGCTTAGTCAAAGGTCTTGAAATAGAAGCAAATTTCTCTACAAACCTCAGATAATAACTGAGGCCCAAAGCTGCGCACTGCAGCCGGTGTGGTGGAGTGCAGGCCAAGTCTTGACTGTCTCAATCTTAGCTGTATCAACCCGAATACCGTCGGCCCCGATCACATGCCCTAAGAAAGCCACTGAAGCTAACCAGAACTCGCACTTCGAGAATTTGGCATACAACTGCTGGTCTCGGAGGACTCCCAAAACCGTTCTCAAATGACTTGTATGCTCCTGCTCTGTGCGCGAATACACCAAGATATCATCGATAAACACTATAACGAATATATCCAAGAATGGCCTGAACACCCTATTCATCAAATCCATGAATACTGCTGGGGCGTTGGTCAACCCGAAAGACATCACCCTGAACTCATAGTGCCCATACCGGTCTCGAATGCGATCTTTGGGATATCTGTCTCTCTAACTCGCACTGATGATAACTGCATCGCAGTCTATCTTGGAAAACACTTTGCACCCCGCAATCGGTCAAACAAATCGTCAATCCCGGGAGGGATATCTGCTTTGATAGTTACCTTGTTTAGCCGTCAGAATCAATACACATACGCAGCCCCATCCTTCTTCTTTACAAACAACACCGTGCTCCCGGGAGAAACACTGCCTAATAAAGCCCTTCTCCAAAGAAATCTTTCACCGGTCCTTCAATTCCTTCAATCGGCGAGTGCCATCCTCGTATGGCGTAATAGATATCGGCCGAGTGTCCGCGCCAAATCAATACAAAACTCAATCTCCTCTCGGAGGATACGGAAGCTCGTCTGGGAATACGTGCGAAACTCTCTAACAACGGGATCGATGAAGGTTCGGTACCTCACCTCGATGTCGAATACCCAACGGATGGTAGATATACCCTTCCGCACCATCTTCCTAGCCTTGAGGTAAGAAATAAACTTACCCCGGCGATGTAGTATTCCCTTCCACTCGAGCAACCGCCACCAGAAACTGGAACCGAACTAATCTCTCTCTACAATCCACGTTGGCATAGCAAGATGCTAGCCAATCCATACCCATAATCACATCAAACTCGGTCATATCCAACTCTATCAAGTCGGCCAGTGGTCCGGCGGCTATCTATAGTCACAGGCAAGCCTTATACACCCGCCTCGGCTACCATCGAATCACCATCGGCGTAGCCACCGCAAAAGGTCTTATGGACTCGGGCTCTATCCCTATTCTACCGCAATATGAGGAGATATGTAGGACAAGGTAGAACACGGATCTATCAAAGCATATACATCACAAAGAAGAAACCAACAATGTACTGCGGCGACATCCGCGACGCCCCGGTCTGTCGCTGGACATAGCATATATGCGGTTCTGAGGACCGCTAGAACTGGAACCCCTACCACGACCTCTCCCGCGCTCCGCCGCCCATAAGTACCACGCTTCTCCGGCGTCTAACCATCGAAGATGAAGATCCAAAGAACACACCCCGTCGGTGAATCAGTAATGCTCCCGCCGCTGGGGCGGACAATCCTTCTTCGATGGCCACGCTGGCTACAAGAGTAACATGCTCTCGAACCCATACGGCATCGCCCGGATGAGACCTACCGCATCGAACACACCGGCAGGTAGGTGGTCTCGATTAGTCCGGGTCTCGCCTCGAAACACAAGTCCGAGCCACGACCGCCTCGCATAACCTCGCTGACGGACCTCTGCCGAAATCGAGAAGGAGCACTCTGGCCGGGTGGAAGGTGGACCTAGTTCGCCGCGAGGCCGCCTCGAAATCGCCCCGAGCTCGCTGTCACGCCTTCGGCTGCCCAAATCTAGCCGATCATGCCTCTCTCGCCTCAATCTCGCAAATGCGCTGCATCTCCGAAATATCCATCCCTGGCTGAAGAGCCACCCCCAAGCATGCAGTAATCATATGACGGTCTAACCCCATCACATACCGATGAACCCTGTCTGCCATGTCAGCTACTATGGTGTGTGCATATCTGGCCAAGGAGTCGAACTCCAGGCTGTACTCCCTGATAGTCCTCCCGTCCTGTCTCAAGGTCAAGAACCTATCTACACGGGCTCTCCTCACCTCAGGAGGCAAGAAGTGGTCTAGGAACGCCTCCGTGAACTCCTCCCAATCAGCTGGAAGAGCATCCTCACCCCTCGACAATACCCATGACTCAAACCAGTTCAACGCAATATCGCGTAACCGGTAAGAAGCTAGTATAACAGACTCAGTCCCCGATGCCCTAAGGACCTGCATGGTCCGCTGTAACTGCCGGACAAACTCCTGCGGATCCTCCTCAAATCTCGAACCATAGAACTCGGGTGGGTGACAACCCAAGAAATCCTGAATCAGAATCGTCGGCTTAGGGTTGCCGCCGCTTCTCGCTGCCGCCGCCACTATCTTTGGTCGAATCGAACTGTTCCCGTAATCTCGTGACGGCCCTCGATCGTGGACCGAGGCTCCGCACCGCGTCTCGATGGCCGCTCACGCCTCAAAATTGCCGAGGTCGGGCGACGACGTGGAACTCGCCGCCTAAACATCATCTCTCGTAAGGATCGGTCACGTGCTCGTGACTCTCCGGCCCCACTAGCAAAGACTCTCACCGCTTTGCCCTTCTGGGCCGCGGTTGCCTTGCGTGGAGGCATAACTGATACATAAAGGAAAACATCAGAGGAGGTTCAACCTATAACTCAGCTCTATTGCACGATCTTAGAGTGAAAGAATGGAAACCAATCCTAAATATCCTGCAGCCTCCTGATTATAGATGTGGTGCACGACACACCGATAATCAAGACTCTACTAGACACGATGCGTGGACACTTTCAGAGGACTAAGCGCTCGATACCACTTTTGTCACGACCGCCCGGGCCATGATCGTACCTACCGGTACCGTCAGTATATGTCAGAGAATAGCAACGGAACATACATAACACCTAGCTTAGAGAAAAGGGTAAACGTTACTGGCCAGCCGATAAGGCTGCCTTCTATAAAACATAATTAAACAAAAGTATAGTAATACAACTGGTTCTTATAGCCCAAAACACACATGTGACCATAGACCTCTAAAGATAACAACTGTGGCGGGACAGGGCCCCGCCATACCCCTGAATGTACAAAATACCTATAGCATCAGGGAATATCCGTACCAATAGACAAGCTTCCGGAGGGATGGAGCTTCGACCTCGAGTAGTGATCCTAAGAACAAGGATCCTCGATGCTACCCTTACTGCGCATGAACGCAGCCCAGGAAGCGGGTCAAGACACAATATGTACCAAGTATGTAAAGTCGAAAAATCGTAATAATGATATCATAAGTGCGAAGTAAGCTGGAGTCATGGAAGTCAATAAAATACCTTTTATTGTGCCTTACTAACAATGAGAGTGACAAGTATATATATATACAATACTGCATAAAATAGGGGCCTTAGGATCAAACAGGTACTCGCGGTAGTATCGATAAGCACCCTTACCTCGGGACTATTTCACGCGCATAGTCCCGTGGACCGCGTGAGGTATTCCTCGCATAGTGTACCGCCGCGTGGGACTATTTCACCGCATAAGCCCATAGGACTCGCAGGTATTCCTCGCATCATGGGTAGCAAATCCACGAACAGTGGTATAACGATCTTGGGACTTACCCGCCGGATATACTCTTACCGGCGGATGGTATAACGATCTTGGGGACTTTCCTCGATATACTCTACACCGGCGGTGGTATAACGATCTTGGGCTTGCCTCGATATACTCTACATCGAAGAAGGTGGTATGGCGATCTGGGCTGGCCCTCGCATACTCTTACCACGAGAAGGTGGTATAACGATCTTGGGGCTTGCCTCCGGATATACTCTTACCCTAGCTCAAATCACATCATATCATAATCGTAAATAAGTTAAGAAAACTTATAACTTCTTATTAGTCTTGTTCATATACCCTCTCATTTTAGTTTACTTAAGGCACTTAACCATATCTTTAATAAAGAACAGGAGTTTAACCCAAGTACTACATACTTCAACTCTTTCAAAAATGACTCTTCTTTATACATAAAAACCTTTGGGCAATTGATACCTTAAAATCAATTTGCCTCTCCATATACTTATCTTATTTAGAGTAAATCTCTTCTCATTAACCTTTTATGAAGCTAATAAACCAACTTCCCATAAAGTTGTTATATTAACGCTACACTTTAGTAAAATCATACTTTTCCCCTAACTAAGGGAATTATACATTCTTAAAATGAAACAAGTCATTAATATACTTAAAACAAGTAAGAATACCAAATCTTGTACGTCTACCGTACTACATAGTTTCATCTATTCATGCTCAAGAGATAGGAAAGCTTCACATACCTCTTTGGTCAATCCACTTGCCAAGTCCAAACTACCGCAAGTAATATTTCAACCTATAATAGTCATGATACGTTTATTAATCTCTAATCTTAATGTAGAACAATCCAAGTTCAAAGTCACTAAATTCTATGGAAATTTGGGCAGCATTTCCTTTGTTTCTACTCACTTTGCCACCTTTCTCAAGGCCGAATTTATCATCCAAAACACCACATTTAAGGCTCAATCAATCCAACAATTCAAAGGGGATTTCACACCCAAAATTCTGCCCCATAAGTTTACAACAATTCACTTAACAATTCTAAGGTAGTTTTTAGGCTACAACATGCTCATAATCTCTTCTTAACCCATTCTTCATATCCAAACCACATTTTCTAGCATGCAATGACTCTAAGAGCATTATTTTACTACCACAAGTTCTTTCTTCTAAGCATGCAACACTAGAATTAATTCTAAAGGAAGAAATGTTACCTTAAAGTTTTAGCCAAACTTATTTCCAAAGATTTTGCTAGCTTCCTAGCCAAGAACACCACCACAAGCTAGCCACAAGCTTCCTTTTCTTGTTCTTAGTTTTTCAGATTTTCTTAGGCTAGAATCTTCTTGGAGTTTTAGAGAGAAGGAGGAGCTTTGGAATATTTTAAGAGAGAAGGAAGAGGTTTTTCAAAGAGAGAGATGACAAATGACCAAGTCTTTAAGACTTGGTCAATATATTGCATGTAAAAATCAGATGGGGGGGGGGGGACACTTGTCCCCCACCCAGGCCCTTCCAAAAGAAAAATCTGACTTTTTCTAAGTTTTTCCGCCTGATTTCCCGCCTCGGCGCGGCTCGGCGCGGCCGCAACTCCCGCGACCATCGGATCTTCGGCGCGCGGCCTCGCTTCTGGCGCGCGGCTGAAACTTCAGCGATCCTACGATTTTAGGCGCCGCGCCGTCCGCCTTGTCCAAACACATTTACGTCATTGCGACCGAACTTGTAATTCTCATATCTTTCTACTCCGACATCCTATCGACGAACGGTTGGTTGCGTTGGAATCTAGACTCAACGAAATACGCCTTAGGCCTTTGAACCACTTAGGAAATCTCAATGTACCGGGTCATAACCCGCCTTAAAGTTGACTAAAAACCCGTCCGGAATAATCCGTCAACCTATCCTTTGAAAATTTTAAGTCTTACATGCTTTAAACGCCTCATCGTAGGGTCAGAACTACGGGTATAACAATCCAGAGCGCTTGTTGGCGGCTCAGTCGGGGAAGTCGTATGCGTAAAATCGCGTCGACACTTGGAATTTGAGATAGATGATTGGGTTTTCTAGGTATCGCCCACGAAGGCGTGATGAGATTTGGAAAGAAGGGAAGCTTAGACCAAGGTACATTGGGCGTATCAGTTGTCCGTAGGGTAGGCGGGGTTGCTATGAGTTAGATCTGGTCCGATTTGGGCGGTACATCCAGCTTTTCCATGTGTCCATGTTGCGGAAATGTATTGAGATCCATCTAGAGTGCACCCGTTTCATGATGTCCAAGTGATAGAGGAGTTATCGTATGAGGAGAGTCCCATAGCGATACTCGATCGTCGTTAGCGACCGGACGAAAGACGTGGCTTCCGTCAAGGTCCTATGGCGGAACGAGAACAGGGAGGAAATGACGTGGGAAGCAGAGGATGACATGATGAAGAAGTACCCTCACCTATTTCCTATACCCCCAGGTAACCCACTTTCCTGTTTGTTAGTTTTGATTTAGCATTTACGCTTCAGTATGTTGTGGCTCGTGGAGCTTCTTTATTTGCAAAAGAATAGTTAAGGGGGTCTATGTCGATGTTGTGATTTGAGTAAGCCTAGAAGGAACATTCGGGACGAATGTTTCTAAGGGGGGAGAATGTTATACCCCGTAGTTCTGACCCTACGTATGAGAGCGTACGAAAGCATGTAAGACTTAAAATTTTCTAAGGCCTAGGGCATAGTTCGTGGAGTATAGATTCCAACGCAACCAACCGTTCGTCGATAGGACGTCGGAGTAGAAAGTTATGAGAGTTACAAGTTCAGTGCGCAGTCGGACAGAAATGTGTTTCGGACAAAGCGGCAGGTCGCGGCCGACGGATGCGCGCGCCGAAATCTTGAAGGGTCGCTGAAGTTGCAGCGCCGCGGCGCCAGGACGGCAGGGCCGCGGTGCCGAAAGTTCAGAGAGGCTGCGGAGGTTTCAGCGCCACGGTGCCTGGAAGCAGGGCCGTGGCGCCGAGGCGAGATTCTGGGCGGAAAAACTTAGGAAAATCTGATTTTCTCTTTTAAAAAGGCCATGGGAGGGTGACAAGTGTCCCCCCCATCTGATTTTTCTTGCATGCCTTATATTGACCAAGTCTTGAAGACTTGGTCATCTTTCAAACCTCTCTCTCTCTCTAATTTAGCTCCTCCTTCTCTCTAAAATCCCAAGAGAAATTCTAGCCTTAGGAAAAATCTGAAAAGTTAAGAACAAGAATGAAGTTTGTGGCTAGCTTGTTGGTGTTGTTGTGGTGGTGTTCTTGGAAGGGAAGCTAGCAAAAATATTTGGAATAAGTTTGGCTAAAACTTTAAGGTAACTTTTCTTCCTTTAGAATTAGTTTCTAGTGTTGCATGTTAAGAAGAAAGAACTTGTGGTAGTGAATAATGCTCTTAGAGTCATTGCATGTAAGAAATATGGTTTGGATGTGAAAGAATTGGTTAAGAAGATATTATGAGCATGTTGTAGCCTAAAAACTACCTTAGAATTATTTAGTGAATTATTGTACCTTATGGGGCAGAATTTTACACACCCAAGTTTAGGTGTGTAATTCCCTTTAAAATGTTGGATTGTTGAGCCTTAAATGTGGTTTTTGGATGATAAATCCGGCCTTGAGAAAGGTGGCAAAGTGAGTAGAAACAAAGGAAATGCTGCCTAATTTTCCATAGAATTTAGTGACTTTGAACTTGAGTTGTTCTATTTTGAGATTAGAGGTTAATAAACGTATCATGATTATTATAGGTTGAAATATTACTTGCGGTAGTTGAGCTTAGCAAGTGGATTGACCAAAGAGGTATGTGAAGCTTTCCTATCTCTTGAGCATGAATAGATGAAACTATGTAGTACGGTAGACGTACAAGATTTGGTATTCTTACTTGTTTTAAGTATATAATGACTTGTTTCGTTTTAATAATGTATAAGTCCCTTGGTTAGGGGAAAAGTATGATTTTACCAAAGTATAGAGTTAATATAACAACTTTATGGGAAGTTGGTTTATTAGCTTCATAAAAGGTTAATGAGAAGAGATTTACTCTAAAGTAAGATAAATATATGAAGAGGCAAATTGGTTTTAAGGCATCAATTGCCCAAGGGTTTTTATGTATAAAGAAGAGTCATTTTTAAAAGAGTTGACGTATGTAGTATTTGGGTTAAATTCCCGGTTTTATTTTATTTAAGATACGATTAAGTGCCTTAAGTAAACTAAAATGAGAGGGTATATGAACAAGACTAATAATAAGTTATAAGTTTTCTTAACTTATTTATGATTATGATATGATGACAGTTTGAGCTAGGGTAAGAGTATATCTGAGGGGTAAGCCCCAAGATCGTTATACCACCTACTCCAGGGTAAGAGTATGTCTGAGGGGCAAGCCCCAAGATCGTCATACCACCTTCTTCAGTGTAAGAGTATATCTGAGGGGCAAGCCCCAAGATCGTTATACCATCTGCTTCAGTGTAAGAGTATATCTGAGGGGCAAGCCCCAAGATCGTTATACCATCCGCTTGTGGTAAAAGATATCCGGCGGAAAGTCCCCAAGATCGTTATACCACCTGTCCCGTGGATTTGCTACCCACGATGCGAGGAATACCTCATGCGAGTCCTTACGGGCTTATGCGGGTGAAATAGTCCCATGTGGGCGGGTACAGCCTATGCGAGGAATACCTCATGCGGGTCCCCAGGACCTATGCGGGTGAAATAGTCCCAGGAGTAGGGGTGCTTATTGATACTACGGGCAAGGTACCCTGTTTTGATCCTAAGGCCCCTATTTTATGCAGTATTATATATTTATACTTGTCACTCTCATTGTTAGTAAGGCACGGTAAAAGGTATTTTGATTGTCTTCCATGACTCCAGCTTACTTTTAGACTTATGATATCATTATTACTGATTTTTCCACTTTACATACTTGGTACATATTGTGATCGAATTTCTTCTGGGCCTGCTCATGCCGCAGTGGGTAAGTAGATTGTGGATCCTCGTTCTTAGGATCACTCTTCCGGTGTCAGAAGCTCCATTCCTCTGGAAGCTTGTTTATTGGTACGGATATTCCCTGATGCTATAGGTATTTTGTACATCTGTGGTATGGCCCCGTCCCGTCACAATGGTTATCTTTAGAGTGCGTGGTCACATATATGTTTTGGGCTATAAGAACAAGTTGTACTTATATACTTTTGGTTAAGTATGTTTTATGGAAGGCAGCCTTATCGGCTGGCTAGTGATGTTTACCCTTTTTATAAGTTATGTGTTATGTATGTTCCGCTGCTATTCTCTGATGTACACCTAACAGGGTACCTGCAGGTACTAGTCGCGCCCCGGTCGGGTCGTGACACGATGCTGGGGATTGCCATCTGAAGACCCCCACATGCACATTGCCAACTTTCTGGAGCTGTGTGCCACTTTCAAGTACAATGGCGTTACCGACGATGCCATTAGACTGAGGCTCTTTCCGTTCTCACTTAGGGACAGAGCCAAGAGCTGATTGAACTCACTACCTGCTAACTACGTCACCACCTGGCAAGACCTAGCCCAAAAGTTTCTTGCAATGTTCTTCCCTCCTTCAAAAGCGACAAAAGTTAAGGGGAGAGTTAAACAATTATTACTAGGTGGACGGTGAGTCACTCTATGACGCATGAGAGCGATTTAAGGATCTGCAAAGGAAATACCCACATCATGGAATAGAGAAGTGGATGTTAGTCAACATTTTTTATAATGGGCTGAGTGATACTACTCGTACCATCATTGATGATGCAGTAGGGGGAGCATTCATGAGAAGGAGTGCCAATGAGGCTCATGAGTTACTGGAAGACATGGCTACCAATAATCATCAAGGGGCAGATGACAGGTCAGTGAATAGCAGGAAGACTATGGGCATACATGAATTAGATGACATCACTGCCCTGAATGCACAGGTGGCCCTTCTGACGAAGCAACTGCAGCAGAACACTATGTCTGTGAATGCAGTCCAGATGTCGGTAAATTGTGAGATTTGTGGTGGACCGCACTCCTTTGACAGATGCACAGCGGTGGACCCTAATAATGTGTCAATGGAGCAGGTTCAGGCAGTTGGGAACTATCAGCGACCTTATAATTTCAACACATAGAATCCAGGGTGGAGAAATCACCCTAACTTTTCGTGGAGGAACGACCAGGCCCAGCAACAACCATATCAAGGTAATTACCAGAACCAGCAAGCACAGAATCAGGCTACCTCATCCCAGCAGTTTAGACCACCTACACAACAGGAGAAGCCTGATGAGCTGAGGGCTGCATTGCTTACACTCACCAATTCGCAGAATCAATTAATGTCTGAAACCATGTCCTCGCTCAGGAACCTGGAAACACAGATTGGGCAACTGGCGAAGATGGTAACCAACAGGCCGCAGGGTGCTCGCCCAAGCAATATAGAGGTCAATCCAAGAGAGTAGTGTCAGACAGTGTTGTTAAGGAGTGGAAAGCAGTTGGAGCAGATTGTTCCCAACCCGCAGTGATTCATGAGAAAGAGGGTGAGAAAGAAGTTGAGGAAGCAAAGGAGGGGGTCACTGAGGACCACCCTACAGTTGAGAAAGCTTCACCAGCACCTTTGAGGGAATACATTGAGTGAATCCCTTACCCTCAGAGGCTCCAAAATAAGGTCATAGACAAGCAGTTCTCCAAGTTCTTGGAGGTATTTAAGAAGTTTCACATCAATATCCCCTTCATTGAGGCGTTAGAACAAATGTCTGCATACTTCAAATTCATGAAGGAGATACTTGAGA
This sequence comes from Przewalskia tangutica, assembly GCA_029844215.1. NCBI lineage: Eukaryota > Viridiplantae > Streptophyta > Magnoliopsida > Solanales > Solanaceae > Przewalskia > Przewalskia tangutica. Next base: position 10,427,957 of record CM056740.1, on the reverse strand, counting down.
AAAAGAAAAGGTTGACGGATAATGAGACAGTAGCGCTGACAGAGGAGTGCAGCGCCATCTTAAAAAAGAAACTGTCTCCTAAGTTGAAAGATCCAGGAAGCTTCACCCTGCCCTGCACTATTGGCAAAGTAACATGCAACAGGGCATTTTGTGACTTAGGGGCTAGTATCAATCTCATGCCTCTGTCTGTGTTCAAGAGATTGGGTTTGGGGGAAGCCAAACAAACCACAGTTAATCTGCAGCTGGCTGACCGAACCGTGGTGCACCCTAGAGACATAGTGGAAGATGTGCTTGTCAAGGTGGGAAAATTCTTCTTCCCAGCAGACTTCCTCATTCTTGACATGGAGGAAGATGATGAAATATCCATAATTTTGGGGAGACAATTCCAAGAAATGGGCAGAGCTCTAATCGATGTGGAGAAGGGATAATTGAGACTACGGGTTCAGGAAGAAGAGATGATATTCAAGGTATTCAAATCCATCATTGAGTCCCAGGACAGCAACAAGTGATTCGCAGTAAGCACAACTGACACAGCAGTTCAGCAAGCAAAGACCAACACTAGGGAGATCATTCTTACAGTTGTGAACCCACATATTAGTTTGAAAGTTGCAACAAAAGTTCATGACATGAAAGCTGACAAACAGGTAAATCTTGTTGAACCCAATGATGTGAAAGAAAAATAGAGTGAGGAAGAGGAAAATGATTTTTTAAGTTGATAGGTTGTGGGGTTAATTTACCCCCAATGATTTGATAAAGAACTTGCGTCCGGCTACAAGACGTTAAAGATAGCACTACTTGGGAGGCAACCCAATGTTTAAATTCTACAATTAGTTTAAATTGAACTGTCTCACTTTTGGTATTTTTTTGTTGTGATGTGATGACAGGTGCGGGAATCGGAGAATGAGCAGGAAGAAAAGGTGGAAAACACGGAATCGGGTCGGCACCGCGGTGCATAATGTTCAGAGAGGTCACAGTACTTTAAGCACCGCGGTGCCACTCTGCAGGACCACGGTGCCTAGGCGCGAATTCAGAAAATAAAAAGCCCTAAATCCCCAAATCTCTCCCCACATCAACTCAACTCATTCCTTCTCTCTACAATAATGAAAACACCTCCCCCCACCTAAAACTTCCCACAAATTCACCCAAATCCTTCCAACCCATACATACCATCACCACCCAAAACTCCTAGCATCTTTCCACAGCATCATTCTTTCACGTGGGTCAACAAAGCGGTGAAGAACAACCACTCGAAAAGGTAATCTTCATCATTGTTCTTGCAATTTCAAGGCTAGTAGGGAGTATTTTGCGGTGGTGGGGGTTGTACGGGTTGTGCTGGTAAGGTGTTGTGTAGTTGTGGGTGTGTGTTGCGTTGGTTGTTCGCTGTGTTTTTGGGTTGATGTATAGAGGTGATTCATGGTGTATTGTTGTTGTGGTCTGATTTTGCTTGGTTATTATTGTTATGTAGAGTGAGAGTTGTTGGGAAACCTCAAGGAAACGCTGCTGAAAATTTTCCAATAACCCTCACAATGACCTCTAGAAAATGAACCGACATAGCTTCATCATCTTCATCAGCTCCAAAATATGATGTTACTCGATTTACCAACAAACAGGCGGAATATCAATATAACAAAATAAGCACTAGAGCATTGATACCAGCGAGAGGCATATACTACCAGACCATGTCATTTGATCATAATGATGACTACGAGCCTATTAGGGTCATGATCGAGGCTCATGGTTGGAAAAAGTTCACCAATCTAGAAAGGATTCCACTTCAGAACACTAGCCTTGTGAGGGAATTCTATGTTAATTATCCCGAGCAAGAGGATGAGAGATGTTTTGTTAGAGGGCGATATGTGCCCGTAAGTTCTGACACAGTGAATGCGCTACTAGGACCAATAATGTTGAGGACCAAGATTATAACCCGCACCATTTTAGAAGTTGGTCGAGAGACGTCAACCACATCATGTGAGACACAGTTGCAGCAGCTTTTTGCTACCCAGTAGACGAATTCACCATTTCTCGTAATGGGTCCAGGAAACTTGCCCGGTGCTAATTTAACAGAACAGTCAGAGGATGGCTATATTTCATAAGTGTTCGTTTGATTCTGTCAACTTATTTTACCAATGTGCCTACGGACAGAATCAAGCTCATATATGGCATCATGTCGGGTAAGATAATTGATGTTGGGAGAAAAATTGTGCAAAGTATAGGGGAGATTAACAAGCTGTCTACTACTGGCGGACTAGGATTCCTTAGAATTTCTTTAGAAGAGGTTACTAAGATCCAACTTTTTACCTTTTTGGATTCCTTAGAATTTATTTTTCCTATATTCTCATTTGATTTTATGTAATCAATGGAGATAATACCCGTGGAGATCAATTGACTAACAGTCTTATGTCTCCGACGTATGTGCCGAGATTTGTCGTTGTATATGCTACTTCGTGCCCTTCCTAATGCCGATCGATCGCGCAGGATCATCATTGAAAGGCTACGTTTATCCCAACAAGGGATATCCTCCAAGAAGTCATAAAGCCACTCTGCTTCTTCACCAGCTTTGTCTAAATCGATGAACTCCGGTTCCATGGTGGATCGGGCGATGCAAGTTTGTTTGGAGGACTTCCAGGACACAGCTCCACCACCAATTGTAAACACATACCCACTGGTGGACTTGGTGTTCCGTATATCGGATATCCAGTTTGCGTCAATGTACCCCTCTAGTACAGCTGGATACCTCGAGTAGTGCAATTCATATGACATGGAATATTTCAAATACTAGAGTATTCGATTAAGCGCTTTCCAATGGTCATCTCCGGGATTGCGTGTGAACCTCTCCAACTTATTAACGGCATAAGCGATATCAGGTCAGGTACAGTTTGTCGCGTACATCAAACTGTCGATTATCTACGCATATCGCTCCTGGAGCACGGGTGCACCATGATTCTTGTCAATACTTTGAATCATATCCATTGGTGACCTTAGTGGAGGACTGTCAGGACCCGTTCCGGGGCCCGTGACTGGTGCTTTACCCGGGCACCCAAGTTGTCACGACCCGACCCCGGGCCCGTGACTGGTGCCTTACCCTGGGCACCCTAGTGATACAACATCAGAGAAAAATCAGCGGAAATAAAAACTTAAACATGAAACAAGAGATATGATAATAAACAAAGCAACCAAAACGGTTTTCTTGCATATATACAGAGATTGAGCAGTTACATCCTTTACAACCCCGCCACAATCGTATTTCTGCACTTAAGAGTGTTATAACAACAATGACGGACAGGGCTCCCGCCATACTCGAATGTAAGTACCTACAACGGCGGACTATACGAAAGATAAGCCTCCGAGAAACGAAGCTTCCCAACGCCGAGCGTGATCCTAAGGCGAGGATCAACAATCGTGTACTCTACTGCGCATGAACGCAGCCCGGCGAGGTCGCACAACATGTACCAAGTATGTGAAACCGAAAATACTGTAAACGAAATCATAACAGTCTAAATAAAACAGGAGACATGTATGACAACCAAACTACAGTTCACGACATAAAAGCGATCATGTCAAAGCAGGACTCACGCCTCAAAGTCATCACTCAAATATAACCGCGGTCTCACGCCACAATATCAATCATTCCGCATCATGGCTACACGCCCGAATTCTCCATCGGTGTAGACATGTCCAGGATGCAATAACGATACCGTAATCAACCCCGCCGCGCCACATGCCCGAATTCTTCATCTGCGCGTACATGTCCATGTAACAACAATAACAATATATCGGGTGATTAACCCGCCGACGGCCGCATGCCTAATTCTTCATCTGCGTATATGTCCATGTAACAACAATAATAATATCTGGTGATTAACCCGCGTATCTCGCATGCCCCGAATTTTTCATCGTGCGTACATGTCCATGTAACAACAATAACAATATACCGTAATCAACCTGCCGCATGCCACATGCCGACTCGTGACGGTGCGTATATGCCCATGTAACAACAATAACAATATATCGGGTGATTAACCCGCCGCATGGCCGCTTGCCCCCGGAATTCTTCATCGGTGTAGACATGTCCATGTAACAACAATAACAATATACCGGGTGATTAACCCGCCGCATGGCCGCATGCCCCCGGAATTCTTCATCGGTGCAGACATGTCCATGTAACAACAATAATAATATACCGGGTGATTAACCCGCCGCATGGCTGCATGCCCCCGGAATTCCTCATCGGTGCAGACATGTCCATGTAACAACAATAACAATATACCGGCCCTCCATTGAGAGACGCGGTAGCATAGGAATACAACTTTTCACATAACAAGGCTTTCACAAGCAAGCACAAGCAAATTACCATACTTCAATTCCCTTGCATATCCAATCTTTCACAAGAAGTCACCTGATACCAACACTCGTAGTATCCAAAACAGAGTAACTATTATCTTAAGTAAACCAAAATAGTTTCCCCTTTTTAAAGACAAGTAACAACCTTCTTTTCCAAAAGTTCAAGTTTGCCTAATTTCAAATACTCAAGTCTCTTATTTTCGAAAGGTTTCGTAGTTCATAGTCTTAATCACTTAATAACATAATTCTCTTTTAAAACAATTTGAGTAACATATGCCTTATGTGTGAGTAGGTTATTCTTGTTTATAACAATCTTATTAAAGCAGCCATGATCTAGAAAATGTAATACAATTTTGTCTTATCTTAGCTTCTATGCAGATGGAGGTTTCTACTGGTTTTAATAATAATTAATTAGTCAATACATTTTCCTTTATTAACGCTGCAGTGGTTTGTTCGATACTTGTTCTCATTTCCGAAATCAATATAACATTATTCCTTTTAAAACCCAATTACCCATTTCTCATTAAAACGGTTTCACAACTTTTTAACACAACCCAAGTCCTTATTAATTCACATCCAGTCTTTTATCTTTTAAAAACCACAAACCATTTCTTTGCCCACATAAAGTTGTTATAACCAACTTCCCATAAAGCCGTTATAACACTTTATGTTTTAAACCAACCAAATTCATTTAACACATGTACGTCTACCGTACTACATAGTTCACAACATATCATGCTAGAAAAGATAGGAAGAGGTTCACATACCTCGCGACGATTATCGACAAATAGCAAAAAGCTCCAAAGTACTGTAATCCTGCTAGCCTTTTCCACCCTTCAAGTAGAATACGCTACTCGCAGTACTTCAACCTATAACGGTCATATAAGTCTATCAACGTCTAGACTACTCTGTAGAACATTCTAAGCAGAAGGTTCTTAATTCTACGGAAAATTGGGCAAGACTTCCCAGTCAAACTACACAAGTCTACTGTAAATACAGCCCTATGTAAGTACAGTTCAATTCTCTTCTTTACCAACCTTCTATATATCTTATACTTAATTCTAAACTACTATGATATGTAATCTCCAATTACAATAGAAGGACAAAGATATTTACCTCGACAAGCCCAAAATTATCCAAGTTTTAATGTCGATCCTGAACAACGTTTAGCTCCTATTATGTACGCTCCAATTTGCTCCAAGAAACCCTTAGAAGTTCTACACAACTTCTACTTAATACTTCAACCAACTATGAAGATTTTCCCTAGGGTTTCGTTTAGTGACTAAAGGAAGTATAGTAGTATTTTCCGGGCTTTTAGTATAGAGGTAACTTTGGAATACTACAAGGGATTTGGGCTAAGGTATTTTGGAATAACAACAATACTTGGAGAATACTTTTCAACCAAAAAGGGGGGGGGGGTGTTTCGGCTAGCACTACTAGGAAGGGGGGGAGGGGAAGTGTTTGGACGAGAGATTATCAAGAGGGGGGGGAGGATTTCAAGACTTGGAAATTGCTTGGTGGATGAAGAATAAGTCTTGAACTTAAGGGGTATTTATAGGCCAATCAATGGCCAAGATCCAAGCAAGTGGAGGGTGAAGATTTGGACAAGTGTTGTGTGGGTCCCACCTTATCCATCTACCACACAAATATCTAACCAAACATTGACCAAAGGTTTTAAGCCTTTAAAATGAAAAAACGTGCACTCCATTTCGTCCACCAATCCGTCCACTTGAGGGTGACACATGTCGCCCTCTCGTTGGTCCAAAATATTTCATCTCTCAGAAAAATCCAAAATAAATAAATTCTTGAAAACGTAAAATTCCCTTACAAGGTTCGGAAAATTTTTCGTCGGAAAAACAATTCGTTTCGTAGGGTGTGCACAATTTTCGTCCTTAATCATAATTTGGGTTTACACAATTGTACGTACATCCTTACATACATACTCTGGAAATACAGGGTATAACATTCTCCCCTCCTTAGAAACATTCGTCCCGAATGTTCCTTCCCAAGACAGGTAACGATAAAGTTCCTCATAACCTAAACAGTTTGCAAATGCCACACATGACCATAATACAACACGCGCAAAAAAAATACTTAAATCCAAGTCCACAAGGAATCACCTCTAGCATCACAAAAGCTTCCACCCAAGGGCTAAAAGATACTCCATTCGCACCTTTCACTTCACAAAAGAAATGGTCGCTTCTATTCTCTTTAACACATGTTCACTTCTTCCCTTACTCGTCGTACTCTTCTCGAACACTCGAACTCTTTCTAGTACACGTACCATACTTCAGTCATCACTTCAGTTTCCAAAATCTTTGGAGTCACTACCTCCAAACTTGGTCATCTTACAAGCCTCGAATTTCTTCAAGGCCATTCCCGGTCTTCATGGTCCGATTCTGGTCGAACATATCCACAACTCATACGATGGTTACCTAAAACCTGGGCCTAGCACCCTCGTGACCCCATCACCTGGCGGGACCACCTCGAGCTGACCCCACCTCATGGACTCGGGTTGACCGCGAATGGTCCTCAACCCGACCCATAATCGCGCAAACTCTTGTTCCCGATCCGGAACAATCTTACCTATTCAAGTCTGAAAGCTACCACTTTCATCTTACACAACCAGGAACTATCCCACCGGTACACCCTATGTATATAATTCTCTCGACAAGGATCACCCAAAATCTTCTACTCGAGGCGACGCTTACATCTAAGGTCTCGACGTGTAATATTCTAAGGTTCACACCTTCCATACCCCCATACTTACCTTTTCAACTACCCATGTTCTCTAGATCACAATTTTACACAATGCTATCCAAACATAACACTCAACATAAAATCATCATATCAAGCATACTAATCTCTGAGGTTAAGGATATACACGTGTATCTACCGCTTCACTCTAGTCATAGGCACCTACTGCGGTGCATGGTATAGAAGGTGATGAACTAGCCATAGATCCTGAAGGCTGAGTCGTAACATCCGTGCTACCCCTGGTTGGACAGTTCCTCGCAAAATGGCCCTGCTGGCCGCAAAAATAACAAGCTCCCTTGGCACCACGACACTCCCAAAATGCGGTCTACCACATCGATCACACCGAGGTAGGGGTGGCTGCACCGCCAACACCTACTCCCGAAAACACAACCTCGAGCTCGACTGCTCACGAATACCTGGGCCACGAAGGTTGTGGAGGACCACTCTGTACTGGCGAAGGTGCATAACTAGCCTGCTGCTAAGGCGGTCCACCTTGAAAGTCACCAAAGGACACTGCTGTTCTGGCCCTCTTCTGCTGATCTCGGTCATTCCGTCGACCTCTCCGCTCCTCACATCCAAGTGCATAAGCCTGCATGCGGGCAATGTACATGCCCGGCTGAAGAGCTACACCCAAACAAGCCTCTGCCAAGTAGTCATCGAGCCGGTGACGTAGCGGTGTACTCTGTCCTCCATATCAGCTACTAACACGGGGACGTACCGAGCTAGTGAGTCAAACTCCACATTGTACTCCCGAACCGTACGCCCTATCTGTCTCAGCATCATAAATCTACGGCGTGCCCTCCATCTGCGGAGGCAAGAAGTGAGTGAGGAATGCCTGCGAGAACTTGTCCCATCTTTGGGAGTGCATGCTCTCCCGGGACGGCTCGCGAATCAAACGATCATTGCGGTATCACGCGGCCGTCGAACCTAAGACCACCGACTCGGTCTCCGAAGCCTTGATCACTCTCATGATCCGCTGTAACTGTCGGATGAACTCTTGCGGATCATCCTCAGGCCTCGACCCGTAGAACTCTGGCGGGCTGCAACTCAGAAAATCCCGTAGCCTCAAACTATCCGATCTCGGATGAACCACGGGTGCTATCGGGCTGCTACGTCGGCCTATCCTCATGCGGACACAATCACGGCCAATAAGCGGGCCATCTCGCTTGTAACCCATCTCCTGCTCGGGTTGTGGGTGGAGGCTCGGTATCGTGGCCTCGGTAGCTCTTCTTCTTTGCACTAAACTCGCTTTGAAATTTGGCGGCGTAGAATCCGCCGTCGTAGCACCACCTCCGGTGAAGCGGGCCTCTGTCACGGTAACCTCCGTGCTCTACTCGCAGCTCCTCGCTGCCTTGCCGCCCGGGCTCTGGTTGCCTGCGTAGAGACATAATCGGTACAAGCGAAATACGTCGGAGGGTCCAACTTATAACACGGCTCTAAGGCACGATCTTAGAGTGAGAAGAATGGAAACCAATCCTAAATGTCCTGCCTCCTCGATTATAGATGTGGTGCACAACACACCGATAATCAAGACTTACTAGACACGGTCAGACACTTTCCGAGGACTAATCGCTCGATACCACTTTTGTCATGACCCAGGCCGGGCGTGGATCGTGCCTTACCGGGCACCCTGGTGATACAACATCGAGAGAAAAATCAGCGGAAATAAAAACTTAAACATGAAACAAGAGATATGATAATAAACAGCAACCAAAGCGGTTGCCGTTTTGCATATATACGTAAATTGAGCAGTTACATCCTTTACAACCCCGCCACAATCAGATTACTGATTCTAAGAGTGTTATAACAACAATGACGGACAGGCCCGCCATACCACGAATGTAAGTACTACAACGACAGGACTATACGAAAGATAAGCCTCGGAGAAACGGAGCTTCCTAAAACGCTGAATCGTGATCCTAAGGCGAGGATCAACAATCGTGTACCTACTGCGGCATGAACGCAGCTTCAAGGAGGTCGAGACAACATGTACCAAGTATGTGAAACGAAAATATCAGAACGAAATAACGATCTAAATAAAACAGAGACATGTATGACAACCAAACTACGATCATGACATAAAAATATCATATCAGGACTCACGCCCATAATATCAATCATACCCGCATCATGGCCACACGCCCCCGGAATTCTCCATCGATGTAGACATGTCCAGGATGCAATAACAGTATACCGGGTAATCAACCCTACCGCATGGCCACATGCCTCCGGAATTCTTCATCGGTGCAGACATGTCCATGTAACAACAATAATAATATATCGGGTAATCAACCCTGCCGCATGGCCACATGCCGACGCAGACGTTGCAGCATATGTCCATGTAACAACAATAACAATATATCGTAATCAACCCTACCGCACGCCATATGCCCCGAATTGCAGACGTGCAGACATGTCCATGTAACAACAATAACAATATATCGGGTAATCAACCTGCCAGATGCCACATGCCCTAATGCTCGTCGGTGCGTATGTCCATGTAACAACAATAAAAATATATCGGTGATTAACCCGCACGGCCGCTTGCGGAATTCTTCATGGTGCGAACATGTCCATGTAACAACAATAACAATATACCGTGTGATTAACCCACCGCATGGCCGCATGCCCCCAGAATTCTTCATCGGTGCAGACATGTCCATGTAACAACAATAACAATATACGGGTGATTAACCCGCCGCATGGCCGCATGCCCCTAATTCTTCATCTGCGGACATGTCCATGTAACAACACAATAATATACCGCCTCCATCGAGAGACGCCAGTAGCATAGGAATACAACTTTTCACACAACAAGGCTTTCACAAGCAAGCACAAGCAAATTACCATACTTCAATTCCTTACAAATATCCAATCTTTCACGAAGTCACCGATACCAACACTCGTAGTATCCAAAACAGAGTAACTATTATCTTAAGTAAACCAAAATAGTTTCCTCTTTTTAAAGACAAGTAACAACCTTCTTTTCCAAAAGTTCAAGTTTGCCTAATTTCAAATACTCAAGTCTCTTATTTTCGAAAGGTTTCGTAGTTCATAGTCTTAATCACTTAATAGCATAATTCTCTTTTAAAACAATTTGAGTAACATATGCCTTATGTGTGAGTAGGTTATTCTTGTTTATAACAATCTTATTAAAGCAGCCATGATCTAGAAAATGTAATACAATTTTGTCTTATCTTAGCTTCTATGCAGATGGAGGTTTCTACTGGTTTTAATAATAATTAATTAGTCAATACATTTTCCTTTATTAACGCTGCAGTGGTTTGTTCGATACTTGTTCTCATTTCCGAAAATCAATATAACATTATTCCTTTTAAAACCCAATTACCCATTTCTCATTAAAACGGTTTCACAACTTTTTAACACAACCCAAGTCCTTATTAATTCACATCCAGTCTTTTATCTTTTAAAAAAAACCACAAACCATTTCTTTGCCCACATAAAGTTGTTATAACCAACTTCCCATAAAGCCGTTATAACACTTTATGTTTTAAACCAACCAAATTCATTTAACACATGTACGCTCACCGCATTTACATAGTTCACAACATATCATGCTAGAAAAGATAGGAAGAGGTTCACATACCGCGACGATTATCGACAAATAGCAAAAGCTCCAAAGATCGTAATCCCGCTAACCTTTTCCACCCTTCAAGTAGAATACGCTACTCGCAGTACTTCAACCTATAACGGTCATATAAGTCTATCAACGTCTAGACTACTCTGTAGAACATTCTAAGCAGAAGGTTCTTAATTCTACGGAAAATTGGGCAGCACTTCCCTACCCGTCAAACTACACAAGTCTACTGTAAATACAGCCCTATGTAAGTACAGTTCAATTCTACAATAGGACTACAGACCTATAAGGAAGTAAACAACTATGGCGGGACAGGGCCCCGCCATACCCTAAATGTACAAAAATATCTACAACACAGGGAGATCATACCCAAAAGTCGAGCCTCCAGAGAAATGGAGCTCCTGACACCAGAGTAAAGATCCTAAAACTGAGGATCCGCTACCTGCTTCCCTTTACCTGCGGCATGAACGCAGCCCCCCGAAGGAGGTCAGTACAACAGGTACCAAGTATGTGAAACTGTAAAGTACTTTAAATGAAATCATACCATTTTAAAACCAATTTTACAAATATGTACGAAACAACCAATGTAACCGCACATAGTGCCACATCATAACCAAAAGCAAAATAGATATAACAGAACTGGTCTTTTCTAGGCCACTAATGATCGAAGCAAGGCCAATCGCCCATAGTATCATTATGCGAGCCTAATCCTGAAACTCCCGCACCGTGATAGTCACACATGCACCCGCATGAGGTATTCCTCGTGACGGGGTAGCTAGCCCGCGGTATCCTCCCGACTCCGCACCGCATAGTCACATGCATCGCGTAGTCACGCATCGCATGAGGCATTCCTCGACGGATAATTGTAACGACTCGCCCGGTTCGCATCGTGCCTTACCCCGCACCCTAGTGATACATACATCGAGAAAATCAGCGAACATAAAACATGAGTCATTTAACAAAAGATATAATAAATAAACAGCCAACCAAAACAGTTGCCTTTCGGATATACATAAAACCCGAACAGCTTTAATCCTTTTACAACCCCGCCCACAACAGATTACATGCACTCTAAGATATACTATGACTATGACGGACAGTGGCCCCGCCATGCCCCGAATGTACAAGAACCTACAACTCAGGAACACCTACTAAAAGATAAGCCTCCGAGAAACGGAGCTTCAAATGCGCTGAATCGTGATCCATGAGCGAGGATCTACGACCGATGTACCTACCGCAGATGAACGCACTTCAAGGAGGTCAAGACAACAGTACCAAGTATGTGAAATGCATAATATCAGAAATGAAATCATACTAGTCTATATAAAGCAGAGACATGATGATAACCAAACTACGATTCACAACATAAAATACCATCACTCCAATATAACTATGGGTCTCACGCCCACAACATCAATCGTTCGCATCACGGCCGCATGCCCCGAACATCAGACGGTAGACATGTCCATGATGCAACAATAATACCAATGTCATACGCCACATGCCCGACTCGTGACGGTAGACATGTCCACGTGACCTCAACAACAAGACAAAGAATCCAGATGGAAGCATACCCGCGCTACGATCGTGGTCAAGATGTCCAAAGGGAAACAATAAGACAACTTTCCAACGGACGATACCCGCGCGCTACGCATCGTGTCGATATGTCCAGAGGGAAACAATAGACAGCATTCCAAATGGACGATACCCGCGGCGCCACGATCGTGTCGATGTCCAAAAGGAAATCACGCGCGATAATCAAAATGGAAACATACCCGCGCGCTACGATCGCGGTCAAGATATCCAAAGCGATTAACCACAAGACCTTAACCAAAATGGAAGCATACCCGCGCGCTACGATCGTGTCGCGATGTCCAAAGCGGTTAACAACAATAATACTATCAACGAACGCACTGCGGAATTTCTCCGCCACGCCAAGACGCCCAAGTAAGTTCTCAACTACCAACCGAATTCTATCGAGAGACACGGGAACACGTAAAACACAACGCTTGTACAATAAAGGCTATCATCACAAGATAGGCAAGTTTCACAACAACAAGCATAGGCAAGTTTCACACAACTCAAAGTACTTTCATTTTATGCCAAAGTCCGGTTTTTAACCCCAAAGTACTACATACGTTAAGTTATTTTTAAAAGAGATCCATTACTTTTATAAAAGTCACCGATACCCGTAGTATTAGAATGACAAACCCACCTTCCTTTTCAAAATCAAGTAACAACATTCTTTTCCTAAGTTCCATCGCCTAGTTTCAATTACTCAAGCTTCTCATTTTCAAATGGTTTCATAGTTCCCAAACTTAATCACTTGATTCCTTTTAGAACAATTGAGTAACATATGTCATATACGTGAGTAGTTTATTCTTGTTTATAATGATCTTATTACAATGACCATGATCTAGAAAATGTAATATCATTTTGTCTCATCTTAGCTTCATGCGGATGGAGGTTTCATCGGTTTTAATACAACACATCATTATTCAATACATTTTCCTTTTATTAACGCCGCAGTGTCCTGTCGATACACATTACGATTCCCAAATCAAGAAACATTATCCCTTTAAAACCAAGTACTCATTACTCACGAATGAGGTTTCACACAAACATCCACATTAAAACAAATAAGTTAAGTCTCTTATCTTATAAGATCAAGTCTCTTAACTTCTAACATCAAGAAACCATTTTCACTTACATAAGGTCGTTATAACTAACTTCCCATAAAGCTATTATAACACCCTATGTTTTAAACCAACCAAAACACTTAGCACATGCACGTCTACCGTACTACATAGTTCACAACAATCATGCTAGAAAAGATAGGAAGAGGTTCACATACCGCGACGATTTATCGACAATAAGCAAAATGCTCCAAGTACTACAACCTGCTAGCCATTTCCACCTCGAGTAGAATACGCTACTCTTAGTACCTTCACCTATAAAGGTCACAAACGTCTATTAACCCCAAAACACAAGTTTCTATCTTTCTATAGAAAATTCAAAGACTTCTCCCCGCAACAACAGCGTAAATCTCCTCTCTATCGAGGCCGCTACCAAGCCAACCAGTGTGGGTTTACACGCCTAACCTGACGTGTACAATTCTACTCGAGAATACAACACAAGTCTATCGCAATACACCCTATGTAAAACATTGATTCAGCTTCTTATTCTTCAGCTTAAGTCAAAAGACATTGCGAATACTAAGTATAGTTCCATATATAGTATACTTCAACTATATATCCTAACAAACATGTAATTTCCAATTACAATAGAGACAAGATAATTACCTCGATAAGCCCAAAATTATCCGAGTTTAATGTCGCTTCCCGAGCAAGGTTTAGCTCCACTCCGCGCCCAAACCACTCCAAACAACCCTTAGAAGTTCTAACCAACTTCTACTCACATACTTCAACCAACGATGAAGATTTCCTTAGGGTTTCGGTTTGAGACTAAAGGACAAAAGGTAGTATTTAGACTCTACGAAAGAGGTATCTTTGGAATACTACAAGGTACAAGGCTAAGGTATTTTGGGCATTATAACAATACTAGGGAGTATTTCTATACCACAACAAGGGTATTATACTAAAACAACTAGTGGGTACCCTACTGGCTAGACCTCACAAGGAGGGTGTTCTCGCCAAGGGCCTCTTTCTAAGGGGAGAAGGGAGTTGGACGAGAGAGCAACAACAAGGGAGAGGAGGGATTTCAAGACTTAGACAAAGTGAGGTGAATGAATAAGTCTTCACAAGGAGTGGTATTTATAGAAAGCCAAAGGCCAACCAACGGCCAAGATCAAGCCAAGTGCTACACAAGTGTAAGGCCAAGATCAAGCCAAGTGCACCCTAACCCTACTCCACAAATCCTCACAAATATCTACACAAATATCTACCACAACTTGTCCATCCATTCGCCCTACCGCCTTTTCAGTCCACCAACGAGAGGTGCGTGTTGCCCTCTCGTTGGTCCAAAACGCCCGCCTCTCGGAAAAATTCGCAAAAATACTAAATGACATAGCCGAATTTTCCTTCGTAGCTTAGTAAAACGTTTAAAAACGACTTAATCGCAAAGGTTGTGCACAATAAATATTTCGCCAAGGGTGCCACGTGGGGTGACACGTGTCGCCCCGATTCGCCGAATATTTCGTCTTCCAAAATATCCAAAATACCGGAAATCTCAAAACAAAGCGGCCCCACAAAATCAGAATTTCTCAGTGGCCCCACGTGACCATTTCCAAAATAAAATCTCAAAATTCTAATATAATCTATGAAGTCCAAATACCAAACTGGGAATCCAATTCCCATTAACGAACCTTTTTCTTCACAAATAACAGGAAACTTTTCCGTGAAAACTCACATCTTTCTTTCTTTTCAAAATTTTCTGCAGACTCTCGCACGACGTCCTCACATACATACCCCGCAACTACGGGTATAACATTCTCCTCCTTAGAAACATTCGTCCCGAATGTTCCTTCTAAGTCGAATAACGATAAAGTTCCTCTAACAAGTTGCCAATGCCACACCGCCACGAAATAACATACGCCCTCTTCTTTCCTTACTCGTCGTGCCCTTCTCGAACGCTTGAACTCTCCCAAAGACGTACCATACTTCGCCATTACTTCCGCTCGAAAATCTCCGAGTCACCACCTCCAAACTTGGTCATCTTACTAACCTCAAACTTCCTTAAGGCCATTCCCGCCTTTACGAACCGCTCGGTCGAACGCGTCCACGAACTCATACGATGATCATACAAACTTGGGCCTAGCATCCTCGTGACCTACCACCGCGGACCACCCAACTGACCCCACCCCAAACCGGGTTACGGGTTGACCCGCAAATGGTCCTCAACCCGACTTCAACCGCGCTAAACTCTTGTTCCCGATCCGAACAATCTTACTAATTCACATCATGAAGCTACCACTTCCATCTCACACTACCCACGGACTTATCACACAAATAAATCCCACGATACTACTACTCGATAAAAGTCAAACATAAACGAATCTTTAATCTCAAGACGACCTTACCCCTAAGGTCTCGCCGTGACATAGTCTACTGTTCACACTTACCATGCCCCCATACGTATCCTTCCAACTAACCATGTATTCTAACACACACATATCACAATGCTATCCGTACATAGCACACAATAATGATATCATCATAACAATCATACCAAAACTCTAGAGGTGAAGGATATACACGGCTACCGCCCACTCTAATCATAGGCACACGCAGGCGATAGTCAGTAGGTGATGAACCACCACAAATCCTGAAGGCGTCGAGTCGTAACATCCGCGCTTCCTTGGTAGGACAGCCGCAAATGGCCTGCTGGCCGCATGCAAAACAAACTCCCAATCTAGCACGACACTCTCCAAAATGGAGTCTACCACAATGGTCACAACGAGGTAGGGTGGCTTCACCGTTAACACCCCGCTCTGCCGAAAATCTGAACCTCGAGCCCCGACCGCTCCTCAAGACGGTGGAGGACCACTGCACGGTGGGGTATATAACTAGCTCGCCGAGGCGGTCCGCCTCGAAAGCCACCAAAGGACCTCGCCGCCCCGCCCTCTTCTGGCGATCCGTGTCATTCCGTCGACCCTCCGTGCCTCACATCCCAGTGCATGAGCTCGCATGCGGCAATGTCCATGCCCACAAGAGAAACACCCGCACAAGATTCGCCATATAATCATCAAGCCCGTGACGTAGCGATGCACTATCCTCCATATCCGCAACTAGCGCAGTGGACATATCGAGCTAAAGAATCGAACTCGACATTGTACTCCCGACGGGCGCCTCTCTGCCTCAAGAACAAAAATCTTTACGCCGTGCCCTCCTCATCTGCGGAGGCAAGAAGTGCGTGAGAAAAGCCCCAAAACTCATCCCATACCGCTGGAGGTGCATGCTCTCCCGAAAGCTCCCATGAATCAAACCAATCGATTGCAGATCACGCGGCCGACGCGAACCAAAGGTCACACTCGGTCTCAAGCCTTGATCACCCGCATGATCGTCAGAATCGCGGATGAACTCCTGCGATCATCCTCGTGCCTCGACCCATAAAACTCGCGGCTCTAACTCGTAAAGTCCCGTAGCCTCAAACTATCCGCCGGGTGAACCATCGTGCTATCGAACCGAATCGCCAGATTCACTGCTCTCATATCCGCCACAACCGCCAATAATCGCCATCTCTCGTGACCCATCTCCCGCTTCGGACTATGGGACGAGGCTCGTGCATCAGAGTCTCATCGCCATCGCTGCGCTCTAAACTCGGCTGGTGCGGGCGCGCGAAACCCGCCGTCGGCTCAAGCAACCTCGTATCGCTCGCCTCGCGCTGCACTCTCTCAGATCTCACTAGCAAGACTCTCGCCGCTTTGCCCTTCCGGGCTCGGTTGCTCTGCGCGAGGCATAATCGTAAAAACGAGATACGTCGGAGGGTACAACTTACAACATGACTCTAAGGCACGATCTCGAATGAGAAGAATGGAAACTAATCCTAAATGTCTCAGCCTCTCGATTATAGATGTGGTGCACAACACATCGATAATCAAGACTCTACTAGACACGGTCAGACACTTTCCGAGGATTAATCGCTCGATACCACTTTTGTAACGACTGCCCGGTTCGCATCGTGCCTTACCCGCACCCTAGTGATACATACATCGAGAAAATCAGCGAACATAAAACATGAGTCATTTAACAAAAGATATAATAAATAAACAAAGCAACCAAAACAGTTGCCTTCGATATACATAAAACTCGAACAGCTTTAATCCTTTTACAACCCCGCCACAACAAAGATTACATGCACTTCTAAGATATACTATGACTATGACGGACAGGCTCGCCATACCCCAATGTACAAGAACCTACAACTCAGTGGAACACCTACTAAAAGATAAGCCTCCGAGAAACGGAGCTTCAAATGCGCCGAATCGTGATCCTATGAGCGAGGATCTACGACCGATGTACTTACTCGCGGATGAACGCAGCCTCAAGGAGGTCGATAACAGTACCAAGTATGTGAAATCGCATAATATCAGAATGAAATCATACTAGTCTATATAAAGCAGAGACATGTATGATAACCAAACTACGCTCACAACATAAAACATCATCACTCCAATATAACTATGGGTCTCACGCCCACAACATCAATCGTTCGCATCACGGCCGCATGCCCGAATATCAGACGGCAGACATGTCCATGATGCAACAATAATACCAATGTCACACGGCCACATGCCCGAATTCGTGATCGGTGTAGACATGTCCACGTGACTCAACAACAAGACAAAGAATCCAGATGGAAGCATACCCGCAGCGCCACGATCGTGGTCGATGTCCAAAGGGAAACAATAAGACAACTTTCCAAATGGACGATACCCGCAGCGCTACGCATCGTGTCGATATGTCCAGAGAAACAATAGACAACATTCCAAATGGACGATACCCGCAGCGCTACGCATCGTGTCAAGATGTCCAAAAGGAAATCACAAGGCGATAATCAAAATGGAAACATACCCGCGCGCCACGATCGTGTCGAAGATATCCAAAGCGATTAACCACAAGACCTTAACCAA
Organism: Przewalskia tangutica; assembly: GCA_029844215.1. Taxonomy (NCBI): domain Eukaryota; kingdom Viridiplantae; phylum Streptophyta; class Magnoliopsida; order Solanales; family Solanaceae; genus Przewalskia; species Przewalskia tangutica. Next base: position 10,409,670 of record CM056740.1, on the reverse strand, counting down.
AATGGAAGCATACCCGCGCGCTACGCGATCGTCGGTATGTCCAAAGCGGTTAACAACAATAATACTATCAGCGAACGCATCTGCGGAATTTCTCCACATCGCCAAGACGCCCAAGTAAGTTCTCAACTACCAACCGACTCTATCGAGAGACACGTAATACGTAAACACAACGCTTGTACAATAAAGGCTATCATCACAAGCATAGGCAAGTTTCACAACAACAAGCATAGTAAGTTTCACACAACTCAAAGTACTTTCATTTTATGCCAAAGTCCGGGTTTTTAACCCCAAAGTACTACATACGTTAAGTTCTTTTAAAAGAGATCCATTACTTTTATAAAAGTCACCCGATACCCGTAGTATTAGAATGACAAACCCACCTTCCTTTTCAAAATCAAGTAACAACATTCTTTTCCTAAGTTCCAGTTTGCCTAGTTTCAATTACTCAAGTTTCTCATTTTCAAATGGTTTCATAGTTCCCAAACTTAATCACTTGATTCCTTTTTAGAACAATTGAGTAACATATGTCATATACGTGAGTAGTTTATTCTTGTTTATAATGATCTTATTACAGCAGCCATGATCTAGAAAATGTAATATCATTTTGTCTCATCTTAGCTTCTATGCAGATGGAGGTTTCTACTGGTTTTAATACAACACATCATTATTCAATACATTTTCCTTTTATTAACGCTGCAGTGGTCTGTCGATACACATTCTGATTCCCGAAATCAGTAAAACATTATCCCTTTAAAAACCAAGTACTCATTACTCACGAATGAGGTTTCACACAAACATCCACATTAAAACAAATAAGTTAAGTCTCTTATCTTATAAGATCAAGTCTCTTAACTTCTAACATCAGTAAACCATTTTCACTTACATAAGGTCGTTATAACTAACTTCCCATAAAGCTATTATAACACCCTATGTTTTAAACCAACCAAAACACTTAGCACATGTACGTCTACCGTACTACATAGTTCACAACAATCATGCTAGAAAAGATAGGAAGAGGTTCACATACCTCGCGACGATTTATCGACAATAAGCAAAATGCTCCAAGTACTACAACCTTGCTAGCCATTTCCACTCCTCGAGTAGAATACGCTACTCTTAGTACCTTCACCTATAAAGGTCACAAACGTCTATTAACCCCAAAACACAAGTTTCTATCTTTCTATAGAAAATTCGCAAAGACTCTCCCCGCAACAGCGTAAATCTCCTCCTCTATCGAGGTCGGCTACCAAGCCAACCAGGGGGGGGGGGTTTACACGTCTAACCGGACGTGTACAATTCTACTCAGTAATACAACACAAGTCTACTGCAATACAGTCCTATGTAAAAACAGTTCAGTTCAGTTCTTTATTCTTCAGGCTTAAGTCAAAAGACATTGCCGAATACTAAGTATAGTTCCATATATATTATACTTCAACTATATATCCTAACAAACATGTAATTTCCAATTACAATAGAGGGACAAGATAATTACCTCGATAAGCCCAAAATTATCCGAGTTTAATGTCGCTCCTGAGCAAGGTTTAGCTCCACTCCGTGCGCTCCAAACCACTCCAAACAACCCTTAGAAGTTCTAACCAACTTCTACTCACATACTTCATCAAACTATTAAGTTTTCCTTATTGTTTCGGTTTGAGACTAAAATGACAAATGGTTTTATTTCCGGACTCTACGTAAATAGGTATCTTTTGAATACTACAACGTACAAGGCTAAGGTATTTTGTGCATTATAACAATACTAGGAGTATTTCTATACCACAACAAGGGTATTATACGAAACAACTAGGCAGTGGTACCCTACTGGCCAGACCTCACAAGGGGGAGGGTGTTCTCGCCAAGGCCTCTTTCTAAGGGGGAGAAGGGAGTTGGACGAGAGCAACAACAAGGAGAGGAGGGATTTCAAGACTTAGACAAAGTGAGGAGTGAATGAATAAGTCTTCACAAGGGAGTGGTATTTATAGAAAGCCAAAGGCCAACCAACGGCCAAGATCAAGCCAAGTGCTACACAAGTGTAAGGCCAAGATCAAGCCAAGTGCACCCTAACCCTACTCCACAAATCCTCACAAATATCTACACAAATATCTACCACAACTTGTCCATCCATTCGCCCTACCGCCTTTCAGTCCACAAACGAGTGGGTGCCATGTGTTGCCCTCTCGTTGGTCCAAAACGTTCCGTCTCTCGTAAAAATTCGCAAAAATACTAAATGACATAGCCGGATTTTTCCCTTCGTAAGCTTAGTAAAAGGTTTCGTCGAAAAACGACTCTAATCGCAAAGTGCCTGACAATAAATATTTCGCCAGGTGCCACATGGGGTGACACGTGTCGCTCGATTCGCCTGAATATTTCGTCTTAGAAAATATCCAAAATACCGAAATCTCAAAAACAAAGCGGCCCCACAAAACCGTAAATTTCTCCGTGGCCCCACGTGACCATTTCCAAAATAAAATCTCAAAATTTTAATATAATCTATGAAGTCCAAATACCAAACTGGGAATCCAATTCCCATTAACGAACCTTTTTCTTCACAAATAACAGAAACTTTTCCGCGAAAACTCACATCTTTCTTTCTTTTCAAAATTTTCTCACAGACTCGCACGTGCGTCCCCTCACATACATACCTGCAACTACGGGTATAACAATAATACACCGAATGATCAATCGAACTCCCGCACTCGCATAGTCACACGTGACCGCATAGCCGTATAGACCGCGTCGAGGTGGCAAGCTCCGGTATAACAAGTCGGGGTATGTGATATAATAACAGTACAACGGCTTAACGTTTAACAACGTAAGCACAACAAGAATAACCCCCTTACACAACATCACAAGACACTAACACGCGTAACATCATAACATGTTTACTTATCAAACCATCTTACTACACTTTTCAGAAATCAATACAAGACTTTCATAAACAAATAAGTAAATCGTTCCTTTTATCTTTCTTAAGTCGTTATACCTAACTTCCCATAAAGCTAGTATAACTCTTAAGCTTCCTGTTTAAAAATCAAGTATTACTCTTCTTTCAAAATGATTCATAATTCTTTTGAAATACTTGAGTTCTTATTATTTAGACTCAAGTCAAAAGACGTCAAGTAAAACCATGTTCGATTAACACACGACGCTCACCGTACTATATATATATATTTTAAAATATCATGCTCAAGAGGATAGGAAGAATCACATACCTCCTTGGCGAAATCCACCTGTCAAGTCGAATATGTCGCGCGCAGAGTATCAACCTATAATAGGCAAATACGTCTATCAACGTCTAGACTACTCTGTAGAATAATCTAAGCAGAGGGTTCTCTATTCTACGGAAAATCGGGCAGCACTTCCCTACCCGTTAAACTACACAAGTCTACTGTAATTACAGTCCTATGTAAGTATAGTTCAATTCTCTTCTTTTATACCATCCTTCTATACGCCTTATACTCAATTCTATACTACTACAGTATGTAATCTCCAATTACAATAGAAGGACAAGATATTTACCTCGACAAGCCCAAAATTATCCAAGATATATGTCGATCCTGAGCAAGGTTTAGCTCCTATTCTACACGCTCCGATAGCTCCAAGAAACCCTTAGAAGTTTCCAAACAACTTCTACTAATACTTCAACCAACTATGAAGATTTTCCTTAGGGTTTCGTTTTGTGACTAATGGATATAAGGTAGTATTTCTGGGCTTTTAGTGTAGAGGTAACTTAGGAATACTACAAGGTATTTAGGCTAAGGTATTTTGGAATAGTAACTATACTTGGAGAATACTTTTCTACCAGGGGGGGGGGGGGTTTGGACGAAACAACTAGGAAGGGGGGGAAGGGGGTGCTTCGGCCGAAAGCTAGGAGAAAAGGGGGGGGAGAGGACTTGGACGAAAACACTACTAGAGGGAGGGATTTTGAGACTTGGAAATTGTGTTTGTGGATGAATAAGTCTTGCACAAGAGGGGGGTATTTATAGAACCACCAAGGGCCAAGATTTACACAAATGGAGGGTGAAGATTAGCTAGCTTGTGTGAGTGGAGTCTTCCACCAAGTGTCCACCACAACCTTGGTACATATGTCCACCACAACATTGGGACATATGTCCCCCACAACAATGATCCATGTGGCCTCCCACTTGCTCAAGAAAACCGTCCACTATACCTACCCCCACTAACCCAAAAATATCTTTGCAAGACTTGACCATTTGACTTGTCCACTAGGCCACCATTTCGTCCAACCCATGCCAACTAAGGGTGACACATGTCTCCCTCCTATTGGTCCAAAATATTTCGTCTCTCGGAAAAATTCGTAATCGGTTAAAATATTAAAAACGTAGAATTTTCTTCACAAGTTTCGGAATCTTTTCCGTTGAACGTTCACAAGTTCATTCTTAACCTAATTAGGGTTTGTACAAATGTACGTACGTCCTCACATACATACTCTGGAAATACGGGGTATAACACGGACAGTCAAACATCTCAAACTTTCTCAATACACTCTCTATGTAATGAGACTGAGATAGCACTAGTCCGTCAGATGACTTAGAAATCTTAATTCCTAAGATGACATCTGCGATACCCATGTCCTTCATGTCAAAGCATTATTTCAACATGTTCTTTGTTTCTAGGATCAAGGCTCGACTACTGCCTGTGATCAATATGTCATCTACGTAGAGGCAGATCATGACGAAGGAGTCAGAGTCTCCTTTCACGTAGACACACTTGTCACACTCGTTAATGGATAACCTTTTGACAGTAGTGTGCTATCAAATTTTTCATGTCATTATTTCAGAGCTTGTTTCAGCCCATACAGAGATTTGATAAGTCTACAGACTTTCTTCTCTTGTCCTGGAACTATATACCCCTCGGTTTGTTCCATATATATCTCTTCTTCCAAATCACCATTTAGGAAGGCTGTCTTAACATCCATTTGATGGATTTCATGGCCATGCAGTGCTGCAATGGCAATGAACACCCTTATGCAAGTCATTCTTGTCGCGCCCGTTTTTGACCTCGGGGTCTGAACGGTATCCGCAACGTTGCTTTTTGGCGCGGTTCCCTGGATGGAGCAATAATGCTGATTTTGAGGAGTCGCCACCTAATTATTTAAGTGAATTAGGACACTTGATTTATTGCAATAAAAATACTGCAATTAATCTCCATTTAATGGTCTGAAAATTAATGAGATTCTGGATCAGGGTTCTTTATTATCCTAAAGGGAAGGGGTTAGGCATCCTTTAAGATCCGCTAACTTGCGGTTATCCGTTCAAACCTAGGTTAATTATATATTATCTTTTATTCTACATATTCTAAGCATTTTTACATAATTTACAATTAAAATAAAATGAAATACAAAATAATAAAACTAAAATTGAATGCGACATAAGATAAAACTTTGGGACATTTATTAGCCCTTTTTAGGCCTTCTGCACAAGATGATCTCCGGGTACCTGCATAAACACTTAGTAAAAGTGTTAGTAATAGAATAAACAATTTTAAAGGCAATAACAAGAATTAATAAGTAAAGCCAAAAATAAATCCGTTTTTGTACAGGGAAGGCCTTGGAAATCAGACGGAGATTCCTTCATCGGCCAATATTGCTAGAAACAATAAAATAAACAAAACTTTCGGATCCGCGCCAAAACAGTAATAGTTTTAAACACAGAGGGCTCAGATATATAAAAATAAAGTGGGACAGCCTAAACAAGTGCGGCTGCGAGAATTCGCCCTGCCAGCGCATGTTGGTTATCCGGTGTAAGTGAAAGAAATCATCATTGACCTAAAAGCTTCATTTATTTTATTTTCCGTCTTTGCAACTGTGGAGGCCTCAAAAATCGACGGATAACTTTTTCATTGGCCAATGTGTAGTATTTGTTCAAATCAGTAAATACCCAATATTCTAGTGCAGCATTATGTCCAAAATCAGTTTAATACCCAATAAAGGGCAGAATCGATCAAAATAAGTCCAAACCCAAAGAACAGTGAACAGCAAAGCAGCGAGCAAAAATGGTCCGCGAAACCAGTGGACATCAGTAAACAGCAATGAAATGGCCCAGAAATCAATCCAAAATCAGTAGCAAACATGGCCTAAAAATCAGTAGTCAAATGGCCAACAGATCAGTAGCAACATAACAAAATCAGTCCGCCAAAATCAATAACTATCAAGAGCAGTGATAAACATGGCCGCGGTCGACACAATATCGCCGAAAAAACACAAAATCAGTAGATTAATGACGAAATCAATGGATCTGATTCGCCGAAAAAACAACAAGGCTAAATATAATCGCAATAGCAAAAATAACCAATACGAGAACAATCTTAGTCCAACAAACACAAAATATGCCGAAATAGAAAGAGAACAATACAGCGTCGCCGGACTTTTAGTACTCCGTCAAGGTATCGAAAAATGCAAAAAATCAGTCCAATAATCATCCACAAGGTAAAGGGCAGGGTGTCGACGTCGCCTTGTCGGTAAGATGCCTGAGCGACGCCGCCATAGTGTAAGGGTGTTCGACGGTGGCGGCGATGGGAAGACAGTTGAAGGGTTAAGTATAGAGAGGAGAGCGTTGGCTGAGGGTTTTTTAGGGGAAGGGGTGTGCGGTGGTGTGACAGTGGGCGGCTGCTGGTGTTTAGAGGGGGTTCTCCGGATCTGGGGAATGGGTGGCGGCGATGGGCAGTGGGTGGAGGTGAGTTGGGGACAAGGGAGATGAAGAGTTAAGGGGGTAGACGACTGAGGGTAGGAGTTCGCCGGAGATGGAACTCCGGCGAAGGGCGGCGGGAGAGTGTGAGGGAGAGAAAAAATCCGCAGGGGGAGGGATTTTTTAGGGTTGCTACTGGGTCTTGGGCTGGGTAATAGGGGGCGGCTGAGGGTTATCCTAAGGGAGGGGAAGGTAGGTTTTTATTTATAGTGGGTATTTAGGTTTAGGGTTTTGGGTATTGGGTATTGGAGGGAAAAGATGAAAAGTGTATTGGGCCTCATTTTGGGTCTCAGTTTGGGCTTTGGTTTTCGGCGGATTGGACTGATTCAGATTGTGCCTTGGACTGGACTGGTTTGATGAAATGCAAAATGGGTTAATTATTAAAAAGAAATATTATTTAAAAAGATGCAAAATTATTAAAATGCTAATGTCGATGCAATAATAATAAAATACAATATTTAACAAATATTTAATGCCTGATTAAAAGTAAAGACGGGATGTCAGTTAATTATTTAAAGAGATGCAAAATTAGTAAAATAAAATGATCGCGCAACAATAATAACATAATATTTGACAATGTTTAATACCTAATTAAAGTAAAAACATGATGCCAATTTATAAAAATAAAACAACATATAATGTTAGGTAAAAAATATACAAAAATGGTGATTAAAATGTTGTGTCCTAAAATGCTTAAAATTGCAAGAAATAACTAAAAGATGGATCAAAATTGGGTGTCAACAGTTGTCCCTCTTTGACCGAAGACGATGAAAGAGTTTTCGGACAAAGACGTTGACTTGTAGCCAATTTTGTTCCCATCGTCAGAATTAAACAAAGATCAAGAAAAAGAATGGACAAAAGATGATGCAAATTCAAAATTTTGTCCCAGTGTCGAATTATGATGACACTGGGTTGCTGCGATGCTAGAAAATTAAATCAGACAGACGTCGATTTAAAATTGTCCCAGTGTCGAATCATGATGACACTGGGCTGCTGTGATGCTGCAAAATTAAAGACAATGCCGACGCAAATTCAACATTTGTCCAAGTGTCGAAGTACGATTGACACTGTGTTTGCAGGTGATGTGGTGCTGGAAAAGACATGGTGTTTGTAGATGTAATGAAGTGATGTGATGATACGCCGTCTTGTATAGGCGAGATGCAGATGACGCCTTGTGTGGGCGTTGTCGTCTTGTATGGACGAAATGCAAATGAAGCCTTGTATGGTCGTTGTCGTCTTGTATGGACGAAATGCAAATGACGCCTTGTATGGGCGTTGTCGTCTTGTATGGACGAAATGCAAATGTTTCCTTGTATGGGCGTTGTCGTCTTGTATGGACGAAATGCAAATGTTGCCTTGTATGGGCATTGTCGTCTTGTATGGACGAAATGCAAATGTTGTCTTGTATGGGCGTTGTCGTCTTGTATGGACGAAATGCAAATGTTGCCTTGTATGGGCGTTGTCGTCTTGTATGGACGAAATGCAAATGACGCCTTGTATGGGCGTTGTCGTCTTGTATGGACGAAATGCAAATGTTGCCTTGTATGGACTTACATGAAATGACGTCGTTGCATAGACGCGATGCATATACTCGTCGCTGCATAGACGAAACACAGATGAAGTCGTTGCATAGGCTTACATGATATGGCGTCGTTGCATAGACGCGATGCAGATGTTCGTCGTTGCATAGACGAAACATAGATGAAGCCGTTGCATAGACTTAGATGAGATGGTGTCATTTTATGGACGTACCTGCTTTGTGACTCGCCTGGGTTGAGATAACGTCATTGCATAGACGTTGTGCGTTTGTAACCCGCATGGGCTCATTGTTGTGCTCTCGCCTTTGCTGATATGAAGACCTGAAAGCTGGGAGTGTTGATACAGTCTCTGTGCGGACTTGTTGGATGTTGCGAATGCTTGCTGAATGCTCTGCGTGGGCTTGTTGGATGCTGCAAATGCTTGCTGAATGTTGCGATTGTTGATTGCTTTTGGAGTCCTTATTATGATCTCTTCACGGTGCATTTCTCAAAATTGTCCCAGTTTTCGTTATGCGGGGCGCATGGGCAAGACTTAACTCTAGCGAAAATTGCTCATAACTCTTTTCAGAATAAACAAATGCATTCTGTTGTACGCGAGCCAACGGGAAGATTTCTAATGGTGTGACCGAAGCCGACTTAGGCCGCCTACGTATCCCGCTGAGGGAATCAGGTCAAGACGTAGTTCGTGATGCAAAAAAAAATGATTTTTATGGGTTTTTCAAACAATGTGGACCAAAACCAACGTGGTCGCCTACGTATCCCGCTGAGGGAATCAGGTCAAGACGTAGTTCGTGATGCAAATAATAAGGACTTTTGTGGGTTTTCAAACAATGTGGACCGAAGCCAATGTGGCCGCCTACGTATCCCGTCGAGGAAATCAGGTCAAGACGTAGTTCATGATGCAAAAAATGATTGGGAAATTTTCAAAAAATGAGACCGAAGCCAATGTGGCCACCTATGTATCCCGCTGAGGGAATCAGGTCAAGACGTAGTTCGTGATGCAAAATAAGGATTTTTTTATGATTTTAAAATGATGTGGGACCAAAGCCGATGTGGCCACCTACGTATCCCGCAGAGGGAATCAGGTCAATACATAGTTCGTGATGCAAAAAATGATTATACAATTTTCACAATGAGACCGAAGCTAATGTGGCCGCCTACGTATCCTCGTGAGGGAATCAGGTCATGACGTAGTTCATGATGCAAAAAATGAGAATTTTTATATATGCATTTTTTTTTTGAAAAGTTGAAAGACAAAGATCACGCTCGACTTGATTGATACCAACAATTAGTATTGTGCTCGGGAATTCCGTTATTCACTTTCAGTCTAACCAAGACTGACTTCTGGGTAATTCCTATAGTTTCAAATGGTACCTCAGACACCTAAGTATCGACACACTTGCTTGCAGCCAAGGTTTCGAACTACACGTAATCTCACGTTTCAAATGCCCTCACTGAAAAGAAAGTCTCATTTCTCACATATATTCCAGTATTTCGAATTTTGGGACATTTAGAGGAGTACGCTCACACTCAAAAGGATGTTCAATGCATGCAATTGTGATACCATAGGCTTGGCCGTCATGTAAGTATCTACTAATATGAGAACCCTCAGTATAAGATCATGTAGGGCTTGTCACAGGCTTATAATGTAGGCTTGGGGAAAGGGATGGATATCATTTGGGTAAAAAGTGACTAATCCTTCCTCAAGCGTTGGACTACGTCCGTGCTTGATATTTGTGTGCTTTAATCTCGATCTTTTTTTTTGTCCCGCTTTTCTCAGATCGACTTCCTTTTGAATCTTTCGTTTGGAGCCCGCTTTTCCAAAGTTATTCTCTCATTTCATTCATTTTTTTATAATGCCGGGGCTTTTGATTTCTTCTTTTGTGAAGTCGTCATTTGTGTTTTCTTTTCCCTTTTGAGACTTTGACAATTTTTGTCTTTGCAAACTTCGACGCAAAATTTTGTCAGCCACTTGCACATTTCCAAAGCGCTCAAGGAGGTCGGACCAAGAGAATGATAGTGTGTACGCACTCAGAAAGGGTATATGTGTAATATGCGGTTGTCAAAAGAATAGGCTTTAGGCTCAAAAGGGGTGTACTACGGATAATGTTATTTGGTAGGCTGAAAATGCTCAAACGGGTCAAAGAAAGCCTACGATTATTTCCTACACCAAGTGTTACTCAGGATTTCGCCTCAACAAACATTCAGGCCAAGTTCTAGATCACAATGCAATGCAGTTGAACTTATTGTAAAAGTCCCCACACAATGCACATGAAACGATGAGGTTGGTTTCGCTCTTATCTTGAAAGCATGTAAGGCAATGTCATTTACGGGTGATAAGAGGTACCAAAAGAATCTATGGTTTACCACGAAGTCAACCCATACTGATTATTACTCGTTCTTTTCTATGCACACTCCCAACTGTGTTGGTATCAACCAAGTCAAACAATGATACTTAAAAAATGTTTTTGTATTTTTGGATAACATTTGTTTTTGTATTTATGAACAAAATATTTTTTTGTATTTTTTTTTAATAAATGGTACCGAACCCCATTAGGGCTGCCTACGTATCTCATCTTTGACGAGAATCAGGTGTGCGTAGTTCATTCAGATATGTTATAAAACGTATGCTTTAAAAAGAATTCATTCATGAAAGAAATGCAAAAGTAAAAGCTGTGCAAAACAAATGATTGTTCAATATAAGACTAATGCAAAGTAAAAGAATGTAATGAAAAAATGCATGACTGTGATAGAATGAATGAAATACATGAATGAATGTGCGTGATTGGATAAATGCAATGAATGGGTGAACCAGATATGTCCTTTTTTTATGTGGTGGTGTCGAACACAAGATGAGTTGCCTACGTATCACACCGTATGGTGAGAATCAGACACGCGTAGTTCGGGAAGATTATGTTGTAAAATGCATGATAAAAAATTATGTAATCAGTACTAGACATATCAATTGAATTTGCAAATATGTATAAAAATACAAAATATAGGACCCAGAGCGATGCTCGTTGAATCTGGCATAAGCTGACTTCTTTCCGTCAACATAACTCTAGTTCATTCTTGTGATGATTTTTTTTTCTTTTTCTTCCCTCTTTTTTTTTTATTTTCTTCCGGCCGCCCTCGACTATTTGCGAGGACGGTTTTCCTGCAAAAGATATGACAAATGGGTGAGAGTAGGCAAGCTACAAAAATAGTAAAATATAAGGGCGTGTCAATATAGTCAAAGACTCCCCTGCTTGGTTCGATCGGACTGGTGGTTGATGCTTCACAAAGTCCAAATCACGTTGTTCAAGAGCAATTTACGCAGTAGAAGTCCTGATTGCAATGCGACAACAAAAAGTTCAAAAATGCAAATGCTCGTGGCCGAAATTATAAGCATGATATGTACAGGGGTTAAAAGGGTAATTATTGCATTAAATAATATGTACAGAATTGCTAGCGACAACAATAGTAAACAAAAGCATGAAAATCAAGCGCGCGCCTAATATGCATGGGACATCTCTTTTGCCAGAGATCGGCCTAAACGCCAGATATGCGAGATTGGGATAGATTGATCAAAATTGCTAAACATTAATGCTTTTGTTGGAAATGACGACCAAATGACGGTGCACTTTTCCAATTTCGGCGTGTCATGATCAGACTTGGATCTGTCTATCATTGTCACGCTACACATATATGCTTATTGGCCATTGGGTTGTGAAACCCGTCGACAATTTGGTGGATTCTCTAATTGTGGAGACGATACCAAGGTCCGATCCACCTAAGGTTTATGCATGCATGACTTAATAAAAAAGGTGGTATAGTTCTATATTAAGCTTTCTAAGATTTGACTTACTAGACGCAAGGTTCCCGAGCGGATAACTCGAGCGAGAAGGCTACGCGGCCACCGGTTAGACTGGACACTCCACGTATATTACCAACTCTCCTAAATTTGGGTTTTGAAGAAAGAATTTCGTTGATGCACCCAGCGCACATCGCATGTAGTGTGTGATAGTGTGGATTTTCCAGCTAAGAAATATGAGAGGAATGTCAGTTTAAGGAAAGCAGTAAAAGCAAATAACAATTAAAACAGCTAAGCATACAAGATTAAAACAAACAATTATAAGGCATTTAAAATAAATAAAAGCAAATAAAGTCAAGCAATAATAAACCTAGGTTTGCTATGGTCAAGAACCTGATTATCCCCAGCGGAGTCGCCATTCTGTCGCGACCGTTTTTGACCTCGGGGTCTGAACGGTATCCGCAACGTTGCTTTTTGGCGCGATTCCCTGGATGGAGCAATAATGCTGATTTTGAGGAGTCGCCACCTAATTATTTAAGTGAATTAGGACACTTGATTTATTGCAATAAAAATACTGCAATTAATCTCCATTTAATGGTCTGCGAAATTAATGAGATTCTGGATCAGGGTTCTTTATTATCCTAAAGGGAAGGGGTTATGCATCCTTTAAGATCCGTTAACTTGCGGTTATCCATTCAAACCTAGGTTAATTATATATTGTCTTTTATTCTACATATTCTAAGCATTTTTACATAATTTACAATTAAAATAAAATGCAATACAGAATAATAAAACTAAAATTGAATGCGACATAAGATAAAACTCCGGGACATCTTTTAGCCCTTTTTAGGCCTTCTGCACAAGATGATCTTGAACTGTTGATAAACACTTAGTAAAAGTGTTAGTAATAGAATAAACAATTTTAAAAGCAATAACAAGAATTAATAAGTAAAGCCAAAAATAAATCCGTCTTTATACAGGGAAGGCCTTGAAAATCAGACGGAGATTCCTTCATCGGCCAATATTGCTAGAAACAATAAAATAAACAAAACTTTCAGATTCGCGCCAAAAAAGTAATAGTTTTAAACACAGAGGGCTCAGATATATAAAAATAAAATGGGACAGCCTAAACAAGTGCGGCTGCGAGAATTCGCCCTGCCAGCGCATGTTGGTTATCCAGTGTAAGTGAAAGAAATCATCATTGCCCTGAAAGCTTCATTTATTTTATTTTCCGTCTTTGCAACTGTGGAGGCCTCAAAAATCGACGGATAACTTTTTCATTGGCCAATGTGTAGTATTTGTTCAAATCAGTAAATACCCAATATTCCAGTGCAGCATTATGTCCAAAATCAGTTTAATACCCAATAAAGGGCAGAATCGATCAAAATAAGTCCAAACCCAAAGAAAAGTGAACAGCAAAGCAGCGAGCAAAAATGGTCCGCGAAACCAGTGGACATCAGTAAACAACAACGAAATGGCCCAGAAATCAGTCCAAAATCAGTAGCAAACATGTTACACCCCAGAAATTTCAGGATATGTTTATAAGAACGTACGTAAGAACTAAAAAATGTTAAGATTTGAGACGAGTAAAAATTTATCGGAATTATGAAAATGTCGGAAAACGAAATATTGCGACGAACGGGAGGGCGACACGTGTCACCCCCCTTTATGGTCATGGACGAAATGTACATGGGTGGAATGGTCATTTGACCATATTTAAGATGAAAGTCTTGCTAGGCTAAGAGCTTGAGAACATTGACCAAGTCAATGACCCCACATAGCTTGATATTTAAATGAATCTCATCCAAACCACACAAGTGTTCTAATCTTAACCCTCCATTTGGTTATATAATCATCCTTAGTAGCAAGACAAGGCTTATCACTTAGAAAAACATTGGAAGAACTCTTGTTCTTGTTGTGTTGCTCTCGGGTTTGGGCACTTTACCAAGACAAAAAATTTCAATTGTTGTCCAATAATCTCCCCACTTTAAACCAAGGTTCCTAAGGATTTTGTGAGTGTATCTCAATAGAAAAATCCCGGAAAAGATAGTTTTCGTATTAGTCGCAAGGTGAAAACCTAGTTGCTTTTCTAGGTTTTGTTTGGAAGATTGAAGGAAACTTGTTGGTGTTGTTCTAAGGGTCTAAAGAAGCGGATTGAAGTGTATAGAAGAGGCTCTAAGTTGCTAAGGAGCGACTTCGGAATTGGAGTTGGATTAAAAATCGTTGAGGTAATAATCTTGGCTCTTAAGTGTTACAAGATTATATATTGTTGTTAGCCTTACATGTTTGCTAGCACGAAGTATATGTGTTGAAGTTTTATAAGTATTATGGATTGATTGTAGCCTTAAATCTGAAATGTCATTTAAGCCTTGTGAAGTTGGATTACAATTTGGTCGTTTATTAGAATCGTCGCATGTTACTTACTTGAGGATTATAGTAGTTATAATCGATTGCGACTTGATATCATGTTATGCTAACAACTTTGATTGAAATGGAAATTGGATAAGAATTGGTGTTATTGTGTCTCAATGTGGCCGAATTGGACTAGTAGATTGTATTAATTTGATATCGTTTGTGGGGCGGAATTTTACACGTCTAGTATGTGTGTAATCCCCTATTGATTAATTGCATTGTTGGGCCTTAAATGTGGAGTGTTTGGTTATTCAATTCGACCTTGAAAAAGGTGGCAAAGTATGTAGAAACAAAGGAAGTGTTGTCCGATTTTCCGTAGAATTTAGTGACTTTGCACTTGGAATATTCTACGTTTGAAGTAAGAAGTTAATAGACGTATTATGGTCATTATAGGTTGACACACTACGCATTTACGAATTGGACTTAGCAAGTGGATTAAGCAGAAGAGGTATGTGGAACTTTCTTATCTCTTGAGCATGAATAAGTTGTAAATGTATAGTGCAGACGTCTGAGTTTTTGACAATCTAGGTCCATTTGATATCCTTGGCTTATTTTAAGAATGTCCAAGTTGATTGAGTTAGGGAATTAACTCACTTGTTTAAATATTAAGGATATCTTGGTTTTCAAAAGTTAAGAGACTTTAAGTATGTTGAAAGTATTATTGATACTTGTTTTGTGGGAAAGTTTAAGTCTCTTGGTTATAAAGAAGTATGTAAGTTGCTAATGTATAAAGCTAGTATAACAGTTTTATGGGAAGTTGGTTATAATAGCTTTATGGGAAGTTAAAAAGAGTGGTTTACTCTAAGTAATCTAAGTATGTTAAATGACTTGAAATAACGAAAGGCAAATTGATTTAAAGGCATCAATTGCTTAAGGTTTTAAAAGAAAGAAGTCACTTGATTTAGAAGCCCGGAAATGTATTTTTCTAAAAAGGTATTGTGACTTGTCTTAAAATGTAGTTATGACTTGATACTACGGTTATTAGTATCTTGGAAGTTTATATGAAAATGAGTTATTTTAAAATAATAGAAGTACCTAGTACTTTGGGTTAAACTCCCGAATTTATAATGACATGTTAGTGCCTTAAGTAAACTAAAATGAGAGTGTATATGAATAAGACTAATAAGAAGTTAGGGGGATTTCTTAACTTGCTTACTTATTGTATGATAAGCCGGTAGTGCTTATGTTATGTATGATGGCCAGTTGAGATAGGGTAAGAGTATATCTGAGGGGTAAATCCCCAAGATCGTTATACCACCTTCTTCAGGGTAAGAGTATATCTGAGGGGTAAATCCCCAAGATCGTTATACCACCTTCTTCAGGGTAAGAGTATATCTGAGGGGTAAATCCCCAAGATCGTTATACCACCTGCTTCAGGGTAAGAGTATAAATGAGGGGTAAATCCCCAAGATCGTTATACCACCTATTTCCGTGGATTTGCGGGTAGTCCTGCTTTGATCGCGAGCTTCTTATTTTTATGTTGTAAGTATACTTTTGATTACTCTCATTGTTAGTAAGGCACTGTGTACTGTTAATTGAGTTATCATCCCTGTCTCCAGTTTTATTATAGACTTATGATTTCATTCTGATTTCGGTTTCACATATTTGGTACATGTTGTCCGACCTCCTTCGGGCTGCGTTCACGCCGCAGTGGAGTCTGAGTTGATGATCCTCTCTCTTAGGATCACTGTCACCGCTGAGAAGCTCCTTTATTAGGAGGCTTATCCCTGGTATTGTCGGTTGTTGTACATTCGGGGTATGGCCCCCCGCACTTGAGTTGTTATTCTTAGAGGTCTGTAGTCACATTGTGGTTTGGGTTGTAAAGAAAAAAATGTATTGCTTTATTTGTATAGTTTACGGAAGGTGGCCTTATCGGCTAGCCTGTTGTTATTTTATGTTTGAGCATTTTATCAGTTGTGTATGTTCCGCTATTCTCGATGTATCGAAAAGGGGTGCCCGTAGGGCACGATCAGCTGCCCGGGTCGTGACAAAAGTGTTATCGAGCGATTAGTCCGGAAAGTGTGTCTGCAGGTGTTCAGTAAGTCTTGATTATCGGTGTGTTGTGCACCACATCTATAATCAGGAGGCTGCAGGACATTTAGGATTGGTTTCCATTCTTCTCACTCTAAGATCGTGCGATAGAGCTGTATGGTTAGGGTCGTCTCTCCCTAACAAGTTATGTTGATTGCAGCTACGAGAAAGGCAGCAGTGACCCAGGAAAGATTATGTGGATTGCGTATCCAGGTTGGTAATGTTTGTAGTTGGTATTGTGACATACAACTATACGGATTTATGTATGAGGGTCAGACGCGTGTTGCCTAGAATGATTTTAGATTACCAGGATTTGGTAAGGACTAAATAAATACCGGGAAGGTATGAAACAGTTTAATGAATTCTCATCAAGGTTTTACGTACTAATTTGAGATAATTAGAAAATGATGAGCTGTCTGAGAAGGAAATGGACCCTTAAGAAGTTATTATTAAGGGAATTAATGGAAGACAATGTTAATAGATTGAGCTACGTAGTATGATTTCGAAAATGGTACGGGTGAGATCCGTATGAAGTAAGTATGGTTGTTGTGGTCAAGACAACACGATTATGGTATTACGATAAGTTTTGTACCCGTTTACGGGGGGACTGATAAGGTAGGCATGGAGCATGGAAATTGCGAGCCTAAGAATGTGATAACCACAGAGACCTTAGGTATATAAGGCCTTCTCGGGTAGTAAAAAGTTAAGACAGACCAAGGAAAAGAGTTAAATACGACGTCGAGTCGGGTTGGGGACCTATTAAGGGTCGCCCCATAGCTTGAAATGAAATGGGATCAGTTGGAAGTAGTCCCTCTACGTGACAGGGTCACGAGGGTGCAAGACCCAAGTTTAGTTAATCATTTTACGGGTTCGTGGACGTGTTCCACCGGAACCAGGTTGTGAGAGCCGGAATGGGCCTTGTATTGTTTAATTTAGTAACTCCAAAGAGTGGAGGCCAGAATTAGTATGGAATTTATGTACGTATGCTAGTATAAGTTTGGAAGTACGGAAAGAGTACGACCAGTGAAAAAAAAAGGAGAGCAACCAAGTGTAAAGAAATAAAGCCTGAATCCATGAGGACCTTTCGAGGTGACTACACCGTGAGTGTTGGGTGGTAGCTGAGCGGGTAGATAATAATTACCGGTAACGATACAGTCGTTGGACCCTAGCAGACCTAGCGGTACATTATGCCATGACGTTGAGGTCATTATGAGTACGAACTAGTTGGCCTCTTGTTATGCCAACGTGGACTACGAAGAGAGATTGATTCGCTACGGTTCCGTGCAGGTTGCCATCAGTGGAAAGGAAGAGAAGTGGTGGTAACCAGTGAATTATCCTTCCTTCTTTGACATTGTTGATTTTAATAAGTCTGTGTGACTTGTTCATTTGAGGTAAATTGACGCAGAAAGTAAGTAATAATTGAATTTGAAGGAATTTATGTTAAGTGCCCTTGGAGGTACTTGGAGTTGGTTTGGTGTGGCGGTCAGGGCCACGACCTTCCAGATAATTTCAGGAAAGTGTGCAAGGCATGAATAAAATAAGTACGAGTGCTGCCGGCAGAAAGCTGAGGGCATCTTTGGTAGGTTTGAAAATCTACATGAGCTTAAGGCAGTGCGTGGTGATTAGATATTTACTGGACCGCAAGAGGACCCTGTGATTAGTGTTGTGACTCCAAGGAAAGTTTATAAAAGAGATATAAGTTCTCTCCCCCACGTAAAAGGACAGTTTTACGTATTATGGGGTTGCGTGTACCCATGTTGTTAGACGCAGGATATGAGACTGGTAAGGTGTTTGGTATCGTCATGCCATAGGTTACAGTTGTAGATAACCGTGGGAAAAGTATTGTGTTGGGGTAATTAAGAACGACGTACGAATTGGTCGAGGAAGTATCGTAAAGATATAAATGCAGGTTGTACGCATGTATGAAACTGTACGATTATGAATCAAGATAGAAATACTTTTGCTAATAATAAGCCTAAGGTAAGGATATGGCCAGAATGATAAAGGAGAATACGACTATGGTTATGTAGGTTGCACGAGGTATGACTACCCCAGACTAGTGTAAAGACCATTAGTAAATAATGGGAAGTAAGAACATTTCGAGGAAATGTGGTAAACCTAGCTATAGGCTCTACAAACTGGGAAAGGAAAAATCGGGTTACTACTTTACGAGATCAAGGAAATCCCCCCCCCTAAATTGTGATTGACAGTAAGTCTTAGCCATGAGGCAAGCAAAGGAATTAAGTCTAAGTTTAGTGACCAAGTTTGGTTGCAACAGAAAGGGAAACAGGAACCATAAGTGAGATTAAGGATACCCGAATATGTCGCAGAATGAGAAAGGCTTTGATTATTGGAAGATAAGTTGACCACGACTACTGATTCTAACCTCATGAGACTAGAGGTTAGGTTATTATTGTAACACGTTGGGTGTTGGGCTAGGTTGTGTCTTGATGCAAACGATAATGTTAGAGCCTATGTTTCCGTGATTAGGAGGCGTGGCGGAATTATGCCACTCATGATTTAGAGTTGGCGGCGATTAAATCATGCCTTGAAGATTTGGGGCATGGCGTATTTTATAGACTTCATGTGGACATTTGTGCAGACCACAAAAGCCTCGGTATACCTTCATGCAGGTAGTAGAATTTGGCGCGGCGGCGGTGGTTAGAGTTATTCAAGGATTGTGATATCGATATCTTATACCATCCGGGGAAAGCCAAGACAGTTACAGATACTCTTAGTCGTGGGTCTATGGGTAGTCTGTCAGATGGGCAGCCAGATAGATTGGACGTGGTCCGTGAGATTCTTCGATTCTGAGCCTGGGGTTCGATTATTTGTTTCAAGGTTAATGAAGTTTAGATCCGAGAGGTTGTCGAGTCTTCCGTCGTTGAGGAGGTAAAGAGCGACATTATGAGGATCGATTATGATCTGATCAAGATACGATTCTCAGAAGAGAAGAGCATGTTTGAGTAGCACCGGATGAGGTCCGTGATATGAGATAGATTGTGTGTACGGTCTTTGCGGGACTAGTCGAGGTTTTAGGGAGGCATCTGTGATTATTACTCAAAATTGTTGGGTTCGACTAAGTTGTGTCGTGACCTCGGATGTATGTATGGGTAAGATGACCAGGAAAAGGGATGTAGCAGAGTTGTTGCTTAATATCCGAATTAGTAGCAGGTCATGGTTGAACACCAGTCGTAGGCCCGACGATTTAGACCCCGACTTAGACATGAGAGGTAATTAAAATGGATCTTGTTACAGGGTGGCATCGTACTCAGAGGAAGTGCGACTCCCTGGGGGTCATGGTAAATAAATTTGTGAAACCAGCCGTGTTCTTCGGTTAGGACCACTTACTCTACCGAGGTTTGTGCTAGCTTTTATAGCGGGATTGTGAGGCCGCACGGGGTTCCTACGTTTATGATGTCGCACGGATGAGCTCGACATGATAACTTCGAAGGTTTTTTGAAGGTTTTAGGGACACAGTGAGTCTCGGTGTTGCATTACACCCTCGCATCGAGCGGACAGCAGATCGTACTATCGAGCACGCGAGGATAGGTTGCGGGCTGTGTTCTTGATTTCGAAATAGTCGGGAGGGTTAATTGCCTCTTGTTGTGTTACGCATAACGTATACCCTTCCAGATTCGGGATGGCCTGTATGAGGCCTTGTATGTAAGAAAGTGTAGATCGCCGGTTGGATGGTTCGACATAGGCGAGGTTCAGTTATTTGGTCCAGACTTAATTCAGCGGGCAGTGGATAAGGCGAAGCTTATCCGGGAAAGATTATTAGTAAGCTTAAGTCGTGAAGCTATATACGCAGATAACCGACGTTGACACGTAGGGTTCACGACATTTTAGTATGAGTATTGTTATGTGGCCTCGTGTTGTATTATTGGTATGTAGGGGTTGTAAAAGAAGACTATGTCGCTATCTTTAAGTGTGACTCCCAAAGGAACATTCGGGGACAAATGTTTCTAAGGGGGGAAGAATGTTACACCCCGGAAATTTCAGGATATGTTTATAAGAACGTACGTAAGAACTCAAAAACGAAATATTGCGACGAACGGGAGGGCGACACGTGTCACCCCCCCCCCCCCCCTTTATGGTCATGGATGAAATGTGCATGGGTGGAATGGTCATTTGACCATATTTAAGATGAAAGTCTTGCTAGGCTAAGAGCTTGAGAACATTGACCAAGTCAATGACCCCACATAGCTTGATATTTAAATGAATCTCATCCAAACCACACAAGTGTTCTAATCTTAACCCTCCATTTGGTTATATAATCATCCTTATTAGCAAGACAAGGCTTATCACTTAGAAAAAAATTGGAAGAACTCTTGTTCTTGTTGTGTTGCTCTCGGGTTTGGGCACTTTACCAAGACAAAAAATTTCAATTGTTGTCCAATAATCTCCCCACTTTAAACCAAGGTTCCTAAGGGTTTTGTGAGTGTATCTCAATAGAAAAATCCCGGAAAAAGATAGTTTTCGTACTAGTCGCAAGGTGAAAACCTAGTTGCTTTTCTAAGTTTTGTTTGGAAGATTGAAGGAAACTTGTTGGTGTTGTTCTAAGGGTCTCAAGAAGCAGATTGAAGTGTCTAGAAGAGGCTCTAAGTTTCTAAGGAGCGACTTCGGAATTGGAGTTGGATTAAAAATCGTTGAGGTAATAATCTTGGATATTAAGTGTTACAAGATTATATATTGTTGTTAGCCTTACATGTTTGCTAGCACGAAGTATATGTGTTGAAGTTTTATAAGTATTATGGATTGATTGTAGCCTTAAATCCGAAATGTCATTTAAGCCTTGTGAAGTTGGATTACAATTTGGTCATTTATTAGAATCGTCGCATGTTACTTACTTGAGGATTATAGTAGTTATAATCGATTGCGACTTGATATCATGTTATGCTAACAACTTGGATTGAAATGGAAATTGGATAAGAATTGGTGTTATTGTGTCTCAATGTGGCCGAATTGGACTAGTAGATTGTATTAATTTGATATCGTTTGTGGGGCGGAATTTTACACGTCTAGTAGGCGTGTAATCCCCTATTGATTAATTGCATTGTTGGGCCTTAAATGTGTTATACCCCGTATTTCCAGAGTATGTACGTAAGGGAATACGTACGAAAGTCTAGCCTTAAAGATAAGCCTTGGACGTTTTTATTTGTACACAACTCACTAAAAGAATCGTTTTCCGACGAAACGTTTCCACAGCTTTCGTAGGATAAATTCCGGCTATGCCATTTCTAATTTTTGCGGATTTTTCCGAGAGACGAAACATTTTGGACCAACGGGAGGGCGACACTTGTCACCCTCCAATTGATGGACTTGAAATCGTCCATTTGGACGATTTGGACTAGGAGGAGCACGTTTTTGTGCCTTGTGCACAAGTCGGAGTTGGTAGGATATTTGTGTATAGTTAATCCTCACCCTACACTTGCCTTGCACTTGTCTAAATCTTGGCCATTGGTTGGCCACTTGACCTATAAATACCCCCTTAAGATGAAGAGGTCTTCATCCACAAATTACTTTCCAAGTCTTGAAAATCCTCCCTTCTCCCTTGTTAGCCATTTCGTCCCAAGCCCTCTTCCCTCTAGCCTAAGTGGCCTTGGCCGAATACCCCCTAGCCTAGCCAAAGATCTACCCCCCACCCTGGGTAGAACAGTTAGCTTCTGTTATCGTTATAAAGCCGAAAATACCCGAGCCCCAATACCTTACTAGTTAGTCGTAGTTTTGAAGAACGTCTATGGTTCTGAGCATACAACTTAGAGCAAAACCTTGCTCAGCGCGACTTTTCTAGGATATTATTGGGCTTACCGAGGTAATAATCCTAACCTCTTTTGTATTAGAGAATGCATACTGTAGAAGTATAAGAATAAGTATTAATCACTTAGAAGAATATCACAGAATAGAATTGAACTGTTACCACAGTAGAAGGGTTTAAAAGATGAATAATCAAACTATACTTACATAGGATTGTTTTCACAGTAGACTTATATAGCTCACCGGGTAGGGAAGTGCTGCCCGACTTACCGTAGAATTATGAACCCTCTGTTTAGAATGACCTTCAGAGTAGTCTTTAATAGATATCTGTGACTATTATAGGTGACTCTGCTTACGACATATTGAACTGGCGGTGGTTTTCACGGTAAGGTATGTGATTCTTCCTAAAGCATGATATTTTACAATATAACTACGGAATGCCTCACCGCTTAAGCTGAATAATACTTACAAGAATGCCTCACGCTTAAGCTCGAATAATACTTACTATGAATGCCTCACGCTTAAGCTGAATAATAAAGAATGAAAACATTTCAAAAGACTCTGAATCATATTAATGAAGAGAACTAATTGGTTTTTAAGCGAAGCTTAAGAGTTATACTAGCTTTATGGGAAGTAAGTATAACCACTTAAGATTTATAAAAGAAACAAGTTTGCCTATGTGTTTATAACAGACTTATATTGTGAAGAGAATAATAAAGATGGTTTGATAAGTAGACATAATATGATGCTATGTGTGTTAGTATCTTGTAACGTTTGTATAGGTGAGTATCCTTGTTGTGCTTATGTTGTTTAAAGATAAGTTGTTATGTTAGTATACTATCACTCACCTCTTGAGATGATACCGGGTTAAGTCGCCTCCACGCGGGGTAGACTCAGTGATGCAGGACCGTGATTCGAGAATACCTCATGCGGGTCCAGGGGCCTATGCGGAGCTACGAGAGTTCCGTGTTAGTATGCGGGGTTATACCTCATGCGGTCTATGTGCCATGCGACAACGAGTCGGGGCGATGCCGAGGAGTAGCTACCCTCGATGCGGGGTTATACCTCATGCGGGCCCGTGAGTGGCCTACGCGACTCGAGTTCAGATTAGGCTTGAGAATGATGATATGGGCGAGTGGCCTGCTTTCGATCATTCGCAGCCTAGACAAGACCTATTACGATTACCTATTGTTGCTCTTGTTTGTGATGTGGCTACGCGGTTTCCTGGTTGTTTCACACATATTTGTAAACCGGTTTTAAAATGATATGTTTTCATTTAAGTATTTTACTGATTCGCATACTTAGTACTGTTGTACTAACCTCCTTCGGCTGCGTTCATGCCGCGGTAAGGGCAAGCAGTGCTAGATCCGCGTCCTTAGGATCTCTACGTTGGTGTCGGAACTCCATCTCTTCCGAGGCTCTACTTTTGGTATGATCTCCTGTTGTAGATAGTTTTGTCTGATGGTATGGCGGGCCCTGTCGCCATAGTTGTATATTTCCTTAAGTCTGTAGTCATGTTGTAATCGTGTCGGATGTAATCGCTAAACCATGATTATATATATGCCGAAAAGCGATGTTTTCTCACATAAAGCGTGTCTTATTTTATAAAGCGTTTCATGTCTTGCTTTATATTTCCGCGATTACTCGATGTATGACTACTGGGTGCCCGAAGGCACGATCACGCCCCGAACGGTCGTGACAAAAGTGGTATCGAGCGATTAATCCTCGGAAAGTGTCTGACCGTATCTAGTAGTTCTTGATTATCGGTGTGTTGTGCACCACACCAATAATCGTGAGGCTATAGGATATTTAGGATTGGTTTCCATTCTTCTCATTACGAGATCGTGCTTTAGAGGCGTGTTATAGGTTGGACCTCTAACGTATTCCTTTCTATGATTATGCCTCCACGTAAGGCAACCCGCCCGAGGCGGCAAGGCGAGGAGGCGCTAGCAGACACCCAGAGTCACGAGGGCTCGGGCCCGGTCTATACGAGGCAGCGAGTTCTATGGCGCCGCCACTCAAAGAGACCACAGTACCCACACCTCCCGTCCCACACCGCGGGCGAGGAGTTAGGGTCTGAGAGATGGCCCACTTTGGCTAAAGTCAGGCCCGTCTGAGGAGAGGCCGACGCGGCAGTTCAGCTCAGCTCCACCGTGCCGTTGTTCACCCGAGGCGAGAGTTTGAGGCTACGAGACTTCGAGTCAGAGCACGGAGTTTTATGGGTCGAGGCGGAGGATGATCCGCAGGAGTTCATCCGTCGGCCAGAGGATTTTGAGAGTGATCGGGCGTCGAGACCGAGTCCGTGATCTTTGGTTCACATAGGTTGCGTGATACCGCGATCGATTGGTTTGATTCATGGGAGTTATCCGGGAGAGCACGCGTCCCAACTACTGGGATGAGTTCTCGAGGCTTTCCTCACTCACTTCGCCTCCACAGATGGCGAGGGCGCGGTGATAGATTTTTCTGCTGAGGCGAGAGGACGCCTTGTCGTGAGTACAATGTCGAGTTTGATTCATTGGCTCGATATGTCCCAAAGATTGTAGCGATATGGAGGATAGGGTGCAGTTATGTCACCGGCTGACGACTATATGGCCGAGTCATGTGCGGGGTTTCTCTCGGCCGGTATGGACATTACCCGCACGCAGCTCACGCCCTTGGATGCGGCGAGCGCAGAGGTCGGCGAGCGATGACAAGAGCAGGAAGGCCGGGGCGGAGGGTCTTCTCGTGGTTATCGTGGGCGGCCTCGGCTAGCCTAGATCTGGGTCGCACCACGCCACTCGTGAGCACTCTGCACCGCCCTCAAGACCCGAGTTTTCGAGGGCGCACGGCCCTGTGGCTTGAGCGTCGAGTAGCGAGAATCGCCGATCGACCACCCGGTGTGGCCGTCGCGTGGATCCCATTACGGAAGTGTGGTACTACTTTTGGAGCTTATTCTGATTGGGCCAGCAGGTCACTGCGAGATTGTCCGGCCGGGGCGTGGTGGTAGGCTCACCTTTCAGTTCTGTTGCCGCCATCATCTCCTACGATTACTCGCCGGGCGGGGTTCACATGGGTCACAGGTCAAGGCGCAGGTCGTGGCTCGTCCCGATTCTAGCGGTCCTCGAACCGCATCTATGCTTTGTCCGTAAGCGGATCGGAGGCCTCACTGATGTCGCCACGGTACCTTATCGGTTCTGGGTTGGATGTTTATGCCTTGATAGATCCGGTTCTACTCTGTCCCATATATCTCCCTTGTTGCTAGTAGGATAGGGATAGAGCACGAGTCCATAGACCCTTTCGAGGTAGCTACGCGATGGGTGATTCGGTGGTAGCTCGGCGTATATAGGGCTTGTCTGTGACCATTTACGTCGTCGACCGCCGACTTGATAGAGTTGGAGATGATTGACCGGCGTGATTATGGGGATGGATTGGCTAGCTTCATGCTATGCCAATGTAGCTGCAGAGAGAGTAATGCGGTTCCAGTTTCACGAGCCGGTTGTTGAGTGGGAGGAGCACCGGTATCGCCGAGTGGTAGGTTTATTTCCTACCTCAAGGCTAGGAAGATGGTGCGAAGGGTATATCTACCATCTAGTTCGAGTGTTTGATCACGAGGCTGCGGTGCATTTTTGATCGGTTCCGTAGTCACGAGTTCCCGACGTGTTCCCGGATGACCTCGGGTATCCTCACGAGAGGAGATTGAGTTTTGTATTGACATATTGCGATACTCACTATTTCCATTCCGCCATACGAATGGCACCGCCGAGTTGAGAGAGTGAAGGACCACCGAGGGATTTCTTGGAGAAGAGGCTTCATTAGGCCCGATGTTTCCCAGCGCCGGTATTGTTCGTGAAGAAGAAGGGCGACGCAGCGCGCATGTGTGTTGATTACGGTGAACAAGGTGACCATTAAACAGATACCCTTCCCGGATTGATGATTTGTTCGACCCATTGCGAGCGCGAGATGTTTCTCCAAGATTGATCTGCGTCGCTATCATCGAGTTCGTGTCGAGAGGTGGATGTCCCTAGGATCGCATTCGGACCCGACGCATTATGAGTTCGTGGTCATGTCTTTGGGTTGACGATGCTCGGCGGTATTCATGGATTTGATGAACCGAGTGTTCAAACCATTTTGGACACGTTTGTGATAGTGTTCATTGATGATATCTTGGTTTATTCTCGCCAGAGCGAGGCATGCGAGCATTTGAGGATCTTGTGATTCTCGAGACCGGCGGTTAGCGATATGCGCCAAGTTTTCCAAATGTGAGTTTTGGTTGACTTGATGGCGTTTGGGCATATTGCCGGTGATGGCATTCGAGTTGATACGCCAAGATCGGCGCGAGGACTTGCCTAGACCTACTACTCAACGAGAGGTTCGCGATTTACGGGCCTTGCGAGATATTATCGGGTTCGTAGAGAGAAGTTTGCTTCTATCTACGCACCATTGACTAGGCCGACTCGAGGCGCCAAGTTCGATGGTGATGCTTGTGGCGGGGTTTCGATTCTTGAAAAGAGAGACCGACGACCGCCCGTTCTTACTCTTCGGAGGGTCGGATGGTTATGTCGTGTGTATTGTGATCGTCGAGCATCGGGTTGGGATGTGTGTTGATGCAGCATGGCGGGGTTATAGCATATGCATCCCGACGGTGAGGAAACACGAGAGGAACTACCCCACCCATGATTTGGAGTCGTAGTGATTCACGCTTTGAAGATCTGGAGGCACTATTTGTATGGGTTCACGTGGATATTTATACGCACCACAAGAGCCTCAAAGATATCTTGACGCAGGAGTGAACTTACGGCGAGGCGGTGGTTAGAGTTGCTTAAGGATTACGATGTTGATATCTGTACCACCCGGGAAGGCCAATGTTGTGGCGTATGCTCTTAGTCGTAGGTCGATGGGAGCCTATCGGATGTCGCGGCTAGAGGAGGGACATGGTTCGTGATTTGCATCGGTTAGCGAGCCTTGTGTCCGTTTGATTGATTACGATAGCATTGGGGTTAGAGTTCGTGAGGTTGCCGAAGTCTTCCATCGTCGCGAGGTGAAGAGGCTTGATTCGAGATCGGCTTTGATTCGATATCGTGATCTGACTCTTCGTGAGGCAAGGGTCCTGAGGTAGCACCTGATGGGGTGCTAAGGTTTGAGGCGCATGTGTGTTCCGGATGTTTGAGACTTGGCGGAGTTCTTGGGGAAGCACAGTAGCGTTACTCTATCCATCCGGGTCGACCAAGATGTACCACGACCTTAGATCCGTATTGGTGGGATGGCTTGAAGAGGACGTTGCGAGTTCGTAGCTCGGTGCCCGTGTTGTCGGCAGTGAAGGTAGAGCACGAGGCACGGTGGTTTATTCTGCGATAGAGATCCCGACCGGAAGTGGGAGGTAATCAACATGGACTTCATCACGGGATTACCTCGCACTCGGAGGAGACATGATTCTATATGGGTTATCGTCGACAGTGGACGAAATCAGCCCACTTTCTTCCGTCAGACGACTTTTCTGAGGATTATGCGGACTTTACATCCGAGAGATCGTCGATGCATGGAGTCCCTACCGATCATATCGAGCAGGAGCCCGCCACGCTAACTTCGAGGTCCTTCCAGGGGTTTAGGACGCGGTGAGCACGAATCGCATTTCATCCACGCATGACGGACAGCAGAGCGCACTATCCGACTCGAGGATATCTGCGAGCTGTGTTATTGACTTGATGGTAGTTGGGAGGATCATTTGCCTCTAGTTGAGTTCGCGTATAATAATAGCTACCACTCCAAAGATTCGATGGCGCCTTATGAGGCCTTGTATGGGAGGAAGTGCAGATCGCCTATAGGTTGGTTCGATGTGGCGGCGGCGCTAGTGGGACCAGATTTGGTACAAAGCAGTGATGGATAAGGTGAAGCTTATCCGAGGCTATTATCGACTGAGTCGGAAGTCGTATGCAGATCATCGTCGTCATCTTGAGTTCGAGTTCATGATTGGGTTTTCCTAGGTGTCACCCATGAAGGGTGTGATGAGATTCGGGAAGAAGGGAAACTCACCAGGTACATTGGGCCGTTTGATTGTCCGCGAGGTAAGGTTGCCTATGAGTTGAATCTGCCGTCCGATCCGGAGGCGACATCCGGTTTTCACGTATCTATCTTTGAGAGATGTATCGGATCCATCTAGTGGTACACCCGATTGGCGATGTCCAGTGTGACCGAGGGGTTATCGTATGAGGAGATTCCCATAGCGATAGTCGATCGTCGTTAGCGTCTGCGACCAAGGGCGTGGCTTCCACAAAGTCTTGTGGCGAACGAGCTCGAGGAGGAGATGGCGTGGGAAGCCGGGAGGACATGAGGCGGAAGTATCCTCACCTATTCCCCACACCTCCAGGTAAAGTCACTTTCCTACTTGAAAATTTTCGTTATCGTTTCTGCCTAAGTGGTGCTCTGTGGCCGTGTGTGGCATTTACAACTGTTTAAGCTTCGTCGATAACTGTCTTGGGAAGGAACATTCGGGACGAATGTTTCTAAGGGGAGAATGTTATACCGTATTTCCAGTATGTACGTGAGGGAATACGTGAAAAGTCTAGCCTTAAAGATAAGCCTTGGGCGTTTTTATTTGTACACAACTCACTAAAAGAATCGTTTTCCGACGAAACGTTTCCACACTTTCGTAGGATAAATTCCGCTATGCCATTTCTAATTTTTGCGGATTTTTAGAGGCGAAACATTTTGGACCAGCGGGAGGCGACACTTGTCACCTCCGATTGATGGACTTGAAATCGTCCATTTGGACGATTTGGACTAGGAGCACGTTTTTGTGCCTTGTGCACAAGTCGAGGAGTTGGTAGGATTTTTGTGTATAGTTAATCCTCACCCTACACTTGCCTTGCACTTGTCTAAATCTTGGCCATTGGTTGGCCACTTCTTGACCTATAAATACCCCCCTTAAGATGAAGAGTTCTTCATCCACAAATTACTTTCCAAGTCTTGAAAATCCTCCCTTCTCCCTTGTTAGCCATTTCGTCCAAGCCCTCTTCCCCCTCTAGCCTAAGTGGCCTTGGCGAATACCCCTAGCCTAGCCAAAAATCTACCCCCCCTCCCTTGGTAGAAAAGTTACCTTCTTGTATCGTTATAATGCCCAAAATACCCTAGCCCAAATACCTTAGTACTTAGTAGAAGTTGTGAAGAATTTCTAGGGTTCTTGAGCATACAACTTAGAGCAAAACCTTGCTCAGCGCGACTTTTCTAGGATATTATTGGGCTTACCGAGGTAATAATCCTAACCCTCTTTGTATTAGAGAATGCATCTGTAGAAGTATAAGAATAAGTATTAATCACTTAGAAGAATATCACGAATAGAATTGAACTTACCACAGTGAAGGGTTTAAAGAAGAATAATCAAACTATACTTACATAGAATGTTTTCACATGAGACTTATATAGCTCACCGGGTAGGGAAGTCTGCCCGACTTACCGTAGAATTATGAACCCTCTGTTTAGAATGACCTTGAGTAGTCTTTAATAGATATCTGTGACTATTATAGTGACTCTGTGCGACATATTGACTTGGGTGGTTTTATTTGAGAAGGTATGTGATTCTTCCTAAAGCATGATATTTTACAATATAACTACGGCAATGCCTCACGCTTAAGCTGAATAATACTTACGGCAATGCCTCACGCTTAAGCTGAATAATACTTACAGAATGCCTCACGGCTTAAGCCTGAATAATAAAGAACTGAAAACATTTCAAAAGACTACTGAATCATATTAACAGAAGAGAACTAATTGGTTTTTAAAACAGAAGCTTAAGAGTTATACTAGCTTTATGGGAAGTAAGTATAACCACATAAGATTTATAAAAGAAACAGGTTTGCTATGTGTTTATATGGACTTATATTGTGAAGAGAATAATAAAGATGGTTTGATAAGTAGACATAATATGATGCTATGTGTGTTAGTATCTTGTAACGTTTGTATAGGTGAGTATCCTTGTTGTGCTTATGTTGTTTAAAGATAAGTTGTTATGTTAGTATACTATCACTCACCTCTTGAGATGATACCGGGGGTTAAGCTGCCCTCCGATGCTGGGTAGACTCGGTGATGCAGGACCGTGATTCGAGAATACCTCATGCGGTCCAGGGGCCTATGCGAGCTACGAGAGTTCGAGTTAGTATGCGGGGTTATACCTCACGCGGTCATGTGGCCATGCGACAACGAGTCGGGGCGATGCCGAGGAGTAGCTACCTCGATGCGGGTTATACCTCATGCGGGCCCATGTGAGTGGCCTATGCGGACTCGAGTCGAGATTAGGCTTGCGGAATGATGATATGGGCGAGTGGCCTGTTTCGATCATTCGCGGCCTAGACAAGACCTATTACGATTACTATTGTTGCTCTTGTTTGTGATGTGCACTACGTGCGTTTCCTGGTTGTTTCACACATATTTGTAAACTGGTTTTAAAATGATATGTTTTCATTTAAGTATTTCTGATTTCGCATACTTAGTACTGTTGTATCGACCTCCTTGGGGGCTGCTCATGCCGCAGGTAAGGGCAGCAGTGCTAGATCCGCGTCCTTAGGATCTCTACGTTGGTGTCGGGAGCTCCATCTCTTAGGAGGCTCTACTTTTGGTATGATCTCCTGTTGTAGATAGTTTTGTGATCGGGTATGGCGGCCCCTGTCCCGCCATAGTTGTATATTTCCTTAGAGGTGCGTAGAGTCATGTTATGCGTGTCGGATGTAATCGCTAAACCATGATTATATATACTTAGAAAGGCGATGTTTTCTCACATAAATTGTGTCTTATTTTATAAACTGTTTCATGTCTTGCTTTATATTTCCGCTGATTACTCTGATGTATGACTACTTGGGTGCCCCGGTAAGGCACCAGTCACGGGCCCCGGAACGGGTCGTGACAAAATGTGGCGTGTTTGGTTATTGAATTCGGCCTTGAAAAAGGTGGCAAAGTATGTAGAAACAAAGGAAGTGTTGTCCGATTTTCCGTAGAATTTAGTGACTTTGCACTTGGAATATTCTACGTTTGAAGTAAGAAGTTAATAGACGTATTATGGTCATTATAGGTTGACACACTACGTACGACGAATTGGACTTAGCAAGTGGATTAAACCGAAGAGGTATGTGGAACTTTCTTATCTCTTGAGCATGAATAAGTTGTAAATGTATAGTACGGTAGACGTACAAGTTTTTGATAATCTAGGTCCATTTGATATCCTTGGCTTATTTTAAGAATGTCCAAGTTGATTGAGTTAGGGAATTAACTCACTTGTTTAAATATTAAGGATATCTTGGTTTTCAAAAGTTAAGAGACTTTAAGTATGTTGAAAGTATTATTGATACTTATTTTGTTGGAAAGTTTAAGTCTCTTGGTTATAAAGAAGTATGTAAGTTGCTAATGTATAAAGCTAGTATAACGGCTTTATGGAAGTTGGTTATAATAGCTTTATG
The DNA here is from genome assembly GCA_029844215.1 of Przewalskia tangutica. NCBI lineage: Eukaryota > Viridiplantae > Streptophyta > Magnoliopsida > Solanales > Solanaceae > Przewalskia > Przewalskia tangutica. Next base: position 10,378,010 of record CM056740.1, on the reverse strand, counting down.
GGAAGTTAAAAAGAGTGGTTTACTCTAAGTAATCTAAGTATGTTAAATGACTTGAAATAACGAAAGGCAAATTGATTTAAAGGCATCAATTGCTTAAGGTTTTAAAAGAAAGAAGTCACTTGATTTAGAAGCCCGAAAATGTACTTTTCTAAAAAGGTATTGTGACTTGTCTTAAAATGTAGTTATGACTTGATACTACAGTTATTAGTATCTTGGAAGTTTATATGAAAATGAGTCATTTTAAAAGAATAGAAGTACGTAGTACTTTGGGTTAAACTCCCGGATTTATAATGACATGTTAGTGCCTTAAGTAAACTAAAATGAGAGTGTATATGAATAAGACTAATAAGAAGTTAGGGGGATTTCTTAACTTGGTTACTTATTGTATGATAAGCCGGTAGTGCTTATGTTATCTATGATGGCCAGTTGAGATAGGGTAAGAGTATATCTGAGGGGTAAATCCCCAAGATCGTTATACCACCTTCTTCAGGGTAAGAGTATATCTGAGGGGTAAATCCCCAAGATCGTTATACCACCTTCTTCAGGGTAAGAGTATATCTGAGGGGTAAATCCCCAAGATCGTTATACCACCTGCTTCAGGGTAAGAGTATAAATGAGGGGTAAATCCCCAAGATCGTTATACCACCTGTTTCCGTGGATTTGCGGGTGGTCCTGCTTTGATCGCGAGCTTCCTATTTTTATGATGTAAGTATACTTTTGATTACTCTAATTGTTAGTAAGGCCGTAATCGTTAATTGAGTTATCATCCCCATCTCGATTTTATTATAGACTTATGATTTCATTCTGATGCTTTCGATTTCACATATTTGGTACATGTTATGCTTGACCTCCTTGGGCCTGCGTTACTTGCAGTGAAGTGCAGATTCTTGATCCTCGCTCTTAGGATCACTGTTCAGCTGTTGAGAAGCTCCTTTATTTCGGAGGTTTATCCCTGGTATTGTCGGTTGTTGTACATTCAGGGGTATGGAGGGGCCCTGTCCCGCCAGAGTTGTTATTCTTAGAGGTATGTAGTCACATTGTGGTTTGGGTTGTAAAGAAAAAAAATGTACTGTTTTATTTGTATAGTTTACGGAAGGTGGCCTTATCGGCTAGCCTGTTGTTATTTTATGTTTGAGCATTTTATCAGTTGTGTATGTTCCGCTGCTATTCTCTGATGTATACCGAAAGGGGTGCCCAGGTAGGGCACCAGTCGCGGGCCCGGGGTCGGGTCGTGACAAAACATGACCTAAAAATCAGTAGTCAAATGGCCAACAAATCAGTAGCAACATAGCAAAATCAGTCCGCCAAAATCAATAACTATCAAGAGCAGTGATAAACATGGTCGCGGTCGACGCAATATCGCCGAAAAAACACAAAATCAGTAGATTAATGACGAAATCAATGGATCTGATTCGCCGAAAAAACAACAAGGCTAAATATAATCACAATAGCAAAAATAACCAATAAGAGAACAATCTTAGTCCAACAAACACAAAATATGCCGAAATAGAAAGATAACAATACAGCGTCGCCGGAGTTTTAGTACTCCGGCAAGGTATCGAAAAATGCAAAAAATCAGTCCAATAATCATCCACAAGGTAAAGGGCAGGGTGTCGACGTCGCCTTGTCGGCAAGATGCCTGAGTGACGCCGCCATAGTGTAATAGTGTTCGACGGTGAGCAGGGGGCAGTGGGGAAGACAGTTGAAGGGTTAAGTATAGAGAAGAGAGCGTTGGCTGAGGGTTTTTTAGAGGAATGGGTGTGCAGTGGTGTGACAGTAGGCGGCTGCTGGTGTTTAGAGGGGGTTCGCCGGATCTGGGGAATGGGCGGCGGCGATGGGCAGTGGGTGGAGGTGAGTTGGGGACAAGGGAGATGAAGAGTTAAGGGGGTAGACGGCTGAGGGTAGGAGTTCGCCGGAGATGGAACTCCGGCGAAGGGCGGCGGGAGAGTGTGAGGGAGAGAAAAAATCCGCAGGGGGATTTTTAGGGTTCTTCTTGGGTCTTGAAATTTGGGTAATAGGGGGCGGCTGGGGGGTTATCCTAAGGGAGGGGAATGTAGGTTTTTATTTATAGGGAGTATTTAGGTTTAGGGTTTTGGGTATTGGGTATTGGGTATTGGGTATTGGAGGGAAAAGATGAAAAGTGTATTGGGCCTCATTTTGTGTCTCAGTTTGGGCTTTGGTTTTCGGCGGATTGGACTGATTCAGATTGTGCCTCGGACTGGACTGGTTTGATGAAATGCAAAACGAGTTAATTATTAAAAAGAAAAATTATTTAAAAAGATGCAAAATTATTAAAATGCTAATGCCGATGCAATAATAATAAAATACAATATTTAGCAAATATTAATGTCTGATTAAAAGTAAAGACGGGATGTCAGTTAATTATTTAAAGAGATGCAAAATTAGTAAAATAAATGATCGCGCAACAATAATAACATAATATTTGACAATGTTTAATACCTAATTAAAGTAAAAACATGATGCCAATTTACAAAATAAAACAACATAGAATGTTAGGTAAACAATATACAAAAATGCCAAAAATGGTGATTGAAATGTTGTGTCCTAAAATGCTTAAAATTGCAAGAAATGACTAAAAGATGGGTCAAAATTGGGTGTCAACAGTTCTCGATACTGGGGAGTACGTATCGAAGTAGTCAAGACCTTCAGTTTGTCGGTAACCCTTGGCTACAAACTTAGCCTTGTACCTGTCTATAGATCCATCAGCTTTATACTTGCATTTAAGTACCCACTTACAACCTAGTGGTTTATTTCCTGGAGGAAGATCAACCAACACCCATGTGTGATTTTGCATGATGAACTCTATCTCACTTTTCATAGCTTCTTTCCAGAGCGATGCTTCTGGAGTTGACAATGCCTCTTCAATTGTCTGTGGTTCATTCTCAACCAAGTAAGCTAGAAAGTCCGGACCAAAAATTTCTCTTTCCTGGCCCTTTTGCTTCGCCTAGGTTCTGTTTCAGGATCAGTTGGATTCTCATCCACATCTGCATCCATTTGGTCAGATTCGTCAAATCCCGGGGAATCATGACTCCTTTTGCGCGAGGCGTCTTCATTTTCCTTCTAAGGAAAGATTGTCTCAATGAATTCAGCATTCCTTGACTCTATGATTGTACTCCCGTGAATATCTGGTATATTTGACTTATGTACCAGAAAGCGATAAGCACTACTATTATTTGTGTATCCGATAAAGATGCAATCTACAGTCTTAGGTCCTATCTTGACCTGTTTTGACTTAGGTACCTCGACCTTGGCCTAACAACCCTATACTCTTAGGTAGTTATAAGAGGGCGTCTTTCCTTTCCATAGTTCATATGGAGTTTTCTCCTTGCTTCTGTGAGGAACTCTATTGAGTATCATATTGGCAGTAAGAACTGCCTCTCCCCACATATTTTGCGCAAGGCCTAAATTGATGTTACACCTCATAAGTTTAAGGTAATAATTAAGAACGTCATTAAGGAAGTAAGATTCGAATATTGGATATAAAGTATATTTACATATATTAATACGGGAATTTATATACAAAAGGATGTGATTCCGGAATTTTTTTGGTTATAACGCGTGTGACGTTGGAAACTTATAATAATAGTTGTATATTTCCGTAATGGACTAGTGTCGTATTATAGGTTATGACAACGAGGATACTAGGTCTTATGGAATTTTTAAGATTTAAGAGAATTGGGACATAAGATTAGTTAATGGTGAGAAGTGGTCTAAAGTGCAAAAACAATTTTTTCAGATTTTTAAACATAGAGAAACCCCTTCATCTTCTCACTTCACGTTCTCATTTCAAGAAGACTTTTCTCTCCTTCTTCTCTCCCAAACCAGCCGAAAATCCCTCAATTCCATAGCCAATATTGAAGTTTTAAATTCTTCTTCCTAGACTAAGTTCTTCAACAAGTTTAAAGCCAAATTTAGCACCAAAATAGTGGGCATTTCGACACCACTGCTGGACGAAAAACACTGCCCAGAAATTCCAGTTTATGAGATGAATTTTCGGAAGAAAAACATGTAAAGATGATGGATTAAACTTGTACAATACATGCATGCAATTATAAGTTGAATAAATTGTCAAGAATGTTGCAAAATGGGGCAGTGTTGGACCGTGATTGGGGACTGTTTTGGGCTTCGTTTAAGGTAAAAATTCTCTTTTTCATTGAGTATTTGGAAGATTAATTGATGTTGTGGTTAAGGGGTAAACTCATGTTAAAGAAGAATATCAAATAAGAGAATGCATGTGACAAAAACGTTGTGGTAGCCGATTTTGAGATAGTTATGTATACTTTGGATTTGATTATTATGTTGTTAATTTTGTCACTAATTGCATGTTATAAATGAAGGAAATCTTGATGTTTAAGTTGTATTGTTAATATGAATTGTTGAAACATGAATCGGATTTTAGGAAGTTAAAGAAAAAGTGTTGATAAGGTGGTTGTTGGCCGAAAACTTGCATAGAATTATTGGATATTGTTGTGAGGTATTAATGTCTCTTTTAACGTGATTTAAAGGATGGATTAACATAAGAAATAAGTGTATAAATCCCCGTGGTTGTTGTAGTTGTTGTCTTCCATAAACAAAAAGGAAATGAATGTATTATGATGACGTTTATAGAGTATTTGAGATTGTTATGATTATATCTTTAAGTTGCATCTGGTTATTGGTGTTGTTGGCTTTATTTGTAAGTTGTGGATGCGCACATAAATAGGGAAAGTGCTACCCAAACTTTATAGAAAAGAAAGTGAGTTACCATTCAATTATTACGAATGCTAGTAATCATAAGTTTAATGTATATGTTACTACTATTATAGGTTGAAGTGCTAGTCAAGGCGTATTTAGATTCTTGATTTGGTTAGTTCATCAATAAGGTATGTGAACTTCTCCTTCTTTCTTTTGGCATGATTTATATAAATAAACGTACGGCGGACGTACGTGATTTCTATACAATCTAATTCCTAAAGATATTTATTATGAAATGTGCCTTTGATGTTTATAGTGAAAGTTCATTTTAATGATTTTTATTAAGAGTCAAATGATGATTTAAATTGCATATGGTTGTTCATGAGATCTACTCGTGCAAGTGTTATTATTCCACCTCACCGCGTCCTGGGCCTGACAGATTCGTGCACAGATTTCATATACATTTCACCGTGTCCCTCACTAGAGGGTCGGACATTCTAATATATATATATGATGATTCCATGGACAGGTATCCATGATGCGGGTATAGATACCCATGATAGTATATGATGATTCCATGGACATGCATCCATGATGCGGGTATAGATACCCAGGCCAGTATATTTCACCGTGTCCCTCACCAGAGGACCGGACAGCTTATTTATATATGATGATTATACGGATAAGCATTCATGATTTCTTTTGTATATGACTCTCATTTTTATAAGGCACAGTTGACTCTCATTTGTATATATGACACAGTTGGATTTGGTATTTGATTATCATACTTGTCTCATGTTATCTTTTTGCCAGTTATGATTATTTGTTGGTGCTTTATGTTTCATATAATTGGTACATTATTTCGTACTGACCCCCTTTCCCCGGGGGGCTGCGTTTCATACCCGCAGGTATAGGTACTCAGTTTGGTGATCCACTAGTCTAGGGTTTCTACTCAGTTGTTTGGGAGAGCTCCGTTGATTCGGAGCTTAGTCAGTTTGATACATATCTTTAATCTTAGACCTATACTTATTTAGGGGTGCTGCGGGGCCCTGTCCTGCCATATTTCATTATTCTTCTCATAGAGGTCTGTAGACAGTTGTGGGTTGTACGTATCTGGATTTGTAAACCTATTTTGGTCACCTGTGTTATTGTATTCCGTTTTTGGGATGTTCCCGCATATAAGTGATACTATATGGTGGCAACCATGTCGGCTTGCCTATTTTATTGTGTTGGCTAGTTGTGACTCCCAGGAGGCAGGTTTATTCGTGTGTAAAGGCAGCTTTGTCGGCTTGCCTATTTTGGTTTATATATGACGTCATGAGTCAGCAGTTATTTTCACAAGGTTTTATGTTATTCTTGGCGTCAGTTGGATTATTTCTGACAGATGGGTATAAGGGAGCCCATTTAGGGCCCCGGGTCGCGGCCCGTCGGGTTGGCTCATGACAAAAGTGGTATCAGAGCATTTAGTCCTCAGAATGTCTACAGACCGTGTCTAGTAGAGTCTTGATTATCGGTTTGTTGTGCACCACATCTATAATCAGGAGGCTGGCGGACATTTACTATTGGTTTCTATCCTTTCATCTCTTAGATCGTGCAATGGAGCTACAGTGGGGGATACTAGCCGGGTTCAGAGAGTTACCAGGTCCCGTACTCAGTCTATGCAGGATATTGTACCCCCACTCGACGAGCTCTGCTACGTCGCCACCTCCAGGCCCGAGGCGGCAAGATCACGATTCCGAGACCCGACTGAGTCTCGGCTCGCCGGCACGCAGGAGGCGAGCCATGAGATGTGGTTGATCTTGACTAGGCTAGTGGCGGGGCAGACTCGTCCGCATGAGTTTATTCGGCATATACAGGCATGAGTACAGGGGGTAGAGGACCGACGCAAAGACCAGCGTAAGAAGGCTAGATCGGCTGGTTATTTTGGTGAGTTTCGAGGCGAGCAGCCTCATCAGCAGGTTAGATATTCATCCCAGCCTACACAGAATGCACCCCTAGAGTTCAAAGGTTGGAGATTGGACCGCACAAGGTATTCGGAGCAGTCGAGCTCGGGGCTTGAGTTTCGAGAGGAGCGGGGTTCTTTCGATCGGGGCCACTTTGGCCTCAGTGTTCTCAGTGTGGTAGGCATCATTCTGGGAAATGTCGTTTTACTACAGGTGGTTGTTATTATTGCGACCGTCGGGGCCATGTGATGAGAGAATGTCCTTATAGAAGGGGCACTGGTGGTGTGGCTCGGCCTGCTGGGTCAGTGGCTAGCAGGCAGGATCAGGAAGCATCATCGAATGTGGTTACAGGTATATTTTTTATCTTTTCGAGATGTATATGCATTGATAGATCCAGATTCCACCCTAACGCATATATTCCCCCTTGTTGCTAGTAGAATCGAAATAGAATCTGAGTTGATAGAACCATTTGAGGTAGGAAACTGTAAAAGAATATTATTCCCATGAAAGAATAAGAAGAGATTATTACTTCTTGAACAATAAGATTGATATAAATAAATGAAAGTGCCTTTTATTTTTTGACCGAGTTCTGGGAAGTATTGACATAGAGATTATTTGAGTTCTTTCGCAAATGACTTAGAACTTGGAAATGATGAGCATCTTATTAGTGTACAGTTGTGTCGACCATTTAAAATATCGTAAAGAGTAGTGTTCAGCGCAAAAAGGGAAAAAGCTCATTATGCATCTCTTAACTTGTATAGTGAGTGATCTTTTAGTACTAATCTTACTGAGCATCCAAATGGAGGAATATGGTTATTGTGGAAGCCTCACCTCTATGAGGTAGGTATTAAAAATTGTACAGAATAATTGATACACTGCGAGGTAACACATAGGGGTACAAAGAAAGGTTTTCATATGACCTTGGTGTGTGCATTCAATGATGTGGCTCGTAAAAGTGAACTGTGGATAGATATTAGAAGGTTACGTGGCCAGGTACAAAGTTCATAGGCAATAATGAGTGATTTCAACTGGGTATTAAGGAGAAATGAAAGAGTGAAGTGTCATGTTGCTATGACTGGGATAGGAGATTTTAAACAGTATATAGTAGAATGTGATTTGACATAACTAAGATTATCTGGGGCATACTATACATGGTAGTGTGCTAAAAGGGGTTTATAGCAGTACTTACTACTCAGAAATGGGTTGCTGATATACATGCTTTTAAAGTGCATTTCATGAAACCAGGTCAATATGAACATTCTCTTGGGTTAATTAGGTGGGAAGTAGGCATAAAGACTCAGTACAAGTTCAGATACTTTAATATGTGAAGGCTGGATCCTGAATTTCTACAGACAGTAATAGAAGGGTAGAAAACAGATAAGAGAGGTACAAAGATATAGATGAATTCAACAAAGTGATAATAGATATTCAGTGTGATGTAGCCAAGTGACAAATGTTGATGCAGCCAAAGATACAACTGAGTTAGTAAGTCCAACAAGAGGATAGAACAAATGCCACTTGAGGAAACAAATGGTAATAATGAGAATAAGGAGGAACAAAGAGATATTGGGGAAGAATATGGTAATAAATAGAATAAGGAATACAACAATGGTAAGGTGGTAGAAGTAGAACAACTCATCGAGGACCCACAATTGATGGAAGAATCAAAAGCAACTCTTACTACTAAAGAATAGGTTGAATGAGCTTTTGTATCAGCAAAAGTTAATGAGGAGCGGAACGTTGACAAGAGTCAGGAGATGTGTACCAATGGTAACAACTCTAATAATAGTAACACTTAATATTAAAGGAAGATGGGATAATGATGTCTAATGTGGAGCAAAATATTACAGTGGAAGTGGATATGTCTATTCTAAATATTGATCAGCAGAGAAACGTAATTAGAGATAATATAAGGGGTGATCAACATGACAAACTTAAAGACTCAAGGGTGAAAGATTTACATGATTTAGGTAGATATACTATGATATATGCAAAGAGTGATGCATTGGAGAGGTTGTTCTCTGGGATAGTTTATACTGTATTGTTGACAATATGAGAGATCCTTGGCTAGTTGGTGGGAATTTCAATGTTATTATAAATGAAAATGAGACAATAGGCGATCTTCCTATATATCCTGCAGAGTATGAGGATTTTTTTTTTTTTTGCAGTTTGTACTAACTCATGTGAATTGTTTGGAATTGAATTTAAAGGGAGTCCTTTTACATGATGGAATGAAAGAGCTGATAATGACTATATTTTTAAGAGGCTCGATAGAATGTTGGCAAACAATTTTTTTTTAGATTGGTTTGGACAAATGAAGGTGGAACATTTAATAAGAACAAGTTTAGACCATGCCCCTTAGTTGTTAACTTATGGTGATCAATTTATGCATGTGAGTAAATCATTTAGATTCCTCAAGTTTTGGATAGAATATGAAGCATTCTTATAGGCGGTAAATCAAAACTGGCACACTGATTTTGATTAAGATGATTTCGTTTCTTTTAAACCGAAACTGAAGAATATCAAGACTGTCTTATTATTATGGAGTAAGGAAACTTTTGGAGATCATTCCAGAAGGTATTTGGGACGCAGGTGAGTCTTAGCACATCATTCCATCCTCGACGTACTATTCAAACACTAGAAGATATATTGAGGGCCTGTGTTGTTGACTTCAGAGGTTGTTGGGATGATCATTTACCAGTCATTGAGTTTGCTTATAACAATAGCTACCATTCTAGCATCCAGATGGCCCCGTATGAGGCCTTATATGAGAGGAAGTGCAGGTCACCGATTGGTTGGTTTGATGTAGGTGAGACTAAGTTGATCGGCCCAGACATGGTTCATCAAGCTGTTGATAAGGTGAAGCTCATCCATGAGAGATTATTAGCATCCCAGAGTCGACAAAAGTCATATGCAGATAATCGACGTCGACACTTGGAGTTCCAGGTTGATGATTGGGTATTCTTGAAGGTGTCACCCATGAAGGGTGTGATGTTGTTCGGTAAGAAAGGAAAGTTTAGCCCAAGATACATTGGGCCTTACTAGATCATTCGGAGGATAGGCAAGGTTGCCTATGAGTTGGATCTACCATCTGATTTGGAAGCGGTACACCCAGTCTTTCATGTATCTATGTTGCGTAAGTGTATTGGTGATCCTTCCAGAGTAGTCCCTATTGGTGATGTCCAGGTTACCGAGGAGTTGTCTTATGATGAGAGTCCCATAGCCATACTTGATCGCCATGTCAGGAGATTACGAATGAAGGATGTGGCTTCCGTCAAGGTATTGTGGCGAAATAACAATAGGGAGGAAATGACTTGGGAAGCAGAAAATGAAATGAACAAGAAGTATCCTCACTTGTTCTCTATGCTTCCAGGTAATTCAATTCGATCCCTTATTTTGATTATAGTAATTGATGAAGTGCATGTGTGTTATAATGTGGCCCTGTGAGGCATCTGTTGGTTTGCTGAATATAGGTGGATAGACATAGTTATAAAGGAGACTCTGCCGAAATTTCTTTTTCTAGCATGAGACCTATGATGAACATTCGAGGACGAATGTTTATAAGGGGTGAAGGATGTTAGACCTCATAAGTTTAAGACGATAATTAAGAATGTCATTACAGAAGTAAGATTCGAATATTGGATATAAAGTATACTTACATATGTTAATACAAAAATTTATATACAAAAGGATGTGATTCCGAATTTTTTTTTGTTATAATGCGTGTGACGTTGGAAACTTATAATGATAGTTGTTTATTCCCATAATAAACTAGTGTCGTATTATAAGTTATGACAACGAGGATACGAGGTCTTATAGAATTTTCAAGATTTAATAGAATTGGGACATAAGATTAGTTAATGGTGAGAAGTGGACTAAAGTGTAAAAATAATTTTTTCATATTTTTAAACTTAGAGAAACCCCTTCATCTTCTCACTTCAGATTCTCATTTCAAGAATACTTTTCTCTCCTCTTTCTCGCCCAAACCAACCGAAAATCCGTCAATTCCATAGCCAACATTGAAGTTTTTAATTCTTCTTCCTATACTAAGTTCTTCTACAAGTTTAAAGCCAAATTTAGCACCAAAACATTGGGCATTTCGACACCACTGCTGGCCGAAAACACTGCCCAGAAATTCCAGTTTTTGAGATGAATTTTTGAAAGAAAAACATGTAAGGATGATGGATTAAACTAGTACAATACATGCATGCAATTATAAGTTGAAGAAATTGTCAATAATGTTGCAAAACGGGGCAGTGTTGGATCGTGACTGATTGGGGACTGTTTTGGGCTTCGTTTAAGGTAAAAATTCTCCTTTTCATTGAGTATTTGGAAGATTAATTTGTGACGACCCGAACCCGGGCCCGTGACTGGTGCCTTACCCCGGGCACCCTAGTGATACAACATCAGAGAAAAACCAGCGGAACTAAAACTTAAACATATGATTAGACATGGATCAAGATAAAAGAAAATAGGCCAACCAAAACGGTTGTCTTTCAACATATATATATATATAGACATTTGAACAGTTACAATCCTTACAACCCCTTGCCACAGTTATCTGGACCTCTAAGATTTTTACAACAACTATGACGGGACGGGCCGCCATACCACGAATGTACAAGAACCTCTGACTGGGGTAACATACCAAAGATAAGCCTCGAAGGAACGGAGCTTCCAATCTGCTGAAATGTGATCCTAAGCGGGGATCGGCGGTAGATGTACCTACTGCGGCGTGAACGCGGCCCGAAGGAGGTCGATCAACAGTACAGTATGTGAAATCAGAAATCGTAAATGAAATCATAATAGTCTATATAAAGCGAGACATGTATGATAGCCAAACTACGATACACATATATGATTATATCAAGTCGAGTCTCACGCCTCCAAGTCATTACTCAAATATAATTATGGGTCTCACGCCCACAACATCAATCATGCGTGGAATACCTTCCTCACCGCTTCGTCATGATATGATAACACGAAGTACACTGAACACCAAGTCTACACGATGCCAAAGTCGTACTAACAATGCAATACAACCAAACCACGAAGGCGACACGGCAAGTACGAAGCCGACTACGGATACCAAGGCGGCCACGTGGTGGCCGGGCAAGTACGAGGGCTAACTACGGTACCAAGGTCAGATCACGAGACCGTCACTACACCGAGCGGCAAGTGCGAGGGCTAACTACAGTGTACGAAGGCCGAATCAGCCACGAGGCGGCAAGCACGAAAGCCACCACGGTACCAAGGCCGAGCGAAGAAACCTCGTGGAGAGCTAGTCCATGGAATAACACTATCAGCGAGGCGTGCGTGGAATTCTCCGTCACACGCAGACGTCCAAGTAAGTTCTCAACAAGTCAACCGCCTCCATCGAGAGACGCGGTAGTATAGAAACACAATTCTTGCACAACAAAGGCTATCACAACAAGCATAGGCAAGTTTCACAACAACAAGCATAGGCAAGTTATACACGACTCAAGGTACTTTCATTTTATGTCAAAGTCGGGTTTTAACCCTAAAGTACTACGACGTTAAATTCCTTTAAGAGATCCGTTCCTTTTATAAAAGTCACGATACCCTTAGTATAAAAATAGAGTGACTTACATCTTTTAAGTAAACCAAAACAACTTCCATACTTTCCTTTTAAACCAAATTAAAGCGATACCATGCCTTCTTTTGGACCAAAACACTTCTCTTTTAAAGTCAAGTTACCACATTAAAACCAATGATAAAACCCTTCTTTTTCTCATAAAGTCGTTATAACTAACTTCCCATAAAGTCATTATAACACTTTATGTTTTAAACCAATTTAAGACAAAACAATGCCTTTCTTTTCCCAAAGTTCGGTTTGCCTAATTTCAATTACTCAAGTCTCTTTATTTTAGAAAAGTTTCATAGTTCAATGTCTTAATCTCTTTTAAAACAATTGAGTAACATATGCCATATGTGTGGCGATCTTATTCTTGTTTATAACCATCTTATTAAAGCGACCATGATCTAGAAAATGTAATATCATTTTGTCTCATCTTAGCTTCATGCGGATGGAGGTTTCTCGGTTTTAATAATACTTCATTAGTCATTACATTTCACTTTATTATCATTGCGGTGGTTTGTCGATACTCATTACGATTCAAATCAAGAAACATTATTCCTTTTTTAAAAACCAAGTACTCATTACTCACGAATGAGGTTTCACACAAATTCATATTAATTTATTTAAGTCAAGTCTCTTATCTTTTAAGATCAAGTCTCTTAACTTTTAAAATCAATAAACCATTCATTTTACCTCCTTAAAACGTTATACCTAACTTCCCGTAAAGCTAGTATAACTCTTATGTTTTCAAAACCAAGTATTACTCTTCTTTCAAAAGGATTCTTAATTCTTTTGAAATACTTCAAGATTCTTATTATTAGGGCTTAAGTCAAAAGACATTGTCGTAACTACGTTCGATTAACACACGTCGTCAGTACTATATATATATATTATTGGGCTTAAGTCAAAAGACATTTGTCGTACAACTACGTTCGATTAACACACGACGTCACCGCAGTACTATATATATATATTCTTTTAAAATATCATGCTCAAGAGTATAGGAAGAATCACATACCTCGCGGCGATTATCGATTATAAGCAAAACGCGCTCCACGGCTATAACCCGCTAGCCTTGTCCACCTTCCAAGTAGCACATGCTACTCGCAGAACATTCAACCAATAAAGGTTATCGATCTCTGTAAATACTGATCCTATGTAAATCTGATTGAATCTTCTACTTAAATATTCTTACGATGTGATTTGATTCAAGTCTTTTACGTAATATCCTTCATTACAGTTCAATTCTCTTCTATGAATCTTATATTCATTTCTATACAACTACGATGTAATTCTCAATTACAATAGAAGGGCGATAGTATTTACCTCGATGAGCCCAAAATTATCCAAGTTTAATGTCGCTCCTGAGCAACGTTAAGCTCCTACTCCGTGCGCTCCAACCCGCTCCAAACAACCCTTAGAAGTTCTACACAACTTCTACTTAACACTTCAACCGACTATGAAGGTTTTCCTTAGGGTTTTGTTTAGTGGCTAAAGGAAAGTATAATAGTATTTCCGGGCTATACGTAGAGGTAACTTTTGGAAAGTACTACAAGGTATTTGGGCTAAAGTATTTGGGCATTATAACAATACTTGGAGAGTATTTCTATACCACAAAGGGGGGTATTATACGAAAACAACTAGGCTAGGGGGGGTGGTGTTCTCGGCGAGGCTTCTCAAAAGAGGGGGCTTTGACGAACTCAACTTACAAAGGGGAAGGGATTTTAAGACTTGGAAAATGATTTTAGGATGAAGAAGTTCATCAACTTAGAGGGGTATTTATAGGTCAAGCAATGGTCAACCAATGGCCAAGATCAAGCCAAGTGCCATGCAAGTGTAGGGCTAGGATTAAGCCAAGTGCACCTTATCCATCTACCACACCAACTTGCACAAAATATCCTACCTAACCCATGCTCCCTTTCGTCCATGCGCCCCAATTGCTTCGATGTGAGGGTGACACATGTCACCCTCCCGTTGGTCCAAAATGTTTCGTCTCTCGGAAAAATCCGCAAAAATTAGAAATGACATTGCCGGAATTTTCCCTTCGCAAGTCTTGTAAAACGTTTCGTCGAAAAACGATTCTTTTCGGCACTTGTGCCCAAATTTTCGAACCTTGCCAATCCTTAAGGCTTAAATTTTTATACGTACGCCCTCACGTACATACTCTGGAAATACGGGGTATAACATTCTCCCCTCCTTAGAAACATTCGTCCCGAATGTTCCTTCTCAAGACGGATAACGATAAAGTTCTTCTAACAAGTTGCCAACGCCACGCCTGGCCACAAAATAACACATGCGCGCAAATACTTAAATCCAGGCCAACGAGGAACCACCTCGATGATGCAAAACAATACCAACTCGCTCTTGGTCGAAGGGACACTCCTTCGCACATTCGTTTCTCAAAAATGATTACTTCCATCTTTCAAAGACAAGTTCACTTCCTTCCTTACTCGTCGTACTCTTCTCGAACACTCGAACTCTTCTTAGTACACGTACCACACTTCAGTCAACGCTTCTGTTCCCAAGACTTTGGAGTCACCACCTCCAAACTTGGTCATCTAACTAGCCTCAATCTCCCTTAAGGCCATTCCCGGCCTTCACGATCCGCTTCTGGTCGAACATATCCACGAACTCATACGATGGTCATCTAAACTTGGGCCTAGCACCCTCGTGACCCTACCACCTGGCGGGACCACCCAGAGCTGACCCTACCTCTAAACAGGCCACGGGTTGGCCCGCAACATGGCCCCAATCCGACCCACTTAACGCATCAAACTCTTGTTTCCCGATCCGGAACAATCTTACCTATACAGGTCATGAAAGCTACCACTTCCATTTTACACTACCCAAGGAATTTTCCCACAA
The DNA here is from genome assembly GCA_029844215.1 of Przewalskia tangutica. Lineage (NCBI taxonomy): Eukaryota > Viridiplantae > Streptophyta > Magnoliopsida > Solanales > Solanaceae > Przewalskia > Przewalskia tangutica. The sequence continues at coordinate 10,362,908 of CM056740.1, read as the reverse complement.
TTACTCCACGTATACTTATACATTCTGGCAAAGATCACCCACAAAAATCTTGTACTCAAGACGGCCTTACATCTAAGGTCTCAACCGTAATATTCTAAGGTTCATCATTTTCTCACCCCCAGGCTTACCCTTTTTCACTAACCAGGTTCTAAATCACATTTTAGCACAAAGCTATCTGAACATAACACTTAACATATTATCATAACATCAATACATACAAGTCTCTATAGGGTTAAGGATATACCTGAAAATAGGCGGTTCAAAGGACCGCTAAAACTGGGAACTTCCACCGCGACCTCTACCGTGGCCTGCCGGTGTATGAACATCCTGCCTAGCTATGGAAGGTGAAGAACCCAATCGCTCTAGTAGTCTGCTATCCTACCAGCGCTACCCTGTGGACGAGTCTCGCCGGATGGCCTGTTGGCGCAAGAATAACAATCTCCCAAGTCGATGCGACACTATCCCTTATGAAGTTTTCCACAACGGCCACACTGAGACAAAGGCGACCTCATCCGGCGAGCACTCTACTCCTCGAAAATCTGAAACACAGGAGCCCCGACCGCTCACGAATATCCGAAGGTCCCGGCTGTGGAGGACCATTGCATCGGCGGAGGTACATAACTAGTCTGCCTTGAGGTGGTCCGCCTCGAAAGTCACCAAAGGACCTGCATTACGGCCTCTTCTCGATCTTGGTCATTCCGTCGATTTCTCGCTCCTCACATCCAAGTGCATAAGCTGCGTGCGGGCAATGTCCATGCCCGGCTAAAGAGCTACACGAACAACTCTCGCTAGGTAATCATCGAGCCACGTAACATATCGGTGCACTCGATCCTCCATACTAGCTACTAACGCGGGACGTCGGGCGATGAGTCGAACTCCACATTGTACTCGAACCGCACGCGCGGATTCGCGCAACACCAAAAATCTGCCCGAGCCCTCCATCCGCGAGGCAAGAAATGTGCAAGAAATGCCCACGAGAACTTCGTCCCATACGGTGGAAGTGCATGCTCCCGGACGGCTCGCGAATCAAACGATCATTGCGGTATCACGCGATCGATGCGAACTCTAGGACCACCGACTCGGTCTCCGATGCCTTGATCACTCTACGATCCGTAGAATCGCCGGATGAACTCCTGCGGATCATCCTCGAGCCTCGACCCATAAAACTCGGCGGCTACATCTCGAGAAAATCCGTAGCCTCAAACTATCTCGATCTGGGTGAACGGCTGGTGCTACCGGGCTGCTGCGTCAACCTATACTCAAGTCGGCCACAACCACGCCATTAATCGGGCCCACTTTGTAACCCATCTCTCTCGCTCGGTGCGGGGTGGAGGCTCAGTCTTGTGGTCTCGTGAGGCTGCCGCTTTACTCGCAGACTCCTCTGCCGCCATGCCCTTCTCGGGCGGGGTTGCCTTACGCGGAGGCATAACTGGTAAAATCGAAGTACGTCAGAGGGGTCCAACTTATCACACAGCTCTAAGGCACGATCTCAGAATGAGAAGAATGGAAACCAATCCTAAATGTCCTGCGACCTCACGATTATAGATGTGGTGCGACACATCGATAATCAAGACTCTACTAGACACGGTGCGTCAGACACTTTCCGAGGACAAGCGCTCGATACCACTTTTGTCACGACCGAACCGGGCGTGGATCGTGCCTTACCGGGCACCCTAGTGATACAACATCGAGAAAAACCCGGAACTAAAACTTAAACATATGATTAGACATGGATCAAGATAAAAGAAAATAGGCCAACCAAAACGTTTGCCTTTCAACATATATATATATAGACATTTGAGCGATTCTGATCCTTACAACCCCGCCACGGTGCTACAGGACCTCTAAGATTTTTACAACAACTATGACGGACGGGGCCGCCATGTACCACGAATGTACAAGAACCTACGGACTCGTGGTAACATACCAAAGATAAGCCTCAGGAACGAAGCTTCCCAATACTGAAATGTGATCCTAAGCGGGGATCGGCGGTAGATGTACCTCTACTGCGGCATGAACGCGGCCAGAGGAGGTCGATAACAGTACAGTATGTGAAGCAGTAAATCGTAAATGAAATCATAATAGTCTATATAAAGCGGGAGACATGTATGATAACCAAACTACGATACACATATATGATTATATCAAGTCGGTCTCACGCCTCCAAGTCATTACTCAAATATAATTATGGGTCTCACGCCACAACATCAATCATTCGTGGAATACCTTCCGCCATTGTCGATAGCCATGATATGATAACACCAAGAAGTACACCAGAACACCAAGTCCTACCTGATGCCAAAGCCGTACTAACAATGCAATACAACCAAACCATGAAGCTGACACGGGGCAAGTACGAAAGCGGACTACGGATACGGCGCCACGTAGGCGGCCGGCAAGTACGAGGGCTAACTACGGTATCAAGGTCAGTATCACGAGACCGTCACTCTCGAGCGGGGCAAATCGAGGGCTAACTACGGTACGAGGCCGAATCAGCCACGAGGCGGGGCAATCTGGCCGACCACGGTACCAAGGCGAGCGATGAAGAAACCTCATGGAGAGCTAGTCCATTGAATAACACTATCAACAGGAGCGTAGCCGTGGAATTCTCCGTCACTGTCGGTACGTCAAAGTAAGTTCTCAACAAGTCAACCGACCCTCCATCGAGAGACGCGGTAGTATAGAAACACAATTCTTGCACAACAAAGGCTATCACAACAAGCATAGGCAAGTTTCACAACAACAAGCATAGGCAATGTTATACCTGACTCAGTACTTTCATTTTATGTCAAAGTCCCGGTTTTAACCCTAAAGTACTACGTACGTTAAATTCCTTTTAAGAGATCCATTCCTTTTATAAAAGTCACCCGATACCCTTAGTATAAAAATAGAGTGACTTACATCTTTTTAAGTAAACCAAAACAACTTCCATACTTTCCTTTTTAAAACCAAATTAATGCAATACCATGCCTTCTTTTTGGACCAAAACACTTCTCTTTTTAAAGTCAAGTTACCACATTAAAACCAATGATAAAACCCTTCTTTTGTTCTCATAAAGTCGTTATAACTAACTTCCCATAAAGCTGTTATAACACTTTATGTTTTAAACCAATTTAAGACAAAACAATGCCTTTCTTTTCCCTAAAGTTCCAGTTTGCCTAATTTCAATTACTCAAGTCTCTTTATTTTAGAAAAGTTTCATAGTTCAATGTCTTAATCTCTTTTAAAACAATTGAGTAACATATGCCATATGTGTGCGATCTTATTCTTGTTTATAACCATCTTATTAAAGCCATGATCTAGAAAATGTAATATCATTTTGTCTCATCTTAGCTTATGCGGATGGAGGTTTCTCTTGGTTTTAATAATACTTCATTAGTCATTACATTTCCACTTTATTATCATTGCGGTGGTTTGTCGATACTCATTCTGATTTCCGAAATCAGTAAAAACATTATTCCTTTTTTTAAAACCAAGTACTCATTACTCACGAATGAGGTTTCACACAAAATTCATATTAATTTATTTAAGTCAAGTCTCTTATCTTTTAAGATCAAGTCTCTTAACTTTTAAAATCAATAAACCATTCATTTTACCTCCCTTAAAACGTTATACCTAACTTCCCATAAAGCTAGTATAACTCTTATGTTTTCAAAACCAAGTATTACTCTTCTTTCAAAAAGGATTCTTAATTCTTTTGAAATACTTCAAGATTCTTATTATTCAGGCTTAAGTCAAAAGACATTGCCGTACAACTACGTTCAGTTAACACACGTACGTCTACCGTACTATATATATATATATATTATTCAGGCTTAAGTCAAAAGACATTGTCGTACAACTACGTTCAGTTAACACACGTACGTCTACCGTACTATATATATATATATTCTTTTAAAATATCATGCTCAAGAGTATAGGAAGAATCACATACCTCGCGACGATTATCGACTATAAGCAAAACGCTCCACGGCTATAACCCGGCTAGCCTTGTCCACCTTCCAAGTAGCACATGCTACTCGCAGAACATTCAACCAATAAAGGTTATCAGTCTACTGTAAATACAGTCCTATGTAAGTACAGTTTAATCTTCTACTTAAATATTCTTCTGATGTGATTTCAGTTCAAGTCTTTTCTGTAATATCCTTCTATTACAGTTCAATTCTCTTCTATGAATCTTATATTCATTTCTATACAACTACAGTATGTAATTCCCAATTACAATAGAAGGACAGTAGTATTTACCTCAATGAGCCCAAAATTATCCAAGTTTAATGTCGCTCCTGAGCAACGTTAAGCTCCTACTCCGTGCGCTCCAACCCGCTCCAAACAACCCTTAGAAGTTCTACACAACTTCTACTTAACACTTCAACCGACTATGAAGGTTTTCCTTAGGGTTTTGTTTAGTGGCTAAAGGAAAGTATAATAGTATTTCCGGGCTCTACGTAGAGGTAAATTTTGGAAAGTACTACAAGGTATTTGGGCTAAAGTATTTGGGCATTATAACAATACTTGAAGAGTATTTCTATACCACAAAGGGGGGTATTATACGAAAACAACTAGGCTAGGGGGGGTGGTGTTCTCGGCCAAGGCTTCAAAAGAGGGGCTTTGGACGAACTCAACTTACAAAGGGGAAGGGATTTTAAGACTTGGAAAATGATTTTAGGATGAAGAAGTTCATCAACTTAGAGGGGTATTTATAGGTCAAGCAATGGCCAACCAATGGCCAAGATCAAGCCAAGTGCCATGCAAGTGTAGGGCTAGGATTAAGCCAAGTGCACCTTATCCATCTACCACACCAACTTGCACAAAATATCCTACCTAACCCATGCTCCCTTTCGTCCCATTGCCGCCCCAATTGCTTCCAATGTGAGGGTGACACATGTCACCCTCCCGTTGGTCCAAAATGTTTCGTCTCTCGGAAAAATCCGCAAAAATTAGAAATGACATAGCCGGAATTTTCCCTTCGCAAGTCTTGTAAAACGTTTCGTCAAAAACGATTCTTTTCGGCACTTGTGCCCAAATTTTCGAACCTTGCCAATCCTTAAGGCTTAAATTTTTATACGTACGCCCTCACGTACATACTCTGGAAATACGGGGTATAACATAATTGATGTTGTGGTTAAGGGGTAAACTCGTGTTAAAGAAGAATTGCAAATAAGAGAATGCATGTGACAAAAACGTTGTTGTAGCTGATTTTGAGATAGTTTTGTATACTTTGGATTTGGTTATTATGTTGTTAATTTTGTCACTAATTGCAGGTTATAAATGAAGAAAATTTTGATGTTTAAGTTGTATTGTTAATAGGAATTGTTGAAACATGAATCGAATTTTAGGAAGTTAAAGAAAAAGCGTTGATAAGGTGGTTGTTGGCCAAAAACTTGCATAGAATTATTGGACATTGTTGTGAGGTATTAAGGGTTGTTTTAACGTGATTTAAAGGCTTGATTAACATAAGAAATAAGTGTATAAAACCCTGTGGTTGTTGTCTTCCATAAAAAAAGGAAAGAAATGTATTATGATGGCGTTTATGGAGTATTTGAGATTGTTATGATTATATCTTTAAGTTGCATCTGGTTATTGGTGTTGTTGGCTTTATTTATAAGTTGTGGATAAACACATAAATAGGGAAAGTGCTGCCCAAATTTTTATAGAAAATAAAGCTAGTTACCATTCAATTATTACGAATGCTAGTAATCATAAGGTTAATGGATATGTTACTACTATTATAGGTTGAAGTGCTAGTCGAGGCGTATTTAGATTCTTGAGTTGGTTAGTTCGTTAATAAGGTATGTGAACTCATTCTTATTTCTTTTGGCATGATTTATATAAAATAAACGTACGGCAGACGTCCGTGATTTCTATACAGTCTAAAGATATTTATTATGAAAAGTGTCTTTGATGTTTACAGTGAAAGTTCATTTTAATGATTTTTATTGAGATTCAAATGATTATTTAAATTTCATGTGGTTGTTCATGAGATCTACTCGTGCAAGTGTTATTATTCCACCTCACCGTGTCCCGGGCCGGACAGATTCGTGCGCAGATTTCATGTACATTTCACCGCGTCCCTCACTAGAGGGCCGGACAACCTAATATATATATATATATATGATAATTCCATGGACATGTATACATGATGCGAGTATAGATACCCATGATAGTATATGATGATTACATGGACATGCACCCATGATGCGGGTATAGATACCCAGGCCAGTATATTTCACCGCGTCCCTCACCAGAGGGTTGGGTAGCTTATTTATATATGATGATTATACGAATAAGCATTCATGATTTCTTTTTGATATGACTCTCATTTTTATAAAGCACAGTTGACTCTCATTTGTATATATGACACAGTTGGATTTGGTATTTGATTATCATACTTGTCTCATGTTATCTTTTGGCCAGTTATGATTATTTGTTGGTACTTTATGTTTCATATACTCGGTACATTCTTTCGTACTGACCCCCCTTTCCCCGGGGGGCTGCGTTTCATACCCGCAGGTACAGGTACTCAGTTTGGTGATCCGCCAGTCTAGGGTTTCCACTCAGCTGTTTGGGAGAGATCCATTGATTCGGAGCTTAGTCAGTTTGGTAGAGATTTTTAATCTTAGACTTATTCTTATTTAGGGGTGCGGCGGGGCCATGTCCTGTCATATTTCACTATTCTTCTAATAGAGGTCTGTAGACATTTGTGGGTTGTACGTAAGTGGATTTGTAAACCTGTTTTGGTCACCTGTGTTATTGTATTCCGTTTTTGGGATGTTCCCGCATATAAGTGATAATATATGGTGGCAGCCTTGTCGGCTTGCCTATTTTATTGTGTTGGCTAGTTGTGACTCCCAGGAGGCGGGTTTATTCGTGTGTAAAAGCAGTCTTGTTGGCTTGCCTATTTTGGTATATATATGACGTCATGAGTCAGCAGTTATTTTCACGAGTGTTAGGCGTATTTTATATACGTTTTTGAGTCATTTTTAGTTAGTATTTTTCCCATTTTTGTTTAAATAAGTGTCGTGTTAGGGTCATTTTTCTTTCTTTTGAGTCACAGCGGTTCAAAAAGGTAAAATGGAGAAAATGAGCGAAAATTTGGCACAAAAGGAGGGTCCCGAGGCAAAAAGGACGAAAGTTGGCAATTCAGGACAAAAGACTTCAGCACCGCGGTGCCATTCATACAGGACCACGATGCCATAATTACTAAGAGGTTGCAGGACTTTTGGCACCGCGGTGCCATTCTGCAGGACCGCGGTACCAATGCGGGGAATTTAAGATCCGAAGTAAATTTGGCCAAGGGCAGAAGGGTCCATAGGGCACGAAATTTGTAACATACTTAAGCCCTAGGGATTAGTCTAGTGAGGGGAGTTGGTCATTCTAACACACAACACATCACAGTGCAAGGATTGGAAGCTACAATTGGAGACTTTAGTTCACAATACTTTCCTTTCTTTCTTTTTAATTCAGTTTATGTTTGGAATTGTATTAGTTCTTAGTGTGACTATGGCTAGGAGCTAAACATTTTATTAGGGCTTTCCTTTTGAATCGCTTAAAACTCTATTTCATGACTTAATGCATTAATTTGATTTCTTCTTCACTTGATTAAGATTTATTCAATAATTGGTATGCATGTTTGATAGTTAATTGATCACTAATTATCATAACTTATATGATTTCGAATCAAGAATCGAGATGAGAGATTTGGATTTGCTATAATTGAATAGACATAGGTTAAAATTGCGGACAAAAGTACCCCGATACTTGTGTAGCATTATAGGTTATTGTTCTTAATCCTCCTATGTGGTAAATCCTATCATAGATATATAGAAGGGTTCTGCACTGGAGTTGAGCGATTATATATCCTAATCGGAATATAAGACAGTCTAGTTAACCGCTATCTTAACGTAAAATAAGAAGTCATTCTAGTTGCATTAAGGATTGAATAGTGTGGATAGTCGAGGATTTTGGAAGCCCTGATTCCTTCATAACTGATTAAACCTCAATAATTTAGATTACTTCTCGCAATTATTCTAGCAGATAGACAAAAACCCAAATCAAATATCGTTTGTCAAATAGATAATCTAGAATAGATGTTCGGTATTTAGAAACGAGTCTATGTGGATGATAAACTCGGTCTTACATACTATATTACTTGTGAATGATTCGTACATTTGCGTGAGCAATTGGACACGGTCCTAATAACGAGGTTTTATGTTATTCTTGGCGTCAGTTGGATATATGTGACATGGGTATAAGGGTGCCCATTTAGGGCCCCGGGTCGCGGCCCGTCGGGTTGGGTCGTGACAATTGATAAGCAATGCGTTCATCATTTCCTTTAGTGTACGGTTCTTGCGTTCTGCCACACCATTTGACTGTGGAGAATATGGTGCAGTCGTTTGATGGATTATGCCAAATTGGGAACAGTATTCCTCAAACGGAGCTACATACTCTCCCCCTCTATCGCTATGAATCGCTTTAATTCGTAGACTCAGTTGGTTTTTAACCTCGCCTTTATAGCGCTTAAAGGCGTCGAACGTTTCGTCCTTACTTTTGAGTAAGTAAAGGTAGTTGTACCTTGTACTATCATCTATGAAAGTCACAAAGTACTTATTCCCCCCTCTAGTTTGGGCGAACTTTAAATCACATATGACAGTGTGTATAAGTTCTAGAGGGGAGGTATCTCTTTCTACGTAACGGAAAGGAAAGCCAACTTGGTATATTTTGCCTCTACACATACCTCAAATTTGGATTGAGGGTTTACAGCGTCAGACGACAATAATTCCAACTTTACCAATCGTTTAATTGATTTATAGTTTACGTGTCCCAGTCTATGATGCCATAGACCGGACGACTCAAGCATGTAAGAAGATGCATTTTCATTGATGTTGTGAATTACAGTTATGGCGTTTAGCTTGAAGAGGCCTTCACAGGCGAATCCCCTTCCAACAAACACACCATTTTTACTAATAACAAATTTACCGGATTCGAACACAACTCGAAACCCGGCCTGCACTAAAATATTAACTGAAATTAAATTCTTCCGGATGTTCAGAACATGCATGACGTTCTTCAACTTGAGGTCTTTGCTAGACGACAGCTTGGGTACCACAACACCTTCCCCCAGCACATCTGAGGTAACATTGTTTCTCATGTACAACTTCTTACCGTCAACAGTTGCATAGGTAGAGAAAGCATTTCGGTCGGAGCATATATGACGGGTTGCGCCCGTATCCAACCACCACTGTTTTGGATTCTCCACCAGATTTGCCTCTAGCACAACGCCCGAGAAGTCTTCACGGAGATCATCAAGGATCTTATCTTCAACCATGTTGACTTTGGCCTTCTTCTTCCCTTTGGCCTTCTCTACCTGCTCGTGCTTCAACTAGCGACAATCTTTGACCATATGGCCAACTTTGCCACAATGGTGATAGTTGCCCTTGAATTTCTCAATGGCCTGAGTTTTGCCTTCCTTCAGAAACTTGCGTTTCTTACTTGGGTTTCATTTGGTCTCCACCAACTTAGCCTTAACTTCAGTTGTTGCCTTTCCTTTGAACAATGCCTTTTTGTTGTCCTCATGGATATGAAGCTTGATGACAAGCTCTTCAAAACTCATCTCCTTGGATTTGAGTTTCAGATAACTAGTGAACTCATCCCAAGATGGAGGCAGTTTCTCAATCAGTGAAGCGATCAAGAATGACTCATTGGGCTTCATCCCCTCCAGATCCAGATTATGTATAATCAGCTGGAATTCCTTGTCACGACCCGGGCCCGCGACTGGTGCCCTACCTGGGCACCCCTTTCAGGTATACATCAGAGAATAGCAGCGGAACATAAACAACTCCCAAAATAAAAATCATGTTTAGACAATAGACATCAACCGACTAGCCGATAAGGCCGCATTTCGTAACATATACATAATACAAAATTAAAATGGTACATATCTGTTCTTGCAAACCCAAACCACAACTGTGACTACAGACCTCTAAGAATAACAACTGTGGTGGGACAGGGCCCCGCCATACCCCTGAATGTACAACGACCGACCATACCAGGGATCTGTACTAAGGATAAGCCTCCGGAGTAATGGAGCTTCTCAATAGCTGAACAGTGATCCTAAGAGTGAGGATCAACAACCTGATACTCTATCTGCGGCATGAACGCAGCCCCCCGAAGGAGGTCAGTACAACATGTACCAAATATGTGAAACTGAAAGTACTGTAGTGAAATCATAAGTCTAAAATAAAACTGGAGACATGTATGATAACTCATATAACAGTACACTGTGCCTTACTAACAATGAGAGTAAACAAGAGTATACTTTACTGCATAAAAATAGGAGGCTCATGATCAAAGCAGGACCACCCGCCTGCAGTATCATTAAGCAATCCTACTCCTAGGACTATTTCACCCGCAAGGGTCGTATGGACCCGCATGAGGTATTCCTCGTGATAGATCAGATCCGCCCAGATAGTCGTGTAGACCCGCGTGAGGTATTCCTCGCATAGGACTGGTCCGCCCCGCATGGGACTATTTCACCCGCATAAGCCCTTTCGGACCCGCATGAGGTATTACTCGCATCATGGGTAGCAAATCCACGGAATATGCAAATGCCACAAACCCGGGGAATGATCCCGTAATGCACAATATATCACTAGCACAAACGGCTATCATACATAACATAAGCACTACCGGCTTATCATACATACATAAGCAAGTTAAGAAATCCCCCTAACTTCTTATTAGTCTTATTCATATACACTCTCATTTTAGTTTACTTAAGGCACTAACATGTCATTATAAAATCCGGGAATTTAACCCAAAGTACTACGTACTTCTATTTCTTTAAAATGACTCTTTTTCATATAAAACTTCCAAGATACTAATAACCGTAGTATCAAGTCATAACTACTTTCAAGACAAGTCACAATACCTTTTAGAAATACATTTATAGGCTTCTAAATCAAGTGACTTCTTTCTTTTAAAACTTTAAGCAATTGATGCCTTTAAATCGATTTGCCTTTCATTATTTCAAGTCATTTATCATACTTAAATTACTTAGAGTAAATCACTCTTTTTAACTTTCCATAAAGCTATTATAACCAACTTCCCATAAAGACGTTATACTAGTTTTATACTTTAGACAAATACATTTTTCCTTATATTCAAGGGACTTATACTTTTAAAACGAAACAAGTATCATATACTTTTAAAATACTTCAAGTCCCTTAACTTTAGTAATCAAGTTTCTTAACTTTTAGAAACTAAGATATCCTTATTATTTTTAAACAAGTGAGTTAATTCCCTAACTCAACCAACTTGGACATTCTTAAAATAAGCCAAGGATATCAAATGAACTAAATTGCCAAAACCTCAGACGCTCACCGTACTATACATTTACAACTATTCATGCTCAAGAGATAGGAAAGTTCCACGTACCTCTTCGATTCAATCCACTTGCCAAGTCCAATATGCCGTACGTATTATGTCAACCTATAATGACCATAATACGTCTATTAACTTCTTACTTCAAACGTAGAATATTCCAAGTGCAAAGTCACTAAATTCTACGGAAAATCGGACAACACTTCCTTTGTTTCTACATACTTTGCCACCTTTTTCAAGGCCGAATTCAATAACCAAATACGCCACATTTAAGTCTCAACAATGTAGTTAACGATAGGGGATTACACGCCTACAAGACGTGTAAAATTCCGCCCCACAATTGATAACAAACAAGTCGAAAATACAATGTCCATTCGGCAAATTAGGGACAACAATACAAATTCGTTTCCAATCCCTTTTCAATCCAAGTGGTTTAATATAACATGTTATCTAGCCACAATTGATTATAACTACTACAATCCTCAAGTAGGTAAACATGCGACGATTCTAATTATCGACCAAATTGTATTTCAATTTCAAATGGCTTAACATGTCATTTTCGGATTTGAGCTTCTAAATTTCCATAACACTTATCAATTTTCATAACACATATCACATGATCATTTCTAACTTATCATAACATGGAATCTTCAATTACAAAAGTAAGACGAAGATTATTACCTCATTTAGCCCAAATATGATCCAAGATTACAAGTCGATCCTTAGCAACTTTAGCTCCTCTTTTCGACGTTCCAATCCACTCCAAGCAACCCTTAGAAGCTTATGAAGAACTCCTCTTCAAGTTCCAACTTCAAAGTTGAAGAACTCTTTAGGTTTTCTCCTTGCGACTAATACGAAAACGCCACTTTTCCGGGATCTTTCTATTGAGATACCCTTACAATACCCTTATGAACCTTGGTTCAAAGTGTGGAGCCTATTGGACAACAAACAAAAAATTTCCTCTTAAAAATATGCCATTGCCGTGAGCCTCCCTTAGAGAGCAAGAACAAGATTTCAAAAAAATTTCTAAGTGTAGAATGACAAAGTCTTGCTACTAGTATACTTAAATAACACTAGGAAGGGTCAAGATTAGTACATATGGATGGCTTGGATGAGTTTCACAAGGATCAAGCCAAGTGGCCTTGACTAAGTCAACAATGTCAAGCTTAAGTCTTTGCAAGACTTAGTCATCTTAATAATGGTCAAATGACCATTCTAACCATGTTATTTTCGTCCAAGACCACTAAGGGGGTGACACATGTCGCCCTCCCGCTCGTCGCAATACTTCGTTTTCCGACATTTCCATAATTCCGATAAATTTTTACTCGTCTCAAATCTTAACATTTTTTAGTTCTTATGTACGTTCCTTATAAACATATCCTGAAATTTCGGGGTGTAACATTCCTATACTTGTGACATGACTTATTTGTCATTCACCATTTGGTACTTCAGAAACTTTTCGACTATGAACTTCTTAGCACCCGCATCATGAGTGTTGTACTTCTCTGCAACAAGTCCCATAACTCCTTTGCGGTATTTGTGGTGCAATATATCGTATAGAGTGGGTTGCACAAGCTATTCAGGATGTAGTTTCTGCACATATAGTCATTTTGACTCTAGGAGTCAGGGTTCATCATCAGGCCACCAGAAGCCTGGGAATCCTAGTCCGTCTGAACCGTGTTATTGGTTTGGACGTCCATGTCATCTCCAATAGTATGAGGATCTTCAGATAAATATTTGCCATACCTAGCACGTGAGATAAAACAACATCTTTTGTTGCCACCTTTTGAAGTTGGTGCCCGCAAACTTTTCGGGTCTTTCGGCTTGGAAGTTTGGAGGAATCATAGTATTCCCAATGGTACCGAAAGTGATACCAACAACAGTAGCAGTGCCAGAAGATGTGGCATTATTGGAAGCAGAGACTTGTTCCTTTCCGTTGACCATCTTTAGTTCTTCGTAATAATAATTTTGTCTTAACTGTTGTAAATTTTGTGGGTACGAACGGGAACAGAAGAACTGAAAGGTTAGACACAAAAGGTTTAGTGTAATGTTTGTCTAGTTGATTATTTGACAATCTCTCCTTAAGACAAAATTATCCCTGTATATAATGACTTACGGTAGTTGGATAATAGTCTCCCAAGATAAAACGACAATACTCTCTCAAGCACAAGTCAAATACTTAAGAGTCCTTGTAGAAGAAACAAGAACAATAGATTGCTAGTAATAGAAGAAGAGCTCTCAAACAATTTCAGACTTTGTAGTTGTAGTAAGTGTATTCAAATCTGATTTTTGAAGCCTCTATTTATAGGTGCAAAGTTGTGATTCACAATACATGTGAATGACTTAAATGGGATGCATAGATCTTGCCAAAAGGCATCTTGATCTTACCAAAAGGCACCTTGATCATGCCAAGAGTTGGATGATCCTTGGCCCTTCAAAACCTGTCCATGAATCAGAAGATTCTGGACATTTTTCGATTCTGTACCGTCGGCACCGCGGTTCCTCAGAAGGCATCGCGGCCCAAAATCGGTCGAAACGAACTTCGAGCTACTGGACAAGAGGCATCACGGTCCCTGCCAGAGGCACCGCGGTCCCTGGCCAGGTGGCACCGCGGTGCTGCCCCCTTTTTGGCTCGGTGTCGCGGTCCTTTTCTCGAGGCCCCGCGGCTCTTTCCCATTTTCCGTATTTTGCACATTTCTTCTTTTCTTATATCATCGTGGGAGATACATTAATTTGGCTAATTAATCGTTCATCCTTGCCTAACTTGAGAACACTTTAACATGTGTAACATCTCTTTCACTACGTGAACTTTAGCTAGACGTTGTACGACGTATGCATGTGTGTGGAAATCGTATTTCCGACATGCGGGGCCTCTTGTGTTCAAGTCATTAAGGACGGGATAAACTCGATCCCATTAGGTAACATTTCCAACACCCATTACGTAAACTGGACACCAAATAAAAAAAGAATAAATAACTTGTATTACAATAATTCATTAACTGTAAATATGGCAATTGCTACCAGGGTGGTGGGTCAGAGCGGATTCCTTTGTGTTAAGGCAGAAAAAACGAAATTGTTAGGGGGCTTTTCTTTAACCAGCTGACTTCCATGTAGCTACAACTGCAGAGGATAGTCTAAGCTCGGATGCGCAAAGTGCTCCACCTGAGTTAACTTTGTTATTTCATGAAAAAGTCCTTTACTAAACTAAGAAAATCGAATAAATACGCTTTTTTCACCTTTTCGTCAAGATTTCAAGCAGCTCTTTCAACTGTCTCCTAATCCCCCAACATGCTCAAGAACCGAGAGTCGTCCAGGGACTGCCGGAAGGAGCTTGCAACTAGAAAAAAGATAGGCAAAAAAAAATAAGATGCAATGGACTCTCCGTTCCTAGTCACTCAGAAATGCTATTATGTCCTCCGGGGGATTGGACTCTACCAAAAGGTTCTTTCTCTCACATAATTTGGCCCGCCCGTTTCATTTTCATACCGGAGAAAATGAGATTCGAACCCATTAACCTGCTTGTATGTCGATTTAGCAAACCAATGCCTTCAGCCACTCAGTCATACCTCCATGTTGTTGATCGGAATGGAATTGGATGTGACGGATTTAGTTTCTTGCCCCGAAGGAAGGGCTATCTGATCAGATCAACTACGTAAGTCGTAGCGCGCTAGCACGTGTACTCTTCCTCTATGAGTGAGACTCCATCCAAATCTGCCACTTTCTTGAGTGTGAGGCTCTCTGTTCTATGAACACCCCACTACTGAATGATTTATTTTCAAGTTCTCGCCTCTGATCCGGGAGAGCGCAGGATCAAGTCAAGTCCTGATCCGTCTAAATGGAATTCATATCTTCTTCGTATGATCGAGAAGAGAGAGAAAATGGACTCTGCCTATTCTATTCTATTTATATTACATTATGGAGAAATCGATTCTCATCATGATCTCCACCATTATTATTGAGCTGAACAACCACCGCTATCCTGTTAGTCATAGAAAGAAATGGCACTGCATATTTACATTGAAATTATTATTTTAGAATGAACGGCAAAAAAAACTCTCTCGAGACTACATTGCAGTGTTAAGATATACCACAATGTAATTGAAGTTGTTTCCCTAATATATTAAACAAAGTACTAAAATGGTATATGCCTATACTGAAGGAAATATATACATAAGTCTAATCAACATTAAAATATGTACGTAATCAAATAGCATCATGTAAAATACTCCTCTTCTCTTTTAAAGTTTTACTCAACCATTAAGAAAGACACCAAATAGCTTTATATTTATTAAAATATTTACTTAAATTATCCTTTATCTCTATTTAAATGTCTCACAATTAGTACTTCATTAATTCAACGGCGATAATAATTTTTTTTTAAAAAAAAACTGTTTGTCTTATGTTAGCGATTTTACTTATGCCCACGCAAGTGTACGTATCGCTTCAAGTAATATAGTCTGAAAGACCGAATATCGTCCACAGAGACTGGTTATCAAATACCGATTATCTAAGCTTTATTTTCTATTCGGTGATCGTTAATTTGTTTGTATTTTTTATCTAATAACTAAACTAAAGTAAATTGCAGAAAATAAACTAAAGTGATGATACTAAGAGTTTAAAACAGTTATGATGGAAATAGGGCATCCAATCTCCTCAACTATCCACTCTTTCACGTGTTAATGCAATGCTAATGATTTTTCTTCTTATTAAGATAGCAGATTAACTAGTTTGTCATCATATTCCGGTTAGGATATACGAGAGTTCAACCTTGTGCAGAAATCTTCTATATTTTTATGATAGATTTTACCACACAAGAGGATTAAGAACAATAACCTTAAATACTACACAAGTATCGGGGTACTTTCGTCCGCAATTTTAACCTATGTCTAGACAACTACAGCATATTCAAATCTCCCCTCTCGGATCTCGATTCGAAATCATATTAGTGATGACAATTAATGGTCAGTTAATTATCAAGCAATCAAAACAATATTGAATAGATCTTAATACGGGTGAATAAGAAATCACTAACTATGCATTAACTATATGACAGAGTTTCAAGAAGATTCGAATGAAAAACTCTAATAAAGTAATTAGCTCTTAAACATTGTCATGTCAAGAACTAAATTACAATCCAACATAAGCTGAAATAAAATAAGGGAAAGGAAAAGAACTTGAACAAAATTATCTCCAATCTTGTGTCTTGCCTCCCTTCCTAGCCTCCCCAAAGTAGAATCAGAAATATGTACAAGATGTCTCCTTAAGGTCGGGGTTTTAGGAATTATATAGTTGGAAAATTTTGCATTGTGGACCCTAAAACCCGTGTCAAAATCGGCCCGAATCGAATTTTCCGCTTACGCGCGCTGGGCTGGCGCCACAGTCACAAAAATACTGTGAAAATCATAGTGTGGTGTTAATTAGCGCGCGCTCGTGACGCCTTTCCCGCGATTTTGTGATTCTGTGTCCTTTTTTCGTCCGGACTTCGTCAGATTTCTTCTATGCTTTCTGGGACTTCTTAGACTTCATTTCTTGGTCCTTTTAGTGTGCAATTTCATCTCAATTAAGTTCATTTCATCCTCTTTTTGTCATTTCTTCATTTAGAACCGATGTGACTCAAAAGAAAGAAAACGACCCTAACACGATACTAATTTCAAAAAAAATGAGAAAAATACTAACTAAAAACGATTCAAAAAGTGTATATAAAATATGTCTAACATCTTATAACCACAAAATTTTAAAACAAATTTAATTTGTCAAACCAATTCACATTTAATATCAAAGGCAGTTTTACCGAAGGAGTAAATTCTTCGTACGAGGAGATGAATGACACTTTAATGATAACAATAAATGAAAAACAAGTACTCCAGCAAAGAAAGACTTATTGATATTTTGACTCATTAATTCAAAATCGTGTGATATAAAATCATAAAATCACACTTCTTATTAAGAACTTCATCATCACGACTCAAATTTGAGATAGTCCTATCAAATATTAGACTAATAACATTTGCATCGGGGTTCAAGTGCTTTAGTAAATAGTAAATATTAACTTGCGATGATGAGAATGTTGCGATAAATGTGTGAGCACACGAGAAGAGACAAGATTAAGAATGAGGCTATCCGGAATAAGGTGGGAGTGACATCGGTGAAGGACAAGATGTGGAGAGCGATGTTGAGATGGTTTGGCATGTGGAGAGGAGAGACACAGATGCCCCGACGCGGATGTGTGAGAGATTGGCTATGGAATGTTTCAGAAGTAGAGGGGTAGACCAAAAAAGTATTGGGGAGAGGTGATTAGACAGGACATGACGCAGTTACAACTTATCGAGGATATGACCTTAGATAGGAGGTTATGGAGGACTCAGATTAGAGTAGAAGGCTAGTAGATACTCTCGCTTATATTTTCATATTAGTAGTCGCGGTATTGCTCTATACATTAGTGTGCTTTGATTTATGTTACTATTTGATATTTTTTGTACTTCGATTCTATTATTTTCTGTGTTAGCTAACATCCCTTTTTCAAATGACTTTATCATGACTTAGTTGCTTTCGTTATTTTCATTGTCATACTGCTTTGAATTTCTTGTTCTTATCTGATCTCTTTCTATGATTTCTCTTGAGCCGATGTTGTTTCGAAAACAGTCTTCTACCTTGATAGGGATAAGATATGTGTACACTCTACACTCTTCAGCCCCTACGTTGTGGGATTTCACTAGGTATGTTGTTGTTGTAACTCACAATGAGTGCTTAGATTAAATTAATAAATTTATGGAATGTATTTACCCATATACTTTTTTCATTTAAATATAATTAGTTAATAGGAAGAAGGGTCATATTTGACATTCAATTTTCGGAAAAGGGTCATATTTGCCCTCCGTTAAAGTATGAGGTCAAATATGTCCTTTCCGTTAGCAAAATTGTTATATTTTTCCTATGGTGGACGGAAATCACACGTGAACATCATGTTGGATCCATGTGAACGCCACATGGGATCCACGTGGAGGGTGGGACCCATCTTTCCCAGTCACCAGGTGTTGACAGTCAATTTTGACCCATTTTTTGTATATTTCGTGCAATTTTA
The DNA here is from genome assembly GCA_029844215.1 of Przewalskia tangutica. NCBI lineage: Eukaryota > Viridiplantae > Streptophyta > Magnoliopsida > Solanales > Solanaceae > Przewalskia > Przewalskia tangutica. Next base: position 10,344,448 of record CM056740.1, on the reverse strand, counting down.
AGTATTTTAGCACACCGCATTTTAATCGTTATTTTGAATATTTTTACATAATATTCTATGTTTATTTCTTCACAAAAATGACATTGCATCTTTTTATTTTTAAATTAAGCATTATGTCTTTGTTAATATTATATTTTTATTTTTATAATATTTTGCATCTCTTTAAATAACTAATCGGCACCGCATTTTTACTTTTAATCAGGCATTAAACATTTCTTAAATATTGAATTGCATCGGCATTTGCATTTTAATAATTTTGTATCTTTAAATAATTTTGTTTTAAATAATTAACCCGTCTTGAATTTTGTCAAACCAGTCCAGTCCGAGGCACAATTTGAATCAGTCCAATCCAATATATTTTTTATTATTTCACCCCATACCTCTTTTACCTTTACCACACTCCACCCCATACTTTCACCATTTCTATACTCCAACATCACTAACAAAGACTCTTTTTCTTTTACACTCCATCTCCCTCAACATTTAATATCAGCACACCCCACCCTACATTTTGAGGGGCAGCCCACAACAAATCAGCAACCCTCTCTCTCATTTTTTAACCTAGCAGCCCTATCCCCTCACCCCACTATCCGTCGTCGCCCTTCCCGCCGCCGCCAGCTCCGGCGAACCCCAACCTACCCTATGTGATCGATACCCATAACTTTGTCATGAGGCCAGGCCTACGAAAAAACGCTGGTAATGGCGATTTCCGCATACGATGCAGAATATTGCTTTTTCATTTCCGGCCACCTCCGAAAGCCATTGGAGACGAAACTTATACCAATAGCTTCGTCTTCTCAAACCCGTCATTTCTATAGTACCCTTGACCGTCGATTCAACCTAAATCGCCGGAAAAGTCAGATCGAAAAACCCCTCAGGTTTCCGATCGTCTTCTCGACTTTCCGCGAACTCAGTAACTTTGTAACGGGGTCGCTTCCAACACCTTCGCTATCTCCACGTCATTCTTATACCCACCATCGCTTCGATTCATACTAAATCGTCGATTCATCAAATCAAAACTCGAAACCCTAATCGCCGTCGCATTTCCGGCGACTCAGTCTGATCGAAGTCAGGATCGTACCATTAGCTTCGCCATATTAAGGCCGACATTTTGCAACCAACCTCCATCTACAAATCACTCCAGATCGCCGGGACGACCAACTCGAATTTTCCGATTGCTTTTAGCCGTTTTCCGGCCAAGCTGCATCGCTGGCGGTGGTGTGATACCACCGTGTTCGCCTTAACAAGCTCTACAACCTCTACTAAATTTCAAGCTCAATTATTCACTTTTGAAATCGCCATTTATTCCTGGCCATCGCTGGCGGAATGGCGCGCGTCGGGCAGCCACCTGTTGAGGTTGTCCAGTCCATTACTTCTGATTTCCCACCCCTAATGATCCCCCAATGCAATAATTCATTGACTTTGGATCAAAATGGTATTTTCCGGCGGACTTCGACGCCAAACAGTGGCAATGGCGCAGCACCACCAAGCGCAATGCAATCGGCTCGACACCTGGAATTCAGTTTGTTCATGCTCTTCAATCATCATCTCCGGCAACTGGATCAGCGGGTTCCAACAAAGCTCAGAATGATCAAATACCACCTCCGTTAGCACCTAAACAGATTTCTACACTTGATTATGACGGGGTATTTACTGATCTGAACATGATACTACATTTGATGGCCAAAGAAGGATTTATCCGTCGATCCGAGGCCCCGTGGTAAGCGAGACGGAATATGTGGGCGAGGAGGAAAGTGAAAAGATTAGACGAGAATGCATAGTATCGCTCACCGTGAGGCGAGTCGATCGCCACCGTAGCGATATCGGCTTCTCATGTCTTAGTATCATCGCATAACACTAATGAGCCCACACTATATAAAAATATATCTTTACAATATCTTCTATATATATATCTATATATATACACATACATTGTGTTTGTTTGGTAATTTATTTATTATTTACTAACTCTTCTACTAAGTGTCTTTTGCAGTATTTATAGCACTACAAAGTTAAATCATTCGCATAAAAATGAAATAAAAGCGAAATGTCGCTAAATTCTCTTCATTTACATCTTTTATGATTATTTGCTTTTATTACTATCTTGTTAAATATATATCTATTTTAAATATTTGCATGCCTAGTTTAAATATCTTTTTGTTAGTTTAATAATTAGAACACCTCTAAAATTGTAGATTGCATGTTGGCACAATATTTTTAAACCTAAGTTTGAACGGACAACCGCAATTTAGCGGATCTTTTAGGATGCCTAACCCCTTCCCTTTAGGATAATAAAGAACCCTTACCTAGAATCTCACATAGTTTCTGCATCTTTAAAATGGAGATCATCCGTAGTATTTTATGCTACATTTTCAGTGTCCTAATTCACTATAATAATTAGGTGGCGACTCCTTAAAAAAATGCATAACAGGAATCTACCATGCATAGCAGTAATCCCGTTTTCGACCACGGTTTAAAATGGGGTGTTACAGATGGCGACTCCACTGGGGATAATCAGGTTCTTGACCATAACAAACCTAGGTTTATTATTGCTTGGCTTTATTTTTATACCTTAAAATTGATTGCTTTAATTTTGTATGCTTAACTGTTTTAATTGCTACTTGCTTTTATTGCTTTCCTTAAACTGGCATTCCGCTCATAAATCCTCCACTCTGGAAAATTCACATTGTCACACACTACACGCGTTGGTGTGCTCTGCGCACCCGCAAATTTCTTTCAAAATGCCCAAAATTTAGGAGAGTTGGCGCCTGCGTGGAGTTAGATCGGTTCGTCTGATCAGCCACGTAGCCTTCTCACTCGAGTTGTCCGCCGGGAACTCAAGGCCTAGTAAGCCAAATCTTAGAAAAGTTAAGATAGAGCTACACCACTTTTTATTAAGTCATGCATGCATAAACCTTAGGTGGGTTAGTCCTTGGTATTAACGCCACAATTAGAAATCCACCAAACTTGTCGACGGGTTTCACAACCCAACGACTCATTAGCATACTATGTGTAGCGTGATAATGATAGACAGATCCAAGCCTGGTCATGACACACTGAAATTGGAAAAAGTGCACCGTCATTTGGTCGCCATTTCCAACAAAACATTGCAGTTTAACGGCTTGGACCTATTTATCATAATCTCGCATATCCGCGCTTAGGCCGACTCCGCATAAGAGAGGTCCCATGCATATTAGGCGCGCTTGATTTGCATGCTTTTGTTTACTATTGTTGTCGCTAGCAATTCTGTACATATTATTTAATGCAATATTTACCCTTTTAACCCCTGTACATATCATGCTATGTGCTTAGACTCTGGCCACAAGCACTTGCATTTTTGCACTTTTATTATCATATTGCAATCAGGACTTCTACTGTGTAAATCGCTCTTGAACAACGCGATTTGGACTTTGTGAAGCATCAACCACCAGTCCGGTCGAACCAAACAGGGGAGTCTTTGACTATATTGTTACACCATTACATTTTATTATTTTGTGGCTTGCCTACTCTCACCCATTTGTCATATTTTTGCAGGAAAACCGCCCTCGCAAAAAGTCGAGGGCGGTCGAAAAATGGAAAGGGAAGAAAAAGAAAAAATGTAAGCTGGAGTTATGTTGACGAAAAAGTCAGCTTATACCAAATTCAACGAAGCATCACCCTGGGTCTCATATTTTGTATCTTTATACATGTTTATGTCTAGTATTAATTACATAATTCTTTATCATGCAACATAATCATTCCGAACTACGCGTGTCTGATTCTCACCATACGGTGTGATACGTAGGCAACCCATCTAGGGTTCGACACCACCACCACAAAAAAAAAAAAAAAAAAAAGAGGTACATATTTGGTTCACTCATTCATTGCACGGACATTCGTTATTGCATTTCATTCATTCTATCACATTCATTCATTTTTCATTACATTCTTTTGCTTTGCATTAGTCTTATAGTGAACAATCATTTGTTTTGCACAGCTTTTACTTTTGCATTTCTTTCATGAATAAATTCTTTCAAATCATAATTTTTATGACATATCTGAACGAACTACGACACCGATTCTCACAAAGACGGCACGAGGCAATACTCTATTCGGTTCGTACCATTTATTCAAAAATACAAAAAAATATCTTGTTCATAAATACAAAAAATGTTATCCGTAAATACAAAAACATTTTTAGCATCATTGTTTGACTTGGTTGATACCAACACGGTTGGGAGTGCATAGGAAAGAACGTGTAATAATCAATACGGGTCGACTTCGTGGTAAACCATAGATTCTTTTGTACCTCTTATTCACCCGTAAATGACATCGCCTTACATGCTTCTAAGATAAGAACGAAACCAACATCATCGCTTCATGTGCATGTGGTGAGTTTTTAGAATCCCAATTGCATTGCATTGTGATCTAGAACTTGGCCCGAATGTTTGTTGAGGCGAAATCTCGAGTAACACTCGGTGTGGGAAATGATCGTAGGCTTTCTTTGACCCGCTTTGAGCCTTTTTCACCTACCAAATAACATTATCCGTAGTACACCTCTTTCGAGCCTAAAGTCTATTCTTTCGACAACCGCATATTACACATATATTCTTTCTCGATACAGACGCACTATCCTCTGGCCCGACCTCCGAGCGCTTTGTAAATGTGCAGTGGTCGACAAAATTCTGCGTCAAAGGTTGCAAAGACAAAATTGTCAAAGTCCCAAAAGGAAAAGAAAACACAAATGATGACTACAAAAGAAGAAATCAAAAGCCCCAAGAAAAGAATGCAAGAATAAATTTGGGAAAAAGCGGCTCCAAACGAAAGATTCAATAAGTCGCATAAAAACTGGGACAAAAAAAGGAAAGAAAAAGAAAAAGAAAAGCGGTCAAGATTAAAGCATACAAAGATCAAGCACTGACGTAGTCCAACGCCGAGGAGAGATTAGTCACTTTTACCCAAATGATATCCATCCTTTCCCCAAGCCTACATTACAAGCTTCCATGACAAGCCCTACATGATCTTATACCGAGAGTTCTCACAGTGGATACTTACATGACGCCAAGCCTATGGTATCACAATCGCATTTATCAACATCCTTTTCGAGTGAGCGCATTTCAAACGCCCCAAAATTCAAAATACCGGAATATATGAGAGATGGGACTTTCTTTCAAATGAGGCACTTGAAACGCGTGAGATTACGTGTAGTTCAAAACTTGGTCAAGCAAGTGTGTCGATACTTAAGTGTCCGAGGTACCATTTGAAAACTATACGAATTACCCGTCGGTCTTGGTTAGACTGGAAGTAAATAACGAAATTCCTAAGCACAATACTAATTGTTGGTATCAACTGAAGTCAGAACGTGATGCTGTCTTTCCACTTTTCAAAAAAAATGCATATAAAATAATCATTTTTGCATCACGAACTACGCCTCGACTCGATTCTCTCAATGGATACGTAGCGCCTAAATCGGCCGGCCACACCATTGAAATTTTCTCATTGGCTCGCGTGCGATAAAACGCGCTTGTTTATTCTCGAAAAGAGATATGAGCAATGTCCGCCAGAGCTAAGTCTTGCCCACGCACCGCATAACTAAAACCGACAATTTTTGAGAAATGCATCGCGAAGAGATCATAATAAGGATTCCATCAAGAATCGCAGATTCACCAACATTCGCAAAGATCCAAAGAAGCCCGCACGCAGGTCGTGATCAAGACTCACAAAGATTCAACAAGTTTTCACAACACTCAACACGCCAGTGCAAGGACGAAACTCAGCATTTGCAGCATCGCATCAATACAACCGCCATCACACTTTACAGGATAACATTTCTACTCATACTATTACATTGCTTATAAATTCATGCGTTGTCATTTTTGGCTTAACAATTATGCACTAACTTTTGCTGAAGTCTGAGCATGCAAGCAGCAAGAGCCAAAGCTACAAGTTGACGCGAATCAACCACTCATTTCCCAAAACTCACAAATTTTCTTTGAGCGCAGGTTTCTTCACATTAGCAGAGTGATGCGCGTAATATGCACACACTTTTAAACGCAAGTGCACGTTATCGTATCAAGTAGTATAGTCTTAGATAAGACCGAATATCGTCCTCTAGGATTAGGGTCCAAGTATCAGTTATCTATTTTTTAGTATCTATTTGGTGAATTAATGATTGATTGTTTGGTTTGTAACTAAGAGTTATGAAAGCTAATTAAATATAAAGATTTAATTCAGATGTGATGAGAATAGGGCTTCTATGTATCCTTACTATCCGCTTATGTTACTTACTAATGCATTACTTATGGTATTCTTCTTCGAGAAAGCAGTTTACGTAAATCGCTTTATACTCCCGTTAGGTTATATAAACACTCAACCCCAAGATTGTTCCTTACCTAACTTTCACGATAAGTGGTAACGCCATAGGAGGATTAAGCACAAAACCTAGTCGACGTCACGCACAATGCGCAAAATTAGGGTTGTTAAGCCTCTCATCAACGCTTACAAATCTAATCGAGGTATTTTCATCCCCAATTCAAGACCGTCACCCAACTTACAAAGATATTCACAATCCTCCTTTTCGTAACTGATTAGAAATCATATAGTGATAACTAGTTGTCAATTAGCTACCAAGAATTCAACTCAATTATCGATAGATCTCTCAATAAGAATAATAACCATAAGCACATTACTTTATAACATAAGGTTCAAACAATTCAACATAGAAAGTCTTATAAGAGAATTAGTTCCTAGCCATGAATACGACAAGAACTAATTCAAAGTTCATCATGCAAAACCGAATTAAAGAAAAGAAAAGGAAAGAAATTACTAATGTTTAGGTCTCCAATCTCCTAGGCAAGAAAACCTTTGTGTTTGGCAAGAAAGGAACCTTGAAAACCGCCAGGGTTCTCCTTTATAGTTTAAAACGCTCCTTCTTTTTCCTCGCAGTTCGCCCAAAAATCCGCCAAAAGACCTAATTTTTCCGCCGCGCGCCGCGCAGGATGGAAGCCATGCGCTTAAGTTTCGCAATCCTCGTGTTTTGCGCGCGCCCGATATTCGCCAGATGGTAGCCGCGGGCACAGAATCTCAGAGCTCTGATAGCGCGCGCCGCGCTCGTGACCGCTGCTCGGCGGGCCGCGCGCTGAAGTCTTCGCTTTCGGAACAGCGCCGCGCTTCGATTTAGGCGCGGCTCGATCTTCTGCACCTTCTTCAATGATAGCGCCGCGCCTCGCTTCGATCGCAGTGAGAGCCGCGCTACCGTCCGGGTTTTAGCCTTGTTCGCCACTTTCTGCTACACTGCATCTCCTCTTTCGCCCTCTTTTTGCTCCTTTTCCGCCATTTGGCCACTTTAACCACTTTGACTCAAAAGAAAGAAAAACTATCCTAATACGACATTTATATGTGCAAAATGGGACAAAAGACTAACTAAAACAGACTCAAAAGGTGTATAAAAAATACACCGATCACAGAGGCAGAAAGAATGCAACAGAAGCAGAAAGGGGCATCGACGATCAACAATCAAAGTTCAAAATCCACAACTAAGTCTAACACATCAGCTCAGGCATAAAGTCAAAATTTGCAACCCACGCATCGCACACAACAAAGCTTCGCGAGCATTTATTCTACAGAGCATCGCGATTACGCCCAGGCAACGACGTTAGCAAAGATTAAGGCTTCACGCAACGACGCCAAAGAACGACACGCCCAGTAACGACGCCATCGCGATCAAGGTTTACGCAACGACGCTTAGCAAGATTGGCCTACGCAACGACGCCAAAGAAGAATACGCCCAGTAACGACGCCATCAAGATCGCTGGTTTACGCAACGACGCCATCAAGATTGCGCCTACGCAACGACGCCAAAGAAGAATACGCCCAGCAACGACGCGACAAGACAACACGCCCAGTAACGACGTGATCGCGATTATGTCTACGCAACGACGAACATCCGCATCGCGTTTACGCAACGACGCCATCAAGATTGGTTTACGCAACGACGCCAAAGAAGATTGCGTTTACGCAACGACGCCAAAGAAGAATACGCCCAGTGCAACGACGCCATCGCGATTGCGTTTACGCAACGACGCCAAAGAATACGCCCAGTGCAACGACGCTATCAAGATTAAGGTTTACGCAACGACGCCATCGCGATTAAGCCTACGCAACGACGCCAGCAAAGAATACGCCCAGTGCAACGACAAGATCGCAAAGACAACACGCCCAGTAACGACGTGATCGCGATTATGTCTACGCAACGACGAACATCCGTGATCGCGTTTACGCAACGACGCCATCAAGATTGGTTTCACGCAACGACGCCAAGAAAGATTAAGGCTTACGCAGCGACGCCAGCAGAAGAATACGCCCAGTAACGACGCTATCAAGATTGGCCTACGCAATGACGCCAAAGATCAATACGCCCGTGCAACGACGCTATCAAGATCGCGCCTACGCAACGACGCCATCGCAATACGCCCGTGCAACGACGTTATCAACATCGCCTTTACGCAACGACGCCATCTCACGTAAGTCTACGCAACGGCTTCATATATGTTTCGCCTACGCAACGACGAACATCCGCATCGCGCCTATGCAACGACGCCATCAACATCTACAATAACCTTGTCTTTTCAAAGACCACATCGCCGCAACCCAAAGGTCAATCATACTTCAACACCGACATTTTTAATCGCCACTTTGCTTTTAATTTTGCATCACAAACGCACCCAAAGGTCATCTTGATTTGACATCGACATTTTTCGGGTCCGCATCATCCCTATTTTTGAGTTCATAGTTTATAAACAGACAAAATCGCTACAGTCAACGCCTTTGTCCAAGACTCTTCCATCATCTCCGCATAAAAGAGGACATACTGTTGATACCAATTTTGACCCATTTTTTGTATATTTCGTGTAATTTTAAGTATTTTAGCACACCGCATTTTAATCGTTATTTTGAATATTTTTACATAATATTCTATGTTTATTTCTTCACAAAAATGACATCAGATCTTTTTATTTTTAAATTAAGCATTATGTCTTTGTTAATATTATATTTTTATTTTTATAATATTTTGCATCTCTTTAAATAACTAATCGGCACCGCATTTTTACTTTTAATCAGGCATTAAACATTTCTTAAATATTGAATTGCATCGGCATTTGCATTTTAATAATTTTGTATCTTTAAATAATTTTGTTTTAAATAATTAACCTGCCTTGCATTTTGTCAAACCACCAAATTCGAGGCACAATTTGAATCAGTCCAATCCAATATATTTTTTATTATTTCACCCCATACCTCTTTTACCTTTACCACACTCCACCCCATACTTTCACCATTTCTATACTCCAACATCACTTCAACAAAGACTCTTTTTCTTTTACACTCCATCTCCCTCAACATTTAATATCAGCACACCCCACCCTACATTTTGAGGGGCAGCCCACAACAAATCAGCAACCCTCTCTCTCTCATTTTTTAACCTAGCAGCCCTATCCCCTCACCCCACTATCCGCCGTCGCCCTTCCCGCCGCCGCCAGCTCCGGCGAACCCCAACCTACCCTATGTGATCGATACCCATAACTTTGTCATGAGGCCAGGCCTACGAAAAAACGCTGGTAATGGCGATTTCCGCATACGAACAGAATATCCGGTCACATTTTCGCCACCTCCGAAAGCCATCGAGACGCAAACTTATACCAATAGCTTCGCTTTCTCAAGCCTGTCATTTCTATAGTACCGACCGCCGATTCAACCTAAATCGCCGGAAAAGTCGATCGAAAAACCTCGTGTTTCCGATCGCCTTCTCGACTTTTCCGCGAACTCAGTAACTCGATTTAATCTGGTCGCTTCCAACAGCCTTCACATCTCCACCCCGTCATTCCTATACCCACCATCGCCTTCGATTCATACTAAATCGCCGATTCATCAAATCAAAACCTCGAAACCCTAATCGCCGGGCATTTTCCGCGACTCCAAGTACACAAGTCAGGATCGTACCATTAGCTTCGGCCATATTAAGGCCGACATTTTGCAACCAACCTTCATCTACAAATCACTCATCGCCGACGACCAACTCGAATTTTCCGATTGCTTTAGCCGCTTTCCTGGCTGCATCGCTGGCGGTGGTGTGTGATACCACCGTGTTCGCCTTAACAAGCTCTACAACCTCTACTAAATTTCAAGCTCAATTATTCACTTTTGAAATCGCCATTTATTCCGGCCATCTGGCGGCAATGGCGGCGGCATGGGCAAACACCGTTAAGGTTGTCCACCCATTACTTCGATTTCACCCCTAATGATCCCCAATGCAATAATTCATCGACTTTGGATCAAAATGGTATTTTCCACGACTTCGACGCCAAATGCTGGCAATACAATGGGCGCAGCCACCGCGCAACGCACCCTGGCCCGACACATGGAATTCGCTTGTTCATGCTCTTCAATCATCATCTCCAAGAATCGATCAGCGGTTCCAACAAAGCTCGTAATGATCAAATACCACCTCCGTTAGCACCTAAATGCATTTCTACACTTGACATGACGGTATTTACCGATTTGAACACGATACTACATTTGACGGCCAGTTAAGGATTTATCCGTCGATCCGAGGCCCCCGTGGTGTTTAGACTAATACGCGAGGAGGAAAGTGAAAAGATTAGACGAGAATGCATAGTATCGCTCACTGCGAGGCGAGTCGACCGCCACCGTAGCGATATTGGCTTCTCATGTCTTAGATTATCATCGCATAACACTAGCTGAGCCCACACTATATAAAAATATATCTTTTACAATATCTTCTATATATATATCTATATATATACACATACATTGTGTTTGTTTGGTAATTTATTTATTATTTACTAACTCTTCTACTAAGTGTCTTTTGCAAAAATCTGAAAGCACCACAAAGTTAAATCATTCGCATAAAATGAAATAAAAGCGAAATGTCGCTAAATTCTCTTCATTTACATCTTTTATGATTATTTGCTTTTATTACTATCTTGTTAAATATATATCTATTTTAAATATTTGCATGCCTAGTTTAAATATCTTTTGTTAGTTTAATAATTAGAACACCTCTAAAATTGTAGATTGCATGTTGCACAATATTTTTAAACCTAAGTTTGAACTGACAACCGCAATTTAGCGGATCTTTTAGGATGCCTAACCCCTTCCCTTTAGGATAATAAAGAACCCTTACCTAGAATCTCACATAGTTTCTGCATCTTTAAAATGGAGATCATCCGTAGTATTTTATGCTACATTTTCAAGGTCCTAATTCACTATAATAATTAGTGGCGACTTTAAAAAAATGCATAACAGAATCTACCATGCATAGCAAGAATCCCGCCGATTACTCGCTTAAAATGGGTGTTACACCGTGCACGCTCCACCCCGGCTTTGACCACTGCAGACCGACGAACCCCCTCTCCATAACCACAACCACTACGTCACTGTCTCACCCTCCCTCTCCCTCTGTTTCCCCCTCCTCACTGCTCTGGTTCACCGGAGCAGTCACAAATACACCAAATAGCTATAACAACACAATACAATTAGGTGAGAAGGCATTTGACCGAAGACCATGTTAATGGCATGGGAAACCAAATCGACCATAGGTGTAATGTTGTTTCCTTTGGTAGTAGTAGCCATAAGCATGATTTCCTTAGCTTTATCTACCGGAAAATCATTGAACACAATCACTTGACCTGCATAGAATATCGTCATATGTGCCTTGTTCGCTTCCGATTCACTCTTCATTGCAGGGAACATATTCATCAATTTCTCAATCTTTGGCAACAAATTCATAGTAGTCGAGCTTGTTCAAACAAGCAGATACATTAGCATTCAAATAACTCCAAAATTAAAGGAACAAAAACTTACCAGCTGAATCAAAATCATGCGGATACCGAGATCGAGATCTCCTTCTCTTGTGTAATCGCTCAACAAGCGGCAAGTTTGAGAGAATGCGATTTCTGACCGGCGAATCTCCCGAAATCCACAATCTCATGATGAATCCATTTGTAAATACTTTTCTTTTTCAATCGGAAAACACTTATTCGGATAATAACATGGTCCTCACCGGAGCAGAGGGGGAACGGAGGGAGGGTGAGGCAGTGGCGTGATGGTGGCTGTGGGGAGGGGTTCGTTGGAGCCTGGTGGTCGAAGCTCCGGCGATGGAGGGGACGGCGTTGCCTGATGAATGGGAAATATGGATCTCACCCTCCACGTGGATTCCATGTGGCGTTCACGTGGATCCAACGTGGCGTCCACATGAAATTTCCGTCCATCAGAGGGCAAAAATAACAATTTTGCTAACAGAAAGAACATATTTGACCTCATACTTTAATGAAGGGTAAATATGACATTTTTTCGAAAGTTGGACGACAAATATGACATTTTTCCCTAGTTAATATTAATTACTATTATTTAATTAAAATATGTTGGTGCATTTTGATGTAAAAAATCGGTAAGAGATAAAGAACGTAACGTTTGCAACATGGCATAAAAGTAACGCGTAGGAACAGTGAATTGCAGTTTCGTGTGGCTTTCCAATAATCTGTCTTTGCCCTTTTTTCTCCTCTCAGGCCCCTCCTTATATTCCATTAATTTCACCACCCAACTACCCTAATTTCTCACTTCTACTCTATATATATAAAGGGTTTCTCTTTATACCCACTCAAAAAATATTCTAATTTGTATAGGAAAGATCAAAAGAACAAACCAAACCATGGGTGGAGGCAATGGCCAGAAAGCAAAGATGGCTCGTGAGAAAAACGCTGAAAAGATGAAAGGCCAAAAGGGTATCCCTATTTAAGTTTTTTGTATATTTTTTTTCAAAAAATGATTGAATTTTTAGCTAATCAAGATTATGGTGTTTGTGCAGGAAGCCAACTTGAGGCCAACAAGAAGGCCATGAATATCCAGGTTTTTGTTAATTCCACTGAAATTTTATCTTTATTTTTCATACCCACTTCCTATTTTTTGCCTTATCTGTAGAATTATTCTCAACCAGCTTTAAAATATAGGTTTTTCCGTATTGGGGCTTTTTTTAGGATTTTAATTGATTTTGACTTGCTAAAGTTTTGGGATTTTAATTGGACATATAAAGTCCTGGAAGATTTTTGTAGTTTAGAGTCTTTAGACCAAAAATTTATTCAGATCTCTGTGTTTAGGACTGTAAAGGGGATTTTGGGTGCTCCAATTTGTTCATGTCTTGTTAATCTGTAATCTAATTGATCACATAACGAAGATTCTGGATTATGTTTATACACTATGCTATTGTCTGGTAGCATCTAAAAGAATCTGAATTGATAGCTAAATTATACTTAGATAGAACACAGTTGCCAGTCAAACGAATAGTTTTGATGATATATATGAGGATTAGTATTTTTCTGATGAAAAAAGGGTGTTATTGTTTGCACTTTACATAGTTTTGCTTGATCTAGTTACTCTCAAACTTTTAAGCAAGGATGTTATAATACTGGTTTATTAGAATTGTGCCCTTGCAAATTTAGGGAACCTGGAAGTTTTCTTTGTGTGTCACGGATGAGGTAGAAATAATGCACCATGGTAATCCTGTTTAAATTGCAGTAGATAGACTACAGATTCTTGTATTCAGTTCCTCAATCTCAACAACAACATGCCCGGTGTAATCCAGGGGCAGCTCAATAAGATCTTCAGACCGATAACTAATAAGCCGAACCGATAACATTTAAAACCAAACTGAACCACCTGATAAGTACCCCTAGTTCGAGCCTCAGAATGAATAAAATCTTGCTAGGGAGCGCTTTCCTCTTTAATTGACCTTGCGTATAACGAAATCGAATTAATTGAAAAATTCAATACAAATACCGAACACCGAATGAAAAAATTGATGCCCCTAAAATTTTGGGGCCTAAAGCGTGGCCGCTTCAGCGACTTGGCCCTCTGGCCGGCCTTGGTGTAATCCCACAAGGTGGGGGTCTAGGGAGGGTAAGATGTACGCAGACCTTAACCCTACCTTTGTGGGATAGAGATGTTGTTTCCGATAGACCCTCGGCTCAATTCAGTCTCCTCAATCTATCTCTCTTAATTGTGGGTAGCAATAGAGAAGTCAAGTCAGAGAGTGTACATATGTTGCTGAAAACTATTTTTTCTAGTGTTCTATTGGCGAGTGAGAATCCTTTTTGGGGAAAATCACTTATTAAAGATTGATAATGATGCTAGCAAATCGGATAGTATTTTTATAAGAAAACATAGTATAATAGATTGATAATGACTTTCGTTCATAAGTGAGGAAAGTTGTTTTCCTCACTTGGCTGTTTGTTAAAACAGTGATGTGAAGTTAGGAGTTAAGATAGTTGTAAAGGAAAATGACTTTGGTTCACAAGTTAGTAAAATTGTTTTCCTCCTTACGGTAGAAAAAGTTTTTCTTGGTAAATATTTTGCGACAAGTAGATACCAGAAAATGACTTACTTTTTAGAAGGTATTATCTGGAAAATATTTTCCTGTCATACCAAACACATTAGTAACGGAATTTGTTTTGTTAAAGTCTTGGAAAGAAACAAAAATAAAAAATGTTTTGCCTGCTAAAGAGGGACAGAATAGAACTAATGAATTTGAGACTCATGACATGTTTTATAATTTAGTACTGTGCCATTTGGTTTCTATTTTTCAAGATTTTCTCCAAGGAACTAAAACTTGGGATTTGTTGTTCTGAAAACGAACGATCCTGTCCAATCCAAGAGCTATAATTCTCGCTGAAACTATCTCTCTTCCACGGGGGGCAAAGGGAATAAAAAACAAGATGGTAAACAAGGGAGATGATATCTCGACACCATTATTCATTTTCCCTAATGCTTGCTAGTCGTAACGGAATAAAAAAGAGGATGGTAAACAAGGAAAAGGTTATACATTCATCTGTCCTAATGTTTGCTAATTGTCAAAAACCAAGATGGTAACAGGGGAGATGCTATCTAAAACTGTTATCTATTTATTGTAACGTTTGCTTATTGTCAAATGCAGTGCAAGGTGTGCATGCAGACATTCATTTGCACCACTTCTGAAGTTAAGTGCAGAGAACACGCTGAGGCGAAACATCCCAAATCTGATGTCTCTGCATGTTTCCCTCATCTCAAGAAATGATTTGCATTTCAGAGAGCGGAGTGATGATTGTTTCCCAACTATGTTTCTAAATTTTGTTAACCATGATAAAAGTTTGAATCTGTTCCAAAGTTGGTGCTTAGTTCTGCTTCAAACTGTTGATGGCTACTTAGTTTGGAACTGTGTGTGTGAAATATAATGTTTATGATAACTGGCTCCTCCTCTCATGTTAAGTTCTGCTGGACTTGTTTCAGTGTTTTGCTTTACCTTGTCAATGTTGATGCAGTATTTATTATTACTAGTTTTAAACATTTGCCACCAAAGGTTTGGTGGGTGATAAGTATTTCTCTATCCTTAATTAGAGGTCTCGGGTTCGAAATTTGAGAATAGAGTCGTCTTTGGTAGGGAGGCTTTATGCCTCAAAATGGGACTTCCCGACATGATTTTGGTTACTTGGGGTCCAAAAGTGGGCACCGGACACCGATGGAAAACCCAAAAAGGTTCTAAACATTTAGTGCTATGATGTGATAGCATGCAAGTTTTTCCTAGTGGTCTGACCTTATCTTTTGCGTCTTATCTTCTTTTTCAGGTCTTCTTTTTTAAGTATTTCTTCTTGAGAAAGAAAAAAGAATTAGCTGATGTATTTTGGAAAAAGATTTAACTAGTGATTGTTTTAAGTCACGTAATCAGGGATTTAACTGCACTTGTGCAAATCGAAACAAGAATAAGGTAGTTAACTAACTACTTATTTGCTTGAACATGAAAGACGTCGATTATGAAAAAGACAATTTAGGATCAAATTTAGTATTCGCTATGTTCCACATTAGATGATTGTCTAGAAATAAAGTGTTTTATTAAGGGATTGTACAATCATTAAAAGCAAATGATTGCTATTGTTTCATTTCTAGTTTGTCAATATTAAAAAAGGGTAAAATAGAGAAAATAAGATTAAAACTACATTGAAATTGCAAATAATCAACTATTATGAAAAAGTAAAAAATTTCTAGACAATCATATATTTTGGAACGGAGGGAGTATATGACTACATGACATTTGCCCTATAAGGAGTAAATTACATAACTAGAAACTATGATAAACTCATACGAAGACAGCTATATTATATTCCTTGCCCCTTAAAATGTTTCTTATCCAAAAATACGGGTGTCCTCTTTTCTGTTTTTTCCCTGTGAATGCTTAAAATCTATTTTTATTTTATGTAGCTAGGTTTTTAAATGTCATTATAATATACTAAGCTCGAGACATCCTTGTTAAACTCTCTTAAAAGGATTATAATATCTTAACGAACGAGATATTGTAATTAACTTAAAGGCTGTTATATAACAATAAAACTAGAATAAGAATATTGTGTAGAATTAAAGAGAATTATGAGAGTTCTTTATTTGTTTTCTTGAGGGTTGTTAATATAACGATCAATATTTTTATTTATAATAGAAAATTGACTTGGTCTCAAAGTTACTAACACTAACTTTCTTTATAGAGATAGACATTTACAATAATAAATAATATTTATAACACTCCCATTGAATTTCTATTTAGTAGATAATGTGCCTCATTAAAACCTTGCTAGAAAAAATTTAGTGGAAAAAAATTTAGTGAAGGAAGAAGAGTACACATTTCTAATAATACGCATTTTGATTGCCTCACTAAAAACCTTGCAAGGAAAATTATGTGGGACAAAATCTAGTAAGGGAAACCAGTGTAACGCGTATTAACTCCCCCTGATGAGAACAACAATCTAAAACTTGAATCTTCGTTGTCACATCATATCCTTGGGGGGGGGGGGGGTGGCCGACACCCAGTGTCTGAAGGCCTGAGTATACCACTATAGTATCCGAACCCTGAAACATGAAATTTGGGCCGACAAGGCCTCCAATGAATCATATATGACCAGACTGAAAGATAACCTGCATACAGAAGAGTCTCAACAAGATATATATATATATATATATATATATATATATATGCATATGAACGGATAACCAAAACCGACAAGACCACAATATAAGTACACTACTGACCAAAAAGGACCGACAAGGTCACGACACACCAACATCTACTGTACACAGGTCTGCAAAGCCTCTACGAGTAACATGTACACATCTACAGGACGGTACAGGGCCCCGAGATACCCCAAAATACTAGTATTATATTATATACAACAGTACCTAAAACTCCTGTGACACAACTCTGAGAGAAAGGAGTGCGACAAAAACATAACTGAGCAGATCACCTACTGAGAAGGTGTGTCGCTCTGTGTATATGTACCTGTGGGCATGAACACAGTTCCACGGAGAAGGGAATTAGTGCGGAAGATGTACTAAATATGTAAGGCATGTAACATATGTCAATAATATATATAACATGAGAGATATAGAGGTAAGAGTCAACCTGAAACTCAGAACAACCTCTAGGGGCCTACTCTGTCATGATCAGTAATATATGTATGCAAGTCTGTACAAATCACGCTACTCTGTGGGGAAAATTATATCATATTGTATATATTGTACCCAGCCTCAATGAGGACTCGATCATACCCGATCCAAATATGGGACGATAATATCAAAACCAACTATAGTTGGGTGAACATCTACGTGTCATACCCGGCCGACTATACCGCGTCTAGGTAAGTATATATATATATATATATATATATATATATATATATATATATATATATATATATATATATATATAACGTAAGACATGATCGTAATGTACCATAAGCAGAGTTAGAGTTTTACCTATCATTGTTATCCTCCGACTATTGTTATTGGCTCTACGTTCAAGGATCCAGATATAAACACTTAGGACTTATATAACCCGAGAGATATTATGAACGAAGCGTATTCAAGAATTATGATCGATTGATCAAAGAAGAACTTTTTCTACTTCATTTCGCCAAAGAGATTTCTATTCAAGAAACGACGTATCGAGTCATGCCAAGAAAGGAGGTTTGCCTTACATACCTTATCCTTGAAGTTACAATTGATTACAAGCCCTCTACGCCTTACGGATAGTTACCCGTCGATATCAATATCGAATCTATATTTCAAATAAGAAACTTCATTTTGGCATCTTTATTGATAATTTTAACACAGAATTATTGGACTCGTTAATAAAAGGGTACTTATGTAATTCAATCCCACAATTCTCCGAAACATACTTTCTTTGGTTAAAAACACCAACAATCAATATACTAATTAATTTCAACTCATATCTTAATCAAAACAGCCTACAAGTCTTTATACAATTATTTCTTAGGTTTACGAGTTTCAATTACGAAAATCCTTTCACAGCTTGCTCTGAATCATTAATTAACCATGATTCTAGATAAAAGAGGTTAGATCTTACCTTTAGGCCTCAAAATCCTCGTAAAATAGTGGGTTATTTTATAACCAAGGGTTTCCGAAATCGATTCCTTACGGAGAAGATAATTTCTATGATAATCACAGGATTAATAGCGTTGATCTTACGTAATTCAGCTTAGATTTGATCTTGGAAGTTGGGATATTTTAGAGAGAAATTTTTGGAGAGTTCTCAGTATGGTTTGAAGAAAAATGAGGATTAAATCGACCTAACCCACTTTTAAATTCGGAAAAAAATTCCACCACCGCAATTTGACGGTTTATTTGACAGTCCGTCAACCTTTTCGTCAAACTATTAGGGAAAATTAATGTCCCATGATGGAAACGTTAACGGTCCGTCAATTTAGATGGACGATCAGCACTTGAGATCTAAAAATTTCTAAGTATTTGACGGTCTAGATTTTACATTTTGACGGTCCGTCAAAATGCACCGTTTTCCAATTTCGTCGAAATATACTTTCTTTGATCCATTTGACTTCCCAACGCTTCAGAACTTTCATAATCAAGTTGTTAACCTTCATCACCCTTTTGTAAAGTCGTACCTCTTCCAGGAACATCAATATCTGTTAATGGCACAACGTAACGCGAAACTATTGGGTGTAACATCCTTCCCCCCTTAGAACATTCATCCGCGAATGTTGATGATATTTTTTAACTCTCGGGGGTTCTAAAAATTTCAACAGAGTTTCCTTTGTGAATAAGACTATCTAAAACATGTTAAACATATCAAATACATATCCAATGCCACACAGGGCAACATAATAACAAAATAATATCAACCATGCTTCACACAACCGTATGTATATATCAAAATCAAGAAAGTTAGCCATAACTCACCTTAATTATCCTCTGCCATATTATGAAATGCGTCTGCCATATCTGCCTCGATCTTAGTACCTAACTAAGGTATAGAAATTTAATGAGGTCGAATATAATGGAAATGAGAGAATTGTATCATACGAGTATCAGTATAAACCTAAGGACTAGAATAAGTAAGGATATCTGGATCGCATACCGATCTCTTTCGGCCTCCCAATTTATCTCTTTTGTATTGTTATTTCTCCATAACACCTTAACGAAGGAAACTTCTTTAGTTATCTGCTTTCAAATTTGGTGATCTAAAATGGCTACTCGAGTTTCTTCATAGGTTAAATGTTTAGTGATTTACACATCCTCTATGGGAGAGATCTCTTATGCATTTTCGTAATATCGATACATGAAATACCGGGTAAACTGCTTCTAATTCTGAAGGTAATTTAAGCTCATAAGCTACCCAACCTATCTTGTGGATAATCTTATATGGTCCGGCGTATCTGGGGCTAAGTTTCCCTATCTTGCCAAACCTCACAACTCCTTTCATTGGATAAACTTTTAAGAATATCCAATTGTCAACTACAAATTCTAAGTCACGACGTCGAACATCTGAATAAGATTTTGTCAGGCGATTTCCACGTGCTTAACGCAAGTGTACGTATCGTTCACAAGTAATATAGTCTTGTAAGACCGAATATCGTCCTCAGAGATTGGTTTCTAATTACCGAACATATATTCTAGGTTATCTATTTGGCAAATGATAATTGAATTGGGTTTTTATCTAACTACTAGAATAATGTTATACCCCGTATTTCCAGAGTATGTACGTGAGGGCGTACGTATTAAATTTTTTTTGCCTTAAGAATTGGCTTTGGTTCGAAATTTGGGCACAAGTCGAATGTAGTCGTTTTCGACGTAAACGCTTTCCACGACTACGTTGGGAAAATTCCGCTATGTCATTTAGTATTTTTATGGATTTTTCCGAGCGATTTTAACATTTTTGGATTAACGGGAGGGTGACACTTGTCACCCTCATTGACTGAAAGAGGAGGCTTGGCCTCGCCGATTGGTTCATGGTTTTGTGCCTTGTTTTGTGGCTTGTTTTGTGCCATGTTTTGGAGTAGGGTTAGGTGCACTTGGCTTGATCTTGGCCTTACACTTGCTATACACTTGGAAGGACTCGCCATTGGTTGGCTTTTGGTTTTGCTATAAATACCTCTAATGCAAGAGTTATTCTTCATCCACACTTGTGAAATTCCAAGAAAATACTCCTCCCTCTTGTGAGCAATTCGTCCGCCACACTACCCCCTTTGAGCGAGCCTTGCCGAGAGGCCACCCTCCCCTCAGGTGCCTTGCCAGTGGGTACCCCTAGCCTAGTTGTTTTCGTATAATACCCTTTGTTGTGGTATAGAAATACTCTCCTAATATTGTTATAATGTCCAAATACTCGCCCAAATACCTTGTAGTATTCCCAAGGTTACACTTATACAAAGCCCAGAAAATACGATTATACTTCCTTTAGCCACAAAAACGAAACCCTAAGGAAATCTTCACCCGTTGTTGAAGTTGTAAGTAGAAGTTGGTTAGAACTTCTGGCGGTTGTTTGAGCGCCGAGTAGAGCTAAGCGTTGCTCAGATCGACTTTATACTTGGATAATTTTGGGCTTATCGAGGTAAACACTATCGTTCTTCTATTGTAATTGGAAATTACATGTTTGAATATATAGTTGAAGTGTACTATATATAGAACTATACTTAGTAATCGTGGCAATGTCTTTTGACTTAAGCCCAAGAATTAAGAATCGAATCGAATCAGTAATTACATAGATCGTATTACATGAGACTTGTGTAGTATTATCGTAGTAGAATTGTACACGCCCGTTAGGCGTAAAACCCCTCGGTTGGCTTGGTAGCCTACTCGATGCAGGCGAGACGGCGCGCGGGGAGGTGCCGAATTTTCTCAGTAGATTATGGAACGTTGAGATCTAGATGTTAATAAGCGCTGTGGCCTTATAGGTCAAGTACTACGTGTGGAGTGATCCACTTGGCTTAAGGAGTAGCCGCGGTTTGAGGTACTTGGAGCGCTTTTGCTATTAGTCGACAATCGTCGCGAGGTATGTGAACCTCTTCCTATCTCTTCTAGCATGATATGTGTGAACTATGTAGTACTAGACGCATACGTGTTAATCGTGTTTGATTGTTCTTAAAACATAAAGTGTTATAACGGCTTTATGGGAAGTTGGTTATAACACTTTATGAGGTAAGAAAATACTTTGTGGTTTTAAAAGGTAATCGATGTGAATTATAACGGCTAGTTATAATAAAGAACTTGATGTATTTCAAAAGATTTATAAATCGTTTTGGAGAGTAACACTTGGTTTTAAAGGTTTTAAAAAGAGTTATACTAGCTTTATGAGTTAGGTATAATGTCTTAAGAGCGTAAAGAAAATGGGTTATTGATGTTAGAAGTTAAGAGACTTGATCTTATAAGATAAGAGACTTAACTTATTTGTTTTAATGTGAATGTTTGTGTGAAACCTCATTCGTGAGTAATGAGTACTTGGTTTTATTTAAAGGGATAATGTTTTACCGATTTCGAAATCGTAATGTGTATCGGCTGCACCACCGCAGCGTTAATAAAGGAAAATGTATTGAAAAATGATGAATTGTATTAAAACCAAGAGAAACCTCCATCCGCATAGAAACTAAGATGAGACAAAATGATATACATTTTCTAGATCACGGTCTTTGTAATAAGAATGTTGTAAAGAAGAATAACCTACTCACACGTGAGACATATATTACTCAATTGTTCTAAAAAGTAATCAAGTGATTAAGTTTGGGACCTATGAAACCAATTGAAAATGAGAAGATTGAGTAATCAAACTAGGCAAACCGAACTTAGGTAAAGTATGTTGTTACTTGATTTTTTTAAAAGGGAATGTGTGTTGGTCATTCTAATACTACGGGTATCGTGTGACTTTTATAAGTAATGGATCTCTTTTAAGAGAATTTAACGTACGTAGTACTTTAGGGTTAAAACCCGACTTTGGCATAAAATGAAAGTACTTTGAGTCAGGTGAAACTTGCCTATGCTTGTTGTTGTGAAACTTGCCTATGCTTGTTGTGCGGAAACTCGCCTATGCTTGTTGTTGTGAAACTTGCCTATGCTTGTGATGAGAGCCTTCGTTGCAAGTGTGGTACTTCTGTTACCGCCTCTCGATAGAGGGCCGTTGACTTGTCGAGAACTTACTTGACGCGGCGGCGGTGATGGAGAATTCCACGTATGTTTCCATTTTGATTATCGCCTTGTTGTTGATGTCATACGGACATGTCTACACCGACGCAAGATTCCGGCACGCGCCACGCGCCGGTTGATTACCCGATATATGGTTATTATCGCAACATGGACGTGTCTACACCGACGCAAGATTCCGGCACGTGGCCACGCGGCAGGTCGACCACCCAAGATATTGTTATCGAGGTTACACGGGCATGCCTACACCGACGCAGATTCGGTACGTGGCCACGCGGCCTTATTATTGTCAGATCACGGACATGTCTACACCGAGGCGATTCCGGCACGCGCCATGATGCGAACATGATGGATGTATGGGCGTGAGACCCATAGTTATATTCGAGTGGTGACTTTGAGGCGTGAGTCCTCGACTTGACTGCTTTTATGTTGCGCATCGTATTTTGGTTATCATACATGTCTCCGCTTTTTTAAGCTATTATGATTTCATTTACGATTTGTGATTTGCCACATACTTGTACTGTTATCGACTCCTTCGTGGCCGCTCACGCCGCAGTAGAGGTACATCGGCCGTGGATCCTCGCCTTAGGATCTCGGGCCATTGCTGGGAAGCTCCGCTTTCTCCGAGGCTTATCTTTTGCATGTGTTCCCGAGTCAGAGGTTCTTGTACATTCTGTGGTATGGCGGGCCCCGTCCGCCATAGTCGTAAATCTTAGAGGTGCAGTAGAATCATGCGTGTGGTTGTAAAAGGATTAAACTGTCGGGTTTTATGATATACCAAGGCAAATCGCTTTGGTTGGCCTGCTTATTTATTATATCTCTTGTTTCATGATTCATGTTTTATTTTCCGCCGTTTTCTCGATGTTGTATCACTAGGTGCCCGGTAAGGCACCAAGAATCTGCCCGTTCGGGCGTTACAAAGTGGTATCGAGCGCTTAGTCTCTGAAAGTGTCTACGCATCGTGTCTAGTAGTCTTGATTATCGGTGTGTTGTGCACCACATCTATAATCGTGAGGCTATAGGACATTTAGGATTGGTTTCCATTCTTCTCATTCCGAGATCGTGCCTTAGAGTTGTGTTGTAAGTTGGACCCTCCGACGTGTTTCGCTTTTACCGCTTATGCCTCGCGAAGGCAACCAGTGGCCTGTGGCGGCAAGGCAGCCGAGGAGTCGCTAGTGGGATTCAGAGGAGTACGAGGCGCAGCCCGGCCAAGACTGAGTAGTGCTTGACGGCGAGTTTTGCGACGCCACAAGACCAAAGAGTTTAGAGCCGCAGCAGATGGCTGCCGAGACTACACACGAGCCTCCACCCCACACCGAGCGGGGAGATGGGTCACGAGAGATGGCGATTATCGCCGTGGTTGTGGCCGATATGAGGATAGGCCGGACGCAGCAGCCTCCAGCCCAAAGAAGACTGTAGTGCACCCGAGGCGCATTTGAGGCTACTGGATTTCCTTAGTCAGAGCTACCGAGTTTTACTGTCGAGGCCGGAGGATGATCCGCAGGAGTTCATCCGTCAGTTGCAGAGGATCATGCGGGTGATCAAGGCTTCAGAGATCGAGTCGTGATATTTGGTTCGTGATCGGCCGCGCGTGATACCGCAATGATCGATTGGTTTGACTCGCGGAGCTTTCCGGAGAGCATGCACTTCCACCGCTTGGGACGAAGCCGGGGCCTTCGGCACATTTCTTGCCTCCACAAATGAGGAGGGCTCGCCGATGATTTTTGATGTTGAGGCGTAATCCGCGATAGCTCGAGTACAATGTGGAGTTCGACTCATCGCCGGTATGTTCCCGCATTAGTAGCTAGTATGGAGGATCGAGTGCACCGATATGTTACGGTGGCTCACGATGATTACCTAGCGAGAGTTGTTCGGTGTTTCTCTTCACCGCACGACATTGCCCGCATTCGTGCTCATGCGACTGCGCGGCGAGCGCAGATCGACGCAGCGGACCGCCACAGGTTAAGGCCAAGACGGCCGGATATTTTGGCGACTTTCGAGGCGCATCGCCAAGAAGCAGACTAGTTATGTACCTCCGCCATTGCAGAGTGGTCCTCCGCAGCCTTTCGACCTCGGGATATTCAGAGCAGTCGTGGCTCCTGTGTTTCAGATGTTCGCGAGTAGGGTGGCGCTGACGCGATACCCCTACCTCGGTGGTCGATGCGTAGACCGCATTTCGAGAGTGTCGTAGTACCAAGGAGCTTGTTATTCTTGCGCCAACAGGGCCATATGACGAGACCGTCCCGACTGTGGGTAGCACTGTAGGATAGCACAGACTACTAGAGCAGCCATGGGCCACCAGAGGTCGCGGTGGAAGTTCCGCTTTAGCGGTCCTCGAACCGCCTAGTTTCGTGTATATCCTTAACCTCTAGAGTTTTGTGTGTATTGATGTTGTTGATGTGTTTAATGATATGTTTGGATAGCTTTGTGCTAAAATGTGATTTAGAAACACGTTAGTGAAAAGGGTAAGTCCTGGGTAGTGTGAAATGGAAGTGGTAGCTTTCATGACTGTAGAGGTAAGATTGTTCCGATCAAGAAATTAGAGAGTTGGCGCTACAGCTGGGTCGGGTCAGCCATGTTGCGGGCCAACCCGCCCCCGCTTTTGAGGAAGGGTCACTCGGGTGGTCCCGCCGGTGGCAGGTCACGAGGGTGCTAGCCCAAGTTTAGATGACCATCGATGAGTTCGTGGATACGCTCGATCGAATCATTCGTGAAGGCCGGAATGGCCTTAGGGGAAATCGAGGTTAGTGAGATGACCAAGTTTGAGGTAGTGACTCGGGTTGGGAATGGCGTTGAGAGTGGTACGACACTAGAACGAAGTTCGAGTGTTCGCGATTTGGCATCGCGAGAGCGGAGAAGTGAACGTGTGTTTTGTGAGCGTGTGGCATGATTGTTTTCAGACGATAGCGGTGAAGACTATACCGACGCTGTTGTTTTGAGATTGAAGGAACATTCGACGAATGTTTCTAAGGGGGGAAGAATGTTATACCCCGTATTTCCAGAGTATGTACGTGAGGGCGTACGTATTAAATTTTTTGCCTTAAGAATTGGCTTTGGTTCGAAATTTGGGCACAAGTGCCGAATAGAGTCGTTTTCTGACGAAACGTTTCCACAGCGTACGTTGGGAAAATTCCCGCTATTTCATTTTGTATTTTTGCGGATTTTTCAGAGCGACGAACATTTTGGATTAACGGGAGGTGACACTTGTCACCCTCATCGACGCAGAAAGAGGAGGCTTGGCCTTGGCCGATTGGTTCATGGTTTTGTGCCTTGTTTTGTGGCTTGTTTTGTGCCATGTTTTGTGGAGTAGGGGTTAGGGTGCACTTGGCTTGATCTTGGCCTTACACTTGCTATACACTTGGAAGGATCTCGCCATTGGTTGGCTTTGGTTTTGCTATAAATACCCTCTAATGCAAGAGTTATTCTTCATCCACACTTGTGAAATTCCAAGAAAATACTCCTCCTCTTGTGAGCAATTCGTCCGCCACACTACCCCCTTTGAGCGAGCCTCGCCGAGAGGCCACCCTCCCCTGTGGTGCTCGCCGTGGGTACCCCCCCCCCTAGCCTAGTTGTTTCGTATAATACCCTTTGTGGTATAGAAATACTCTCCTAATATTGTTATAATGTCCAAATACTCGCCCAAATACCTTGTAGTATTCCCAAGGTTACACTTATACAAAGCCCGAAAATACGATTATACTTCCTTTAGCCACAAAAACGAAACCTAAGGAAATCTTCACCCGTTGTTGAAGTTGTAAGTAGAAGTTGGTTAGAACTTCTAAGGGTTGTTGAGCGCCGAGTAGAGCTAAGCGTTGCTCAGATCGACTTTATACTTGGATAATTTTGGGCTTATCGAGGTAAACACTATCGTCCTTCTATTGTAATTGGAAATTACATGTTTGAATATATAGTTGAAGTGTACTATATAGAACTATACTTAGTAATCGTGGGCAATGTCTTTTGACTTAAGCCCAAGAATTAAGAATCGAATCAGAATTACATAGATCAGACATGAGACTTGTGTAGTATTACCGTAGTAGAATTGTACACGCCCTGTTAGGCGTGTAAAACCCCCTGGTTGGCTTGGTAGCGGCCTCGATAGAAGGAGATTTGCGCCGCGCGTGGAGGTGCCACGAATTTTACGTAGATTATGGAACGTTGAGATCTAGATGTTAATAAGCGCGCTGTGGCCTTATAGGTTGAAGTACTACGTGCGAGTGATCCACTTGGCTTAGGAGTAGCCGGCGTTTGAGGTACTGAGCGTTTTGCTATTAGTCGACAATCGCCGCGAGGTATGTGAACCTCTTCCTATCTCTTCTAGCATGATATGTGTGAACTATGTAGTACCAGACGCATACGTGTTAATCGTGGTTTGATTGTTTAAAACATAAAGTGTTATAACGCTTTATGGGAAGTTGGTTATAACAACTTTATGTAGGTAAGAAAATACTTTGTGGTTTTAAAAGGTAATCGATGTGAATTATAATCGCTAGTTATAATAAAGAACTTGATGTATTTCAAAAGATTTATAAATCGTTTTGGAAGGAGAGTAACACTTGGTTTTAAAGGTTTTAAAAAGAGTTATACTAGCTTTATGGGAGTTAGGTATAATGTCTTAAGAGCGGTAAAGAAAATGGGTTATCGATGTTGAAGTTAAGAGACTTGATCTTATAAGATAAGAGACTTAACTTATTTGTTTTAATGTGAATGTTTGTGTGAAACCTCATTCGTGAGTAATGAGTACTTGGTTTTATTTAAAGGGATAATGTTTCCGATTTGAAATCGAATGTGTATCGGCTGCACCACCGCAGCGTAATAAAGGAAAATGTATTGAAAAATGATGAATTGTATTAAAACCAGAGAAACCTCCATCCGCATAGAAACTAAGATGAGACAAAATGATATACATTTTCTAGATCATGGTCTTTGTAATAAGAATGTTGTAAAGAAGAATAACCTACTCACGTGAGACATATATTACTCAATTGTTCTAAAAGGAATCAAGTGATTAAGTTTGGGAACTATGAAACCATTTGAAAATGAGAAGCTTGAGTAATCAAACTAGGCAAACCGGAACTTAGGAAAAGAATGTTGTTACTTGATTTTTTTAAAAGGAATGTGGTGGTCATTCTAATACTACGTATCGGGTGACTTTTATAAGTAATGGATCTCTTTAAAAGAATTTAACGACGTAGTACTTTAGGTTAAAACCCGACTTTGGCATAAAATGAAAGTACTTTGAGTCAGGTGAAACTTGCCTATGCTTGTTGTTGTGAAACTTGCCTATGCTTGTTGTTGTGAAACTTGCCTATGCTTGTTGTTGTGAAACTTGCCTATGCTTGTGATGAGCCTTCGTTGTGCAAGTGTGGTACTTCGCGTTACCGCGTCTCGATAGAGGGCGGTTGACTTGTTGAGAACTTACTGACGCGTCTTTGGCGGTGATGGAGAATTCCACGTATGTTTCCATTTTGATTATCGCTTGTTGTTGATGTCACACGACATGTCTACACCGACGCAGATTCCGGCACGCGCCACGCGCCGGGTTGATTACCCGATATATGGTTATTATCGCAACATGGACGGTCTACACCGACGCAGATTCCGGGGCATGTGGCCACGCGCGTGGTTGACCACCCAAGATATTGTTATTGAGGTTACGGGCATGTCTACACCGGCGCAGATTCCGGTACGTGGCCACGCGCCTTGTTATTATTGTTGCATCATGGACATGTCTACACCGAGGCGATTCCGGGGCATGCGCCATGATGCGAACATGATGGATGTATGGACGTGAGACCCATAGTTATATTTGAGTGGTGACTTTGAGGCGCGAGTCCCCGACTTGACTGCTTTTATGCGCATCGTATTTTGGTTATCATACATGTCTCCCGCTTTTTAAGCTATTATGATTTCATTTATGTTGTGATTTACGCTTCACATACTTGGTACTCAGATCGACCTCCTTGTGGCCGCGTTCATGCCGCAGTAGAGGTACATCGGTCGTGGATCCTCACTCTAGGATCTCGCCTGCGTTTGGGAAGCTCCGCTTTCTCCGAGGCTTATCTTTTGTATGTGTTCTCGAGTCAGGTTCTTGTACATTCGTGGGTATGGCGGGCCCCGTCCGTCATAGTCGCCAGAAATCTTAGAGGTCTGTAGAATCACAGGGCAGGTGGTTGTAAAAGGATTAAACTGTTCGGGTTTTATGTATATACTGAAGGCAACTGTTTTGGTTGGCCTGTTTATTTATTATATCTCTTGTTTCATGATTCATGTTTTATTTTCCGCTGGTTTTCTCTGATGTTGTATCACTAGGGTGCCCGGGGTAAGGCACCAGTAACGGGCCCGGGTTCGGGGCGTTACAAATAATTGCAAGAAGTAAACTAATTTATTTGGGTTTTATCAGTTATGAAGGAATTATTGCTTCCAATTTTCTCGACTATCCACTCTATTCAATCCTTAATGCGACTAGAATGATTCTCCTTCTTCGTTAAGATGGAGGTTAACTGGACTGTATTATATTTCGGTTAGGATATATAATCACTCAACCCCAGTGCAGAACCCTTCTATATTTCTATGATAGGATTTACTACATAGGAGGATTAAGAACAGTAACCTATTATGCTACACAAGTATCGGGGTACTTTCGTCCGCGATTTTAACATATGTCTATTCAATTACAGCATATCAAAATCTCTCTTCTCGATTCTTGATTCGAAATCATATGAGTTATGATAATTAGTGATCAATTAACTATCAAGCATTCAAACCAATTATTGTATAGATCTTAATCTAAGTGAAGAAGAAATCAACTAATGCATTAATTCATGAATAAGAGTTTCAAGTGATTCCAAAGGAAAGCCCTAGTAAAAAAATTAGCTCATAGCCATAGTTTTACACCCCGTAATTCCAGGATATGTTTAAGATAATGTACGTAAGGAAACAGGACTTTAAAATTGGTACTAAAGGAAGAATTGTTTTTTCGAGGGAAAATCTCCTGAACTTCAGAAGGGAAAAATATTCGTAGATGAGAATTAGATTCTCAAAATGCGTTATTGGAGACATATGGAATTTATTTATATTGTGAAAATTTATTTACGGATTTTGTCACGTAGGGCCCACTCGGGGAATTTCACATTTTTATGGGGCCCACAAGGTTTTCGATATTTTGACGAATTATGTAAATTTCGGGAAATGAAATATTTTAGACCAATGGGAGGGCGACACGTGTCACCCTACACATGGGCTTGTTGGATGAATAAAAAATGGACCAAGTCAAAGGGTCAAGTTAGCTTGATATATTTGACCTCATCCTAGCCTTCCATTTGGATTAATCCTAGCCTTTGGTCTCATTATATATTACTACTACTACTAGTGAAAGACTAGCATTTCATACTTAGAAAAAAAATCAAGAACTTTGTGCAAGCCTTTAGAGGCTCTCGGCCATAGCTCAAAAAAAAGATTTTTTTTTGCAATATTGCTTCATAAATCTCAATATTCAAACCTAAGATCCCTATAGGTATTCTAAGGATATCCCAATACAAAAATCCCGGAACAACTACGTTTTTACGTTAGTCGCAACATGAAAACCTAAGGTGTTCTTCAACTTTGAAGTTAGAATTTGAAGAGAATTTGTTTATGACCTTCTAAGGATTGCTTGGAGTGGATTAGAACGCCGAGAAGAGGAGCTAAAGTTACTAAGGATCGACTTTAGGTTTTGGATTGTATTCGGGCTTAAATAGGTAATAATCTCCGTCTTGCTATTGAAATTCAAGATTTCATGTTGTAGTAGTTGATATATGAGCATGTGTTATATAGAATGAAGTTCGAAAAGATTTGGATCATGTTGAGATGTTAAAACCGAAAATTGGCATGTTAGCCATTAAAAATTGGAAATCAATTTGGTCGATAGTTATAATCGTCGCATGTTGTATAAGAAAGGGATTATAGTTGTTATAATTGATTGCGACTATATAACATGTTAGAATAACAACTTGGATTAAAAAGGAATTGGAAAAGAATAGATGTGGTGTTATCCTTGTGATTGCCGAAAATGGCTCAAGTTATTGGACAGTTTTACTTTAATTGTGGGGCAGAATTGTACACGTCCTGTTAAGGCGTGTGATCCCCTTTGAATTGTTGGTTTGTTGCGCCTTAAATTTGGCATGTTGGTTATTGATTTCGGGCCTTGAAAAAGGTGGAAAAGTACGTAGAAACAAAGGAAGTGCTGCCCAAATTTCTGTAGAATAAGAGACCTAGCACTTAGTATTATTCCACATTAATAAGCTAGGAGTTGATAGACATGTTATGGTTATTATAGGTTGAAGTACTACGTGTAGCGTATTCTACTTGAAGGGTGGAAAAGCTAACAAGGTTGAAGTACTTTGGAGCATAGTGCTACGTATCGTTAGTCGTCACGAGGTATGTGAACCTCTTCCTTCTTTTGGCATGATCCTACGTATGAAATAGTCATGTGATATTATTTCATGATTCCTTCTACTCTTAGAAGTTAAGAGGTACGTATGTTGATTTACTCTATGTAAAAAGTGTGTCTAAATTATCCTAAGTTCTTACCAAGTCTTATGGGAGATGTTGGTAAGAATGGTTAGGAAGTTATGAGGTTTTATTTA
Source organism: Przewalskia tangutica (assembly GCA_029844215.1). Classification (NCBI taxonomy): domain Eukaryota; kingdom Viridiplantae; phylum Streptophyta; class Magnoliopsida; order Solanales; family Solanaceae; genus Przewalskia; species Przewalskia tangutica. The sequence goes on along the minus strand of CM056740.1, from coordinate 10,313,303 downwards.
AAGCTATGTGCCTTGATTTATTTGAAGTAAGTAAGTTGATTTTATATTTGAAAATGACTTGAATTTATATGTGAAAAGGGACTTGATTTTATAAGTGGAAGTTATATGATTTTAAAGAGAATAAGTTACTTGGTTTTGGAATTGTATGAAACTTTATTTTTCAAGTTATGGGGCTTGATTTCTAAAGTATAGATGACATGATTTTAAAGAGTATATGATACGAGATTTTAAGACTATAAGTCTTGATTTTATAAGTGGAAATGACTTGATTTAAAAAAGTATGGCTTCTTGATTTATTTCAAAAGATAAGAAGATTGATTTCAAAAGAGTATGTAACTTGAGTTTTAAAAAGAAGTTTATTGATTTAAAAGAGAAGGTGTGGCATGATTCTTTTATAAGTATGCATGTACGTTGTACTTTTGGATTTAGTTTCCCCTAATGTAATAAGAAATAAAAGTGTCTTAAGTTCTCAAAAATGAAAGGTTGTTATAATAGCTTTATGGGAAGTTGTTATAAGGACTTAAGAAGAAGTGAAAAGATGGTTTAAAATGTTATGTAAGGAGAATTACACCGTGTCCCGCAAACGGGCCGGGTTACGTTATGTAAGGAAAGTTACACCGAGCCTACAAATAGGCCGGGTTATGTTATGAGATACACCGAGCCAACAAATAGGCCGAGTTATGTTATGAGACACACCGAGCCTACAAATAGGCCGGGTTATGTTATGAGAGACACCGAGCCTACAAATAGGTCGGGTTATGTTATGAGATACACCGAGCCTACACATAGGTCGGGTTACGCCATATGCACCGAGCATACACATAGGCCGGGTTACATCATCTTACACCTAGCCCCACAGGCGGGACGGGTTATGCTACATAATTCCACAGTACACCGAGCCCCACAGGCGGACCGAGTTATGCTACATGATTCTACAGTACACCGAGCCCCACAGGCGGACCGGGTTATGCTACATGATTCCACAGTACACCGAGCCCCACAGGCGGGCCGGGTTATGCTACATGATTCCACAGTACACCGAGCCCCACAGGTGGACCGGGTTATGTCACATGATTCATTAGTACACCGTGTCCCGCAAATGGGTCGGGTTACGTTATCACGTATGGATAATCAAAGCAAGATCCAAATGAGAAGTCCCTCCATAAAGGGCCGGATTATGTTATGTAAGATATGTAAGTTATGTGGAAAAACTGATCAAATTCTTAAGTATGTAAGTAAGAACATGATGTTAATTCTTATTGAAAGAAGGAAAAGAACGATTAATGTACGATTGATTTCATGAGTTAAAATGGCACGGTAGGATCTGGTATTTCATTTTTATACTTGCCCCTGTCATTCTTTTATACAGTTATGATTTGGTTACTGTACCTTATTTTCGTTCCATACTCGGTACCTGTTGTACTGACCCCCTTCGGGGGGCTGCGTTCATGCCCGCAGGTGTTAGGTACACAGGTTGGTGATCCTTGCTCTTAGGATCTATGTTCAGTTTTTGGGAAGAAGCTCCATTTACTCCGGAGGCTTGTCTTTTGGTATGGGTCCCTGTTGTTGAAGATTTATGTACATTCAGGGGTATGGCGGGGCCCTGTCCCGTGTTAGTTGTTATGTTCAAACTCTTAGAGGTCTGTAGTCATGTATGTAGGTTGTACTTTGAAAAGATGTAAGTCCTTTTGTTATGTATGTATGTATGGTGGCAGCCTTATCGGTTTTGTCTTTGTTTAGAAAAAAAAATAAGTGATATTTTTCTTCCGCGTTTTACTTATGTTATATGATTAGAAGGGTGCTCAGGTAGGGCACCAGTCACGAGTCCGGGGTTCGGGTCGTGACACATAGACATGCTAAGAACTAATTTAATATTCATATGTGAACTGAATTAAAAACAAAGAAAAGGAAAGAAAATAACTGAACAGGTCTCCAATCTTCTGCCTTGATTCCTATCTGAACGGTGTTGTGTGGTGTAGAATAGGGTTTTTAGAATATGTACAAGATGCCTCCTTTAGGTCAGCCTCCTTCTCTTTTATAGCAAACCCTAGGGCTTAAGTATGTTGCAAATTTCGTGCCCTATGGACCCTTTTTCCCTTGGCCAAATTAACTTCGAATCGAATTTCAGCGTCGTATGCGCCATAATTCCTGTGGCCTCTCAGCTGTTCCGGCGCCGCGACCCTTCTGTTCGGCGTCGTGGCGCTGCATGGCTTTCGTTCGGGTTGTCAATTTCTGTCATTTTCCGCCTCGGATTCCTCATTTTATGCCTATTTTCCGCTTCTTTTCGCCATTTTGCCTTTTCAAACCGTTGTGACTCAAAATAAAGAAAAACAATCCTAATACTATACTAATGTCACGCCCCGAACCCCGGGCCCGTGACTGGTGCCCTACCTGGGCACCCTTCTACCTTAACAACACAAGTAAACTGCGGAATTTAAATAACACCTCTTTTTTTAAAAAAAACCAACATACGTGCAAGGGCAAAGCCGACAAGGCTGCCATATAATATACATAATCAAAAGACACTACACTGTACATGAGTCCAATCCCACATATGAATACAGACCTCTAAGAGTTTTATCAAATATGACGGACAAGGCCCCGCTGCACCCATAATCGCATAAAAGCCTCATCGAAGGAACTATACCAAAATGATAAACTCCTGAACAGATAGAGCTATCCAAAAACTCGGAGCAGGGTCCTACACCTGCAGATCACCAAATCGTGCACCTAAACTCGCGACATGAACGCAACCCCGGGCGAGGTCAAGACGAAGAATGTACCAAGTATGTGAAATCAAAATATCAGTAATGAAATCATACGCTTATACAAAATAGGAGACATGTATGATAGCTGAACTACAGTACACAATACATAAGCAGTCATATCAAGTCAGGGACGCATGCCCTCAACGTCACTACTCAAATATAACTATTGGTCTCACGCCCATAATATCAACAATGCCCGTGGAATCCTTCCTCATCGCGATCCATGATATAATATAACACCAATAAGCATACATGAACACCAAGTCCCACCTGTGTCCTAAACACTGTACGGGCCAAGTAGGAAAGCGAACCACCAGATCCAGCCTGCATCATAAACCGACCGGGCAAGTACGAAGCCAACTACGAGATCCACTGCGTCAACAATCGACCGGGCAAGTACGAAAGCTAACTACTGATCCAAATTTATCGCCACGAGATATGACCGGCAAGTGCGAAGCTATCTACCGAGCTCACCGTACCAAATCGTGCAATAGAACTGACGGGCAAGTACGAAAGCTATCTACTACCCATCCTACGACACCATCGACCGCAAGTACGAAAGCTCTCAACTGCACCATCCTCGGCCACTAAATCTCATGGAGGGCCAATCCATGGAATAACAATATCCCACGCGTCTCATGCCCCTAATCCCACATCGTATAAGCATGACCACGGGTAATACAAACAAAGCCGAATCTAACCCGCCTCCGGTCACATGCCTAATCCCACATCGTATAAGCATGTCCACGAGTAATACAAATAATCCGAATCTAACCCGCATCCTCGTCGATGCCCTAATCCCACATCGTATAAGCATGTCCAAGGATCAATCATAATGGAAGCATACCCGTGGAATCCCATATCACCGTCGGTACGTCCAAGTAAACTTACAACAAGACAGCCGGCCCTCCAACCGAGAGTCGCGGCAGCGTAAAAATATAATACTTGCACTCAAAGGCTATCACCAGCACACATAGGCAAGTTCATAAAATCTTTAGACTTTCATTTTATAAACTTAAGGCACTTACGTTTTATATAAAAATCCGGGATTTTAACCCTAAGTACTACGTACTTCCATTCTTTTCAAAAGACTCATTTTTATATAAAACTCCAAGATACTAACACCCGTAGTATCAAGGCATGTCTATTTTTCAAACTAAGTTACTACATCTTTAGAAATTCATTTCAAGACTTGAAATGAAGTAACTTCTAATTTCACAACCTAGGCAACTCGTACCTATCAATCAAAATAGACAACTTTCTTAACCTTCCATAAAGTCGTTATAACCAACTTCCCATAAAACCGTTATAACCCTTTATGGTTTTTAGACAAATTCATTCTTTTTATAACCAAGAGACTTATACTTTTAAAACCAAGTATCACATACTTTCAAATCAAGTTTCTTATCTTTCAAAATACTTCAAGTCTCTTAATCTTTAGAAATCAAGTTTCTTAACTTTAGAAATTAAGTAGCTTACACTTTTAAATCTCAAGTAACTCACACCTTTAAAACAAGTCACTTCTCTTAAATCATGTCATTTCTCCTCTTTTAAATCAATTAAGTAAATCACTCATTTGACTCCCCTTAAGCCGTTATAACAACCTTTAGGTTTTGAAACTAAGGCACTATCCAAAAGATTTGGAAACTACTTCCTTTTCAAGACTCTATGTACTTCGAGTAAAATACTTTCACTTTTAAAAATCCAAACTTCATCAAGGTACTGGATTATAACAACTTCCAATTTAAACATCCAAAGTACATCAAGGAAGTATATAGAACAACTTTTATATTAGGCAATCCAAGTACAAACAAGGAAGTATATAGAACAACTTCTATATTAGGAAATCCAAGTACAATCAAGGAGTGGATCATTTAAGGAGTAAGACTTACTTACTTTACCATAAGGAATCATGCTAGAAGAAGAGGAGATGGTTCACATACCTTTTCGGCTTAATCCACAAGCTAAGTCGAATACGCCGCACGTAGAAGTGTCAACCTATAATGGCCACAACACGACTATCAACTTCTAATTTCTAACGTAGAATAATACTAAGTAAACGGTCTCTTATTCTACGAAAAATCGGGCAGCACCTCCTTTGTTTCTACATACTTTTCCACCTTTTTCAAGGCCCGATAATCAATAACCAACATGCCACATTTAAGGCTCAATACATCAACCAACAAAGGGGATTACACGCCTTACAATACGTGTAAAATTTTGCCCCACAATTAATACCAACTAAGTCCATAATCAAAGCCATTCTCGGCTAACTTATTCAACAACACAAAGTTCTTTCCAAATTTTTTTCAATCCAAGTCCTTAGGTCTAACATGTTATATAGTCATAAACAACTTTAACAACTACAATTCCTTCTTTATATAACATGTGACGACTTAAACTAATAATCAAATCGAATTGTAATCTTAAGGGCTAAACATGCTAGTTTTCGGATTAGGGTTCCAATAGCCAATACACTTATCAAACTTCATACTATATACTTCATGCTTGCTAATATCCGTAGCTACAACAATAAGTAATCTTAATTACTAAAACGACAAGAATTGTTACCTTTATAAGCCCTTATAAATTCCAAGATTCAAAGTCGCTCCTTAGCAATTCTTAGATCCTTTCCTTTACGTTCCAATCCGCTATTTTTAGCCTTTAGAAGCTCACAACCAACGTCTCTTCCATTTCCAATCAAAACTTATGAAAACGACTTAGGTTTTCGCCTTGCGACTAACGTGAAAACGTCGTTTTTACGAAATATTTCTATTGAGATATCCTTACAATACCCTTAGGGACCTTGGGTTAAAGTCTTGTGAATAATGGATCACAAACTAAAAAAATTTGTCTGGATTTCTTGACAAAGCCGAGAGCACTATGAAGAACAAAAATGTTGTGAAAATTTCTAAGTGTTGAAGACCTTGTCTTGAACTAGTGTAGTGTATATATAACACAATGGAGGGCTTAGATTATAACAAATGTGAGGTTAGGATGAAGAGCAATTAATGTCTAGCCAAGTGGACAAGTTGACTTGGTCAATAATATCAAGTTTTGAAGACGTGTTCATCTACAATGGTCAATGACCATTCTACCCTTGCTAATTTTTGTCCAAGACCATGTGGGTGTGCCACGTGTCGCCCTCCCATTCGTCCATAAAATTTTGTAACCCTCGTGGGCCCCACAAAACGTAAAATTTCTCGAGTGGGCCCCACGTGACCAAATCCGTAAAAAAATAAATTTCCATAATGATAATAAGTTCCATACTCTTCAAATAATACATTTTGAGAATCTAATTCTCCTCAACGAACATTTTTCCTTTCCGACGTTCGGAAGATTTTCCGTCGGAAAAACAATTCTTTCTTTTGTACCAATTTCAAGACTTGTGTTCCTTACGTACATTCTCTTAAACATGTTCTGGACTTACGGGGTGTAACATTCTACCCCCCTTAGGAACATTCATCCCTGAATGTTCTTAGTCGGTTGTCAAGTTATACAAACTCCGGCATAATCTCTTTACTATGCCTATCAATCAATACTCCACAAGACCAACGATGTCATACATGGCCACCACATAACATACGTAAACATATCAATGGACATTCCATCCGTGGTCCCTTCTCACAAAACTCGAAGGTTACAGTCTTATCAAAAACGGAATCTTTAGAGGTTACTTTCTTTTTCCCGTACTAGGGATGGCCCTGTCGTATTCTAAGTCATGGGACTAACACTATCTGAATCCTTCAGTCGGACTCCCACTCAGCTAACTGACGTGTTCCCCCGTGTTACTCCCCCTTCTCTGTCTCACTTAGTCACCAAACTAGTTGGGACATAAACTTATAATCTGCCTAGCTTAGTTTACCAACCGGTGTAAACTCTAATACTAGTAGCATCTCAATCACGAGCACCTATGGACAGTGTTACTGAACCTAAGGCGTGTGTATCATCACAAATAACCTCCACTCATGGCCTAAAAGGAATTTTCTCTACGCACCTTCATTACTTATAACCATAACCACTATAGTTCTTTTAACCCTTGTTCCTTCCTTTTTTTTTACTTGTCATGCTTTCCCTTACTTCTAAACTTATTTGAGCATACGTACAAAATTTCGAGTATTGATTCTGTTCTCCGATCCTTGGAGTTACTATCCAAACTTGGCCATTTTGTTACTTACATTCCCGTTAAGGCTCTTCTCGGTCCTTACGACCTGGTTCCGGTGGAACGCGTCCACAAACTCGTACAACGATTTGCTAGACTTGGGCCTTGCATCCTCGGGACCCTATCACATAGCGGGACCATATCCAACTGACATCACCCCATTCCATACTACCGGTTGACCCGAAATGAGTCCATAACCCGATTCATCGTCATACTTAACTTCTCATTCTCAGTCTGAAATACATTTCTCTCTTATCTCAAGGTACTTCTCACCCTATCCCCCTATTCACTAGAGGTTCTTCACGTAGGCCAAATTATTTCTATCAGACATCCTTCCCTACTGGCCTTACATCACATTTGGTAATTATAACTGGTGAACCCTACACAACTATAGTCTCAGTTCACTTTATCATTCTTGTCAACATTCTTAACTTTTCACTCTACTAATCAGAGTATCTCTACCTCTGGTGGTGCTATCACGTACAACTACTAGCAACAAGGAAAAACATATACGCTATGGCAAAATCTGAATCTATCAATGCACGTATGATTCAAAAGAATCAAAATATACCTGTAACCCATGCGATGTTGCCTCCTGATCCTTCCCAGTAGCCACATCATCTACGCAGTTCAAAGGACCGCCAAAACTATAAACTCCACCCTGACCTCTACCACGACTGGCTGACATCTGAACACCCTGCCCTGGGGGCGCACAACTGTGGAGGAAAGGGAACCAACTACCGGCCTCATAGGCTGAGCCACCTGTTACACCCCGTAAGTCTAGGACATGTATAAGAGAATGGACGCGAGAACGCAAGACTTGGAAATTGGTACGAAAGAAAGAATTGTTTTTCCGACGGAAAAATCTTCCGAACGTCGGAAAGGAAAAATGTTCGTTGGTGAGAATTAGATTCTCAAAATGCATTATTTGGGGAATATAGAATGTATTAGCATTATGGAAATTTATTTTTTACGGATTTGGTCACGTGGGGCCCACCCGAAGGAATTTTACGTTTTGTGGGGCCCACGGGGGTTACGAAAATTTATGAACGAATGGGAGGGCGACACGTGTCCCCCCCCCCCCCACATGGGCTTGTTCGAATTATTCCAAGGGAAAAGTGGTCATTTGACCAATGTATAGATGACCAAAGTCTTGCAAGTAAAGAGCTTGATATTGTTGACTAAGTCAAGAGCCACTTGGCTTGATCTCTTCCATCCAAACCTAACATGTGTTGTAATCTAGACCCTCAAATGTGTTATATATCATCCATGTAGCAAGACAAGACTATTTTACACTTAGAAAATTTGAAGAACACTTGTTCTTGCTAGAACATGCTCTCGGGTTTGGGTGTTTCTTCAAGACAAAAATTTTCAATTGTTGTCCAATACTCATAAGACTTTAACCCAAGGTTCCTAGGGGTATTGTAAGGATATCTCAATAGAAAAATCCCGGAAAATCCGCATTTTTACGTTAGTCGCAAGGCGAAAACCCAAGGTGTTCTTCAACTTTGAAATTGGAAATAGAAGAGGAGTTTTTCACAAGCTTATAAGGGTTGCAAATAACGGATTGGAACGTCAAGAAAAGGGGTTGGAGTTGCTAAGGATCGACTTAGGGTTTTGGATTATTTTGAGCTTAAGGAGGTAATAATCTCCGTCTTACTATTTTAATTCAAGATTTCATATTGTAGTAGTTAGAAATGATCATGTGGATTATATTATGAAGAATGATATGTGTTATGGAATATTTGGATGGAATCCGAAAGTTGCATGATTTAGCCTTTAAGATTGTAATTCAATTTAGTTACTAGTTTAGTCGTCGCATGTTATATAAAGAGTTGATTAAGGTGGTTATAATTGTTACAACTAGTTGTGACTATATGACATGTTGGACGTAACAACTTGGATTGAAAAGGAATCAAACGGAAATTGACATTGTTGTAGGCATGGATTGTAGCCGAGAATTGCCTTAATTTTTGGACAGTTTCGTACTAATTGTGGGGCAGAATTTTACACGTCCTGTTAAGGCGTGTAATCCCCTTTGTATTTTCTAAATTGTTGGGCCTTAAATGTGGCGTTTGGTTATTGAATTCGGGCCTTGAAAAAGGTAGAAAAGTATGTAGAAACAAAGGAAGTGCTGTCCGATTTTCCGTAGAATTTAGTGACTTTGCACTTAGAATATTCTACGTTTGAAGCTAACGGTTAATGGACGTATTATGGCCATTATAGGTTGAAGTGCTAAGTATAGCATATTCTACTTGAAGGGTGGAATAGCTATCAAGGTTGAAGTACTTTGGAGCATTTTGCTACTTGTCGATAATCGTCGCGAGGTATGTGAACCTCTTCCTTCTTTTGACATGATTCTATGTATGGAATATACATGTGGTATTATTTCATGTTTCCTTCTACTCTTAGAAGTTAAGAGGTATGTATGTTGATGTACTCTATGTAAAAGATACGTCTAAGTTATCCTAAGTTCTTACCAAGTCTTATGGGGGATGTTGGTAAGAGTCGTTAGGAAGTATTTGGAGTCAAGTTGACTTTGCTAAGTTACTACACGAATGAGAATAAGTATCGAACAAGCCACTGCAGCGTTAATAAAAGAAAATGTATCGACAATCTATTAAATTAAAATGAGTAGAATTCTCCATCTGCATAGAAGCTAAGATAAGACAAAATTGTATTACATTTTCTAGATCATGGCTGCTTTAATAAGATCGTTATAAACTAGTATAACCTATTCACACGCATAAAAGTATATGTTACTTAATTTAAAGAGTTTACGTATGAAGTTTTAAGACTATGAACCTTAAATTCTTAAAAGGTTAAGAGACTTTATTTTTCAAGTTATGGGACTTGATTCTTAAAGGAAGAAATGACTTGATTTAAAAAGTATAGAATACTTGATTTGGAAAGTATTGACTTCTTGACACTCTAAGTTAAAGAGACTTGATATTCTAAGTTAAGAAACTTGTTTTCTTAAAAGTTAAGAGACTTGAAGTATTTTGAAAGCTTTGTAATTTGATTGGAAAGTATAAGTCTCTTGGTTATAAAAGGAATGAATTTGTCTAAGACGTAAAGAGTAATATTGGCTTTATGAGAAGTTGGTTATAACAACTTTATGGAAGATTAAAAGAATGGTTTTCTCCATTAATGTAAGCAAAGAAATGGCTTGAAATAAAAAGGGCAAATTGGGTTAAAGGTACCAATTGCTTAAGGTTTTAAGGAAAGAAGTCACTTGATTTAGAAGCCTATAAATGTATTTCTAAAAAGGTATTGTGACTTGTCTTGAAAAGTAGATATGACTTGATACTACGGTTATTAGTATCTTGGAGGTTTTATATGAAAAAGAGTCATTTTTAAAAGAATAGAAGTACGTAGTACTTTGGAATTAATTCCCGGATTTTATAATGACATGTTAGTGCCTTAAGTAAACTAATATGAGAGTGTTTATAAATAAGGTTAATAAGAATTTAGGGGATTTCTTAAATTGCTTATGTAATGTATGATAAGCAGGCAGTGCTTATGTTATGTACGATAAGCCGGTAGTGCTTATGTTATGTATGATAAGCCGGTAGCGCTTATGTTATGTATGATAAGCCGGTGGTGCTTATGTTATGTATGATAGCCTTTGGGGCTAGTGTTATGAGTATAAATGCGGGGTAAACCCCCAAGACGTTATACACCTCCTGAGTATAAATGCGGGGTAAACCCCCAAGACGTTATACATTCTGAGTATGATTGCGGGTAAACCCCCAAGACATTATACCTCTACATGGATTTTCTACCCATGATGCGAGCATGGCGTATTTGCTCATTGCGGGCCCGTAGGGCCTAAGCGGGTGAAATAGTCCTATGCGAGGAATACCTCATGCGGGTCCACACGACCTATGCGGCGGATATACCATGCGAGGAATACCACGCGTCCACACGACCTATGCGTGCGGATACAGTCTATGCGAGGAATACCTCATGCGGGTCCATACGGCCCTTGCGGGTGAAATAGTCCCAAGAGTAGGATTGCTAAATGATACTATGGGCAGGTGACCCTAAGTTGATTATAAGATTCCTATTTTTACGCAGTATACGTTTATGGGCAGACTTATGTGAATTTATCGCGTCCCAGATTGGGCCGGGCAGTATAGGCGTCCCTCCATAAAAGGGTCGGATTTATGTTATGAAAGGTAAGTAAGTTATATGGTAATGAACTTGATGCTTTTTCCTAAGTATGTACGTAAGCATTTGACTATAACTCTTATTGAAAAATGGAAAAAGATAATAAATTGCAATTAAGTTCATGAGTGGTAATGGCACAGCAGGATCTGATATTTACTTTTTATACTTGCTCGCCATTCTTTTTGTACGCTTATGATTTGTTATCGCACCTTATTTCCGCTCCATATTCGCACTGTTGTGATCGACTTTTCGGGCCGCTCATGTCCGCAGTTTAGGTATTACGATTGTGGATCCGCGGGCTTAGGATCCTGGTTCAGCATTTTGAGATGGCTCCAATGTTCTGGAGCTTGTCATCATGATTATCTATATTCAGGAGTACGGCGGGGCCTTGTCCCGTCATAGTATTTGTCCGAACTCTTAGAGGTCTATAGTCATATCTTGTGGTTTGGGTTGTAAAAAAAGGAGGTAATCGCTTTTGGTTTTACATATTTATATGTATCGGGAAGGTAGCCTTATCGGCTAACCTATTATTTATTTCTTGTTAAGTTTATATATGTATGTTCCGCTACTATTCTCTCGATGTATACGTAAGGGTGCCTGTAAGGCACCAGCCAGGGCCCGGTCGGTCGTGACAAAAGTGGTATCAGAGCGCTTAGTCCTCTGAAAGTGTCTACGCATCGTGTCAGTAGAGTCTTGATTATCGGTGTGTTGTGCACCACATCTATAATCGTGAGGTCGCAGGACATTTAGGATTGGTTTCATTCTTCTCACTCCGAGATCGCATGCGATAGAGTTGTGTTAGTGGTCGCTCCCAACGAGTTATGGTCGCATCTACATGAAAGACAATGACCCAGGAAGGACTATGTGGATTGTGTATCCAGGTTAGTAATGATTGTAGTATAGTTGGTTTATTGACATACAACTATACGGAGTTATGTATGAGGGTCATTTATGGGTTGCCTAGAATGATTTTAGATTACCAGGATTTGGTAAGAACTAAATAGATATCGGGAAGTTATGAAACAGTTAATGAATTCTCATCAAGATTTATGTGTTAATTGGAGAAAATTGGGAAATGATGAGCTGTCTGATAGGGTAGTGAACCCTTAAGAAGTCATGTTAAGGAACTTAATGGAATGCCATGTTAATAGATTAAGCTACGTGGTAGGCTTAAGAGAATTATACGGATGAGGTCCGTATGGAGTAAGTAATGGTTGTTGTGATCAAGACGACACGATTATGGTATTATGAGAAGTTATTGTACCCGTTTACGGGGGGACTGATAAGGTAGGCTTGGAGCATGGAATTGAGAGCCAAAGAATATCGTTAACCGCCGAGACCTTAGGTATAGAAGGCCTTCTCGTGCAATAAGATTTTATTCAGACAAAGGGTAAGAGTTAAGTGCGACAATGGATCGGGTTATGGACTGTTGCGGGTCAACCCGTAGCCCGGAATGGAATGGGGTCAGTTGGAGGCAGTCCCGCTATGTGATAGGGTCACGAGGGTGTAAGGCTCAAGCTTAGTTAGTCGTTGTACGAGTTCGTGGACGCGTTCCACCGGAACCAGGTCGTGAGAGCCGGAAATGGCCTTATATGGTTCGATTTAGTAAACTCCAAGGATTGGAGGCTAGAATCGGTATGGAAGTTATGTATGTATGCTAGTATGAATTGGAAGTACGGAAAAAGTATGACCAGTAAGAAAGATAGCAACCAAGTGTAAAGAATTAGAGCCTGAATCCATAAGAACCTTTCAAGGTAACTACACCCGTGAGTGTTTGGGGTGGTAGCTGAGCGGGTATATGAGATTTGCCCGGTGATGATACAGTCGTCAGACCCTAGTAGACCTAGTAGAGATGATTACGACAGGCTTTAAGGTCATTAGGAGTATGGACTAGTTGGCTTCGTGAGTGCCAAGGTTGACATTTTAGTATAAGTATTGTTATGTGACCATGGGTGGCATATGTTGTATGAAGGGTGTAGTAAAAGGAGATTATGTCGCTATCTAATTAGATTGAAATCCGAAAGAACATTCGGGGACGAATGTTTCTAAGGGGGGAAAATGTTACACCCCGTAAGTCCAGGACATGTATAAGAGAATGGACACGAGAACGCAAGACTTGAAAATTGGTACGAAAGAAAGAATTGTTTTTCCAACGGAAAAATCTTCCGAACGTCGGAAAGGAAAAATGTTTGTTGGTGAGAATTATTCTCAAAATGAATTATTTGGGGAATATAGAATGTATTAGCATTATGGAAATTTATTTTTTACAGATTTGGTCACGTGGGACCCACCCGAAGGAATTTTACGTTTTGTGGGGCCCATGGGGGTTACGAAAATTTATGGACGAATGGGAGGGCGATATGTGTCACCCCCCCCCCCCCCCACATGGGCTTGTTCGAATTATGCCAAGGGCAAAATGGTCATTTGACCAATGTATAGATGACCAAAGTCTTGCAAGTAAAGAGTTTGATATTGTTGACTAAGTCAAGAGCCACTTGGCTTGATCCCTTTCATCCAAACCTAACATGTGTTGTAATCTAGACCCTCCAATGTGTTATATATCATCCATGTAGCAAGACAAGGCTATTTTACACTTAGAAAATTTGAAGAACATTTGTTCTTGCTAGAACATGCTCTCGGGTTTGGGTGCTTCTTCAAGACAAAAATTTTCAATTGTTGTCCAATACTCACAAGACTTTAACCCAAGGTTCCTAGGAGTATTGTAAGGATATCTCAATTGAAAGATCCCGAAAAACCGCATTTTTACGTTAGTCGCAAGGCGAAAACCCAAGGTGTTCTTCAACTTTGAAGTTGGAAATAGAAGAGGAGTTTTTCACAAGCTTATAAGGGTTGCAAATAGCGGATTGGAACGTCAAGAAAAGGGGTTGGAGTTGCTAAGGATCGACTTAGGGTTTTGGATTATTTTGAGCTTAAGGAGGTAATAATCTTCGTCTTACTATTTTAATTCAAGATTTCATGTTGTAGTAGTTAGAAATGATCATGTGGATTATATTATGAAGAATGATATGTGTTATGGAATATTTGGATGGAATCCGAAAGTTGCATGATTTAGCCTTTAAGATTGTAATTCAATTTAGTTACTAGTTTAGTCGTCACATGTTATATAAAGAGTTGATTAAGGTGGTTATAATTGTTACAACTAGTTGTGACTATATGACATGTTGGACGTAACAACTTGGATTGAAAAGGAATCAAACGGAAATTGACATTGTTGTAGGCATGGATTGTAGCCGAGAATTGCCTTAATTTTTGGACAGTTTCGTACTAATTGTGGGACAGAATTTTACACGTCTTGTTAAGGCGTGTAATCCCCTTTATATTTGCTGAATTGTTGGGCCTTAAATGTGGCGTTTGATTATTGAATTCGGGCCTTGAAAAAGGTAGATAAGTATGTAGAAACAAAGGAAGTGATGTCCGATTTTCCGTAGAATTTAGTGACTTTGCATTTAGAATATTCTACGTTTGAATCTAAAGGTTAATGGACGTATTATGGCCATTATAGGTTGAAGTGCTAAGTATAGCATATTCTACTTGAAGGGTGGAATAGCTATCAAGGTTGAAGTACTTTGGAGCATTTTGCTACTTGTCGATAATCGTCGCGAGGTATGTGAACCTCTTCCTTCTTTTGACATGATTCTATGTATGGAATATACATGTGGTATTATTTCATGTTTCCTTCTACTCTTAGAAGTTAAGAGGTATGTATGTTGATTTACTCTATGTAAAAGATACGTCTAAGTTATCCTAAGTTCTTACCAAGTCTTATGGGGGATGTTGGTAAGAGTCGTTAGGAAGTATTTGGAGTCAAGTTGACTTTGCTAAGTTACTACACGAATGAGAATAAGTATCGAACAAGCCACTGCAGCGTTAATAAAAGAAAATGTATCGACAATCTATTAAATTAAAATGAGTAGAATTCTCCATCTGCATAGAAGCTAAGATAAGACAAAATTGTATTACATTTTCTAGATCATGGCTGCTTTAATAAGATCGTTATAAACTAGTATAACCTATTCACACGTATAAAAGTATATGTTACTTAATTTAAAGAGTTTACGTATGAAGTTTTAAGACTATGAACCTTAAATTCTTAAAAGGTTAAGAGACTTTATTTTTCAAGTTATGGGACTTGATTCTTAAAGGAAGAAATGACTTGATTTAAAAAGTATAGAATACTTGATTTGGAAAGTATTGACTTCTTGACACTCTAAGTTAAAGAGACTTGATATTCTAAGTTAAGAAACTTGTTTTCTTAAAAGTTAAGAGACTTGAAGTATTTTGAAAGCTTTGTAATTTGATTGGAAAGTATAAGTCTCTTGGTTATAAAAGGAATTAATTTGTCTAAGACATAAAGAGTTATAACGGCTTTATGAGAAGTTGGTTATAACAATTTTATGGAAGATTAAAAGAATGGTTTTCTCCAGTAATGTAAGCAAAGAAATGACTTGAAATAAAAAAGGGAAAATTGGGTTAAAGGTACCAATTGCTTAAGGTTTTAAGGAAAGAAGTCACTTGATTTAGAAGCCTATAAATGTATTTCTAAAAAGGTATTGTGACTTGTCTTGAAAAGTAGATATGACTTGATACTACGGTTATTAGTATCTTTGAGGTTTTATATGAAAAAGAGTCATTTTTAAAAGAATAGAAGTACGTAGTACTTTGGAATTAATTCCCGGATTTTATAATGACATGTTAGTGCCTTAAGTAAACTAATATGGGAGTGTTTATAAATAAGGTTAATAAGAATTTAGGGGATTTCTTAACTTGATTATGTTATGTATGATAAGCAGGTAGTGTTTATGTTATGTACGATAAGCCGGTAGTGCTTATGTTATGTATGATAAGCCGGTAGCGCTTATGTTATGTATGATAAGCCGGTGGTGCTTATGTTATGTATGATAGCCTTTGGGGCTAGTGTTATGAGTATAAATGCGGGGTAAACCCCCAAGACGTTATACACCTCCTGAGTATAAATGCGGGGTAAACCCCCAAGACGTTATACATTCTGAGTATGATTGCGGGGTAAACCCCCAAGACATTATACCTCTACATGGATTTTCTACCCATGATGCGAGCATGGCGTATTTGCTCATTGCGGGCCCGTAGGGCCTAAGCGGGTGAAATAGTCCTATGCGAGGAATACCTCATGCGGGTCCACACGACCTATGCGGGCGGATACAGTCTATGCGAGGAATACCTCATGCGGGTCCACACGACCTATGCGGGCGGATACAGTCTATGCGAGGAATACCTCATGCGGGTCCATACGGCCCTTGCGGGTGAAATAGTCCCAAGAGTAGGATTGCTAAATGATACTATGGGCAGGTGACCCTAAGTTGATTATAAGATTCCTATTTTTACGCAGTATACGTTTATGGGCAGACTTATGTGAATTTATCGCGTCCCAGATTGGGCCGGGCAGTATAGGCGTCCCTCCATAAAAGAGTCGGATTTATGTTATGAAAGGTAAGTAAGTTATATGGTAATGAACTTGATGCTTTTTCCTAAGTATGTACGTAAGCATTTGACTATAACTCTTATTGAAAAATGGGAAAAGATAATAAATTGCAATTAAGTTCATGAGTGGTAATGGCACAGCAAGATCTGATATTTACTTTTTATACTTGCCCCTGTCATTCTTTTGTACAGTTATGATTTGTTACTGTACCTTATTTCCGTTCCATATTCTGCACTGTTGATCGACCCTTTCGGGGGGCTGCGTTCATGTCCGCAGGTTTAGGTACACAGTTGTGGATCCGCGGGCTTAGGATCCTGGTTCAGCATTTTGAGATGGCTCCAATGTTCTGGAGCTTGTCATCATGATTATCTATATTCAGGAGTACGGCGGGGCCTTGTCCCGTCATAGTATTTGTCCGAACTCTTAGAGGTCTATAGTCATATCTTGTGGTTTGGGTTGTAAAAAAAAAAGGAGGTAACTGCTTTTGGTTTTACATATTTATATGTATCCAGGAAGGTAGCCTTATCGGCTAACCTATTATTTATTTCTTGTTAAGTTTATATATGTATGTTCCGCTACTATTCTCTGATGTATACCGTAGCGGGTGCCTGTGTAGGGCACGATCATGCCCGGGTCGGGTCGTGACACCACCTCACCGGTGCTCCTTCTAAAAGGACATACCCTCATTATATGGCCCGGACGACCACAATAAAAACAAACACCTGTGCCATAATGGCATTTCCCCAAATGACGCTTACTACATCGGAAACACTGAGGAATAAGTGGCCTCGACTGAGAAAATCCTCTGCTCCTCTGAGAACCTCGACCCCTGGAGCTTGGACTGGCTCCTAAATACCTTGTGGGGTCAAATCTCCCACCTGTGAGCTGCGGGGGTATGTATTGGGTTGGCTGGGACGGATATCTCACTCGCTGCTGAGGATGCTCGTCCAAGAACTCACCGGGATAACCAACCGGTCTAGCCCTCTTACGCTGATTTCCGTGTTGTCCCTCTACCATCTGTACACCTGTCTGTACTGGCTGAATAACCTCCTGCTGATGAAACTGTAGCACCACTATCTAGGTCATTAACATAACTGCTTCCCTTATGACCCTATAGTCTTCCCCTAACTGGGAAACTGAAGGCTCTGGTGCTGGGGCCTCAAAACCTGGCGCAAAATAACTCGCCGACTGTGGCACAATATTTGGTATACCCTGGGCATAAGCCCTATCAACTCTCTGAGTCCGACCGTAGCTCTGCCATCGATTTGCCTTCGTGATTTGTTCTCCTCGAGGCATAGGCAGAACATAATAGTACGTCAGAGAGGAATTATCTTAATAACACAGCTCTATGGCACGATCTCAGAGTGAGAAGAATAGAAACCAACTCCTAAATGTCCTGTAGCCTCCTGTTTATGGGTGTGGCACGCAACACACCGATAATCAAGACTCTACTAGACACGGTCTGTAGACATTCCGAGGACTGACTGCTCTGATACCACTTCACGCCCGAACTCGGGCGTGGATCGGTGCCCTACCTGGGCACCCTTCTACCTTAACAACACAAGTAAACTGCGGAATTTAAATAACACCTCTTTTTTTTTTAAACCAACGTACGTGCAAGGGCAAAGCCGACAAGGCTGCCATATAATATACATAATCAAAAGACATTACACTGTACATGAGTCCAATCCCATATATGAATACAGACCTCTAAGATTTTTACTGAAATATGACGGGACAAGGCCCCGCCGTACCATAATCGCATAAAAGCCTGCATCAAGGAACTATACCAAAATGATAAACTCCTGAACAGATAGAGCTATCCAAAAATTCGGAGCAGGGTCCTACAGCTGCAGATCACCTAATTGCGTACCTAAACTCATGCAGATGAACGCACCCGGGCGAGGTCAAGACGAAGAATGTACCAAGTATGTGAAATCAAAATATCAGTAATGAAATCATAACAGTCTATACAAAACAGGAGACATGTATGATAGCCGAACTACAGTACACAATACATAAGCAATCATATCAAGTCAGGGACGCATGCCCTCAAAGTCACTACTCAAATATAACTATGGGTCTCACGCCCATAATATCAACCATGCCCGTGGAATCCTTCCTCACCGCTGGCGATCCATGATATAATATAACACGATAAGCATACATGAACACCAAGTCTCACCTGTGTCCTAAAAGCAGACGGCAAGTAGGAAAGCGAACCACGGATCCACTGCATCATAAAACGGCCGGGCAAGTACGAAAGCCAACTACCAGATCCAGCCTGCGTCAACAACTGATCGGGGAAATTACGAAAGCTAACTACCAGATCCAGCCTGTCATCACGAGATATGATCGAGGCAAGTGCGAAAACTATCTACCGGAGCCTACCGTACAAATCGGTAATAGATCGACGGGCAAGTACGAAAGCTATCTACCGTCCATCCTACGACGCATCGATCGGGGCAAGTACGAAAGCTTCTACTGCACCATCCGTCGCTACTAAATCTCATGGAGGGCTAATCCATGGAATAACAATATCCCACGCGTCGCATGCCGGAATCCCACATCGTATAAGCATGACCACGGGTAATACAAACAACCGAATCTAACCCGCCCCGTCACATGCCCTAATCCCACATCGTATAAAGCGTGTCCAAGGAGTAATACAAATAATCCGAATCTAACCCGCATCTCGGTCGCATGCCGGAATCCCACATCGTATAAGCATGTCAAGGATCAATCATAATGGAAGCATACCCGTGGAATCCCATATCACCGCTTCAGACGCTCCAAGTAAACTTACAACAAGACAAACCCTCCAACCGAGAGTCGCGGCAGCGTAAAAATATAATACTTGCACTCAAAGGCTATCACCAGCACACATAGGCAAGTTCATAAAATATTTAGACTTTCATTTTATAAACTTAAGGCACTTACGTTTTATATAAAAATCCGGGATTTTAACCCTAAGTACTACGTACTTCCATTCTTTTCAAAAGACTCATTTTTATATAAAACTCCAAGATACTAACACCCGTAGTATCAAGGCATGTCTATTTTTCAAACTAAGTTACTACACCTTTAGAAATTCATTTCAAGACTTGAAATGAAGTAACTTCTAATTTCACAACCTAGGCAACTCGTACCTATCAATCAAAATAGACAACTTTCTTAACCTTCCATAAAGTCGTTATAACCAACTTCCCATAAAGCCGTTATAACCCTTTATGGTTTTTAGACAAATTCATTCTTTTTATAACCAAGAGACTTATACTTTTAAAACCAAATATCACATACTTTCAAATCAAGTTTCTTATCTTTCAAAATACTTCAAGTCTCTTAATCTTTAGAAATCAAGTTTCTTAACTTTAGAAATCAAGTAGCTTACACTTTTAAATCTCAAGTAACTCACACCTTTAAAACAAGTCACTTCTCTTAAATCATGTCATTTCTCCTCTTTTAAATCAATTAAGTAAATCACTCATTTGACTCCCCTTAAGCCGTTATAACAACCTTTAGGTTTTGAAACTAAGGCACTATCCAAAAGATTTGGAAACTACTTCATTTTCAAGACTCTATGTACTTCGAGTAAAATACTTTCACTTTTAAAAATCCAAACTTTATCAAGGTACTGGATTATAACAACTTCCAATTTAAACATCCAAAGTACATCAAGGAAGTATATAGAACAACTTTTATATTAGGCAATCCAAGTACAAACAAGGAAGTATATAGAACAACTTCTATATTAGGAAATCCAAGTACAATCAAGGAGTGGATCATTTAAGGAATAGGACTTACTTACTTTACCATAAGGAATCATGCTAGAAGAAGAGGACATGGTTCACATACCTTTTCGGCTTAATCCACAAGCTAAGTCGAATACGCCGCACGTAGAAGTGTCAACCTATAATGGCCACAACACGACTATCAACTTCTAGTTTCTAACGTAGAATAATATTAAGTAAACGGTCTCTTATTCTACGGAAAATCGGGCAGCACCTCCTTTGTTTCTACATACTTTTCCACCTTTTTCAAGGCCCGATAATCAATAACCAACATGCCACATTTAAGGCTCAATACATCAACCAACAAAGGGGATTACACGTCTTACAATACGTGTAAAATTCTGCCCCACAATTAATACCAACTAAGTCCATAATCAAAGCCATTCTCGGCTAACTTATTCAACAACACAAAGTTCTTTCCAAAATTTTTTCAATCCAAGTCCTTAGGTCTAATATGTTATATAGTCATAAACAACTTTAACAACTACAATTCCTTCTTTATATAACATGTGACGACTTAAACTAATAATCAAATCGAATTGTAATCTTAAGGGCTAAACATGCTAGTTTTCGGATTAGGGTTCCAATAGCCAATACACTTATCAAACTTCATACTATATACTTCATGCTTGCTAATATCCGTAGCTACAATAATAAGTAATCTTAATTACTAAAACGACAAGAATTGTTACCTTTATAAGCCCTTATAAATTCCAAGATTCAAAGTCGCTCCTTAGCAAGTCTTAGCTCCTTTCCTTTACGCTCCAATGCTATTTGAAGCCTTTAGAAGCTCACAACCAACTTCTCTTCCATTTCCAATCCAAACTTATGAAAACGACTTAGGTTTTCGCCTTGCGACTAACGTGAAAACGTCGTTTTTCCGAAATTTTTCTATTCAGATATCCTTACAATACCCTTAGGGACCTTGGGTTAAAGTCTTGTGAATAATGGATCACAAACTAAAAAAAATTGTGTGGATTTCTTGACAAAGCCGAGAGCACTATGAAGGACAAGAATGTTGTGAAAATTTCTAAGTGTTGAAGACCTTGTCTTGCACTAGTGTAGTGTATATATAACACAATGGAGGGCTTAGATTATAACAAATGTGAGGTTAGGATGAAGAGCAATTAATGTCTAGCCAAGTGGACAAGTTGACTTGGTCAATAATATCAAGCTTTGAAGACTTGTTCATCTACAATGGTCAATGACCATTCTACCCTTTCTAATTTTCGTCCAAGACCATGTGGGGGTGCCACGTGTCGCCCTCTCATTTGTCCATAAAATTCCGTAACCCTCGTGGGCCCCACAAAACGTAAAATTTCTCGGGTGGGCCCCACGTGACCAAATCCGTAAAAAAAAAAATCCATAATGATAATAAGTTTCATACTCTTCAAATAATACATTTTGAGAATCTAATTCTCCTCAACGAACATTTTTCCTTTCCGACGTTCGGAAGATTTTCCGTCGGAAAAACAATTCTTTCTTTCGTACCAATTTCAAGTCTTGTGTTCCTTACGTACATTCTCTTAAACATGTCCTGGACTTACGGAGTGTAACAACTAAACACAACAAAAACGATTAAAGTACTAACTAAAAATGACTCAAAAAGGTATATAAAATATGTCTAACAAACCCACAAACTTAACATTTGCTCGCCCTCGAGCAAAGATCAAACAAAAATCAAAGAACAAAAACAAAAAGGACTCAAAGACGCAAATCAAGCAGCTGCACAAGGTTACTTAGAAACACATGAACGTCAGTTGAGATAATATGTTAGAACATGTATAACATGAATTTAACAATCTAGAATTTTAAGTAAGATATTTCGCAAATTCATTTCAATCACAATCAATGGAAGCATGAACACCTAACATATGCATGTCAATTTCATTTTCATTTTTCTCAAAGTTCCATGAGTCTGTTTACTTGTTATTCTCCACTAATCATGGACATACATATTAGAGATTTTCAGGACTTTTCAGGGTTGTAATGTAGGCTTAGGCAGAGGTAGGTAAGATTAGGCATTTAGGCTCAATTTACATACCATAAGCGTTTTTTTCCATTCAACCATTCCATCTCCTTCTTTTTGGTATTCTTTTCAAGTCATACCTATCATTCCCCTCTTTTCTTTTTGGTTGAGAGCATGGAATACATTTACATAGGCACCCCCAAACTTAAACTTTTCCATTTTTTATTGGGGTGCATAACTTTTCACTCTCTTTTTGTATTTCTTTTTCACTATTTTTCTCCCTATCTTCAATTACTGCTTATGGCACACAAGGAAACATAGGGTGTCAAAGAAATAACTTTTATTTTAGGCTCAAAGTGGTTGACTATGGATACATTTTAGTGCAAGGTAGGTAATGAATGGTAAGAAGAGCTAACAAAGAAATGCCTGAATCATCTCCCTAACATGTACATCCTAACTATTTCGCCTCAAATAACAAGCAAGCAGACTCATAGACGTTTCTTTCACAATTGACAACACATAGGCTAAGCAATATTCCAAATAATTAGACTTACATGAATTTTTGGCATATCTAACTTAAGCACACATATTTTTAGCTTTTCATTACATTACATTATCCCACTTAATTCACTAGGTGTTTCAAGTAAACACATCATGCATGATCATAAAAAAAATTCTGACTCATATAAAACACACAAAAAAAAAGAAACTCCCCCCCCCCAAACTTAAACTATACATTGTCCCAAATGTGTAGGACTCAAAAATAAAAGAGACGACTTACAGACAACAACGACTCAAAATGGTGGTGGCGGATGGCGTGATTAACGTGAGAATTTCCCATCAGCCGGCTACCAATTTACTGACAACCTCGATTAATCGGCCATGAGTCGCACCAATTTTTTTTTTGATTTCCAGCGTTTTTTCGTGCTTCATGTCCACTTTGCTCACCTGTCATCACAACACACAAAAAAAATATCAAAAGTGAGACTGTTCAATTTAAAATAAAACAAACTAAAACGAAAAATTTAAATAACATAATTAAAACATTGGGTTGTCTCCCAAGTAGCGTTGTCTTTAACGTCTTTTAGCCAGACGCAATTAATCCTTACTAGTGCCTGGTGGATCCTTCTGCGAACGACTTGCAATCCGAATAATTATTTTTGTCGGTCTCACTTCACCTACACCATTTCTATAGAACACAGAAAATGGTAGTACTTTTATGCTTGCCCCCAACTTGCCTAATACTTGCTTGCATTCAAAATTTCCTATAGTTCAAGGAATAATGAAGCTCCATGGATTTCTAGACTTCTAGGGGTTCTCTTGAGGGTAGAGATTTTCTGTTTGAGGGTCAGCAAAGACATCTGGTGGTGTTTCTTCTGCAATGGGTACAGCAAAAAGGAACTCCAAGGAATCCAAAAAGGTGAAAATTTGGATTCCAGTAACCCCTTCTCTCTCTACACCAACTACATTTCTCAACTCCTCAACAGTTTGGTGTGGTTCAGGCTCCTCACTTTGCTTACCACTTCCCACAATGGTGTCGCTAGGCTGATTTTTTTGAGGTGTATTGATCACCATATCCATCAGTTGCCCTATTTGTGTCTCCAAATTTATGAGTGACACGCTGGTCTCAGCCATAAACTGAGTTTGACACTTGGTGAGCTTGAGTATGGCTTCCTGCAGCTCATTTCGATCTTCCTGTGGAACCTGTGGGTTAAGCTGTTGTCGATGACTCTACTGCCCCTGATAGTAGTAGTAGTCCATGTGTCCTTTTTAAAAAAAAATTTTACTAACTTTACCTACAAAATAAGAAAAATAACAAAAAGTGATAAAAAGATGCTCGCAGAACAAGTTAGAAACTTGTTCTTGGAGCAACCAAATTAGAAATAAAATAACATGTCCAAATATATACAAACCAAATTAGACATAAGAATAGATAGTTCGATATTAAAAGTACGTCAGTCCCCGGCAACAGCGTCAAAAACTTGTCAGGCGATTTCCACGCGCTTAACGCAAGTGTACGTATCACAAGTAATATAGTCTGGTAAGACCGAATATCGTCCTTAGAGACTGGTTTCTAATTACCTAACATCTATTCTAGGTTATCTATTTGGAAAATGATAATTGAATTGGGGTTTTATCTAACTACTAGAATAATTTCAAGAAGTAAACTAATTTATTTGGGTTTTATCAGTTATGAAGGAATTAGGGCTTCCAATATCCTCGACTATCCGCTCTATTCAATCCTTAATGCGACTAGAATGATTCTCCTTCTTCGTTAAGATAGCAGTTAACTAGACTGTCTTATATTCCGGTTATGATATATAATCACTCAACCCCAGTGCAGAACCCTTCTATATTTCTATGATGGGATTTACTACATAGGAGAATTAAGAACAGTAACTTATTATGCTACACAAGTATCGGGGTACTTTCGTCCGCGATTTTAACCTCTGTCTATTCAATTACAGCATATCAAAATCTCTCCTCTCGGTTCTTGATTCGAAATCATATGAGTTATGATAATTAGTGATCAATTAACTATCAAGCATTCAAACCAATTATTGAATAGATCTTAATCTAAGTGAAGAAGAAATCAATTAATGCATTAATTCATGAATAAGAGTTTCAAGTGATTTCAAAGGAAAGCTCTAATAAAAAGATTAGTTCATAGTTATAGACATGCTAAGAACTAATTTAATATCCAAATCTCTCCTCTCTCCAATCTTCTGCCTTGATTCCTATCTGAACGGTGTTGTGTGGTGTAGAATAGGGTTTTTAAAATATGTACAAGATATCTCCTTTAGGCCAGCCTCCTTCTCTTTTATAGCAAACCCTAAGGCTCAAGTATGTTGCAAATTTCGTGCCCTATGGACCCTTTTGCCCTTGACCAAATTAACTTCGGAACTGAAATTTCCGCGTCGACGCCGCAACCCTGCAGGCGCCGCGGCGCCATAATTCCTGTGGACTCTCAGTTGTTCCGGCGCCGCGACCCTGTTGTTCGGCGTCGTGGCGCTTCATGACTTTTGTCCGGGTTGTCAATTTCTGTCCTTTTCTGCCTCAGATTCCTCCTTTTATACCTATTTTCCGCTCCTTTTCACCATTTTGCCTTTTTGAACCGATGTGACTCAAAAGAAAGAAAAACAACTCTAATACTATACTAAACACAACAAAAATAATTAAAATACTAACTAAAAATGACTCAAAAAAGGTATATAAAATATGCCTAACAGATATCTGCCGACTATGGGTGATCAACAGGCACTCTTGAAGTATCTTTACTTTCTCCACGCCTTTTGGACTAAATCAGGACCTAGTAACCCTGTTTCACACACTTCAAACCAGCCAATTAGAGATCTACACTATTGCCTATACAATGCCTCATATGGGGCCATTTTGATACTTGAATGATTATTGTTATTGTAAGCGAAATTAATAAGGGGAAAATGATTGTCCCATCTACCTTTGAAATCTAATACACATGCTTGTAGCATGTCTTCAAGTGTCTGAATTATTCTCTATGCCTGACCTTCGGTCTGAGGATGAAAGGTAGTACTAAGGTTCACTTGGGTGCCTAAACCCTTCTGAAATAACCTTCAAAAGTGAGTCGTAAATTGAGCACCCCAGTCGGATATAATAGAGACTAAAACACCATGTAGCTGGACTATTTCCTTAATGTACAACTTGGAATAATCTTCGGCTGAGAAGGTAGTATGAAAGGGTAAGAAGTGAGCCAATTTTGTAAGCCTGCGATGATAACCCAAATGGAATCAAACTTCCGATGAGAACGGAGTAATCCAGTGATGAAATCCATATTAATCATTTCCTATTTCCAAGTAGGGATTTCTATATGTTGTAGCAAACTCCCATAATATGATGATCGGTCTTAACTTGCTGATAATTTAGGCATTGAGCTACAAATGTTGCAATATCTTTCTTCATGTCATTCCAGTAGTAAACCTGGCGAAGGTCATAGTACATCTTTGTCAATCTGGGATGAATGGAATATCTGAACTGGTGGATTTCGGCCATAATTTGCTCGCGGAGTCCTCCTATATTTGGTACACATAGCCGACCTTGATATCTAAGGAATCCGTCTCTAGTAAATTTATTTTTCTCTAACATATCCTCCATTATCATCATAATAAGCCTCTAAAAATATTTATCACTCCGGGTGGTCATATAAATTTGTAAACTCTACCGAAATTTTAGTGCTTCTTTTAATATAAAATAAACTTATTGTGTACATATATTTAAACTATATAGAGTAAATGGATTGATAAAAGAATCCAATCTAATTGGTTAGTATATTTGTCCAAGGCACCACTTACCTTAGAACCTCCGTATGTGACGTAAGAATCAGAAGATAGAATTGGCATAAACTCAACTAATTATAATAGATTTATTATGTGTATGTGTTAATGAAACAAGTCAACACCTGCACGATGATGAACAAAAATTATACAACTTACAAAGTGTTGGATTTTTTATATTGGTGAATGGGAAATGATGGGATGAAAAGTGAACGGAATGTAAAAGATCCCTTTTACTTTGGTTAAAACAATTGTCTCACATCGGAAAAAGAGAGGAAAAGAGAGGTGTATATATTACATTACATCTTCTCTAGTCACTAAAAGGGTTGAGGGGGCAAGGACCCCTTGCGTCGTCGTCGTCGCTCGGCTCGGATTCGAATTCAGATTTGGTCAAATGATCTGATTGTCTTTTTGGACCAAATTTTCTTTAATTTTAATTATTTAATTAATTATTTATTTTAATTAATTAATTTGCTTATCCAATCCTACCCGTTAGTGACCCGGATCCGCTGACCCGCAATCCGCGACCCGGTTCTTTCCCGATTTTATTTTCTTCGGAAACAGTACTTTCATGGCTATAAATTCGTTTGCTTCCTCAGAATTTTACTAACTAATTTTCTGAACTACAAAATTTCTTCTTCTTCTGCCCGAATAAATTATGTGTGATACACTGTCGTTGAGTGGTTCGCCGCTACCTGAATTTGGAGTACTATTATTCTGGTAAGATAATCGTTCTATCCTGGGAGGGGATATTCCATCAACCTCGAGTACTGTGAGGGGAATAATTTCCTTAAGGACACACTTTGAACTAAGTGGGCTCAATTATATTATGAAAAATATATTTTCCAACACTGATTCTGATCATTTTCAGTTACTATTATTTACTAGTTTTTTAGGATACAGATTACTAACACAAAGTGCATACCTCATGAGTCATGTAGAATCGTAAACATGTTTGATTATCGTTCTCCTTTATTTCCAATAAATAGTGGGTTGCACCGTCAAGCTCTCAAACAAGGTAACATTAATGTGGACTAGACTTCAATGAAATATTAGAGATTCGGGTTGATAACGCGTTATAAAACAATAAAATTAGAACAAGAATATTGTGAAAAATTAAAGAAAGAAAAGAGGAGGATTCTTTATTTCTCTTGAGGATAGTTAATACAATGATTGGACCATCTTTATTTATAATAGAAAACTGATTTGGTCCCAAAGTTATTAAACTCTAACTTTTCCTGTAGAGAATAATAAATAATATTTATAAGGCATTGTTATTTTCCTAAGCATCTTTTGTGGTGGCAACATCTATCTGAATCAACAGCGTGTATGCTAGGAAATTATCGCCATTGAACTTTAATTTTACATAGATAAGTGATTGTTTGGTAATTGATCTAAAAAAATATTTTCAGTAACAATTCGTTATTACTTGAAAAGAGAGACTAAGAATTTATTACTGGTGTTAAAATTGATCTTGATGCACCATACTATAATGATTGCGATGAATGATAACACTAATCAAGCCGGCCAAACTAATGCAAACTAAACATGTCTCTAGTAAGTAAGTCACACTTTCATTAGTCCAAATGTGTCTTTCATTTCTTTTGATTAGTTAACAGGAAGCACAACCACATCGATGGACAAAACCTAAAATGGGCTAAATCCCAAACTCTAGTTCATGATTCGTAGTATTAAGAACACATGCCTTTCAATTAAAGTTTGTTAATTGAGTTACTAAAGTAGATTTAAAAAAACTTTGCCAAATTGCCCTTTATTACAAGCCCCCACAAATTCTCACTTATTTCTGTAAGTAACTCTTTTCAGAATTTACATAGACTTGTGCAAATCGCCTTCCCAGATTATGAATAAGTGTATATGAATCTTAACTATCTATGTCGTTATTTTAAAATCCATCTCAGTGCCATTATTACAACAACTCATGGATTTCTCACATTTTCTTTTTCAGTTTCTACTTTCTACTAGCATAAGTCTGCTAAATATATATTGTAAATAAGCCCTACCCAACCAAAGAGTACAGATCAAATTGTGACAAATAAACGATCACTCACTCACACAATTGCATTGCATATGCAAGTGCATGTCGGATGCCTAATCCATAACCACCAACTGCACGACGATTGATGATAAGCTGAGACAGTGCCTTAGAGCCTATTTGGCCAATCGGCGAAAAGCCAGTTATCTTGAGAAGTGTTTTTAAAAAAAATACTTTTGATGAGAAGCAATTTATGTTTGGCTAATTCATTTAAAAAATATTTTTGATAAGCAGATTGTGTTTATCTATTTAAAAAAAAAAGTTTTTAAGTGAATAATTACGAAAAGGACAAGTATCAATGAACGTTTACTATTAAGATTATTTTATAGAAAAATTATTTTAAAAATCTACTTTGAAAGACTTTATTTAAGTTTTTACTTCTTTTTAATTATTTTAATGTGTATATATATATATAACTTGATAATTGTAACAAGAATATTAATTTTATTTGAAACGTTTAAATGTATTGAGACCTTTTTAAGAATCAAATGAGTTTCTATAAATAAATACATAATTAGAAATTAATGAATTGATGAGGGATATACTTGGTAAATATGTATTTATGGTAGATATATTTTTGTCTTGAAAAAAAAATTTAGTAGAAGCAGAATTTTTTAGCTTCTTCCCAACCGCAGAAAAACTGCTTTTGGTGGTCCTCAAAAGTACTTTTTTTGTTGGCCAAACACCCTAAATCTAAGGAAAAAAATGTTTTTGAAGAAAAAAAGTGTTTCTAGCCTAAACAAAATAGGCTCTTAACCACAACCAATGAAAATAGAAGAATTATACTATATAAATAGATAAAATATTTTTTCTATGATATACATAAACTTTTGAATCCTCTAGATATAAGAAATTCTTTTGTAAGTGAACAGTATTGCTATTAAGGAGGTTCAACATATTACTATACATTTTATATATTCAATATGAATTTTCTGAAGAAGAGAGTTCATAGAAGATAGGATTAATTAGTAAAGTTTCTATAATATTTAGTGCGCGGTGAAAATAGGCAAGATTCAATATCTATTATATATACCTGAAAAAAATTAACATTTTATATACATATACTCCACTTGTGATTTTTCAAGGAAAAAGATTCATTTCAACTCCTTTACGTCCTTATAGCTTACCCCCTTATAATAACATGGACGGTGTAAAAATTACTTTATGTAGTAGGTTCGAATTTCATGTACGAAATTCTTGCAGTTTTTTAAATCTCTCTATTAAAATTTTAAGCTCCGCCACTTATGAGGCTTAAATCCCAGATTTTTGTAAGTAAATTCAGTTGCTCTTAAACACCGCAAATAGCACTGTGAATTTTATTTACATGCCTAAAATACAATGTTGAATTCTCTTCGGCATAATATATAAATAAGCTCTCAAATTTTATTTTATTTTCTAAGTATGTCCTTCAATTTTGGTGTACTTGTACAAGTAGATATCTCAACTTGTTTTTACATTCAACTTACAAAATGATCATTTACACTGAAAGAGAATAATTCCTTGATTATTTTCATTAATGAAAAGGTATATATACATGATATACAATTTCTAATTATGAAAATTAAATCTACCTTTTCATAACACAAGACTACTAGTTTTTCCTAATACACGACTACTACCATAATTATACATGTACAAGAACTCTACTATTTATGGTAAGGAATATACAAAATATACACAAGCGATATACACTGTTTGATTGTGTATATCGGTAGTCTTTCACACCCTCGCAGTCATAGCGGGTGGTTGTCGTACGCTGAGACTGTCCCTCAAATCTTCAAACAGAACTATGAGAAGATCCTTAGTAAAGATGTCATCAATTTGGTACCGTGAAGGGACATGCAAGACACGTACTTGTCCACGAGCTACCTTTTCGCGAAGAAAGTGAATATCCATCTCAATATGTTTAGTGCGCTGATGTTGGACCGGATTCTCAGAGAGATAGACCGCACTAATATTGTCGCAATAGACTAAGTTAGCTTTCTGAATAGGAAAGTGAAGCTCTAATAGGATATTACGCAGCCAACAGGACTCATACACCACATTAGCTACTCCTCGATACTCGACATCCGCACTGGATCACGATAAAGTAGCATGTCGTTTAGCCGATCAAGAGACCAAGTTATCACCAAAAAATATACATTAATCAGATGTCGAACGTCTGGTATCTGGACATCCATCTCAATCAACATTTGTATAAGACACGAGAGTAGATATGGATGATGGATATAAGTGCTAACCATAATCAATATTGCCCTGAATATTACACACAATGCGTTTAAGAGCATGCATGTGCTCGTCCCTTGGCTCATGCATAAATAAACACACCTGATGCACTGCATAAGTAATATCGGGTCTCGTGAAAGTAAGATATTAAAAAGCCCCTGCAATAGTGGGAAGGATCATCGTGAGGCATGCTAGAATTAGCACTCAGCTTCGGTTTGGTATCAACCGAAGTAGGAGAGGACTTACAGGATAACATGTCAGCCCTCTCAATAATCTCAGTCGCATACTTCCTCTGGAATAAAAATAGACCAACTGCATGACGAGTTATAAGTATCCCAAAAAATAACTCAAGGGCCTCAAGTATTTCATAGCAAATTCTGAACTGAAAAGAGACATGATAGACGTGTAGTTTATCATAAGAGGTCGTCAATAAAATATCATCCACATATAACAGAATATATGTCAGAGAAGTACCACGACGATAGAGGGACAAAGAATGATCAGACCTGCTGTGAAAAACTCAATAGTAGACACATAATCTACGAACCTTTTATACCAAGCCTGAGAGGCCTGTTTAAGCCTATACAAGGAGTTCTTCAGCAAACAGACATGGTTAGATGATCGGGGTCCCTAAAATCCAAGGGTTGATGCATGTATATTGTCTCCTTGAGAACACTATTAACAAAGCATTTTTCACATCCAGCTGATTAATGGTCCATGTTTTCGAGAGAGTCAGACTGAGAACGGTGCGATTGGTTGCCAGTTTGACCACCAGACTAAATATTTCTCCACAATCCACGACAAACTGTTGAGTTTTGTCATCACCTACAAGACGGGTCTTATGCCTATCAAAACAACCGTCAGATTTTTTCTTATGAGTAAAAATTCACATAGAACGAATAACATTGACATCAGGCGGACGGGGCACTAACTCCCACATCTTATTTTTAATAAGAGCATTATATGCATCATCCATGGTCATTTTTCAATTCGAGTCATGAAGGACAGACACTAGGTTACGTGGTAGGAGTGATTTAGTGACATTATAATTGAGATTAAAATGTCGTTTTGATTTTTTTTTTTTAAACTGTTGGCTACCGTAACGAGCCCTTGACTCAAATTAGAAGTGGACTGGACTTGGGATGGTGTCGGGTCGTCTGGATCGCCAGAGCGATGGGCCTACCGCCAAGTGGGTCGACGATTGAAAAATCGGGCCATCACGCAGATGGGCCTACCGTCGAGACCGACCAGGAAAGAATGACTTGCAGCCGGTAGCCGGGCCGAGGATTATGAGATGGGCTCACGCCGAGAAACAGCCGATTTTGGACAATTGGGCCAGCAGGCAATAGGCCTAGGAGATTGGGCACGGGGGGTTTGTTGGTCCAGATCCCGAGGTGGGGATCATACTAAATGGCGGACCGCATACGGTGAGAATCCATCATCCATAAAATTATAAGAATTAAACACCGAATTATACAATTTAGCAAATAAAAATTGGGGTTCATCAAAAATGACATGACGACTAATTATGATTTTATTAGAGAATAAATCAACATTTGTAACCACGGTGATTAGACGGATAACCCAAAAACACACAAGCGGTAGAATGGGAAGAGAGGATAGAAAAAATACTCAAACACTATAAGATGAGAATAAGAAGAATCCTTATGATAAAGATTTTTTAGTGGAGATTGGTATGTTAATCCTTTGCTAGAGAGTTTGTTAAGGAGGTAAGTAGTCATTTGTAATGCATGATGCCAAAAAGAATGTGGTAATGAAGCATGGGCTAGTAAAGTCCGAACAATATTATTAATGGTACGAATTTTTCTTTCGGCTTTCCCATTTTATAAGGACGTGTGAAAATAAGAAAACCTAAAAGATATGACATTAACATTACAAAATTCCCGAAATGGCCCATTATCAAATTTCCTTCAATTATCACATTGAATGTTTTTAATTTCTCGTTCAAATTGGGTACGGATGAATGCTCTAAATGATAGAAATGTGGAAAAAATTTAAGACTTTTTAGATAAATAAAAGGTCCACAAAAAATTAATAATAATCATAAAAAAATAACACACAATAATGGTGGCCAAAGAGCTCAAAACGGGAGATGTCCACAAATCATTATGAATAATATCAAATGGCAATATAGTACTAGAATTTGAGGCTATAAACGGTAATTTAACATGTTTCTCAGGCGGACAAGAAGGACAAATATTAGTACAACGCGTACTGTTACATTCAAAAAAACTATTATTTTTAAGAGAGGAAAGAACAGGCGCCTCCGGATGACCCAAACATGCATGCCACAAGGAAGGTGCTAGAGCGGCAAACGTTGACGGTGTGGCTTGATTAGTGAAAGTGGTGATTGGATAAACCTTTCCCCGACTATTACATCTCATTAGAGTTATCCCCGTCGTGAAATCCTTGAAAGAAAATCCAAAATGGTCAAAGTCAATACAAACTCAATTATCAGCCAAATTTTTAATTAAGTGAGGAGCATGAAGGACATTTATTTAAGGTTAAAGGTGGGTTCAGGGGAGATAAATTTGTGTGACCATCATCACGAATTGGAATTGAATTACCATTACCAATAATTATGCCATGATTTTTGCTCAAATCGACAAAAGAAGAGAAATTACCTGGGCGACGTCATATGAGAAGTAGCTCCAGTGTCCATGTACCGATTTGCATCCGGAGAATTTAATCCAAGTGTGTGCATCGCTGCCTCAATATCCGTGTGAGTCGTGGTTGTTTTGGGGGCCGCAGCAAAGATAAAGGCCTCGAGGTTGTGACCCGAAGGCCAAAGCACGCCATGCTTGAAGTCCGCTTATTCGGGCCGGCGCCGGACGCTACATCGGGCTTAACCCAAAAAAGAGGAGTCGAATAGGAAGCATTGTGCCACTGCCCACTAGCGCAACCCCATGGTCCACTAGCCCAAGCTTGCGGTCAGTGGGGCTGTGCCACTGTCGTCACCTCGTCCTCTGCCACTGCCACCACTGCCGTCGTCGCGGTTTTTGCCGCCATTTTTCCGGTTTTGGGCCTTTTTACCGCCGCCACTATTATGATTTTGGCCCGAATTTGTCGAAAATGAGTGAGGGTCATCAGTGTCGTGTGATGTGACCACCATCATGACGGAATTAGCTTCGATTACTGTCTTTTTAGTCAATTCCGCTTCTTCTAAAGTGAGCATGGAACGTGAATTGTAGAACGGTGGGAGAAGATTTCTTTGACGGAGAAGTGTTCCAACTCCAATATATACCTTAGAGATGCCTGCAACCATCTGAAGAACGAGACGATAATTAGTGACGGGCGCGCCACGTTCTTGAGTTGATCCGACAACTCCTTGAGCCTTTGACAGTAGGCTGAGACATTCGGAAAATCCTCTATATTAATGTGGGAGAATTTCTGCTCAAGGGTCACGATATGAGAATTTTTATTATCTTGAAATATATCACGCAACCTGTTCCAAGATTCCATGATCGTGGCGTCGGGTTGGATAATAGTCTGTAAGAGGTCAGTAGAGATGGTGGAATAAATTCATTGGAGCATCGTAGCGCCAAGAGTTGCCCACAAATCTATTTCATCATCAGCGGTAGGCACCTTCTCCTTGCCTTTTGCCGGTTCGACGATGTGATGGAGCACTCTATTATACCTTGCGTGAATTTTAAATAGTTCTGGCCACGTCGCGTATTGGACGTTTTCCATCTCAAGAACAATAGGGATGTTGTTCTTGATATTGGAGATTGTAAGGGCATAATGAAAGATGTTTTTAAGGTAGACATAATGAAAGATGTTCTTTGTGGTAGACATGATAAAAGAACAAGATGAGAATTAGGGTTTTGAAAAAAAAATGAAGGGAGAGGGGGTCGGCAGTTGGCCGAATGGTTGAGTAGGGCGGCGGAAGGTGAGAATATTTGGAGAAAGAAAAATTTGTCCTAAACTGTTGATACCATGAAAGATAATAATCCTTGATTATTTTCAGTAGTGAAAAGGTTATATACATGATATACAATCTCTAATTATGAAAATTAAATCTATATTTTCCTAATACAAGACTACTGGCTTTTCCTAATACAAGATTACTAACATAATTATACATGTACAATAACTCTACTAATTATGGTAAGGAAAATACACAAGACATATACATGGTTTGACCGTGTATATCGATAGTCTTTTATACACCTTCAAAATTTATGTGTCACATCACCATTTGTGTTTACGTGTTCAACTTTCTACAAAGTGAGATGCCGACACCCAAAGCTAGAGGCTATACTTAAAAATTGAGACCAATTCTAAGTTTGAGGATCTATTTTATGTATTATGCCTTCTCGGGCCGGTGACTATTTTACACTGATCTTCCCCACTTTTCAATATTCCAGCAGCAAAAAAAAGAAGATAAAATTCCAAAACTAATTTACATATACTTACAGTGAAAATCACTCAATTTCACCTCCGCAAAATCACTAACGTGGATAGTGCTGAGGAAGACGAAACCGAACCTGAGACGCAGGAGATCTAACAGCAACACCATGCCAACATATGCCACCTCGACACAACTCATCGGTATGATGACGTGGCTGGTTGATATGCTGAGTAGGATGATTATGATTACGTGTCAAAGCATACCTAGCTTTACGTGACACATCCCACGTCAGACTCAAAATCAGTACACCTCCTACAACACCTGTCGATACAATCAGCACAAATCCTCCACCGTAGCTCCGTCCAGTCATCAATCCGTAAGCCTTCATCGCTGCTATCACTAACAGGTACAACGTCGTTAAATTCCCTACAATAGTATCCGAAATCGCCATTTTTTTGTCACTCAATTAAGTTGTTAGAAAATGAAATTTTTAAATATTGCGATTGAGTATTGTAAATGACAGAATGACCTTGCTGTCACGATCCACTGATATTCAATTTTTTTGATAAAATTGAGTCAACTGCTCATAGTATAGGGATATGTTGTGAGAATTGAGAAATTTTGGGGGTGGGGGAGGGGGTGTAAGATAATGGGCTATGTCGAGGTTTGAGCTTATCTTCTCTTTTTTATTGTATTGTATATTTATTCAGTTTTTGAAGAAAGGGAAAGGGGGGTAATGAATCTGATTCAATAATCAAAACTATAGAGAGTCGTCTATTGGATGATAATTATGACAGTCTAAAAATATGAAAGACGTCTGTTAATTGTGGGTCTGTAGATATTTATCATGTTGTGTTACGTGGCAGCGCAGCATTCCTTATTGCAACTTTTAATACAGCCAATTATGTCTTCCAAGGCAGTTCAAGGGTTAATTTTTCTACCTAAAATGTACACCCTCCGTCTCATATTACTTATCCACCTTATTAAAAATATACTCAAATTACTTATCAATTTACAAAATTAAAATAAAATTAATTAAATTTTCCATCTTACACTTAATATTAAATATATTTTTAAATAATTAATATTGATTATAAAGTACAATTTATTGAAGAGAGATAAGAATAAAGTAATAAAAATACACTATTTATTTATAACTTTTTAAGGAACTTGTAAAAAAAAAAAGTGGACAAATATTATGGGACGGAAAGCGTATAGTAAAAAGGATAGTTCGGTGTGTAGAATATTTTTATTCGGGGCTTAGGGAAGAGTCATATTTCAAGGAATATAATGTATAATAGAAAGTATTAATAGCTGGTTCTATGATTTAAACTTGTGACATAGATTTCACGAAGACTAATTTCTATGTTGCTCTGAAACATTAAAAGTGTTTTAGCCATTAATAAAATCGGCAACAATTATAAGGTTCTAGATATAAAATAAGTTTTGAACTTTTAATAGGCAAGGTTATTTAAATTTGTACGA
Organism: Przewalskia tangutica; assembly: GCA_029844215.1. Taxonomy (NCBI): domain Eukaryota; kingdom Viridiplantae; phylum Streptophyta; class Magnoliopsida; order Solanales; family Solanaceae; genus Przewalskia; species Przewalskia tangutica. The sequence continues at coordinate 10,276,515 of CM056740.1, read as the reverse complement.
AATAGTCGTAAATTGGTCCAGTAGAAGAATTAGGTGTTCTTGGTAAATGGTAGGGGGTCTTAATGGGGAGTTTGCTTTAGTGTGACGTTAAAGAGTGTATTTATTTATTCTCCTTAAAAAGTATGCTCTTTGTTTTTCTATTTTCGAACCCTTAGGTGGTTTTTGGCGGTCCCTTAAAGATTTGGTATGCACTTTAATTGAAAGTGGAAGAGAAGTTTGTTAGTGAGATGGCCTGAGGCACTATCAAATTATTAATTACAACTTACAAGCAACAGCTCATTTTATTAGGTAGAAGCTCTGCCTTTTCCATTTATAATAGGAAAAACATGAGTAAATTGCATTTTCTGAAAAAATTATTATCAGAATACTATTTTCCTAAAATTAATTCTCATTTTGCCATATGAATTGTCAAGTAGATTGTTATGCCACATGCAATCTTATTTGTCTTTCTTTTATTTTTTTTAAGTCATAAACACCAACAACTTTTTTTACTTTTTATCAAAATTACTTTTTTTAAAAGTACTTTTTTTTAAAATCAAAATTAATTAATTTTAGAAACTTAATCAAACAATTATTAAGTATTTTATTTTTTCTTTTATCAATTTTAACTTTTTATATTTAGCAAATTAATAATTCAAATATTTTTACATGAAAATTTATAAATACAAGATTAAAAAAAAATTCTCCTTATCTCCTAAACAAGTCAATTGCACCAATATATTCAACTTTTTTGCCATTGTATTGTGAGTTAGACTAAATTATTAAAGTGGGGCCAATGAACCGCTGTTTTATTAGATTTATAAAAGATAAAGTAAGACCGGATGAATTATTTTCTTGTTCCCTCTTCTTTATTTATAAAATAAATGGTTGGTGATAGTGACTCACTCTTGTAGTTGCTCAGTGTACATCATTCAACTTGCCTTTGAAGTGAATCTTCGACAAAAAAAAAAAAGAGGAATGTAATTGTTATACAATAAGTTAAACAAAAATATTCTTACATATTGAAAGTTTACACTTACTCTAATCCAACTAATTTACGTTTACATGCAATCATGCAGATCGAAAGGGCATATGTTATCTAATAATTAGCAACATGAAACTGGGGCTAATAGTTGATGGACAGTTCCAGATTTATACTTCTTACTGGAACCAGGATGATTCAGCTGCAGCATTCGACCGAGCTTTCTCATACAAGCGGTATATCAATGTTGACTTCGACATTTGAGGTTCTCTTTCTAGGACGGCGATCACATCCTTTACAGTAATACTGCGAGCAATCCTAGGTTGTGTTATCCCTTGATTTCTCCCGGCTCTTCTCACAGCACCTACGGAAACAGTCCAAAGAAATTAAGAGAAATGCTCAAAGGTTACAGCAGCTGATGGTTAGTGGGCAGGCTAAACCTGAGTAACCACACTAAACAGGAAGAAACATCAACCAAATGTCCTGAATCAACAGAGGAACAATAAAATCACATTCCAGGATCATAAACACTTACAAGCCTTACAAAAAGAATTACTACTGCGCCTCAAACCTAAGCAAATAGGGGTTAATAGTGGAGATGCGGAGTATTGCTCCATGTATCTCTCGATGTTAAGTGGGCACTCTACCACCAGAGCTACATCCAGGGGCAGACCCACAGTATAAGCTATGGGATCAGCCAAACCCAGTAGCTTTGACATAGACCCTATATATGAGTTAATAAATCCACTAGATATGTACAAGTATTAAATTTTGAACCCGGTTATTAGCACTTGAGATCAACAACAAACTCAGTGTAATCTCACAAGTGGGATCTGGGGAGGGTAGGATTAGACCTTACCTCTCTTTACATGATATAGAGGTTTCCGATAGACCCTCAGCTCAAAAGAAATGTACCCGATGCATGAACATAGGAAAGAAAAAGAGACAATAAAATAACAAATATGCATAACAAATATAGTAACAGATATCATTACACATTGGCGCAAAAGAAAATACGCGACTACCTAAATCGTACGATAACCCTATGTTATCTACTAACCATCTAGCCTAATCCTTGACCACCATACCTTCCTATCTAAGATCATGTATCCTAGAATTCCAAACCCATAAAATTCAAATCCTGAATCAGCTTCTGACTACATCCCCAGCTGGGGAGGAAACTCTGGCAAAATGAATTTCATTAAACTGCATCCAGAGGATGCCAAAGTTACATCAGCTGAGCAAAAAAGGTAGCTTCTGTACAATGAACCTGTGGTTACTAGTAGTAATCAAAGGTACTAAAAATCCATAAATTTATCTAAACTATTTACATTTTTCAATATTACACCAGCAAAAAGACTCATTAGGCATCTAGCCTTAAGTTTGTATTGAGGAGAAAATGACACCCTCAAAACATCCAAGGTTTCTTACTACGCAAATACTCCAAATAGACATGCTGGTACCATTTTTTCATCTCTGTTCTGTAGTCTTTCTTATCTCTCCAAAGGCCCCAGCTGGATATATGCTTCTTTAATGGTATAGGGCACAATCCAGTTCATCCAAAAAGGTTAAAGAGCATACTCCAACTGTTTTGGGCAGCTTGAAAATGGAGGAATAAATGGTTGATGTTTTCTGATTCTTGTACACAAATGTACCACCCGCTGCATAGTCTTATTCCCCTTTTTGCAATGTTAACATGAGTTGAACTAGCTTCCCGGATTGCCAACCAGCTGAAAGAAGTAATCTTGTTGGAATTTTGTCTTTCCAGACAAATTTCCAGAGCCACATTTCAAGAATATTGCTGTTGCGACAGATCTTCTTGTAACAAAATTTAACAAAATATGCACCATCCTGGCTGAAATTCCAAGCAAATCTGTCCTTTCCAGAAGTATCTATTGAGAACCTTTGCGATCTTTCCAGAAAAACTCTCAGCTCATCCACTTCCTAGCTTGAAAATTCCTTCTAAATGCAAATTCCAAGAGTGCACTTTTGGAGGATCCGACACGGATGCGGCGGCATTTTTGGAGAGTCCGAGCAACATATTCCCTGCATTTGCTAACTCTGGCTTGGGACAGCACATTTAACTAGTATAGTCTGGGGACTCTTCCTGTAAAGTACAATTCCCCGGCCATACTCTAAAATAGGTATGCTTGGGAAAATCTTCCCAAAGTCTGTTTTTGTAAATTCAGGGGCCAACACCATAAGAGTCATTAGATACTTTAGTGTGCCAGAAGTCTTTCTCCCCGTGTTTAATTTTAATAATCTGTCTTCAGAAAGAGTCTTCTTCATTGCTATACCTCCAGAGCCCCTTCTTGAGCAAACATTTATTATGGACAGGAGACAGCCAGATCCCTTGATCCTGACCCCCAGACTGTCTAGGTTTAATTACTTTGTTCCAACCTAACAACAACAATGCACCCACTGTAATCCCACAAATGGGGTCTGGAGAGGGTAGAGTGTACACAGACCTTACCCTTACCTTGGCAAATAGTATTGTGTTCCAACCTATCAGATGATATTTATGTTGAGTGCTACTACCTTCCCAGAGAATGTTTCTTCTTATTTTATCAATTTGCTTCAAAACTTTGTTGGGTTAAAAGGTCTTAATCATCAAGAAAATCCAGTAATACTTGGTGTTCTTGCACATCAAGGAGATCTAGAAGTAATTGATACTCCCTCAATTGTAATTACAACAGAATTATCTTAAAACATTTTGGAAAGGAAAATATTTCAAATTCTAACTTTTCTATATTTTCAAACGATGATTTATCCATGTCTTAACATTCTTCCAGAATTTGGTCAATTTCACTATCATAAAGCATAAGGTGACAAACATTATTGAAGAGGGTAGTTCTTTTATCATAATATCTACTTCTGAGGTGAAGATGAAATAATGAGGAACATAACGATGCCCCTTAAAAAATCCCATTACACTATTAGAATGGTGGAGGACAGCTATAAGCATAGCACATAGTACTTCACCAAGCATACTTCAAGAGCACCTCCGGTGATCAGGCACTTCCGACAGATACTTCGACTTAATTTCAAATGTTAATAGTCTAGATAATGGTTATCCATTAGAATACATGGAAGGCAAGTACTCACATACAAGTTACAACCCAGGAGAACGACAACCATAACAAGATGCCACATATAGTAGTTTATGCAAAAGAAAAGCAAGAATATGATTTCAAACAATGTGTGATTCATGATTATATCAATCATGCTAACCAAAGTCATAACTGCAACTAAACACCATGCATAAAAGAAACATCATTCATATTTAGAATGCTAGTCATACGAATCTTGGAACTAGGTCCAATAACGGATCATCATCATACATACCAGGTGTGGCTATTGCAGATGACTGGCTCCTTTTCTCAGCTTCTTGATGGTCCCTTGAGCTCCTTGTGGGAGCTGATAAATTCTTCCGAGTCGCATCTTTACCAGGCTGTGAACCAGAAGCCACATCACCTCCCCCTTCACGCTTTTGTCTGGCCTGCTCAGCCATTAATTGCCACTTTGACAACACGTCATCCCCTCCGACAGCAGCTCGAGCAGCAACATTTGCAGCTGTAGTTCGCATCTTATCATCCTCTTCCTTGTTTACCTGAAAAGATACAAACAGTTGGGAAGGATCAAAGTTATGAAAGAAACTTTGATACTTTTTTACAGATCTTAAAACTATCCAGAAAATAGGGAACAGCCTCTCTACCCCACCACAAAGGTAGTGGTAAGGTTTGTGTATATCCTACCCATTTGTGGGATTACACTGGGTACGTTGTTGTTGTTGTTGTTGTAAAACTATCCAGTAAAAACAGCAGTGTGAACAAGGGAGAGTACGTACCTTTATTGATTTCCCGCGACCGTCATCCTTCTCCTTATCACCGTCAACTCCAATACTACCTTCAGGCTGATATCCAAGTCATTTAGTTACACATTTTCCATATTAACATTCACCAGTAGAAAATTAGTTGAAGTACGCTCGAAGTGGAATGAAAGATAACTCACTTCATTTGCCTTTTGGAGTTTTTCCACATCAGCTTGTTTCTTTTCCCATTCTTCCCGGGCTTTTCGATTGATTGACATGATTTCTTCACGAACATCTGAAGTGACAATTGTTCTGTGTCTTGACTTCTCAATGTCAACTCTCTACATAAAGCAGACCTCCATCTCAAGTTCATATTAAAATCCTATAAGCTTTTCACATAGCATATTGTTTTTTAAAGAAAATTTAACCAAGTAGAATGTTAACCTGTTTTGACAGTCTGATGAGACTACTTATAAGTCCACGCATTCTTTCCTCCACACACTGGAAGTTGAAAGTTTAGTGGCACAAGAATTTCCCAAAAAAGTAAGAGAACAAAAAAAGATCATATCTCACCAATGACAAGCATCGTTCCACATCACTGCTCATGTTCTTTAAACCACATTTTGCCACTGTCAGACAGGATCAGGTAAGCAATAAAACATGGTGATTCAGTTAAGGAAGATGACTTACTCTATCATGTAACTTTATAATACAAGCTGCATATCAAAAACAGTAAAGAACTAAAAGAGGGATTTAACTGATTTCTGTCAGTTTCTTCTGAAGTGGAATTTTTTGCAAAATCAGCTTTTCCTCTTCTTCTTGCACAACTCGTCGAGATGCTTCAGAAACTCGACTATCCTCCTTGGGCCCAGAAAATAGTTGTTCTTCCTCTTCCTGTTTAATGCATTACAAAATAATATCAAACAAGTTAGAAATACTTCTGCATAAATGCTCTTTAAGCAACTAGTGATGAGCACAAGATATATTCCACTGCTGGGCAACGAGGGAGGTATTACCCTTATATTAACTCCACTAACAGCAGTAACATCATTAAGCTGTTCAATGCTCTGATCTAAAAAACCTCCTGACACCTTTTGCTTCTTTCTGTGAAATGTACAGGGATAAAACAACACAAAGTGGAATCAATACAACAGACAGAATATTGAGAAACTATGCCAGCAAAACATCACAGTAGAGGTTCTCAAAATAGTATACCCCGAAGGTGGAGGTGAGGAACCTAGCGCATCGAGAGGCTTCTTCTGTCCAATGGAAGGCTTTTTCACAAGAGTCTTTCCATTGTTTCCTGGACCAAGTGGAGATGTCACAGAAGGTGTCCGAGAACTTAACTGACGCAACAAAAAGTGAAAAAAGAAAAGCGACAGTGAGAAGCATGGAGATTACAAGATGCATCTAATCCACAACTTCAAACAAATAAGGTACAATGCAAGACAAAAACATGAAAATTTTAGCAAGGAGCTCAGAGACGTGCAATCAAAATATTGCAAGTGAGAAATAAGATACGATGACTACCAAAGTGCTGTCAGAAACAGATTTCATGTTGCAAATCCTCTGACAGATACAACTTTTCACGTTCACTTCGACCCTCTGTGGTGAGGGCTTTGAGGTTACAGAATCAGTACTTTCTGCTTTAAACATTCCTATATTTCTGTTTAAATGTCATTGGCTTTCTTTCATAACCCAGCAAAAGAGAAAATATCCAATAGCAGAACAACTAACAGTAGAGGTCGGGTTTCTACCATAGATTTCCAGATGCTCCATTTTCGTAGAGATAGTATAGATGCAATGTATGTATCTTTGTTACATGTAATAGCATGAAAAAAAATTCCTCCTTACTGACTTAAGCATACACATTACAAATTCTGAAATATGCTAAAGTGAATCTAATGACATCAACCTATACAACCATATTGTAGCTCTCTTCAAACCTACCTTCCTCCATCAATTTGTGATAACAAACAAAATATTTAATACAAGTTCACATGGTACACGCGCCTCTGGGCTTGATGATAGCAGAGTCCGAAGGACAAATTTGTGAGGGTCGTTGGGCCAAAATGGACAATACGTCACGTCGGCTTGGGTTATGCCCAATATGGTATCAGAGCCAGACTCTCCCTCACTACGGTGGTGGGTCAAACCTCAGCGAGGACATTGAGTTCCTAAGAGGGGTGCATATGACGCTCACAAGAGAGGACGGGAAGGTGTGCACATGACACCTTAGGTGAATCCCACTTTGAAATGGGAGAGGAAAACGAAGAACTTTATAAGGCATAGCACAAGTTCATATGGTATGCGCACTTTTGGATCTATGATGGTGTAATCCGAGGGACAAATTCATGAGGTCCGTTGGGCCAAAGCGGACAATACATGTCAAGGGCTTGGGTTGTGACAAGAGCGGTTCTTCTATAAAATATAGAGAGCTCTCACATAGAAAAACTTTTCAAACTTCTTTTCAAGGAGTTCCATTAGTCATAGTTCATTAATGAAATCAGTCAATTCATAGGGTAGAGAGGAAAAAGTCTGCAACAACAATAACAACATATCCAGTGAAGTCCCACAACATAGGGTCTGGGGAGGGTAGAGTGTACACAGAACTTACCTCTACCTTGGTAAGTAGAGGTTTCCAAAAATACCCTCGGCTCAAGAAAAAACATAGGAACAAAAAAAGCAAGAAAAACGGTCAGATCCGGACAAGAAATTTAAAGCAGTATGAAAATGAGAGTAACAAAAGCGAATAAGTCATGATAAAGCACTCTGAAAAAAAAAACAGTAACTAACGCAAGTAAATAAGATAAACAAAGTACACAAATGAACATACAGCGGCAGAATCAAAGGATAGGAGACTATAAAACAATATTGTGTCTACTAGTATGATAGGCTAAGCAGGGCTACCATAATAACACTACACTACCAGTATGTAAGCGTAAGTAGGACTACGCTCAACTACATACTACCCTTCTACCCTAATCTGAGTCCTCCACAACTCCCTATCTAAGGTCATATCCTCAGTAAGTTGCACTTGCGTCATATCCCGTCTAATCGTCTCTCCACAATACTTCTTCGACCTACCTCTACCTCCTCTTGAACTCGTCCATAGTCAACCTCTCACACCTCACCGAGCCCTCTCACACATTCATCTCAACATCCTCATCTCCGCGACTTTCATCTTTTGGATGTGCGAAGTCTTGACTGGCCAACACTCCGCCTCATACAACATAGTCGGTCTAACCATCACCCTATAAAATTTGCCTTTAAATTTTGGTAGCACTTTTTTATCGCACAAGACTCCATATGCGAGCCTCCATTTCATACACCCTGCACCAATACGATGTGTGACATCGTCATCAATCTCTCCATTCCCTTAGATAATAACATACACCATGACACCTCCCCTTGAATTTATCGCGTTAGTCCATCCATCACCAAGGCAAATAAGAATGGGCTAAGAGCTGATCCCTCGTGCAACCCCATCATTGAAAAGTGCTCCGAATCTTCTCACAGTACCCTAATCTTGGCTCCATCATAAATATCCTTGATCTCCCTAGTGTACGCCACATGTACACCTTTAGCCTCCAAACATCTCCAGAAAACCTCTCTAGGGACTTTATCGTATGCCTTCTCGAGGTCGATGAAAACCATATGTAAGTCTCTCTTCCTCTCCCTATAATGCTTCACCAACCTCCTAATAAGATGAATGACTTCTGTAGTCGAACGCCCGACATCAATCCAAACTAGTTCTCGGAAATAGACACGTCTCTTCTCACCCTCATCTCCACGACCCTTTCCCAAACTTTCATAGTCGGCAAAAAAGCTAAAAGAATATACACAAGTGAGAAAGAGATTAAAAAAATAACATGTCTAGAAATATATCTGTGTGTATATATATGTATGTATATATAAGAAGCATGTTCTATACTAGCTAAAATCTTTAATATATCCTCACTTGAGAAGTCAATAAACATTGCCAGGATCTAAACAAAGAAAATTACCAATGTGCTAGTGTCCATTTGAGATGACATTGAAGACGAGGCTGAATTTGAAGGTTTCATGCTAGTGGTTGTTGATAAACCAATTCTGGAGGTCTGTTCAATAGATTCATCCTTTGAACTTTCCGAAGTGGAATTTCCTTGATCCACTTGAACCGAAGAGAAGGGTGATAACTGGGATCTTTGTAGCTGGTCATGGAAATGATCAATTGGTTCAGGCTTTGGATTGGTCATTGGTGATGAAAGAATACTTTTCGGCTCTTTATTGGTAGACTGTTGCAACTGAACTGAGGTCTGCTGGATTCTTGAAGCACAGGGAATATTAAGACTCCCACCAGGTAATCTTTTGGCTTCGCCAAAAGTGTTTTGCTTTTCAAACTTAGGGGCACTCATCATTCCCATGGCCTGTGTTGGCACTCCAAACTGAGTTGCATTTCTGTTCTGTTGAGCTGAAATTTGTCTCATGTGTGCATCATCAGATTGCTGTTTAAGAGGTTGTGTTGCTGAAGAGTTGACATTCGATGCAGAATATGCACTATAATTGTTCCCTGCATTCGAAAATGTGGGAAAAGATGCCTGTGAGAAGTGCAAATGCTGTTGTTGTTGCCTATTAAGTCCCTGAACTGGAAATGGTGAGCGATCCCTCTCTTGTTTTACAGCAGTCAAACTAGGAGAAGGCAACTGGCTTCCTTGGACTCCACGCAGATCGGCTTTATTGTCCACCTCGTGCAACTTTTGAGCATTACTCTCAATTGTCATATTGCTCGAATCTGTCCATATTCGCATAGGAGCAGCAGAAGAGAAAGTCAGCAATAAGCTCGGACATGATTAGAACAACCAAAGAGATTCAGAGAACAGAGGTACCATCAGCTGGCACTTGCGAATGTTGCTGCTGTGAAGCCTGAGACTGAGGAAATTGACCGGGAACAGTCTGTGAGGTTTTAGATGCCTGAATTAAACTTTGATGTAGAGTTAATACACAAAGATTAAGAATTTCATTTTTGATTTACAACTGAAAAAGTGCTGCTTCATCTACCTGAGATTGAAATTTATATACAGCCATCTTGAGCATCTGGTCACCAATTATACTTCTCATGTGTCTTACAAAACCTTCCTTAGAAATTTCATTTTTCTGAACACATTCCATTCGTTAGCAAAACAACCAAAACAGAAAAGGCAAAATGATGCAAAAACAAGTCGACAATAACAAACTACCTTGAGTTTAAGATAAAGAGTCTGGAGTTGCATTGCCCTGTCCTTATCAAGTTGGGGTTGTATGTGAGGGAAAAGCATGGCAAAAGGCACTTGTTTTCCCTGTTTAGCTACATTCATTGCTGCTTGGCTACTCGACCCACTTGCTGATTCTGCCTGATCACTTGCCTCCGTTGCCACACGCGGCAGACCACTAATTCCTGTTGTCAAGGACTGCATGGATTGTTGATTATTTGCTCCCTGTAAGTTTATATGTTGAGATTCTGGATTTTGAGTATTCTTTGCAGGATTCTGCATATTCACTGCTTTAGAAGAATGAAGTGTGTCCTGTTCAACCTCTGTAGTTTGATAACTGTTCTGGTATATATGCTGCAAAGCAAGGGAATTGATCTCCTGTGACGAATCATTTTTTTGCTGCTGATTCTGAGAATCAGTATCATGTCGCTTTAACTGCATATCAGACAAATTTTCCTCCTTTTGCTGGATGGTCTCTGAATCTTGAAGGCTATTACGATTGGCATTTTCGTCATGGTTAGAAGTTTGCCATGGGGCAAACTGATTTGAGGTGTAACTGCTTCCTTGAGACAATGGTACTGTTTGTTAAAGATGTGCAAAAGATGAGATTTTTTCCAAGGAAGGAGAAAGAGAACACTACTGAAAGAAGAGAAATAAAGCAAGTGATAAAGGTACAGTAGCTTTCTAAAACAAATTTCCGACCACAATCACAAAATTGTCTTCACATCAACACTCTTTCAGCACAGATATTCACATCAACATTTCATGCAACTCTGAAATGTGAAATGTTTATTCAGCTGATATATGAAAAATAGATGAATTCCCAAAGTGGGAAAATAACTTTTTCTCTTTGTTAAGGCAAGGGAAGGATAGCCTTAGTAAAAAAGGGCCCTCAACCAACAACAATGAGGTTAAGGGTTCGAGTCACCAAGAGAGCAAAGCAGGAAAAGCCATTGTTTGACTCCTGAATGAGGGGGTTTGACATACATTAAAAGAAAAAAGAAAAAGAACTTTTACCTTTGTTAAAAGTAGCATCATAAATACTGCTTTCTTGAGTAGGGGAAAACTCTATAACTTTAATTCAGTGTTCAAAGGAGAAAAACATAAAAGGCACCAAGGTCTGATGACTTCAAGTACTAAGCGAAATTGAAGTGTGCATTAGAAAATGCACGAACGGAAAAGATAAAAAATAATAGAAAAATAGCAATAATCATATGGACAAGAGAATTGAAATAACTATATTTTAGTTAAATGAATAAAACCATGTCAAAAATTCCACAACTACTTTAAAATTTTATTTTTATGTAAAAATGCAAAAGTTCCTAATTTAAATGTAGTGAACCTATTTTTGGTCTAAATTTCTAATTTCCTATTCCTAATCCTAATCAATAATATATTCTTCATAAAGATGCTCTTAACTAGTAATATATCATTTTGACAGATATATTTATTGTTTAATGTCGTCCTCTTCAAGAAAGAACCCATGAAACTGAGCAGAGGCACACGTGATCATTTGGTACCAACACTGAAAGTCGCTTAAGCAAGGCAGTTCTTTCAAAACAACGGATTGATTGAATCGTCTTACTAGAAATTCATGATTCATATGCTTGATCGGATTCAAACAAGAAGTTTGAATGATACATTACCACACATACAGGCATAAAAATCACAGAGATGGACAGTCTTTTCTTAAATCCTGCATTGAGTTGGTTGCTTTTTTCTTTCCTTTTATCTGTTTGTTTTTCTATAAAACTACAAAAGTCTCTCGCCCTTTTACCTGACCCTTGCTCCCTGAGACCTTTCTTTAAACTTTTCTTCTCTTTTTTCAAATAGGAAAACTTTCTTCTCATCAACTGTGAACCAATAATGAAATTATATTTTTCAATCAATTACTGTCTATTTGAATGATTATAAGAATTCAGAGACCATCATCCATGGACCCTATTATATGAATAATTCAGATCAACAAGTTCCCCAGAATTGAATAAGCCTACACCAAGAAAAGAAAACATTTTAAAAAAAAATACTGAAATGCGTAAAAAGCAATAACCCAAAAGTAAGCAACTGGAGTAACTGGCAGACCTCTTCCCAAGAATTGTTTACCGCCCACGAATACCTTTTACTACTAGCAAGACTGCAAGACAGTAGACTCTTTTGAAGTATCGCTGATACTAAATTTGCAATATCAAAAGAAGGCAACCAATCACTTCCTTTTTATTTCGGGGACAGCGTCGATTGACATGCCGCATGAATATTGATCTTGCTTATTAGTGCACTTTCTCTTACAACTTCAATATATTAATTTGGATCACTCCATTAGAGGAAAATTAAAGTGGAATTGGAAAAAAAAAAGACATGTACTTGTGCCGTTTACAAGCTATATCTTGTCGCTCTGAACACAAGAACTCACATGATCGATCTCTGTCCAACAGCTACGCACCTTAAGATAGAATTTGAAATTTATTTTTACAGCAACACCAGTCAAACTTGTGATAAACCACCCCTTTATGATATATCATCTGCTATGACCCTTGAGTGATTGGTTTAAATAGTTGACATCTAATACTTAGACCTTCATCCAACTGATATCCTTGTTTCTGTTATCTTTTATTGTTACTTGGTTTATCATCTAATCACTCCGAAGCATAAATCTATGGTGGTTCCAAACCATTCTGTGCACACCCATGAATTTTGTGATATTTTAGCTTCTCTCTGGTATAAAACTTTCACAAGTTCCATAAAGTACCCGCACCTGCTCCCCTCCGGATCTTGATAAAAATTGTGTTTTTCCCGTACTTCTAGACTTCCATTTGCAATTACACATCCTGGCTGTCTCCCCACTAAATAGCCTCTCTACCCTATAAAGGTAGGGGTAAGGTCTGCATACACTCTACCCTCCCCAGACCTCACTTGTGGGATTACACTGGGTATGTTGTTGTTGTTGTTTTGTTGTCTCCCTACTACTGATTTTGTCATGCTAGTTATGCCAATATATAACAATCTTAAGGAAAAAAACTAACCCAAGAACAACTATACATCCAATGTTCATCTATAAGTCTATTTTTGCTATAGAGGCAATCTATAAGCTCAGTAGCCATAATTTTTATGTTTGCCTAATCTTCGCAGTTAACAATAAACTTGATTGAATCAGTAGCATATGCTATAAAGTGTACAATCCATAATAACATTAACAAAATTTAATTACTAAATAGGGATTATTTTACCGCTATCGGAATCGGAAGGCTGAGATTGTGAATTATCTCCACCAATATCCCTATTTAGGGCAGCAGTAAATGCCTCCACATCCGCCCCCGAATGCATTGTTTCATCCTAATCACATCAAAATTGACATAAAAACCATCATTACACAACAAACAAACAATACACACACACACACATATTATACATATAAGATATAACCCAGTAGAGGAAAAGGGTTAATTTGGGAAAATAGAAAAAAGAGTACCTCGTCTTCTTCGAGAAGCTTCATGATAGAAGGATCCATTGATGTGGAAATTCGAAAATGATTGTCTATGCTGATTATAAATTATTGTATGTTACAACAATTGATTCGATTCACAAAAAATAATTTGGGAAATCTGTTAATTGATGTAATGCTAGGCTTTCATGAATGTGCGAATTGAGAGAAAATGTTGAAATAATTGAGAATAAGCTTGATTTTATAGTGAGGAAATTGACGTTTCGAGCAATGATTTTCTAACGGATGCGCAAGGAACAAAGTGAAACGATTTTTTCAGTATATCAGTAGTATTTAAACTATTAATAAGTGAAGCTTTGTGGTAAGAAGAAGGGCAAAATAGTAATAAGTAAAATTTTATGGTGCGATAAGGACAAAATAGATAAGTGAAGCTTTGTGGTGCAACGAAGGGCAAAATAGTAATAAGTGAAACTTTGTGGTGCGACGAAGGACAAAATAATAATTAGACTATTAATAAGTGAAGCTTTGTGGTGCGACGAAGGACAAAATAGTAATTAGAACTATTTTGTCCTCCGTCGCACCACAAAGCTTCACTTATTAATAGTTTAAATTAAATAAATAATGGACATAGGGCTGACAATTGATCGGGGTGGATCGAGTGGAGCTCAATACGCCTTCATCCATCACCCTATGACATAAATACTTGAGTCAATTTAGTCACTATTAAAAGACCATATGTACATTAAAAAAAAATTAATTTATAAACGGGTGGATATATGGGTCGGGTGGTGGGTTGAATGTATGTTCACCTGAATCCGACCCGGTCCAATTAAAATCCGTGTTTTTGGATTTTCGTCCATATAATCAGGTCGGGTGGATCGAATATCCATCGGGTCAGGGTGAAATTGTCAGCCTTAAATGGACAAATAAAAAGATATCAAAACCTAAAAACATGGAAGAATCTATTTCCCCTTTTTGAAGTTAAAACAAAAATCCGAAGTACCAATCAAGAATACCGGCCCATTTTTGCCATTTAGATTTGGCCCAATGATTTAATGAAGATTTACTTAGACGAGTCTCTAGGGAGGTTCATGAAGATGTTTGGAGGTTAGAAGTGTACATGTGGCGTATATAGGGTGATCAAGGACATGCATGATGGAGCCAAGACCAGGGTACAAACAGTAGGAGGAGACTCGGAGCACTTTTCAGTGATGATGAGGTTGCACCAGGGATAAGCTCTTAGCCCATTTTTATTTGTCTTGGTGATGAATGGACTGACACGACAAATTCAAGGGGATATGTCATAATGTACGTTATTCGCAGGTGACATAGTCTTGATTGATGAGACTCGCAGCGGAGTAAACGCTAAGCCGGAGGTTTGGAGACAGATTCTGAAGTCTAAAGGGTTCAGGTTGAGTAGGACCAAAACATAATATTTGGAGTGCAAGTTCAATAATGGGTGCGACCATGATACATGCGTGGAGGTGAGTCTTAGTACTCAGGTCATTCCAAAGAAAGGAAGCTTCAAGTATCTCGAGTCTATTATCCAATGGAATTGAGAGATTGATGACGATGTCACACATCGTATTGGTGCATGGTGGATGAAATTGAGGCTCACATTTAGAGTCTTGTGCGATAAAAATGTGTCACCAAAACTTAAATGCAAGTTCTATAAGTTGGTGGTTAGACCGACTATGTTGTATGGGGCGGAGTGTTGGCCAGTCAAGACCTTGCACATAAAGTTGCGGAGATGAGAATGTTGAGATAGATGTGTTGGCATACAAAGACGAATATGATTAGAAATGATGATATCCGGGACATAGTGGGAGTGGCCTCGGTGGAGGATAAGATACGGGAAGCGAGGTTGAGATGGTTCAGGCATATGCAGAGGAGAGACACAAATGCCCAGTGCGGAGGTCGATGAAAACCATATGTAAGTCTCTCTTCCTCTCCATATACAGCTCCACGAAACCTCCTAATAAGATGAATGACTGTAATCGAACTCCCCAACATGAATCTAAGATGGTTTCGAGAATAGACACGTCTCTTCTCACCCTCATCTCCACGACCCTTTTCCAAACTTTCATAGTGTGGCTCGACAATTTGATACCCCTAGAATTGTTGCAACTCTGGATATCACATTTGTACATACCATTCAAATTTATAAAATGCCAACATAAAGTAAAATTCTTACACTGATTACAGTTGGGTTTGACGCAGTATTAGTTTCCTATATTAAAAGAGAAAACTTGAACTTGTTGAGGTAGCTTGTGCTCAAACTAATGCAGAAAATAATAGGTGTGAGCTAATTTTCTCGCTAAACCCCTTTCCAAATAAATCAAGAAAACATTTCTCTATGATTTTCTCAAGCACTACTTCCATTATCACTAATAGTTGTGAACAAATTCCAAGAATTCAAGATACATAAATTTACTAAGACTTTGAATTACCTAGGGGTACATATAGAATTCATTGATCATGCAAAGGAATTCATCGACGATTGTATTTCTTTCAAGGTGCGCCCTTTGGTCTCTGGAACCAGCTTTCCAACAAAGATAACAGTCAAACCACATACTGCTGAAAATATGAAGAATGTTCCTGAAACACCAACAAACATACATTTTCAGCAACAAAAAGTCCCATCTCTTGTAGTAGAGATATATTTGGAGGAAGTGGATTTTAATGGACAATGCAGTACCTTCAGAGCTCCATAGCATAAGAAAGTTGAACGAATATGAGACGACCTAAGAACCGAACCAGCTGACTACTATCACTAGGCTTCCAGCTAAACCTTTGACATTAATTGAGAATATCTGAAGTAGAAGAAACAGTTGGCTCAAATTATGTTGATAAATTTTATAGTAATAGCATTTATAATTAATGAGGTAAATTTTAGAGCTACAAACCTCTGACATAATCACCCACGGTATACCTCCCATGCCTAAGGAGAAAGATCTTGTAAAGACATGGCAGCAGTAAATTAAATGGAGAGTTGTCATAAAGGACTTGTAGTCTCTCGAAATCAATAATTAGCCTAGAGAACCCTACGGAAGCACAGGATCCATATAGACGACACCAACAAGTTGGAACTAGAGTTCTCTGGTAGAGACTTATCTGTTGTCACTGTAAGGATAAATGTAAAATTTAAAGAACTCAATAATTATTCAGAACTCAAAGAAATGAGCCTGGATAATGCGGAGTCACATAGAGGTTCATATGGCTGGCCACAATATGCTAGGATTGAGACAAAGTTGGTTGATTTTGATTTAAAATAATTTAGATGTTTGAAAATAGCAGAGTAATCTATGAGGTTACGCACGGAAGGATCCAGTGTGATCGCAGAAAAGATAGAAATCATGTTACCATTATGTTTCATAGTCAACCTGAACTACTTTGCAATCGAGGCATAGTTGAATATTGAATGACTTGGAATAATGAAGATATTCGAAAATAGCAGAGAGTAATTTTCTGGCAGATGCAAATAATGTCACATAAAAAAAACATGCAGGGTGATTGCATCATTGCATGAAAGGATGAAATTGAATTACTAGTATCCCGACAAGTGCCAAAAAGGGGCTCGACTTCCATAGTTGAAGATGTTGTGAAGAACTACATTTTATCAGAAAATGAATCATACACATCAGACCTGAAAGACATGGAATTTCAATGTGAAACCTGTAGTAAGAATGATGATCCCACTAGGAAGCAACCTAAGCATGTCCCGCAGTTTCTGAACAAAACCTTGGTAAGAGTTATTCGCTCATTAAAAAAAGAGCTTATTAACAAAAAAAAAGAGTTATTCGCTCATTAAAAAAAGAGTTCATTAACCAAAAAAAAAAGTTATTCGCTCATTAAAAAAAGAGCATCATTAAAAAAAAAGCTCATTAACCAAAAAAAGAGTTATTCGCTCATTAAAACAGCATCAATAAAAAGGATTTCTAGCAAGTATGGTTACCATCAATAATGGCCACCTTCCTGATTTATCCATCAGCAGAACTCCTAAAACTTGCATTGGGATCTGCAGATCACTAAAGCATTCAAAAATCTGATGGAGCAGATTCATTATGATTTAACATGTCAGGATTAATTATTTACATGTACTACCACCATTGCAATTGATCCAATCCTACCGGGGAAACCTGATATATTTTGTAATTAACATACTAAAATTTATTTTATCTTTTTATTAAAAACTAATGAAACACCAATCGTATAGAAACATTTTATACCGGCCGACTCAAAAATAGAACTTGCATAATATGAAATAGCATTAACCCCTCCAAATTGTTGCAACACCATTAAGCCCACTCCAACCTGGATAAATTGACAAGTATAACAATGTTATTGATCACATGAAGCTAAAAGATTAATTGTTACGAGAAAACTAAAGGTTGTCTTACTATAAGAGAATGTGCATATTTCTTTTGGATTTATTCTAGAAACTTAGCCTCAGAGAGTTTCTGAAGGTTTTCTGTGTAATCATGTAAGTCAAGAGATAATACATATTTACTCTTCCAGTCATACAAATATCATAACGGAAATTGAAATAAAAGAGAGATACAATGCTTTCACTAATAGCAAGTCAGGAACTTACTTTTATTTCAGCAGCTTCTTCTGAAATATTGGCATCCTCTCCCCTAAGGCGCTGGAGAGAAGCTTCACATTCTTTCCATTGGCCAGCCTTAGCCTGTCGACATAAACATAGTCAACTAGATTCAAAATAAGTCGAATTGGTCCTAAAAATAGAAGAAAAGAAACTTATTTTGCTTGTAAATGAAGTGGAACTTTTATCACAAAGATGACCGCAATGCTCATTTCTGAATAAATCAGAACATAGTTATGAAAAATACTTGGACCAAAGTTGTTTATCTTACCAGCCATCTAGGGGACTCTGGTATGAAAAAAGGCCCAAAAGCTGTATTATACAGGGAATAGCTCCTGGAATTATGTTTTACTTTGGATCAATAAACATGTCCAAAGCAAGAGGTTTTCAAAGGAAAAAGGAAACAAAAGAAATTTACCAATTACAGCCAATAGGCGTCAGTTGATGACATTACTACTACATACATAAGTGATACTCACAAGATATCATTAGTCAAGCATCAAAAGCATGCAAAGATCACCGCGTAAACGAAAAAATAAAATGAAAGTTAGAATCGCTGGCTTACCCGACAATGTGAACGCGCTCGAGATTCTTAGGTGTTATTTCTGCTATATATACATGTACCTATATGTGGAAAACAACAGCAGAGTAATTTATAATGTAAGTTAGGTTAAGCCTGTTCAATAAACACTTGGTGTATTTACCACGTAAGAAAGAATGCCAACTCCATATCCCATCAACAACCTCCCAATGTCAAGCCACAAAGCATTCTGTTGATGACATAAAACAATACAAAAATAAAATTGATCAAGAGGAAGGAACGATAACATAAAGGCGGAACGGAGGATAAAATGAATACCTTACCAAAAATAATTGAAAGCCATCCCAAAAAACAAAACAGCTCAGAGAAGCCCATTGCCTGAATAATTAGACATAATAATTAACTGTAAATGAAAGGTCGATTTCCTTCCTAAACTGTTAAAATGCGCTGATGTTTAACCAACAAATAAAAAACTTACACCTCTCCGGGCAAAAAGATCTGCTAGTTTAAACTTTAAACTATTTATAGAGGAAGGTTTCTTTGTTTCTTTGTTTTTTTTTTATTAAAATTTGTTTTCCTTTCCTTTTTTACTTACCTTTTTTTGCTTTTTTTTAATGTTAAATGAATGGATGTAATTTATTTATGTTCGTGAAATTTTGAAGAAGGATATTTACGTAATTCATTCAAGAGCTTTTATTAAAACATGTTGGGAAAGTAGTAAAGTAAATTATTGAAGATAGAAGATTTAATGGTAAAGAAAATGGGTTGCAAATTTGTCTTCATCTCAGTTTTTTGGGTAAAGGGTCACATTTGTCATACAATTTTCGGAAAGAGTCATATCTATCATCCGTCAAAGTTTGGGATCAAATATGTCTTGTTAACAAAGTTGTTATATTTATCCTCCATGAATGAAAATGGCATGTGAACGCCACGTTAAATCCACGTGGACGTCACATGTATCCACATCAGCGGACCCAATTCATTAACCCAGATCTGCCACAACAACCAGGGCAAGTGGGAACCACACCAAATAATTGCCATCGTTGACGAGCGGCAGCTTCGACCAAACATTCCGACGAACACCAGATCTGTCACAACAAATATACAAATATATGTTTGTTGGTTATTTTGTAAATTAGATTACCAAAAGTATTAGAGTCGTAATTACACTACAACAAATCGGTTCAAAGAGAAATATACAAATTATATGTTTGTTGGTTATTTTGTAAATTAGATTACCAAAAGTATTAGAGTCGTAATTACACTACAACAAATCGGTTCAAAGAGAAATATACAAATTATATGTTTGTTGGTTATTTTGTAAATTAGATTACCAAAAGTATTAGAGTCGTAATTACACTACAACAAATCATCCTGCTCTTCTGTTTGCTTGTCCTAAAAAAGACCGACCTTTTGGTAGTCGATGAAGCTACTGTTAAGGCTATGAATAAGTCAGTATATCATTCTCTTAGGACATAACTCAGGGACAGAGCAAAAATCAAAGGGGACGCCTTATTACGTCCGTTGTCTTAGATTAAGACTGACAATTTTTCAAGTCGCCCCCTTTTTGAGATTAATCAAAAAGGTCGAGTGTAGTAGCCCTATTTGGTCCTCACCAAAGGAGCCAACTTGAAAAATCGTCCTATTTGGCTTGGTTCAAATAGGGCGACTGTATAAAGTCGCCTTTTTTGATATAGTTCAAAAAGAGAAAAAATTAAATGCTTCTACTGGGATTCGAACCCTGATCTAAACTGTGACACTGTACTATTCTACCATTAGACCACTAGTTATGCAATATTAATCACCACAAATACAATACCCCCAGTCAAGGATCGAACCCGGGCTTCTCTGTGGAAGTATGTCATTCTACCACTAAACCAACCATCAATACTTGTTATATTTATGCTCCTCATAATCATAAATCTCTTGGTCGGTTCTAAAGTCAATTTTTACCTTGATGCATATTGTTTTTACACTTATTATTTATAATAGTGCAATATTTTTAGAAGTCTTTATTTCGGATTTGGATCCGAAATTTTCGGATAATTTCGGATCGGATTCGGATCCGAATATTTCAGATAATTTCGGATCCAAATATTTTGGATATCCAAAAAAATTGGATATCCGTAATTTTCGGATCAGTTTCGGATCCGAATATTTCGGATATCCAAAAAATCAGATATCCGCAATTTTCGAATAATTTCGGATCCGAATATTTCGGATATTCAAAAAATTGAATATCCGCAGTTTTCGGATAATTTCGGATCCGAATATTTTGGATATCGGATATCCACAATTTTTGGATCGGATTCGGATCCGAATATTTCGGATATCAAAAAATTGGATATCCGCAATTTTTGGATAATTTCGGATCCGAATATTTCTGATATCGGATAATTTTTAAAGTGCAATTCAACCTAATGTATTTCAATTCAACCTTTACTACTCTAAGAGACATGCAATTATTAATCACTTGTGTAAGTAACAAATAAAAGTTATTTAATCTCATTTTTTGTGGGACTCAAAGAGGGCGACTGAAAGATGTCGCCCTATTTGGTGAAATATTTTGTGTACTAGTAACAGGGCATTTTTTGTCGTCCTTTTTTGTTTAAAAAAATCGCTCTCTTTGAGGCGATTTGTTGTAGTGTTATCCTGTATTTTTTTTCCTCCAACGGGCCCTCAGTCCCTCACTTATTTTGAAAGGCTGAACAGGTATTGATGTCACGACCCGACCCCGGGCCCGCGACTGGTGTCCTACCTGGACACCCTTACAGGTAACCATCAGAGAAAATCAGCGGAACATACATAAGACACATAACGTACATCAATATGAAGTAAACAACAGGCTAGCCGATAAGGCTGCCTTCATGGATATATGTATAGATAGCCAAAAGTAGTTACATATTTTTATACAAACTTACCCACATACATGACTACAGACCTCTAAGAATTTTAACATAACAACTGTGACGGGACAGGACCCCGCCATACCCCTGAATGTACAACAACCGATAATACCAGGGATCTGAAACAGAGACAAGCCTCCGGAGTAATGGAGCTTCTCAACAGCTGAACAATGATCCTAAGAGTAAAGACCAGCTACCTGTTTAATTCTACTCATGCAGATTTAACGCAAATTTCTGCGAAAGTGGGTCGATAAAATATGTACCAAGTATGTGAAATCAGCATCAAATGAAATCATATAGTCTAAAATAAAGCCGGAGACAAGTATGATCACCAAACTAACAGTACACCGTGCCTTACTAATAATGAGAGTAATCAAGAGTACACTTTACTGCAAAAATAATAGGAAGCTTATGATCAAATTAGGGTCACCCGCCCGTAGTATCATTAAGCAGTCCTACTCCTGGGACTATTTCACCCGCATAGGTCATGTGGACCCGCAATGGAGCAATTTGCTCCGCATGGGACTATTTCACCCATATGAGCCTGGTGGACCCGCAATGAGTACATACGCCGCACTCGCATCGTGGGGAGCAAATCCACGGAATAAGTAGTAACACAGGGGTTTACCCCGCAAGAATAACATAACACTAGCACAACCGGCTATCATACATAACATAAGCAAGTTAAGAAATCTCTTAACTTCTTATTGGACTTAATTAGCATGCACTCTAATTTTATTTAACTTAAGGCACTAACATGTCATGAAAAATCCGAGAATTTAACCCAAAGTACTACGTACTTCTATTCTTTTCAAAAGACTCATTTTTAAATAAAACCCCAAGATACTAATGCCCTTAGTATCAAGGCATGCTTGCTTTCTCAAAACAAGTCACTACATCTTTAGAAATTCAAATCAAAGATTTTCAAAAAAATCAAGCATTCTTACTTTCACAACCTAGGCAACTCATGCCTATAAATAAAGTAGACCACTCTCTTAACCTTTCATAAAGCCGTCATAACTAACTTCCGATAAAGCCGTTATAACCCTTTATGTTTTAGACAACCAAAACAATTACGTTCCTCTTTGAAACCAAGAGACTTATACTTTTGAAAACCAAGTATCATATACTTTCAAATCAAGTTTCATAACTTCCAGAATACTTCAAGTTCCTTGACTTTAGAAATCAAGTCTCTTAACTTTAAAATAGTTCAAGTAACCCATACTTTTCCAAATCAAGTATTCTATTCTTTTCAAGTCAAGTAATCTTTACATGTAACATCAAGTAACATATACTTTTAAAAGCCGAGTTACTTCACTTTTCGAAATCAAGGCAAGGATACCAAACTGAAACCAAGTTCACTTAAAATACGACGCTCACCGCATTATACCTTTGTAAATACTCATGCTCAAGAGATAGGGAAGAGTTCACATACCTCTCCGACTTAATCCACTTGCCAAGTTGAATATGTCGCACGTAGAATGTCAACCTATAATGACCATAATACGTCTATCAACTTCTAGCTTTCCAACGTAGAATATTCTAAGTGTAAAGCTTCCTATTCTACGGAAAATTGGGCAGCACTTCCTTTGTTTCTACGTACTTTTCCACATTTTTCAAGGCCCGAAATCAATAACCAACATGCCACATTCAAGGCTCAACAATTCAGCTAACCAAAGGGGATTACACGCCTAACAGGACGTGTAAAATTCTGCCCCACAATTAATATAAAAACCGAGAATTTCCTTAAGGCAATTCTCGACTCAAATGTGTAACAACATAAAGTTCATTCCAATTCTTTTTCAATCCAAATTGTTATTCTAACATGTTATATAGCCGCAATTGATTATAACAACTATAATCCCTTCTTCTATAACATGTGACGATCGTAACTAACAATTAAATTGAATTACAATCTTAATGGCTAACATGAACTTTTTTGGATTTTAGGCTTCCAATATTTCATAACACTTGTCAATCTTCATAATATATATCTCATGATCATCTATCACTTTCATACCATGGAATCTTCAATTACAATAGTAAGACGAAGATTATTACCTCAATAAGCCCAATCTAATCCAAGATTCAAAGTCGATCCTTAGCAACTTTAGCTCATCTTCTTGACGTTCCAATCCACTACAAGCAACCCTTGGAAGCTTATGAAGAACTCTTCTCAAGTTCTAACTCAATCTATGAAAAATCTCTTAGGTTTTCATGTTGCGACTAACGTAAAAACGTAGTTTTTCCAGAATTTTTGTATTGAGATATCCTTAGAATACATCTAGGGATCTTAGGTTTGAATATTGGGATTTATGAAGCAAGATTGCAAAATTTCTCTTTTCTTTTTCCTCTCGCCGGCACTCTCTAAGAACACACAAGATTGCCCAATTTTTTTCTAAGTGTTGAAATGATCTAGTCTTGCACTAGTAGTAGTAATATATAATGAGACCAAGGGCTAGGATTAATCCAAATGGAAGGCTAGGATGTGGTCAATTATCTCAAGCTATCTTGACTATTTGACTTAGTCAATTTTTCCTCATCCAACAAGCCCATGTGGAGGGTGACACGTGTCACCCTCCCATTGGTCTAAAATATTTCGTTTTCCGAAATTTCCATAATTGGTCAAAATATCGAAAACCTCGTGGGCCCCACAAAAATGTAAAATTTCTCGGGTGGATCCCACGTATCCAACTCTGAAAATAAAATTACATAATTTCGATAAACTCTTAAAAGTCTTAAATAACCAATTTGAGAACCCAATTCTCATTAATGAACAATTTTTCTTCCTGAGGTTCGGAAGATTTTTCCTTCGGAAAACAATTCTTTCTTTCGTTCAAATTTTTAAGTCATGTGTTCTCCCGTCTATTCTCCTATACATGTCCTGGAATTACGGGATGTAACAATTGATATGCCTATCTGATAGCAGGATGATGGGGTGGCGGGCATATATTCAATGTACTCAACCATAAAAGCAATTTATAGTAGGAGTACCACTATTGATTTGTACTGTTCATTCCCTGTTTTGTCAATAGGCCATTGTTAAGCGTATTTTGTATACGCTTTTTGAGTCATTTTTAGTTAGTATTTTATTCGTTTTTGTTGTGTTTAATATAGTATTAGGTTTGTTTTTCTTTCTTTTGAGTCACAACGGTTCAAAACGGCAAAATGGCAAAAAGAAACGAAAAATTGGCATAAAAAGAGGAATTCGAGGCCGAAAAGGACAAAATCAAGACCACGAAAGTCGCAGCAGCAGCGCGATCACAGGTCGCGACGCATTTAAAATCGATAATTTGAAGTTAATTTGGCCAGGGGCAGAAGGGTCCATAGGGAACGAAAATTGCAACATACTAAAAGCCCTAGGGATTATTCTATGAGAGGGGGGTCATTCTACACATAACACATCACAGGGCAAGGATTGAAAGCTACTATTGGAGACTTTAATTCGCAGTACTTTTCTTTCTTTCTTTTTAATTCAGTTTATGTTTGGAATTGTATTAGTTCTTAGCGTGACTATGGATAGGAGCTAAACACTTTATTAGGGCTTTCCTTTTGAATCGCTTGAAACTCTATTTCATGACTCAATGCATTAGTTGATTTCTTCTTCACTTGATTAAGATTTATTCAATAATTGGTACGAATGTTTGATAGTTAATTGATCACTAATTATCATAATCTATATGATTTCGAATCAAGAACCGAGAGGAAAGATGGATATGCTATAATTGAATAGACATAGGTTAAAATCGCGGACGAAAGTACCCCGATACTTGTGTAGCATTATAGGTTACTGTTCTTAATCCTCCTATGTGGTAAATTCTATCATAGAAATATAGAAGGGTTCTGCACTGGGGTTGAGCGATTATATATCCTAACCGGAATATAAGACAGTCTAGTTAACCGTTATCTTAACGTAGAAGAAGAAGTCATTCTAGTTGCATTACTGACTGAATATAGTGGATAGTTGGGGATTTTGGAAGCCCTAATTCTTTCATAACTGATTACAACTTCAATAATTTAGTTAATTCTTGCAATTATTCTAGTAGTTAAACAAAAAACCCAACTCTATTATCGATTGCTAAATAGATAACATAAAATATATGAACAATAATTATAAACCAGTCTCTGAGGACGATATTCGGTCTTATCAGACTATACTACTTGTGAACGATACGTACACTTGCGTGAGCACGTGGAAATCGCCCAACAAGTTTTTGGCGCCGTTGTCGGGGACTGACATACTTCTAATATCGAACCATCTATTTTTATTTCTACTTTGGCTTTATTTTTATTTTTACTGTTAGAACCCTGTTGCCATGATTTGTTTGTTGATTTAGTAAGAAAGAGGCGAGGATGTGTTAAGAAGATAGAAGTGTTCCTTTTATGAAGTAAAGATGCGAATGGAGTATCCTTTAGAACTTGGGTGAGAGCTAATAGTGTTGTATACGCTTTAGAGATGATTTCTCGTTGGCTTGGATTTGAGTTTTGCGTGTATGTTATACTATGGCCATTGGTGGCATGATTGGTTTGGTAAGTGTAGTAGTGAAGACTATACCGCACGTTTGCCGAGACGTAGGCGAACATTCGTGACGAATGTTTCTGGGGGAGAATGTTATACCGTAGTTCCGAGTATGTATGCAGGACGCATATACGATTGTATAAACCCTAATTAGGGTAAGAATGAAAGAATTGTTTTCCGACGAAATATTCCAACTCATAAGGAAATTTTTACGTTTTCAATATTTTTTTGGAATTTTTCCGAAAGATAAATATTTTGGACCAATAGGAGGGCGACATGTGTCACCCCAAAAAGACTAAGTGGACGGTTTTTCATAGTAGTGGGCAAGACAAGTGGCCAAAAGTCTTGCATGACATTTGCATGGCAACTTGGACGTTTTTTTCATAGTAGTGGGCTAGTCAAATGGTCAAAGTCTTGCATGGCATTTGTGGGACAAGTGGAGAAAGGAACCTACACAAACATACTATACCATACACATGTTTCAATCCTAACCCTTGGTTGTACTATATAAACCCCTCTAGTTGATGAAAATCTTCCACACTTAGAATATTTCAAGACTTGAAAATATTTTCTCTCCCTTTCCTTGTTGCTCTCGTCCAAAGCCCCTCTTCCTTGAGCAAATGTTGTCCAAAAATTCTTAAACTTATAAGTGTTCTTCCTTAAAGTATTAGGAAGATTATTAACCAAGAGTTAGACAAGATTTCACACCCCTAGCCTCAAAAACCCTCACAAAGCCGAGAGTGGACAGATTTGGAACTTTAGTGTTATTCACTTTTTGGAGTTAATTCTTGAATAGAAGTTGGTTAGGAACTTATAAGGGTGACTTGTGGTGGTTTGGAACACAAATATTTGGAGCTAAAACTCAAAGATTTGGAGCTAAGACTTGCTTTGGAACGACTTTAAGTTCTTGGATATTTTTGGGCTATTATTGAGGTAATGAACCTTAACCTCTTTGTGAAGTTGATTATTATGTATATTGGATATTATACATATATTGGAAGTATATTATGAAGTATGAGATATAAGGAAAGATTTGGATCATGTTAAGATGTTAAAAGGAGAATTGACATATTAGCCATTAAAATGGTAAAAATGTATCCATTACTTGACTAAGAAGTTAACAACAACGAAGCTATAACTTATATAAAGATTGGAATATAAGTTGGAAGACTAATGAAGTAATTGAATAAGTAAAATTGTAAAAGTTGGCCAAGGACCCCAACTTAAGGATCAGATTTACTTTGGACCGTATTTACTTGGACCGTATTTACATTGTTATGGCGAGATTGTTAATCGCGTTCCGCTTCGGGCGTGTATCCCCTTCTTTAATTATTGTTAAGGCGAGAGATTGTTAATCGCGTCCGCTTCGGGGCTTATCCCCTTCTTTAATTATTGTTGTTATGGGCGAGAGATTGTTAATCGCGCCCGCTTCAGCGTGTTATCCTTCTTTAATTATTGTTGTTATGGGCGAGAGATTGTTAATCACGCCCGCTTCGGGCGTTATCCCTTCTTTAATTATTGTTATTAAGAGAGATTGTTAATCGCGTTCGCTTTGGCGTGTGATCCCCTTCTTTAAATTTCGGAATTATCGCGCCTTATTTATGGCACGTGGTTACTATTATCGCCTTGATAAAGGTGGAGAATCGAGTAGAACGGGAAGTTTGCCCAATTTTTCGTAGACTAAGAGAAGTCTTACTTAGAAGAATCCCACATAAAACTAGAAGTTGATAGGCGTGTTTTGACTATTATAGTTGACATCACGCGACATATCCGACTTGGCAAGTGGATTTAGCCGAGGAGGTATGTGATTCTTCCTATACTCGAGCATGATATTTGTGAAATATATATAGTACGGTAGACGTGTGTAAAATGAATTTGGTTTATTTAAAACATAAAGTGTTATAATAGCTTTATGGGAAGTTAGTTATAACGACTTTATGAAAACAAAAGAATGGTTTTATTATTGGATTAAAAATGGTAACCTGATTTTGGGAAAGGAGAAGTGACTTGAGTTTAAAAGTATAAGTAACTTGTTTTCAAATATCGAACTTTTCTTGATAGAAAAATATAAGTGGTTTGGTTTTAAAAGGGTAAGAGTACCTTGATCTTAAAAGAGTTAATTACTTGGGTTTTAAAAGTATACTTAACGTTGTTTTAAAAGTGTAAGTCACTTGGTTTAAAAAGTATAAAGTACTTGATTTAAACATGAACGTGTTTGGTTCTACGGATATTAGTATCGAGTTGTTTTTACGTAAAAAGAGATCTTTTCGAAAGAATTAAAGTACGTAGTATTTTAGGGTTAAAACCCGGATTGTTGGCACAAGATGGGAGTACTTGAGTTTTTATAAATGGTGAATCAATTTACATGTTAATGAAAGTCTAAAAGTATGTCAACTTGCCTACGCTTAGTTGTGATAGCTTTTGTTGTGCAAATATTGTATTTCTATACCACCGCGTCTCTCTGGAGGTCACTGACTTATTGTGAACTTACTGACGCATCTGGCGACGTGGAGGATTCCACGTATGCTTCCATTGTTGTTGTCACACGGCAATGCCTACACCGGCGAGGGATTCCGGGCACGCGACCATTATCATATTCCACGGACTAGCTCTCCGCGAGGTTTTACCGATTCGGCTTTGGTATCCGTAGTTAACCTTCGCATTGCCCCGCTCAGCTTTTGGGCGAAGTCTCGTGACTTACGGTTGTGATCCGTGGTTAGCCTAGTTACTTGCCGCCGCCACGTGGGCGCAGATGGATCCGCAGAGGCTATCGACTTGCCACGTGTCGCCTTCGCGAGTCGGTGTTTGGACGGTTTCGTGACTTACGGTTGTGATCCGTGGTTAGCCTAGTTACTTGCCCGCCGCCTACGTGGCGCAGTGGATCTGCAGAGGCTATCGACTTGCCACGGTCGCCTTCGCGAGTCGGTGTTTGGACGGTTTCGTGACTTACGGCCAGGATCCGCGGTTAGCCTGGCATTTCGCCGCCTACGCGTGGCGCGTGGATCCGCAGAGGCTATCGACTTGCCACGTGTCATCTTCGTGATATAGTTATTTAGTATTGTTGGTACGCATTGGGTAGTTCGCCGCATTTGCCTGGCCAATGATTTACGCAGTCGATCCGTAGCTATGCGCTTCGCATTGCCCGACGGTGTTATGACACGCAGTGGGACCCGTGTTCGTGTACTCTTGGTGTTATTATATCATAGATCGCCAGCGAGGAAGGTATTCCACGCACGAGTGATGTTGGGCGTGAGACCCATAGTTATATTCGAGTGATGACTTGGCGCGAGTCCCGACTCGATACGATCGCTATATATTGTGGATTGTAGTTTGGTTGTCATACATGTCTCCCGCTTTATATAGATCGTTATGATTTCATTTACGATTTTCGCCACATACTGGTAATTGTTATCGACCTCCTTCGGCCGCGTCACGCCGCAGTCGAGGTATCGTAGCTGGCGATCCGCGCTTAGGATCACCGCTCGATTCGGGAAAGCTCCATTTCTCCGAGGCTTTGTCTTTTGGCACGGCTTCGAGGTCATATACTTTTGTACATTCGTGGGTATGGCGGCCATGTCCGCCATAGTGGTATAAACACTCTGTGAGGTGCAGTAATCTTGCTGGGCAAGGTTTGTAAAAAGGATTTAACTGTTCAAGTTTTTAATTTATATACAGAAAGGTAACCGTTTTGGTTAGCCTGTTCTTATGTTAATCTATTGTTTCATGTCTTTGATTTTATTTTCGCTGATTTTTCTTTGATGTTGTATCACTAGGGTGCCCGGGGTAAGGCACCAGTCGCGGGCCCGGGAACGGGTCGTGACATTGACCTAGTCAATAAACTCAAGCTCTTAGCTTGCAAGACTTTGTCATCTTTACTTTGGTCAAATGACATTTCTAACCATGGTCAATTTCGACCAAGACCAACCAAGGGGTGACACGTGTCACCCTCTCATTCGTCGCAATATTTCGTTTCCCGACATTTCCATAATTCCGATAAATTTTTACAAGTCTCAAATTTTAGCGTCCTGATTCTTACGTATGTTTTTATATACATGTCCTGAAATTTCGGGGTGTAACACGAATTTCGCAGCCGGACTTGTTTAGGATGTCCCACTTTATTTTACATATCTGAGCCCTCCGTGTTTAAAACTATTACTGTTTTGGTGCGGATCTGAAGGTTTTATTTATTTTATTGTTTCTAACAATATTGATCGATGAAGGAATCTCCGTCTGATTTCCAAGGCCTCCCCTGTACAAAAGACGGATTTTTTTTTTTGGCTTTACTTATTAATTTTTGCTATTACTTTAAAATTATATATATTCTATTACTAACATTTTTACTAAGTGTTTATGCAGGTATCCGGAGATCATCTTGTGCAGAAGGCCTAAAAATGCTAAAAGATGTCCCGGAGTTTATTTCGATTTTAGCTTTATTGTTCTGTATTGCATTCCATTGTAATTGTAAATTATGAAAACTGCTTAGAATATGTAGAATAAAAAGGCAATAAATAATTAACCTAGGTTTGAACGGATAACCGCAAGTTAGCGGATCTTAAAGGATGCTTAACCCTTCCCTTTAGGATAATAAAGAACCCTGATCCAAAATCTCATTAATTTCGCAGACCATTAAATGGAGATTAATTGCAGTATTTTTATTGCAATAAATCAAGTGTCCTAATTCACTTAAATAATTAGGTGGCGACTCCTCAAAATCAGCATTATTGCTTCATCCAGGGAACCGCGCCAAAGAACAATGTTGCGGATACCGTTCAAACCCCGAGGTCAAAAACGGGTGCGACAGCAGTGCTACTACCTCGATGAAAAATAAATAGTGATGTATCATTTTTTCTGCATACAAACCCAATATGCAAGATATACCTGGCAAATCGATCATACCACCCACGGGGGGCCTGTTTCAGCCCATATAGTGACTTACGGAGACGACACACATAGTGAGGAACTGCTGACGGGTGAACTCGACTACCACGACGTAGATCAAGCTTTCTCTGATCCCCATCTAAGAATGCATTCTTTACATCAAGTTGATGGATCGGCCAGTGTTTGCCCATGACAATGCTCAAAATTGTGTGACGGTAGCGGCTTGACAACCGGTCATGTCTCACCACAATCAATGCCCTCCTGCTGATTTGTGTCATTAGCCACAAGTCGTGTCTTATACCTCTCAAGATCTCCACTGTCTCTGAATTTGAGACGAAAAAGCCACAGACAACGAATCACATTCACTCCCTCAGGTCTAGGTACTAGATCATATGTGTGATGTTTAGTTCAAGCATTAAATTCCTCAAACATAGCCGCATTCCAATTAGAGTCTTGATTAGCCAATATAGGGTTTTTGGGAATTGGAGAAATGGTTTGGGTAGACAAGTTAAATTGGACTTTGGGTTTGAAGATTTCATGCTTGGCACGAGTTTTCATTTGGTGAGGACGTGAGGCGGTGATCGACCGAGTAGTGAGGGCCGAGATCACGGTAGGGTCGGAAAAGGGGAAGGTGGGGGCGAAGTCTTCGGAGGCGCCACAACGCTGATCTAGCAGTCACTCGAGTGATGTGCCTCTCGAAATACGCGCCGCGGTGCCTCATCACTGGGACGCGGTGCTATCGACGGGTTGGGAGAACATACCTCTCTGGAAATTTGGCGCCGCGGTGCCTCAAAACTGGGTCTCGGCGCTGTCGACGAGTCAGAAGAGATAAGCTGATCAAGGATGATGGGAGAGATAGCAGGCTCGTCAAGGAATGAGTAATCCGGTTTTTGGAATTTTTGAAGATTCGAAAACGGGAATGTGGTCTCATCGAATGTGACGTGATGAGAGATATAGATTTGACGAGTGGACAGGTCGTAGCATAGATATCCCATATGGTTCAGTAGGAAGCCTTAGAAGACACATGGAGCGGACCTAGGAGCGAGCTTGTGAGGGGCAGTAGAGCTAAGTTTGGGATAGCACAGACAACCGAAAATTCGTAGATGATCATAGGAGGGGACTCTATGGTAGAGGATTTCGGTAGGGGTCATGTTGTGAAGAGTGCTAGACTGCTAGTAGGGAGAATATTGAGAATGTATTCTGACAATTTAGCAGCATATACCCAGAAGGATAGAGGGAGAGAGACATGAATCAATAGGGTGTGAATCATATTGTTAATGGTGCGGATGAGTCTTTCAGTTTTACCGTTTTGTGGTGAGGTGTGAGGGTAGGAGAAGCGAAAAACCATGCCATTGTTGGTACAAAAACGGTGAAACATAGAGTTATTGAATTCACGACCATTATCGCACTGAAATGATTTGCTACCTTTTTCAAATTGTGTTTGGATGAATTGTCAAAACTCAAGAAATTTGGTAAACACTTCCGATTTATATTTGAGAGGGTACAACCAGATATAGTGAGAAAAATCATCTAGTAAGACAATATAATATTTATGACCGAGAGAACTAGCAACAGGTGATGTCCATAAATTGACATATATTATATCAAATGGTGCAAAGGTAACACCAGTAGATGATTTAAACGGAAGATGAGTATGTTTGCCTAAAGAATAAGAAACACAATTTTGGGCAAGCTTCCCATTACAAGTAATGAAATTATTGCCTCTAAGAAAATTAAAGATTGGGAGTCCTGGGTGACCAAGCCTATTATGTCATGTCGAAAAAGAAATAGCCTCTAGAGAGACGGGAGAACAAGATCTGGCAGCGAAGGTGGATGTGAATGGATAGAGATCCCCGTGCTATTGCATCTCGTAAGAGGTGTCCCCGTACGAAGATCCTTTACAGTGAAACCAAAAGGGTCAAAGTCAACAGAGACAAAATTATTACGAGTAAATTGGCGGACAAAGATTAGGTTCTTAATCATGTGTGGGAGATATAAGGTATTTTTAAGGGAGAATGATGAATGGGGAAGTTGTGTGTATGATGTACCATATCCCTTTACTGGAATGTGTTGTCCACTACCAACTGTAACATATTGAGGATGCTTTAAGCTGCACAGTTTGGGAATAGTACATGCAGACTGGGTGATGTGAGATGTGGCTCCGCAGTCCATGTACCAATTATTGTCAGGTTGTTGCATGTTGAGGATTCTGAAAGCCTGACCCAACTCAGTGGGTGTCCTGTGTGGAGAGGTCGCTAGAATCGCTCTCGCACGGCCGGCTTGATGCGCGCCGGAACTAACAATCCGTAGTGGGAATAAGCGGCCGGGCGTCCGCTGCATCGAACGGGCAGCGCCACGACTCAGGCCGAGGTACCGCGGTCGCATCGATGACGGGAGCCTCCACGCTACCGTTTGCTGATGTCCCTACTGCTGCTTAGCAAGGCGAGTTTCTTCGAGCAACAACTGTGAGCGAGCTTAGTTAAAGCTGGGTAACGGATCCGCCTGTTGAATCATGGTGGTCAATGTATCATATTCGCCTTTAGGGAAACCAGCAATCAATTGTAACACCATTTTGTGTCGCGAATAAAGTAGTCGACAGCAGAAGTTGATCCGTCGTGAGCTTTAATCGCTTGCGAGTCAGTCACATTGGAAAAGTTTTCAAGACGTGTATTGTTAAATTTCTCCTCTAAATACACAGCACGGGTGTGCTTGTTGTCTTAAAAAATTTCCTCCAAACGATTCCACAAATCACGGGCTATGGAGTCAGATATCATGATAGTAAGAAGTAGATCCTGAGAAATACTACCATATATCCATTGTTTGACGTCGGTGTCTAGACGACGCCAAGTAGAATCATCAACCTCCAAATGGCGCGGAATGATGTCATCAATATGATCAAGCACGTTATAGAGACATGCATGATTGCGAAACAGTTCAACTCAAGGATAATACTGACTGCTTTCTTGATCCAGAAGGATGAGGCTATGGTTCTTGATGTTGGAAACAGTGAGAGTAGGATGAAAAGAGGGTGACAACTTGGTGGTGGATTTGTGGAGGTAGAAGCGTCAACAACAGTGGTAGACTCCTGAGTATCCATTTAGAGAAGAGAGGAAGAAAAGAAAGACCAAGAAATTTCTTGAAGAGAAGAAGGGAGTCGCGGCACCGTGAGAGGGGGTTGAGGAAGAAAATTTCTAGGATTTTTGGAGTTTAGGCTCTTGATACCATGTGAGATGATGTTCATCTCCCTTGTGGAGTCTTCTCATTAATATCAAAGTATATATAGAGTACAATATTCATCCCTTATACAATAGGAATCCTAAGCCTATACAAAAGAGGAATCATAGTCTTACCATGATTATATTTACACAATATATGAAAATATTATATTTATGGGGTAGGGATGAAATTGTATCTAGAATATACACGTTTACCCATGCTACAACTTCAAAATTGTTACCTCTTATCTCTAATTTCACATTCTATATTTTCAGGAAAAAGAATAGACCTTTATGGTCCGGCTCTTCTCCGAACTCTACAAGCATGCTTAGAGGCACTGCATCGACTTTTTTAATATATCCGAGGGAAGCCCGTAACAGAAGGTCCAGGTAATGAATATCAATATGATCCAATGGCTTAATTTAAAAGGTATACATGAGACATCATGTTTGATCCCAAAGGATTTGATAAAATGTGTTGGAAAAAAATAAATGTGTATCTCAAAAGGAAGTGTCAAACATGGATTAGGAAGAACTTTCTCTTTCTCTTTACTAATCAGTTTCTTTCTAGCGGGTTAGTGAGCAAGAAAACAAATTGAGCTCGCGCACAAGTGAGTCGGATTGCAAGACATGAGCGATATAAACACGACGTCTGGTTATTAATTCTTAATACACTAGCCAATTATTGTTAATAACCAGCTACACTAATAGTTAATTTTAAATGAGACAATCTACAAACTTCAATATCACATCAAAAAGAAGAAGTCCTGCATTAATTTTTTTGCATCTAGCCCTCTACCCTCAAATGAAATATTTTCATGAGTTTGATTGAAAAGAAAAGGATTAAATTAATTGTCACGATATAAGTCTATGTCACGTATTACTCCCTTTGGGTCTAGATTCACACGAATATTCCTTTCCGGTTATGCTATATCGAGCTTCAAAAGCGCGCATATCATTTGAACTTAAGTTATGTCTTATAAAGCTATTTATATTCTTCTCATATTTCGATGTAGGATTCATCTAAAGTGTTATGTGCGCTCAATTTCATAAGCTTGCCGGCCAACTGTTTGATCTGTCCTCATTAGCCCGTCCTTTGCCAGGGATATCACATTGACACGAAAAAAGAAGTGTTGTAAACTTAAAATTAATAATTACTTAAATAAAAGTAGTTTGTC
Organism: Przewalskia tangutica; assembly: GCA_029844215.1. NCBI lineage: Eukaryota > Viridiplantae > Streptophyta > Magnoliopsida > Solanales > Solanaceae > Przewalskia > Przewalskia tangutica. Next base: position 10,241,233 of record CM056740.1, on the reverse strand, counting down.
TCCGGAAGGTTTTACTTTTAGACAGTACTCCTTCCGTTCCTAAATGAATGATGTTTTAGGCTTTTCATTTTGTTTTAAAATAAGTAGTGCTTTAAGATTTCAAAAATAAATTAATCTTATTCTTCCAAAATTACTTTTATTCACATAATCAATAATCATTAATCATTAAGGCCTCATTTATTTTCATTAAGATTAAGACGTCTGAATCTGAATATTTAGATGTTGTCTCTAGATCTAAACACTGAATGATTATGATTGTTTGTTTTCAATATCTGAATGTGCATATAGAATTAATCACTATATCAATAAAATATTATAAATATCTCATTTCAGCGAAATAAATTTATTTTTGATAGAAAATAATATATTGAATATTTATATTTGATTAAAAAATTGAACTATCTCTTTTTTTCTACAAAGATTAAATTTAAACATGTGAAAACAAATAAGAAAACTTTCTAGTAAGAAACTTTATTAAAACAAGATAAAAATGAGAAAACTTTTCAATGCTTACACATAGTGTTATCTGTTGTGTCTTGAAGCTTGGTATTATATATTTAGTTTCAAATTTGATAGGAGGGTTACGTAGTATTCAAGTTTTTTTAATTCGTTGTTATTATCTTTAGAAACACTAATTTATAGAGTCATTGCGATATTTCAAATATTGAGAAGTGAAGGTTGTGATTTTATTGATAATATGGATTGTCCATGTTTAATTCTTCTGTTGCAAAATAGATTATGAATTGGATTTATACATAAGATTTCAAACACAATTTTTGATATATTCAAGAAATGATTTTGTTGTTGTAGTTAATAAATTAATATTTACGGCAACAAGAGTTCTTGATAATATTTAGTTGAGAAAGAATAGCTAGAGGCGTGAAAATTTTGATGAGAAGAGAAGTCGTGAAATTTTTTGTGAAATAAGACGTATTATTTTAAATGAGTCGAAATGGTGTTAAGAGTGTTGTAGATCTTATTCATTTAAACTCATTAAATGTTTTATAAAAAACAAAACAACTGAACTTAATGGTGAACTTAATGGTGAACTGAATATGACTGATTAAGATTCAGACTTAAAATAAATATATTTAATTGGTTGAATCTGAATGATTAAGATTCAAACATCCATTAACATAAATGAGGCATAAGCTAAAAATACCATGAAACTGAAAGAGTAGTAATATTCAGTTTAGACCATTGAAATCTCCAGTAAGAAATTGAGCAAGAAAGAAGTTTTGAGTGTAGCAAAAAGCCAAAAAGAGGTGCCCTCTTTACTGTAACAGGGGGAAATAATTTGGTATCGTGTCCAAAGACCAATCTTGAAGATCAAAGATTGGAAAGGCTCGCTTTCCACCACACTCATTCAATTCGCTTCATTCCCCACTGTTTCTTCCTGCAATTCAAAAACAAATACAGTAGCAATTACTCTGTCCAATACTCACTGCACCGCAATACAGTGTCACCACATGTTCTTCTTCATCACAAAAAATATCATTTTTTATTCTTTATTTTTTTATTTATGGTATTAAGTTATTTTATACATGTACATATAGAGGCTGCAACATGGGCTTGAAGGCTTTCTTCTTCTTATCTCCACGGGTTTTCTGGTCGCTTGTTGGCCTTTTTATTATAATCCGAACATAAGGGGTGAAAAAAGGCGGCTTCTTAACAAACTTTTCAAATAATGGGCTGAGTATAGTCAATTTGATTTTCTTTAAATTGAAAGAGTGTGAAGCAAAATATTCAGATCACTCTTATTTTTCTCAGTTGGTGAGCATTTTGTACTGGCATTATGAAGACTTCTGTTGGGTTCTCTGTTTTGTTCTTGGTGTTGACGGCAGCTTTGGTTTGCTCTGTTTCCTATGGCAAGGGCACCTCATCTACTCCTGGTAACCATTATCATTAATTTTAGCCTAATTTCTGCCATATTATTACTACTTTTTTTGTATAATCATGGTGTTCGTGCCAATTTGTGTGCGCTTTGACTACTACCTCCAACCTGCACGCACATGTAAAGGTAACTGTCCGCCAAGACTAGAAATCTTCTACTAGTTTTGCTTTTGTTAAGATTTGAACATGATACCCCGCGATTATTCACTTGATTGACCACTAGGACACACTCGATTGAAATTATCCTTGCTTAGCTAATTGCCTGCTGTATGTTACTGATAAAGTGTTTAATGGAAGAGATGTTGCAAATCTTGATCTATAGCATAGCTTTGTGGTCGTGCAAATGGTGGTTTAGTGGTCCTCACTTGTTTCTTGTGGGTTTACTGGATACTGATATTCCTCTTTTGAGTCTTGGTTACTTGCAATTTATATATCTTTCTATGTATAGTATCTCTCTTTTGTTGGAATTTTGGCCATTGTCCAACTGTTTGTAAAAGAAGAAAGGAGACACAAGTCATAATCTATGAATTTAGTGTTACAAATTTTAAAATTGATTCTAACTATATGGGGTCTAGCCTATTGAAAGATCAGGAGTTAAAACTTTAGTGTGACATCGATAACATCATAGTTCACTCTTCTAGTTAGCTTTCTGCATTACACAACTATATAATAGTACTATAGAATAAGGAGTTTAAGCTTTGTGCACGTGATAACATGTTATAATCAGTCAAATTTTGTAAGTGTATCTGCAAAACTTCCTTGTGTGGTTCTTTCTTGCTGCTTTTGTATCATGCTGTGACAGGTGAGGTGAATTTACCTGGATTCGTTAGTCGAGGTTGGGACCAATTCTCAAGTTATGAATTTCACTTGACGGTCCAAAATCAATTTTGTACTTCTCCAACCATATTAACTTTCTTTTGGAATTAAACTCAGGATGCTATTTGTATATATTCATACAAGGGTACTGATGTAGCCTCCTTATAATTCAACCACAGGAACGTCGTCCTTGAATTGGCCATGGAATGAGTTGACAGCGACGATAAAAAGCAGAAAGCTGCAGGTACTTGCACTTCTGCTGGCCTTTTTTTTTGTTGCTCATAGCGTCCTTTGATTGTGATAACTTAGTACTCCCATAGCCTAATACGTAAGCTATTCGTGTTACATTTACTCTAGCTTGGTAAATTATGCCCAAACCACTTAAATTTGGGCAGGATTGAACTCAGGCTAGTACTTATTGAACACCTAAATTCCTTCAACAGTGTACCAATTAGACACATTTCCAATATGCAGGGCAACGGCTATGGACCAAGCACTGATGATGCAGGGAAGATAAATCTGGAAGATTACCGTCATCCAATGGATCCAGTTCCAAGCTCAAAAGCTTCAGTAAGACCTGGGCCTATACAGCATGGGACTCCTCTTATGCCTTATATTCCCAAGCGGCCTGCACCTCCTCCAAGTCCTTCCAAGCCTGTTGGGCTTCCATAAGCTTATCATCATACAAATAGCGCCACTGATCACTTTTCGACCATGTTTTTAAAAAATAATCACTATCTCGTAGTTTAAACTTTAAATTTCACAAGTGAAATTTTAGGTTTATTATCCTGAAGTTTCTGTTGTGAATTTTGACACTTCAAGATAGTGACTATTTTTCAGTTACAATGATTGAAAAGTGACTATCCTAATTATCTCCTGACAATTCCCACGAAATGGTTTATTAGAAGAATGTAATAACTTCAAAAGAACAATGTGTCTTTATTTGCTTTTCTTTTTTTGTAAATTTCAATGGAGCCTTGTATATTACAGCTTCGTATTTGTAATATGCCTGAGATTGCTTAACATGTTAATTCCGCTTGTGAGTTTGCATTATTGATACCCCCATTTGTTTCCTCTTGCATGCTACTATTATTATTTGGGAGTTATAGATTTTTCTTTAACAGTCCTTTTTTTCAAAATTTTCTATTTTGACTAAATTGTATTTCAAAAAACATTAACAAGTTATATACTCCGAATTCACACTAAAAATTAAGCAATTTCAAAACTTCACACAAAATGACCGAACTGAGTCCTACATTTCTTGTCCTGAAAATAAAAGAGCAGGTGCAACCGTGCAAAACTGTAGTGTTAAATATACATAAGTATACACAATAAGAATAATCAAGGGATTGTAGGTCTTTGAACCTTTGTTCTACTGTGCAGTTTGTTTCGCTGTTCCAGTCTCTGAAATATAAGTCAAAATTGACATCTACACTACACCTAGTTTTTAAAGCTTTCTTCTTCCATTTTTTCCTGCTTGTGTCTTCAAAATTTGCTTATTTGTTTTGGCATGTAGAAAAACACTGTGCTAATTAATATCGAATGCATTTCTCTCTTTCAATTAGTTAAAGACTACGAATGTAGGAATAGGGCAAAATTCTAGAACTTCTAAGTTCTAAAGTTGACTTTTGAATTAAATCAATAGTACAATGAGGTAACATACCTAGTTTTGCGAAAAGAATATGGGTTCACGCACAACATAAATTGTATAGTAAATTCGACGGAAACCTGAAACCGGAATAGAATCGCGTCTAGTGATTTGTTATCTAATATCGATCTATTTGTAGTAAGAACTGGAATCATGTAACCGTCCGACATTGAACAAACTCGGAGTCACAGGGTCAATTTCTTTTGTTTCTTATCGATTTGGCTGAGCCATTGGTTTCGTCAAACTGTTCACGCCTATCTAGCTAAGTTTAAGTATTCAACCCCCTTTATCCACTGTTTATTTTAAATAAACAATTAATGCAAAATATAAGTCTTGTATAAATCAGCTTATCACTTAATGTATTCTCATTTTAATTCTTTACCACTAAAATTGAATTACTTAGTTTTATGATTATAAAAGTAAATGACATTTTATAACAGTAGCATGTAGAATGTTGGGGATATAAAGCATGTGGATGATGAGCCAGTGACATCTTCATTGAAGCATAGCTAAAATCCTTTCTCACAAATAGTATAACAATTTAATACCAACCAAATATTTAAAAAGTAATTTTATCAAAATAAAATATTTAAAGAAAAAAATTTCCATCATATCAAGCACACTATCCATAAATATATGGGCTTTTCAACTCATTTATACCATTTTAAATATTTCCCCATAAATTGAAGAAAACGTCACCTTTTCTTTTTTGGTTGTGCGATCATGGCTATGTGGTCTCAAATCTTAATGAAGATGGTGATAGTAAATTAATAGGGGAAAGAGCGTACATGTCCATTAAACACAAAATAATTATTCTTTTATGTCATCCTTACTTTTATACCTCAAAACTAATTATTTTTAATATCCATTATAGCTTTTGTAAGTAATTGTCTCTTTTTTCTTCTTCACTTTTTTATTTTTCCACTTCTTATCTTCTTTTCTTTTTTTTTCATTTTTTGTTCATTTATTTTCCATCATAATCTGATTTCATATTTAAACCTTACTTTTCTTTTTCATTTCTTTCTATTTTATTTTTTATTATATATTACTTGTTCCTGTTTTAATTTTATTTTATTTTCATAATCTAATTTCATCCATTATAGCTTTAGTAAGTAATTGTCTCTTTTTTATTTTTTCAATAAAATGGATAACTGATATATTATCTTTTCTATTTCTTTATTTTTCTATATCTCAAAAAACAATTTGTTCTAGCATATAATATATCAAATTAGTAGCAGTTGAAGTATAATGTTACAATATCTCGAATTAGTAGCAGTTTGAAGTATAATGAAACAGATAGAGTATAATTTAATTAGTCTCTATATATTGATCACAAATAGAGTTCATGTGGACATATAATACTAGTCAATACATTTCACATTTGCAACTTGTAATAGTGGAAAAGAAAGTTGCCAAGTTAATCTCGATATTTTAATTTGAGGTCCATAATCGTATATATGATCACTAGTGGAATCCAGGAAAAAAAACGTTGGACATATAAAGTGAAACTATGACCAAAAATATTATTCATATTCTCCAGTGAAAGAAATAAGAGAAATATATATATCCGAAAAGAATAAGTACTGAATAAAGATGACTCGCCGTCCAAATGAAATTATGCTATATATATGTCCTCCAGACTAAAAGTGTCCATCCTGCTGATGTTACGAGTGTAATGGAGTAAAGTGAGTGTTAAAAGTCTCACATTAGTAATGGAATGAGAATATGGACTCCTTATATGGACTTGGACAATTCTCACCTTACAAATTCTCATCAACGAATAAAATATTTTGTTGCTTGGCTATGCAAATTATCTGTGCACGAATTTTTCAAAAATATCATCATACTTTATATTAAATCCTCTAAAAATACATTATTTTTTAAAAATCCTACATGCACTCAACAATATTTCTAAAGAATTTGAGTAACATAACAAATCATAGCTATGAACTCCATTTAAGCTAAGTGGGCTGGGTTAGGTTCCTTGCATTGGAAACAAACCATGTTTATGCTATTATTATAATTAGTTGTTTCTTTTGAAAATTATAACATTTGGTTAGGTGAAAATATCTTCGAAAAGCAATCAGAACAAACTGAAATAAAACATAGAAGAAAAAATGATTACTAAACATGATGATTCCTTTGTGAAAAGCTTATCGGTTATCATCATAATTTTCCACACTAGGACTACAAAATATTTATTCTCTTTAGTTTCTTCACTAGTCGAATATGTTGTAAATATGTTGGGTGTGAACGGAAATGGAAGAATCGAAAGGATAGACAAAAGGAATTTAATGTGTAATGTTTGTCGAGTCGAGTGTTAGCACTCTTTTTTAAGACAAAATTACCCCGTATATAATGGCTTACGGTAGGTGGGTAATAGTCTCCCGAGATAAAATGACAATATTTTCTACAGCACAAGACAAATACTTGAGAATCCTTGTAGAAGAAACAAGAACAAGAGATTGCTAGAAGAAGATGCAAGACTCTCAATAATTTTTAGATTTTGTATTGTGAATGAATGTTTTAAAATCTGAAATTGGGACTCCTATTTATAGGTGCAAAGTTGTGATCCACATGCCATGTGAATACTATAAATAGGGTGCATAGATCTCACCAAAATACACCTTGATCATGCCAAGAGTTGGCTGATCTTTGACCCTTCAAATCAGTCCATGAATCAGAAGATTTTGGAGAGTTTTCGGTTCATTGTATCGCAAGCGTCGCGGCTCCTCGAGAAGCGGCGCGACTCTAAATAGACAGAATCGAACTTCGAGCTACTGGACGAGAGGCGCCGCTGCCCCTACCGGAGGCGCCACAACGCTTGGAACATCGCGACGATGTCCAGTCGTGGCTCGGTGTCGTGGCTCTTCCACATTTTTCGTATTTTGCACATTTCTTCTTTTCTTATACCGTCGTGGGAGACACATTAATTTGGTCAATTAATCGTTCATTCTTACCTAACTTAAGAACACTTTAACATGTGTACCAACACCTCTTTCACTACGTGAAATTTAGCTAGATGTTGTACGACGTATGCATGTGTATGGAAATCGTATTTCCGACATGCGGGGCCTCATGTGTTCAAGTCATTAAGAACGGGATAAACTCAATCTCACTAGGTAAATTTTTCCAACAATCCTCTCTTGAAAAAGGTGTTGGTGCACACGGAGTGCCAACCATTAACAATCTAGTAGCAGAAGTATATAGCATCGGAATAGGTAGCACACAGCTTTGAACCTTCCGTAGTCAACTACCATCGGACATATTTACTGAGCGGTGAACGTGATGTCTTGAACCGTCAGTGTTTAGTAAATGCCAAGACAATAATAGAGACACAAATAACAGTCCAATCTCTCGTTTCTTCTTATGTTTTGTCCATTGTGGTCGTGGACACACTTGGATTCTTAAGTGCGTACAACTGAGGCGCATGTCCTCACACTTAAATAGGTGACCTCCTACAATGTACCCTGCAGTACCCCATTATGTCAGTGTTCGGAGTCATTAAAAGTATCTTTATTTTAACCTCGACTCTGGAGTGTTATGTTAAGATTTTGACACTTAACCTGTACCCACCATGCATGTAGCACTTTAATGTCTATCGTGGGAAGACTTTGGATTAGTGTTTCCATAACGAACCAATATCTGAAGTGATCTTGCTTTTCTATAAGCGCTCAACTGGACCATACAACTTAATTTTCCCATTGAATCAAATTTTTGGGATCTCCAGTCAGTATGGTTGGGTTACCACCGTATCGATCCTTATTGCTTTGGTTTTAAGCCAATTCCACTAGACAGGCATATCATCTCATCATTGGGTAATCCCTTAGTCAAAGGGTCAGTTATATTCTCCTTTGATTTTATGTAATCAATGGAGATAATACCCGTGGAGATCAATTGTCTAACGGTCTTATGTCTCCGACGTATGTGCCGAGATTTGTCGTTGTATATGCTACTTAGTGCCCTTTCTAATGCCGACTGACTGTCGCAGTAGATCATCACTGAAGGTACAGGTTTATCCCAGCAAGGGATATCCTCCAAGAAGTCATGAAGTCACTCAGCTTCTTCACTTGCTTTATCAAGTATGTGTTTACAATTGGTGGTGGGGTTGTGTCCTGGAAGTCCTCCAAAAACGACAGTACTTTCTAAAGCACAAGACAAATACTTGAGAATCCTTGTAGAAGAAACAAGAACAAGAGATTGCTAGAAGAAAAAGCAAGGCTCTCAATAATTATCAGATTTTGTATTGTGAATGAATGTTTTAAAATCTGGAAATTGAGACTCCTATTTATAGGCGCAAAGTTGTGATCCACATGTCATGTGAATACTATAAATGGGGTGCATAGATCTCACCAAAAGACACCTTGATCATGCCAAGAGTTGGCTGATCTTTGGCCCTTCAAATTAGTCTATGAATCAGAAGATTCTGCAGAGTTTTCGGTTCACTGTATCGCAAGCATCGCGACTCTAAATAGACAGAACCGAACTTCGAGCTATTGGACGAGAGGCGCTGCGGCCCCAACCGGAGGCGCCACAACACTTGGAGCGTCGCGGCGCTGTCCAGTCGTGGCTCGGTGCCGTGGCTCTTTCCCATTTTCCGTATTTTGCATATTTCTTCTTTTCTTATACCATCGTGGGAGACACATTAATTTGTCCAATTAATCATTCATTCTTACCTAACTTAAGAACACTTTAACATGTGTACCAACATCTCTTTCACTACGTGAAATTTAGCTAGATGTTGTACTATGTATGTGATGTGCGATTTATGCACACACTAAACGCAAGTGCACGTATCGTGACAAGTAATATAGTCTAGAAGACCGAGTTATCGTCCTCAGGGATTAGTGTCCAATTATCAAACTCTATTCTATGGTATCTATTTGGTAACCGATGATTGATGAATTGTTTATAACTATACTTATGAATGCTAACTAAATTACTTTGTTTAACTTCAGATATGGTGGAAATAGGGCTTCCAAATCTCCTCAACTATCCGCTCATCTTACTTGTTAATGCAATTAATTATGGTTCTTCTTCTATTTTGAGATAGCAGGTTAACTAAGCCGTTTCATACTCCTGTTAAGGTAATATAAACACTCAACCCCAATATAGAACATTTCTACCTTTCGGTGATAAGATTGATTATAAAGGAGGATTAAGAGCAGTAACCTATTAAACTACATAAGTGTCGGGGTACTTTCGTCCACGATTTAACCTATGTTTATTCAACTATAGCATATTCACAATCTCACCCTTTCGGCTTTCGATTAGAAATCGTATAGATTATGATAATTAGTGATCAATTAATTACCAAACATTCAAGACAAATATTGAATAAATCTCAACAATGATAAGAAGAAACCAAAACATGCATTAATTCATAAGAATGAGTTTCAAGTGATTTGATATGGAAAGCCCTAAATTAAGTTAGTTCCTAGCCATAGACATGCCAAGAACTAAACTAATATCCAACATAAACTATAAAGAAATAAAACAAAGAAACAAGAAATTACACAAAAGTAGTCTCCAATCTTGATCTCCAAGTTTTTGATGAATTGGCAAGGGTTTGGACCCCTTAATCTGAACTAGAAAGCTCCTTTTTATAGCCTCCAAATCGTTCTTAACCTTTTCCTTTTAGGCTTTGGCTCATTCCCATTCGAATTTGGCAATTCCGCCTGCCGCTGCCCCGCAATCGGCGCCATGCCACGACCCGACCCGGCCGCGATCGTGCCCTACCTAGGCACCCTGCCTGTGTATACATCGAGAATAGCGAATGAACATACACAAAATACAACATTTAGACAATAATAACACAGGCTAGCCGATAAGGCCGTCTTCCATAAAATATGCATAATCCAAGAAAATCAGATAACTCGGTTCTACGATTTCAAACCACATCATGTGACTACTGCACTTAGAATAACAATAGTGGACAAGGTTCGCCATACCCGAATGTACATAAATCTACAACATCGTGGAAAATCAGACTAAAAAGACAAGCCTCCGAGAAATGGAGCTTCGACGTCGATAAGTGATCCTAAGAATGAGGATCCACCACCGCTACCCCTACCGCAGATTTAACGCAGCCCCGGAGAAGGGGTCAAGACACAATATGTACCAAGTATGTAAATCGAAAATATCAGTAAATTACATCATAAGTTTAAAACAAAGCCGAGACATGTATGATAATAAAATTACAAGATACGTTGTCTTACTAACAATGAGAGTAATCGATAGTATACGCATAACATAAAAATAGGAAGCTCACGATCAAAGCAGACCATCCGCCCGCAAAGATCATTAAGCAATCCTACTCCGGACTATTTCACCCGTGATAGTCGCATGACCCGCATGAGGTATTCCTCGTGATAGTCAGATCCGCCGCACGGGACTATTTCACCCGCATAAGCCCATAAGGACTCGCATGAGGTATTCCTCACATCGTGGGTAGCAAATCCACTAAACAGTGGTATAACTATCTTGGGGATTTACCCTCAATTATACTCTTACCCCGGGTGGTATAACTATCTTGGGATTTACCTCGATATACTCTTACCCCGGAGTATGGTATAACTATCTTGGGGACTTACCTCGGATATACTCTTACTCTATCTCAACCGCCATCATACATAAAGTAAGATAGTTAAGAAATCCCCCTAACTTCTTATTCATATACACTCTCATTTTAGTTTACTTAAGGCACTAGCATATCTTTTATAAAAAATCCGGACATTTAACCCAAGTACTACATACTTCTCCTCTTAAAACAAATGACTCTTTTTAGTATAAAACTTCCAAGATACTATTAACCATAGTATCAAGTCGAAATTACGCTTTCAAGGCAAGTCACAATACCTTTAGAATTAAAGTTAGGTTTCTAAATCAAGTGACTCCTTTTCTTATAAAACCTTAGGCAATTGATGCCTTAAAATCAAATTGCCTTTCATTAAATCAAGTCATTTATCTTTCCATAAAGCTAATATAACCAACTTCCCATAAAGTCGTTATATTCACTTTATACCTTAGTCAAGTACAATTTCCTATCCAAGGACTTATACGCTTAAAACGAAACAAGTATCACATACTTTAAAACTCTTCAAGTCCCTTAACTTTAATAAAACTTAAGATATCCTTAATACTTTCAAAGAAGTGAGTTAATCTCCTAACTCACCCAAATTGGCTATTCATAAAATTAGTAAAGGATATCAAGGTATCAGACGCTCACCGTACTATATAATGCAACTAGTCATGCTCAAAAGATAGGAAAAGTTCTACATACCTCTTCTGGTCAAACCACTTGCCAAGTACAATGTCCCGCCCGTAGTATGTCAACCTATAATATCCACAATATGTCTATTAACGCCTTACTTCAAACGTAGGATATTACAAGTGTAAAGTCTCTAAATTCTACGGAAAATCGGACAACACCTCCTTTGTTTCTACTTACTTTGCCACCTTTTTCAAGGCCGAATACAATAACCAAACACGCCACATTTAAGGCCCAATCAATGCAATCAACAATAGGGGATTACACGCCTACTAGACGTGTAAAATTCCGCTCCACAATAGATATCAAACTAATACAACTACTAGTCCAATTTCGGCCATATTGAGTACAATAATACCAATTCCTATCCAATTTCCATTTTAATCCAAATTGTTAGCATAACATGATATTAAGTCGCAATTGATTATACTACTATAATCTTCAAGTAAGTAACATGCGACGATTATAGTAAACGACCAAATTGTAATCCAACTTCACATGGCTTACATTATATTTCGGATTTTAAGGCTACAAGCAATCCATAATACTTATAAACTTCAACATATCAACTTCATGCTAGCAACATGTAAAGCTAACAACAACAATATATATATAATCTTGTAATACTTTTAAGAGACAAGATTATACCTCAACGAATCTTAATCCAACTCCAAATCCGAAGTCGCTCCTTAGCAACTTAGAGTCTCTTCAAGACACTTCAATCCGCTACTTGAGACCCTTAGAACAACACCAACAAATTTCCTTCAAACTTCCAAACCAAAACCTAGAAATCAACTAGGTTTTCACTCATGACTAATACGAAAACTATCTTTTTCCGAGATTTTTCTATTGAGATACACTTACAATACACTCAAGAACCTTGGTTTAAAGTGTGGAGCTTAATGGACAAGAAACAATTTTTTTTGTAAAGAGAGCTAGCCAAACCCGAGAGCTCCTAGTGAGTGTTCTTGAAATTCTTGAAAATTTGGCTAAGTGTTAAGCTTGTCTTGCTACTACTAGTATTATATAGCACAATGGAGGGTCAAGATGTAAACAAATGGGTGGCTTGGATGAGGTCTTATTAAATATCAAGACTTTGTGGACCCATTGACCAAGTCAATTATCTCAAGCTCACTACTTGCAAGACTTAGTCATCCTAAGACTATGGTCAATGACCATTTTGGCCATGACATTTTCATCCAAGGCAACAATAAGGGGGTGACACGTGTGGCCCTCCCATTCGTCACAATATTACGTTTTCCGCTAATTTCATAATTCCGATAAATTTTTACAAGTCTCAATTCTCAACACTTGTGAGTTCTTACGTACGTTCTTAAAACATGTCCTGTAAATACGGGGTGTAACATTCTTCCCCCCTTAGAAACATTCTTCCCCCCTTAGAAACATTCGTCCCCGAATGTTCTTTCGGAGTCAATCTTATAATTAGCGACATAGTTTCCTTTCACACCCCCGACATACCAAAAATGCCACACATGGCCACATAATAACATTTACACAAAACAAATGCTTCAATTAAAACTTGACAAGTAAGGGAAAAGAATTACCTGAAGGTGTAGGGAATAAGTGAGGATACTTCCTCAATATGTCCTCCTCCGCTTCCCAAATCATCTCCTCCCGATTATCATTCCTCCACAAGACTTTGACGGAAGCCACATCCTTGGTCCGCAGTCGCCTGACCTGGCGATCGAGTATCGCTATGAGACTCTCCTCATACGATAACCCCTCTGTCACTTGGACCTCACTAGCAGGGAAAACTCTCGCTGGATCTCCGATACACTTCCGCAACATAGAAACATGGAAGACCGGATGTACCGCCTCTAACTCTGATGGCAGATCCAACTCATAGGCAACCTTGCCTATACGACGGACGATCTGGTAGGGCCCAATGTACCTTGGGCCGAAGTTTCCTTCTTACCAATCTCATCACACCCTTCATGGGTGACACCTTCAAGAAGACCCAATCGCCTACCAAACTCCAAATGCCGACGATTATCCGTGATATGACTTCTCGCCGACTCAGCCGCTATCAGCCTCCCGGATAAGCTTCACCTTATCCACACCACAACCAAGTCCGCCAACTAATCGCACTCGCCCACGCCGAACCAACCAATCGGCGATCTACATTTCCGCCATTAAAGCCTCGATGACGCCATCTCAGATACCGGAATGGTAGCCGTTGTTATAAGCAAACTCCACAAGAGGCAAATGATCCTCCCACTACCACCGAATCAATCACGCATGCTCGCAGATATCCTCGTTGTTCGATAGTACGACCGCCCGCCCGCCACCGAGGATGAAATGATGATCGAGACTCACTGTGTCCCTAAACCCTTCCGAAAGACCTCCGAGTTAGCCAGAACTGGCTCTATCGATATAATCGACATCGACACCGTGAAGCCTCACAATCTCTCCGATGTACAACTGCATAGTCCTCACCAAAACGCTGCCCCGATCGAAGGAAATTGGCTGATTTCACACCACAACAATAACCCAAATGGAGTCGTGATTTCTCCGAGTACGAGGTAACCTCAGAACAAAGTCCATGTTGATCACCTCCCACTTCCAAGTTGAAATCTCAATAGCTCGCAATAATCCATCGGGCCTCCGTGCTCGACTGACTCGCCGGGCAATTAGACATCAGGCAACAAAACTCGCCACGCCCTCTTCGTGCCATCCCACCAATACAAACATCTAAGGTCATGGTACATCTTGTCGACTTGGATGAATAGAATAACGAGCACCGTGTGCTCCTCAAAATCACTGACGGTCCTCGACACATCGGAACACACAACCGCCTCAAATCTCAAAGACCCCATCGACGCTACTCAATAGACTATTCTCCTCCCAAGAGTTGCATCTCGATACCGCATCAACACCGGGTCCTCAAACCGCCGCTTCTTCACCTCATCAACGATGGAAGACTCGCAACCTCACGAACCCGCACTCGTTGTCGCTTCAGATCGATCAATCGAACCCCAAGGCTCGCTAGCCGTGGATCCGACGACCATGTATCGCCTCTCCGATGTACATCCGATGTGCTCCCATCGATCTACGACTAAGGCATCAAGAACTACGCTGGCTTTCCCGATGGTATGTAATATCAACATCATAATCTTTCAAAGAACTCTAACCACCGCCTCGCCGCAAGTTCACTCCTCTCGCTCGAAGATATACCGAGGCTCTTGTGGTCTGTATAAATATCCACATGAACCCCATACAAATAATGTCTCCAAATCTTCAAGGCATGAATAATCGCGCTAACTCTAAGTTATGGGTAGGTAATTCCTCTCATGCTTCAGAATCGCCGAAGCATAGGCTATAACTCGCCGGCCGCATCAAAACACACCCAGCCCGATACTCGAGGCATCACAATAGATCACATACCCGCCTAACCCTCGGGAAGAGTAAGAACGGAGTTGTAGTCAACCTTTCCTTCAAAGAATCGAAA
This sequence comes from Przewalskia tangutica, assembly GCA_029844215.1. Lineage (NCBI taxonomy): Eukaryota > Viridiplantae > Streptophyta > Magnoliopsida > Solanales > Solanaceae > Przewalskia > Przewalskia tangutica. Next base: position 10,226,137 of record CM056740.1, on the reverse strand, counting down.
CCCTTCTCGCAAGCCTCGCCCATCGGAACTTGGCCGCCTCGAGTCACCTAGTCAATCTGGTCAAATCAAGCAACTCGCTCCACAAACCTACGATAATAACTCACGCCAAATTTCAAGAAATCGCGCACTTTGGCCGGAGTAGTATGTCTCGCCAAGACTGATCGCTTCAATCTTTGTCGATCCACCAACACCATCACCCCAATAATATGCCCTGTGAATGCCATCGAGGCCAACCAAAACTCACACTGGAGAACTTGGCGAATAATCGCGGCCCGAGGACCCAAGTACCGCCCCTCGTGATCTACGCTCCCGCTCTGTCCGCGAATAAACCAGATGTCATCAATGAATACTATCACAAATGTATCTAAAATGGCTTGAACACCCGCTCATCAAATCCATAAATACCGGAGCGCTGGTCAAACCGAAGACATAACTCGAACTCATAGTGCCCATACCGGTCCCGAATGCGCTTTGATATCACCTCTCGAACTCGTGACTGATGATAACTGCATCGGTCTATCTGAGAAACACTCGCACTTCGCAATCGTCAAACAAATCATCAATCTCGGGAGTGGGTACTATTTTTGATGGTTACCTTATTCACCGCTCAGAATCAACACACATACGCAGCTGGCCCCATCCTTCTTCTTCACAAACAAAACCGCGCTCCCTGTGGAGATACACTAGGCCCGATAAAGCCTTTCTCCAAAGAAATCTTTCAACTGGTCCTTCACTCCTCAACTCAGCAGTGCCATCCTCGTATGGCGTAATGGAAATAGTCGAGTGTCCGCAACGTGTCAATACAAAACTCAATCTCCTCTCGTGAGGATACCCAAGATCGTCTGGGAACACATCCGAAACTCCTAACCATCGCATCGATCAAGAATCGCACCTCACCCATCGTATCAAATACCCAACCAGATGATAGATGTACCTTTCTCGCACCATCTTCCTAGCCTTGAGGTAAGAAATAAACCTACCCTGCCGACGCCAGGTTGCCTTCCACTCGATAATCGCTCGCCAGAAATCGAACCGAACCAACCTCCTTACTACCAACGCTGGCATAACAAGAAGCCAACCACCATACTCATAATGACATCAAAATCGCCATCTCCAACTCTATCAAGTTCGCAAGTGGTCCGACGATCAGAATAAACATCGACAACCTCTATACACCCGCCGCTAACACCGAATCACCACTGCGTAGCTACCTCAAAAAGCTCTATCGACACCGCCTATCCCGATTCTACCGCACAAGAGGGGACACATAGGATAAGGTAGAACCTTTATCTATCAAAGCATAAACGTCACAGCATGAAATCAATAATGTACCGCGACGACGCTGGAAGCCTCCCGATCCCGGGCGGTGGCTAACGAATATATGCGCTCGGACCGCTAGAACTGGAACCACCACCACGACCTCTACCACGGCCTGCCGGTGCGTGAGTACCCTGCCCTCCGGGGCGCATAACCACAGAAGGAGAGGAAGACCCAACAACTGATCCTGTCGACTGCACTGTACCACCTATGCCACCTCTAGACGGACAATCTCTCCTCAAATGGCCCTGCTGGCCACAAGAGTAACAAGCTCCCGGAGCTATGCGACACTCGCCCTGGTGAAACTTACCGCATCGAGCACACTGAGATGTGCGGTCCTGACGGTGACGGTTTGCCGCTTTCAAACCCTCAAGTCCTCGAGCCCGACCGCCTCGAATGACTGCCGACTGCACTCTCTGCCGTAAAAATCGTGAAGGAGCACTCTGTGTTGGCTGGGATGTGAACCTAGTCTGTTGCTGAGGTTGTCCGCCTCGAAATCGCCCGAGACCCGCTGCCCCGCCCTCTGGGCCGCTCGAGTCAATCTGGTCCTCCTCTCTATCCTCTATCCTCGCAGATAGGCTCGCATCTCCGGCGATGTCCATACCGGCCAAGAGAGCCACCCCAAGCATGCGCAGAATCATATGACGGCCTAGCCCCATCACATAACGATGAACTCTATCCGCCATGCCTACAATAGTGTGCGCATGTCCGCCAAGGAGTCAAACTCGATCAGACTCCTCGATAGTCCTCCCATTCTCGCCTCAAGGTCAAGAATCTATCTACACTGCTCTCTCATCTCGTGAGGCAAAAGTGATCCATGAAGGCCTCTCAGAACTCCTCCCAAACTACCGGAAGAGCATCCTCACCTCTCGACAGCCTCCCATGACTCAAACTACCAACGCAATATCGCAGAATCCCAGAAGAGGCTAGCATAATGCACTGCCTCTCAAGCCCTAAGAACTCGCATAGTCCGTCAGAATGCCGAATGAACTCCTCGCGATCTTCCTCGCACTCGAACCATAAAACTCGGGCGGATGACAACCTAAAAATCCGGATCCGCAAATCGTCGGCCAGGTTAGCCGCTCGCTCGGCGCGCTCGCTACTATATCGTCAATAACCGGACCGCCTCGTAGTTCTATACTCGCCCCGCCGCGGATCGAGGCTCGCACCGAACCTTCGAGCTACCGCCGCCTCGGCCTTTCTAATATCGGCGTGGCCGAACTCGCCGACTCGCTTACTACCTCGTGCATAGTCTCAGGCTCGAGTCCGTGTAACCTCGAGTACCGCTAGCAGCCTCGCCGCCGCCTCTTCGCCCCCGGGTCTCCTTCCGTGGAGGCATAACTGTTTCATAAGAATAGGTCAAAGGGGATTCAACCTAATAAGACAGCTCTACTGCACGATCTCAGAGAGAGAAGAATGGAAACCAATCCTAAATGTCCTGCAGCCTCCTGATTATAGATGTGGTGCACAACACACCGATAATCAAGACTCTACTAGACACGGCTCAGACACTTTCCGAGGACTAATCGCTTCGATACCACTTTTGTCACGACCGACCGGAGTGCGATCGTGCCCTACCTGGGCACCCTGCCTGTATACATCGAGAATAGCAATGAACATACACAACATACAACATTTAGACAATAATAACACAAAGCCGATAAAGCCGCTTCCATAAAATATGCATAATCCAAGAAAATTGTACAACTCGGTTCTTACCCAAACCACAACATACGTGACTGCTGCACTTCAGAATAACAATACATGGACAGGGCCGCCATACCCCGAATGTACATAAATCTACAACATCGTGGAAAATCGTACTAAAAAGACAAGCCTCCGAGAAATGGAGCTTCGACATCCGATAAGTGATCCTAAGAATGAGGATCCACCACCGCTACCCCTACTGCGGCATGAACGCAGAATTTCGATGGGTCAAGACACACATGTACCAAGTATGTAAAACTGGAAAATATTATAAATTACATCATAAGTTTAAAACAAAGCCGGAGACATGTATGATAATAAAATTGCAGTACACAATGTCTTACTAATAATGAGTAATCGATAGTATAATGCATAACATAAAAATAGGAAGCTCACGATCAAAGCAGACCATCCGCCCGCAGATCATTAAGCAATCCTACTCTCGGTACTATTTCACCCGCGATAGTCGTGTGGACCCGCATGAGGTATTCTCGTGATAGTCAGATCCGCCGCACGGGACTATTTCACCCGTGATAAGCCCATAAGGACTCGCATGAGGTATTCCTCGCATCGTGGGTAGCAAATCCACTAAACAGTGGTATAACTATCTTGGGATTTACCCTCAATTATACTCTTACCACAAGGTGGTATAACTATCTTGGGGATTTACCCTCGATATACTCTTACCCGGAGAGGTGGTATAACTATCTTGGGACTTACCCTCGATATACTCTTACTCTATCTCAACCTACCATCATACATAAAGTAAGCAAGTTAAGAAATCCCCCTAACTTCTTATTCATATACACTCTCATTTTAGTTTACTTAAGGCACTAGCATATCTTTTATAAAAATCCGGGAATTTAACCCAAGTACTACATACTTCTCCTCTTTAAAACAAATGACTCTTTTAGTATAAAACTTCCAAGATACTATTAACCATAGTATCAAGTCGAAATTACGCTTTCAAGGCAAGTCACAATACCTTTAGAATTAAAGTTAGGTTTCTAAATCGTTGACTTTTTCTTATAAAACCTTAGGCAATTGATGCCTTAAAATCAAATTGCCTTTCATTAAATCAAGTCATTTATCTTTCCATAAAGCTAATATAACCAACTTCCCATAAAGTCGTTATATTCACTTTATACCTTAGTCAAGTACAATTTCCTATCCAAGGGACTTATACGTTTAAAACGAAACAAGTATCACATACTTTAAAACTCTTCAAGTCCCTTAACTTTAATAAAACTTAAGATATCCTTAATACTTTCAAAGAAGTGAGTTAATCTCCTAACTCACCCAAATTGGCTATTCATAAAACTAGTAAAGGATATCAAGGTCTTCAGACGCTCACCGTACTATATACGTGCAACTAGTCATGCTCAAAAGATAGGAAAAGTTCTACATACCTCTTCGGGTCAAACCACTTGCCAAGTACAATGTCCCGCCCGTAGTATGTCAACCTATAATATCCACAATATGTCTATTAACGCCTTACTTCAAACGTAGGATATTACAAGTGTAAAGTCTCTAAATTCTACGGAAAATCGGACATCACCTCCTTTGTTTCTACTTACTTTGCCACCTTTTTCAAGGCCGAATACAATAACCAAACACGCCACATTTAAGGCCCAATCAATGCAATCAACAATAGGGTATTACACGCCTACTAGACGTGTAAAATTCCGCCCCACAATAGATATCAAACTAATACAACTACTAGTCCAATTTCGGCCATATTGAGTACAATAATACCAATTCCTATCCAATTTCCATTTTAATCCAAATTGTTAGCATAACATGATATTAAGTCGCAATTGATTATACTACTATAATCTTCAAGTAAGTAACATGCGACGATTCTAGTAAACGACCAAATTGTAATCCAACTTCACATGGCTTACATTACATTTCGGATTTTAAGGCTACAAGCAATCCATAATACTTATAAACTTCAACATATCAACTTCATGCTAGCAACATGTAAAGCTAACAACAACAATATATATATAATCTTGTAATACTTTTAAGAGACAAGATTATACCTCAACGAATCTTAATCCAACTCCAAATCCGAAGTCGCTCCTTAGCAACTTAGAGTCTCTTTAAGACACTTCAATCCTCTACTTGAGACCCTTAGAACAACACCAACAAATTTCCTTCAAACTTCCAAACCAAAACCTAGAAAGCAACTAGGTTTTCACCTTGCGACTAATACGAAAACTATCTTTTTCCGAGATTTTTCTATTGAGATACACTTAAAATACACTCAAGAACCTTGGTTTAAAGTGTGGAGCTTAATGGACAAGAAACAAATTTTTTTGTAAAGAGAGCTAGCCAAACACGAGAGCTCCTAGGTCCTAGCGAGTGTTCTTGAAATTCTTGAAAATTTGGCTAAGTGTTAAGCTTGTCTTGCTACTACTAGTATTATATAGCACAATGGAGGGTCAAGATGTAAACAAATGGGTGGCTTGGATGAGGTCTTATTAAATATCAAGACTTTGTGGACCCATTGACCAAGTCAATTATCTCAAGCTCACTACTTGCAAGACTTAGTCATCCTAAGACTATGGTCAATGACCATTTTGGCCATGACATTTTCATCCAAGGCAACAATAAGGGGGTGACACGTGTGGCCCTCCCATTCGTCACAATATTACGTTTTCCGCTAATTTCATAATTCCGATAAATTTTTACAAGTCTCAATTCTCAACACTTGTGAGTTCTTACGTACGTTCTTAAAACATGTCCTGTAAATACGGGGTGTAACAGCCGCGGCGCCAAAACTCCTGCAGTTCTCTGTATTTTGGGCACCGCGGCGCTCTGATGTTGCTGGTTGGAGGCGCCGCGACATCGCCCTGTTTCTTGTCCGGTTCGCCAACTTTCTAGCTTTTTGAGCTCTGGAACCTCTGTTTCTGCCCTCTTTTTGCTCTTTTCCGCCAATGAGCCACTTTAAACCATTATGACTCAAAAGAAAGAAAATTTATCCTAAGCCGACACGTATTTGCACAAAAATGGGCAAAAGACTAACTAAAAATGACTCAAAAGATGTATATAAAATACACCGATCAGTATGCATGTGTATGGAAATCGTATTTCCGACATGCGGGGATCCATGTGTTCAAGTCATTAAGAACGGGATAAACTCAATCCCACTAGGTAAATTTTTCCAACAATCCTCTCTTGAAAGAGGTGTTGGTGCACGGAGAGTGCCAACCATTAGCAATATAGTAGCAGAAGTGTATTGCATCGGAATAGGTAGCACGCTGCTTTGAACCTTTCCTAGTCAACTACCATCGGACATATTTACTGAGCGGTGAACGTGATGTCTTGAACCGTCAGTGTTTAGTAAATGTCAAGACAATGATAGAGACACAAATAACAATCCAATCTCTCGTTTCTTCTTATGTTTTGTCCGTTGTGATCGTGGACACACTTGGATTCTTAAGTGCGTACAACTGAGGCGCATGTCCTCACACTTAAATAGGTGACCTCCTACAATGTACCCTGTAGTACCCCATTATGTCAGTGTTAGGAGTCATTAAAAGTATCTTTATTTTAACCTCGACTCTTGAGTGTTATGTTAAGATTTTGACACTTAACCTGTACCCATCATGCAGGTAGCACTTTAATGTCTATCGCAGAAAGGCTTTGGATTAGTGTTTCCATAACGAACCAATATCTGAAGTGCTCTTGCTTTTCTATAAGCGCTCAACTGGACCTTACAACTTAATTTTCCCATTGAACCAAATTTTTGGGATCTCCAGTCAGTATGGTTGGGTTACCACCGTATCGGTCCTTATTGCTTTGGTTTTAAGCCCATTCCACTAGACAGGCATATCATCTCATCATTGGGTAATCCCTTAGTCAAAGGGTCAGTTATATTCTCCTTTGATTTTATGTAATCAATGGAGATAATACCCGTGGAGATCAATTGCCTAAGGGTTTTATGTCTCCGATGTATGTGCCTAGATTTGTCGTTGTTTATGCTACTTCGTGCCCTTCCTAATGCCGACTGACTATCGCAGTAGATCATCATCGAAGGTACGGGTTTATCCCAGCAAGGGATATTCTCCAAGAAGGCATGAAGCCACTCAGCTTCTTCACCTGCTTTATCAAGTATGTGTTTACAATTGGTGGTGGGGCTGTGTCGTGGAAGTCCTCCAAAAACGACAGTACTTTCTAAAGCACAAGACAAATACTTGAGAATCCTTGTAGAAGAAATAAAAACAAGAGATTGCTAGAAGAAGAAGCAAGACTCTCAATAATTTTCAGATTTTGTATTGTGAATGAATGTTTTAAAATCTGAAATTGAGACTCCTATTTATAGGTGCAAAATTGTGATTCACATGCCATGTGAATACTATAAATGGGGTGCATAGATCTCACCAAAAGACACCTTGATCATGCCAAGAGTTGGCTGATCTTTGGCCCTTCAAATCAGTCCATGAATCAGAAGATTCTGGAGAGTTTTCGGTTCACTGTATCGCAAGCATCGCGGCTCTAAATAGACAGAACCGAACTTCGAGCTACTGGACAAGAGGCGTCGCGGCCCCAACCGGAGGCGCCACAACGCTTGGAGTGTCGCGACGCTGTCCAGTCGTGGCTCGGTGCCGTGTCTCTTCCCCATTTTCTTTATTTTGCACAATTCTTATTTTCTTATACCATCGTGGGAGACACGTTAATTTGGCCAATTAATCGTCCATTCTTACCTAATTTAAGAACACTTTTACATGTCTACCAACATCTTTTTCACTACGTGAAATTTAGCTAGATGTTGTACGACGTATGCATGTGTATGGAAATCATATTTCCGACATGCGGGGCTCCATGTGTTCAAGTCATTAAGAACGGGATAAACTAAATCCCACTAGGTAAATTTTTCCAACAATCCTCTCTTGAAAGAGGTGTTGGTGCACGCGGAGTGCCAACCATTATCAATATAGTAGCAGAAGTATATTGCATCGGAATAGGTAGCACACAACTTTGAGTCTTTCCTAGTCAACTACCATCGGACATATTTACTGAGCGGTGAATGTGATGTCTTGAACCGTCAGTGTTTCATAAATGCCAAGACAATGATAGAGACACAAATAACAGTCCAATCTCTCGTTTCTTCTTATATTTTGTCCGTTGTGGTCATGGACACACTTGAATTCTTAAGTGCGTACAACTGAGGCTCTTAGCCTCACACTTAAATAGGTGACCTCCTACAATGTACCCTGCAGTACCCCATTATGTCAGTGTTAGGAGTCATTAAAAGTATCTTTATTTTAACCTCGACTCTTGAGTGTTATGTTAAGATTTTGACACTTTACCTGTACCCACCATGCAGGTAGCACTTTAATGTCTATCGCGGGAAGGCTTTGGATTAGTGTTTCCATAACGAACCAATATTTGAAGTGCTCTTGCTTTTCTATAAGCGCTCAACTGGACCTTACAACTTAGTTTTTCCATTGAACCAAATTTTTGGGATCTCCAGTCAGTATGGTTGGGTTACACCGTATCGGTCCTTATTGCTTTGATTTTAAGCCCATTCCACTAGACAGGCATATCATCTAATCATTGGGTAATCCCTTTGTCAAAGGGTCAGTTATATTCTCCTTTGATTTTATGTAATCAATGGAGATAATACCCGTGGAGATCAATTGCCTAACGGTCTTATGTCTACGACGTATGTGCCGAGATTTGTTGTTGTATATGCTACTTCGTGCCCTTCCTAATGCCGACTGACTGTCGTAGTGGATCATTACCGAAGGTACAGGTTTATCCCAGCAATGGATATCCTCCAAGAAGTCATGAAGCCACTCAACTTCTTCACCTGCTTTATCAAGTATGTGTTTACAATTGGTGGTGGGGCTGTGTCCTGGAAGTCCTCCAAAAACGACAGTACTTTCTTGAGCACAAGATAAATACTTGAGAATTCTTGTAGAAGAAACAAGAACAAGAGATTGCTAGAAGAAGAAGCAAGGCTCTCAATAATTTTCAGATTTGTATTGTGAATGAATGTTTTAAAATATGAAATTGAGACTACTATTTATAGGTGCAACGTTGTGATCCACATGCCATGTGAATACTATAAATGGGGTGCATAGATCTCACCAAAAGACAATTTGATCATGCCAAGAGTTGGATGATCTTTGGCCCTTCAAATCAGTCCATGAATCAGAAGATTCTGGAGAGTTTTCGGTTCACTGTATCACAAGCGTCATGGCTCCTCGAGAAGCGTCGCGACTCTAAATAGATAGAACCGAACTTCGAGCTACTGGACGAGAGGCGCCACAATGCTTGGAGCGTCGCGACGCTGTCCAGTCGTGGCTCGGTGCCGTGGCTCTTCCCCATTTTCCATATTTTGCACATTTCTTTTTTGCTTATACCGTCGTGGGACACATTAATTTGGCCAATTAATCGTCCATTCTTACATAACTTAAGAACACTTTAACATGTGTGCCAACATCTCTTTCACTATGTGAAATTTAGCTAGATTTTGTACCATGTATGCATTTGTATGGAAGTCATATTTCCGACATGCGGGACCCCATGTATTCTGTCGCGCCCGTTTTTGACCTCGGGGGTCTGAACGGTATCCGCAACGTTGCTCTTTGGCGCGGTTCCCTGGATGGAGCAATAATGCTGTTTTTTAAGGAGTCGCCACCTAATTATTTAAGTGAATTAGGACACTTGGTTTATTGCAATAAAAATACTGCAATTGACCTCCATTTAATGGTCTGCGAAATTAGTGAGATTCTGGATCAGGGTTCTTTATTATCCTAAAGGGAAGGGGTTAGGCATCCTTTAAGATCCGCTAACTTGCGGTTATTCGTTCAAACCTAGGTTAATTATTTATTTCCCTTTTTATTCTACGTGTTCTAAGCATTTTTTATAATTTATAATTAAAATAAAAATGTAATATAAAAATAATAAAACTAAAATTAAATGCGACATAAAATAAAACTTCGGGACATCTTTTAGCCCTTTTTAGGCCTTCTGCACAAGATGATCTCCGGGTGCCTGCATAAACACTTAGTAAAAGTGTTAGTAATAGAATAAATAATTTTAATGCAATGACAAGAATTAATAAGTAAAACAAAAAATAAATAAATCCGTCTTTTGCACAGAGGATGCCTTGGAAATCAGACGGGGATTCCTTCACCGGCCAATATTGTTAAAAACAATAAAATAAATAAAACCTTCAGATCCGCGCCAAAACAGTAATAGTTTTAAACACGGAGGGCTCAGATATAAAAATATATAAAGTGGGACAGCCTAAACAAGTGCGGCTGCGAGAATTCGCCCGGTAGCATGTTGGTTATCCGGTGTAAGTGGAAGAAATCATCATTGCCCAGAAAGCTTCATTTATTTTATTTTCCGTCTTTGCAACTGTGAAGGCCTCAAAAATCGACGGATAACTTTTTCATCGGCCAGTGTAGTATCATGTCCAAATCAGTAACCAAAAGTGTAGTATCTTGTTCAAAATCAGTAAAACCAGCCTAAAATCAGTAGCAAAATAGCCTAAAAATCAGTGGGAGCAGTTCACTGGAAAATCAGTAGCAAATAGCCGAAAATCAGTAGTAAAATAGCCTAAAAATCAGTCCAGCACCATAGCCAAAATCAGTAGCAAATAACCGAAAATCCGCAGCAAACAATGGCCTAAAAATCAGTAGTCAGATGGCCAAAAGATCAGTCCAAAAAATCAGTCCAGAACATGGCTAAAGTCAGCCAAACAAATAACCAAAATTAGTAGCAACAACGACTGAAAATCAGTCCATTAAAATGGCGAAAATCAGTAGCGAAAAATGGCTGAAAATCAATCCAGCAAATTGCGAAAATCAGTCCAGCAACAATAGCCGACAAAGTCGCCGGAGTTCTAAGACTCCGGCAGGTTACAAAAATAACAAAAATCAGTCCAAACAAACCGCAACACACATAATAATAACGAAAATGGAAACAAGCGGCAGCGTGGCGGCGTCACTTCCACGACGAGATCGCCGAGCGGCGCCACCATGGTGAGGTTCGGCGGTAGTGAGACGATGGGGTTAGTGGTCGGCAGCGGCGAGATGGCGATGGTGTGGGTGTGTGTTTATGCTGGTGGGTACGGGTAGCAGCGGTGAGGTTCACCGGTGATGTGGGACAGTGTGGGTGTCGACGTAGGGTGGCGATCCAGTGGTGGTGGTCGACGGGCGACGGCGACGGGAAAGGTGAGGAGGACTACGAGACTGATTTTTCTTTTCAAAAAATAAAAGGAGCTCGAGAGAGGGCTGGGCTGAAGTTGAAGTAGGGTAAGAGGAGAGTGTTGGCGGCTGCTGTTGAGGGTGTTCGCCGGAGCTTGGAGCTCCGGCGAAAGTGGCGGCGGCGACGGGAGAGGGTGACGGGAGTGAGGTGAGGAGAGTGAGACGTGCGGCTGCTGTCTGATATTGTTATGTGGGCTGGTAATATTTATTATATAGTGTGGGTTTTAGGGTTTAGTAACCTTTGCTCGCCCTCGAGCAAAGATAAAAAGAAAGAAATAAAATGACAGACTCAATAAATAAGAAAATCAACAAAGAAAATAAACAGACTTCCTTCCATTGATCACTTTTGCTGCATGAATGTTAACTAGAAAAACATGAAGGTTAGCAGAATAATATGCAGGAACATATAGCATGGAATTTCAACACATTGAGCTAGATATTTCGCAAACTCATACTTATCATGCTTAAATGGAAGTCAGTGTACTCAAGTATGCATATAAATTCAAAAATTCCTATGGCATGCTTACTTGCTATTCTCCACTAATTCTGGATATACATAAAAGAGATCTTCAGGACTTTGGGGGTTGTAATGTAGGCTTAGGTAGGGGTTGGTAAAGATAGGCATTTAGGCTCATTTTTCTGTACCATAAGCTCTTTGGCTTTTCAATTTTCCCCTTTTTCTTTTGATTCTTTACTTCACTTCAATTCTATCCTTCCCCTCTTTTGTTTTGGGAGAATGAAGTATATAATAATGACAAGCACCCCCAAACTTAGGCTTTTGCCTATTTCTTATTACTTTTGTATTGGGGTGCAACAAACTTTATTCATTCTTTTTGTTTTCTTTTTAACACAATGTACTCCTATTGTTTCATAATTTCACTTATGGTACACTTTGTGGGAATATAGGGTGTCAAAGAAGAAGTTTCAAATTTTAGGCTCAATGGGGCTAACTAGTGATATTTTTAAAGTACGGGATAGAAGAGAATGGTAAGAATTGGCTATCAAAGAAATGCACAGTCATCTCCCTAACATGCATATCCTAACTATTTCGCCTCAAATAGCAAGCGATCATAACATAAGCATTTATCATTTAGCCTACATAACTCAAGCAAGAGACTCCAAATAGACAGATTCTGTGAGTTTTTGGCATCTCTAACCTAAGTGTTTAGATAGCTGCTTCCATTCCTTTACATTATTCCACCTTACTTCACTAGGTGTTTCTAGCAACTACAGCATACATGATCTTTGACAGGCAATTATGACTCAAAAAAGAAAAATTTTGGTGACTCAAAATAAACATGAAACAAATAAAAAGACTTAAATAAAACATAACATGACACACAAATAAAACTAAAACACAAAACACACCCCCAAACTTAAATCACACATTGTCCCCAATGTGTGCAAGACTCAAAGACAATGAACGAAAATAGGATACTTACAGACTTTGGCTAAAATGGTGGTGGTGGCGGTGGATAATGCATCGACCATTGGTTGAACAAGGCACTCAGCTCGTCGATTTGTTGCCTTGTTTCTTGCTGTCCTTGTACTAATGTTTGCAAGGTCTGCATCATCTCCCTCTGATGTTGGTACAATTGTCCCCTTGTGGGCTCTGAAGGTTCTGCTCTTGTGGTTGGCCGGTGGCTGGGTCCTGCCTCATATTGAGCCCCTATTTCAGGCTCATCTTCATCCATGGTTGCCTCTGCTGCTGCTGCTGCTGGTGGTGGTGCTCTTCGTCATTCTTTGGTGGGTCCGGAAAGAGTGCACTATCCCATAGGACACCGGCGGTGGTTTCTCATGAGTGTCGGTGGGTAGGATTGGGACCGTTATCTTTGCACATTTGTGATAAGTGAGCCATGTCCCAACCCACCTGTTGTCACCATCCTGCTGATTTCTTCAATGCTCTGCACTATTTCTTTCCCAACATCAATTTGCAGCCCCCTCATAATTCCATAAATCAGCTTAATCCTGTCTTCTGGCACTCTGGTGAAGTGCGTGGATGGAATCATGCGGGCACTGACAAAATACAGCCAAGCCTTGGCTGCCTTGTTAATTGGCACCGCCGTGCTCGACCCATTTCTTCCTATCTCAGCGACCGGGTAGCTTATCGTGTTTCTGTGGCATTCCAGTCGATGTGGTTGGTGCTTCTAGACCATGTTCTAAAGTGATTCCAATCACTTCCTTCTTCAACATCAACTGTCTTGAGATCTGCATTTATCGCGTTTGCTGTTACAGGCATATACTGTCCCCTTACGAAGCACCCCCTTTCGATTCTCTCTGGAAAGTTGGCATAGAATTCACGTACCATTGTTGTATTCACTGGTACTATCTTCTCAGGATTTACAAATCTCTTCCATCCCCTTAGCTCAATCATAGCCCGGATGGGCTCATAAACGTCTTCTTCCCATATGATCCCCTTTGGTAATCCATTCCCCTTTCTGGAATTACGGGTCTGGTATCAAGCCTTTTGTATCTTTGGTAGGCTTGATAGCTCACAAACCTATTTTCATCGTATTGTGGGGTTGGGGTAGATGTGGAGCCTCTTCTCTTCCTGGTGGCCATGGTTCTGGGGCTTTCAATTTTAAGTGCACAAATGTTTCCTATACACTCAACAACTAGCAGCGACAACACCCCCAAACTTCAACAATGCCCACAACCTCCTTTTCTACTCTTTTCTCCAACTTCACAACAAACTTTTCAGTGCCCAAACTATTTCAACTACAATACTCTTCCCAACTACTACTTCCTATAACTTCAGTAAAAGGATTCAAGAACAAAGATAGGGATTACCTTTTGATGAGAAGATTCAAGCTTGTTCTTGTTTCAATTGGTGGGTTGAGGCTATGGAATGGAGCTTTTGTTGTTTGAGATAGTTGGGGATTTTAGGGAATCTAAGAGTTTAGGTTGTGGTTGGGTTGGATTTGTGGAGGATTTGTGAGAAAGTTTCTGAAATTTCGTGGGTTTTTGGAGAGGGAAGGTTAGGGTTTTGAAGTTGGAATTGGGGAAAATCTGATTTTTTTTTTGGGCGTTTTAAGTTTCTGGATTCCGCCTAGCGCCTGCTTTTAGCGCGCGCGCAACTCTGCGCTCCATCGGGATTTCATGCGCCGCCCATTCTGGTAGCCGCGGCTATCTTCGCACATTTTTCTCGATTTACGCGCCGCCTGCTCGAAGCGCGCGCTACCCGCTTTTCTGGAAATCCTCGCTTTTCTTCAGTTTATTTCCCTGTACCTGTCAATCCCATCACAAAACACAAGACTCCAAGACCGTGAGACTGTTCTGAGACAAAAATAAAATAAACTTAAAGACAGAAATTAAAATAACATAATTGAAAACGTTGGGTTGCCTCAACAATGTTTATCTTTAACGTCTTTTAGCGGACGCAAGTTCCTTAGACTTACTAGCCAGGGTGGATTAAGTCCCCAACCAATCCATTTCCGCCACATTTGGCGTTTCCTTTGCTCCTTTTCTTTTTAGCATTATCGGTAGTAGGGAGTTCCGGAACAATTACCTCATTTAGTGTCATCTCAGCAAACCATGCTTGCTTTCTTGGGCTCATCACTCTTTGGTTGCATTGCAATGGCTCGCATGGGGGTTTGGTGGTGTTGATTGCAAAACACCCACTTACAGTTCTTGGCTCAATGACGTGTTTAAAGACTTTAAACACCATCTCTTCGTTCTCGCTCTTGGCGTTAGCTCTCCTCTTTCAACGTCAATCAAGGCTCTACCGTTGCTAGGAATGGCCTCCCAATATGATTGGGATTTACGCATCTTCTTCCATATCCGAATGAGGAAATCTGCGGGAAAGAAAAAATTTCCTACGCCACAATCACATCCTCGATCTTCCCTCGTGGATGAACCACTGTCCTGTCGGCATTGCAGACTCACAGTGGTGGGTTTGGCTTCTCCTAACTCCAATCTTTTGAAAACTGATAGGGGCATCAAATTTATACTCGCCCCTAAATCACACAAGGCTCTGTTGCAAGTCACCCTGCCCACTGTGCATGGTAGTGTAAAGCTTCCAGGGTCCTTTAGCTTTGGTGGCAATTTCTTTTGTAAGATAGCACTACACTCTTCTGTTAGTGCTACTATCTCATATTCGGCCAGTTTCCTCTTTTTTCCCAAGATTTCTTTCATGAACTTGAAATAAGATGGCATCTGCTCCAAAGCCTCTATAAACGGTATGTTGATGTGCAACTTCTGAATACCTCAAGAATTTGGAAAATTGTTTATCGACCGCCTTCCTTTGTAATCTCTGGGAAAGGAATCTTTTGTATACTCCTTCTCGGAGTTTTCTCTATCACCGGCTAGGTTCAGCCACCTTATCTTTTTCTAACTCTGCTTCCCTCTCAACTATTGGCTGAGGCGGCTGTTGCTCCAATTGTTTTCCACTTCTCAACTGCACTGCCTTACATTGCTCCCTCGGATTTACCTCAGTATTGCTTGGCAATGTCCGCATGGCACGATGTTTGCTGCTTTGCTACATCTACTGTGTTTCCAAGTTTACGAGCGAGGATCTAGATTCTGTTATAAAGCTGCGTGCGGGCGTTAGCAAGTCTTTGTCATGCATTGCTTTAAGCTCATCTGGTTTTCTTCTTGACTGGTGCATTGAGCCGTTGAAATGGGGCTTGAGTGAAGAATTTGTTGATTCTGCTTCTTGGTTCGATCTGGCCCTATCACGGATTCTGCGCCACGATATTGGTTCTGTTGGCCTGAGTGCGATTTTCTTGTACGATCTCCTTTCCATGAGAAGTTTGGGTGATTCCTCCACCCTGGATTATAAGTGTTTGAGTAGGGGTTGTTCTGTTGCCTCTGGTAGTTACCTACTGCTTGACACTCTGCCGCTCCCATTGGGATGTTGTTGGGATCCGCTGAAGGACACCTATCAAATGTATGTGGGTCGCCACATATCTCACGATTTTCGGCGGTTGCGGCAAAGATTCATCGACACAGTATGTTGTTGCAATTGTTTCGCTAGAAGAGCCACTTGTGCGTTCAAAGCAGCAATAGCATCTACTTCATGGACCCCCACAGTTCTTCTCCCACTGGTTGCCCTCTCTTCAGTGACATGGTTGTTAGTGGCCATATCTTCTAATAACTCGTGGGCGTCGTGGGCTGTTTTCCTCATGAATGCTCCACCTGCGGCTGCATCTATGATGGTTCTGGTTGTACTGCTCAGCCCGTTGTAGAAAATATGAACCAAGTTCCACAACTCAATGCAATGGTGTGGACACTTCCTCTGTAGATCCTTGAATCTCTCCCATGCTTCATATAAGGACTCTCCATCAACTTGATAGAAGTTGTTCAACTCCTCTTAATTTCTTTGCTTTACGGTGGAAAGAACTTGGCTAGGAATTTACGCCATTTCGTGCCATGTAAATATCGAATCGGTGGCAGGAATTCAACCATACTTTTGCTCTATCCACGAGTGAGAAGGAAAGAGCCTCAATCTGACGGCATCATCGATATGACGTTATATCGAAAGTGGCACATTGCTCCAAGAAATTTGCTATGTGCATATGTGGATCCTCCGATGGCGATCCTCGAATCGCACTATGTCTGCACCATGCTCGTAATCGGTTTTATCTCGAAATTGTTGGCTCTATTGTAGGGAGCCTAATGCAAGTCCGTGCTCCATTCACTCTTGGTAGCACATAATCTCCTGGACTTCTTTACGTGGATTCGAACCTATCCTCCATATCTATTGGCACTTCTCGAGGATCTCACGGTTAAGTTGATTTTCACCTAACCCTTCTCTCATCTTATTATTGTTGGGAGCAGTCCATTTCTATCAACGTTGCAATTACCGATTCTTTCGCTCGTTTGCAGGCTTTCTCAATTTCCGGATTGAAGGGAACAAGAGTGTCAGCTCCTCTTCTCCTTCGCATAAACTGATATCCTGAGAAAGATCAAAAACAAACAAAGAATCACGGCACCCTGATTTTCGTAGAAACTAAAAAAAATAAAAAAAATAAAAAATTAAATCCAAATTAGAAATTAAAAATAGATAATTTGATATTGAACTATTGCCTAATCCCCGGCAACGGCGCCAAAAACTTGATGCGCGTAATATGCACACACTTTAAACGCAAGTGCACGTTATCGTATCAAGTAGTATAGTCTTAGATAAGACCGAATATCGTCCTCTAGGATTAGGGTTCAAGTACCAGTGATCTATTTTCTAGTATCTATTTGGCGAATTAATATTTGATTGGTTGTTTATAACTAAGAATTTCAAAAGCTATTTAAATGTAAAGACTTACTTCAGGTGTGATGAGAATAGGGCTTCTATGTATCCTTACTATCCGCTTATGTTACTTGTTAATGCATTTCTTTTGGTGTTATTCTTTTGGAGAAAGCGGGTTCTGAAATCGTTTTATACTCCGTTAGGGTTATATAAACACTCAACCCGATGATTGTTCCTTACCTAACTTTCACGATAAGGGTAACTCATAGGAGGATTAAGCACAAAAACCTAGTTGACCGTCACGCACAATGCGCAAAATTAGGGTTGTTAAGCCTCTCATCAACGCTACAAATCTAATTGAGGTATTTTCATCCCCAATTCAAGACCGTCTACCCAACTTACAGCATATTCACAATCCCTCCTTTTCAGAATCGGATTAGAAATCATATAGTGATAACTAGTTGTCAATTAGCTACCAAGAATTCAACTCAATTATTGGATATATCTCTCAATAAGAATAATAACCATAAGCATGCATTACTTTATAACATAAGGTTCAAGAATTCAACATAGAAAGCCATATAAGAGAATTAGTTCCTAGCCATGAATATGACAAGAACTAATTCAAAGTTCATCATGCAAAACCGAAATAAATAAAGGAAAGGAAAAAGAAATTACTAAGCTAATGGTATCCAAACTCCAAGTCAAGAATCTTGAGTTGTGCAAGAAAGGAACCTCAAACGCCTAGGGTTCTCCTTATATAGTTTTAAAACGCCTCCTTCTTTTCCTTCCGTGCTGGCCCAAAAATCCGTCAAAGACCTAATTTTTCCGCGTCGCCGCCTGCTCGGCGCCGCGGCCTAAAGTTCTGCAATACTTCGGGTGTTTTGGCGCCGCGGCCGATATCTGGCGAGAGCGCGCGGCAACTCCCGTGGCTTTCGGATGTTTAGGCGCGCGGCCTTTCGTCTCGAGGCGCCGCGACGCTGAATCTTCTGCAGCTTCTCTGAATAATAGGCGCCGCGGCCCTGCTTCTGACTGCAGGAGGCGCCGCGGCGCAGGTCTGGATTTCAGCCTCGTTTGCCACTTTCTCCGTTTTCAGCTCTAGTACCTCCTCTTTTCCCTCTTTTCGCTCCTTTTCCGCCATTTGGCCACTTTAGCCACTTTGACTCAAAAGAAAGAAAATCTATCCTAATACGACACTTTGTATGTACAAAACGGGACAAAAGACTAACTAGACTGACTCAAAAGGTGTATATAAAATACACCGATCATTTAGTATTTGGGGGGGGAATGAAAAGTGTGGTTTGAAATTTAAGAATGGGGGAAAATAAAAGGGGGTGTTTGGATGAAATAAAAATGGTGTTGGATTGGACTGACTCAAATTGTGTCTTGGACTGGACTGGTTTGACAAAATGCAAGGCGGGTTAATTATTTAAAAGAAAAATTATTTAAAAAGATGCAAAATTATTAAAATGCAAATGCCGACGCAATAATACTAAAATGCAATATTTAAGACATGTTTAATGCCTGATTAAAAGTAAAAACGGGATGCCAATTAATTATTTAAAGAGATGCAAATATTATTAAAATAAAACGATAGTGTAACAATAATAAAAACATAATATTAACAAAACATAATGCTTAAATTAAAATAAAAAGATGCAATGTCATTTTGTGAAGAAATAAACATAGAATATTATGTAAAAAATGCAAAAAATGATGATTAAAATGCGGTGTCCTAAAACACATAAAATTGCAATAAATATACGAAAAACGGGTCAAAATTGACTGTCAACATATTCAAGTCATTAAGAACGGGATAAACTCAATCCACTAGGTAAAGTTTTCCAACAATCATCTCTTGAAAGAGGTGTTGGTGCACGCGGAGTGCCAAACATTAGCAATCTAGTAGCAGAAATATATTGCATCGGAATAGGTAGCACACAACTTTGAACCTTTCCTAGTCAACTACCAACGGACATATTTACAGCAAAAAAAGGGCTCGAACTACAGGGATCTGATACCTGGCTTTCTTGGTATGAGAAGTTGGTTATTACGGCTGACAACCTTTCCTAGGTTGTTTCGTGGTGAACTTGATGTCTTGAACCGTCAGTGTTTAGTAAATGCCAAGACAATGATAGAGACACAAATAACAGTCCAATCTCTCGTTTCTTCTTATGTTTTGTACGTTGTGGTCGTGGACACACTTGGATTCTTAAGTGCATACAACTGAGGCACATGTCCTCACACTTAAATAGGTGACCTCCTACAATGTACCCTGCAATACCCCATTATGTCAGTGTTATGAGTCATTAAAAGTATCTTTATTTCAACCTCGACTCTGGAGTGTTATGTTAATATTTTGACACTTAACATGTACCCACCATGCAGGTAGCACTTTAATGTCTATCGCGGGAAGGCTTTGGATTAGTGTTTCCATAACGAACCAATATCTGAAGTGCTCTTGCAACTGGACCTTACAACTTAGTTTTCCTATTGAACCAAATTTCTGGGATCTCCAGTCAGTATGGTTGAGTTACCACCGTATCGGTCCTTATTGCTTTGGTTTTAAGCCCATTCCACTAGAAAGACATATCATCTCATCATTGGGTAATCCCTTTTTCAAAAGGTCAGTTATATTCTCATTTGATTTTATGTAATCAATGGAGATAATACCCGTGGAGATCAATTGCCTAACGGTTTTATGTCTCTGACGTAAGTGCCGAGATTTGTCGTTGTATATGCTACTTCGTGCCCTTCCTAATGCCGACTGATTGTCGCAGTGGATCATCACCGAAGGTACAAGTTTATCCCAACAAGGGATATCCTCCAAGAAGTCATGAAGCCACGCAGCTTCTTCACCTGCTTTGTCTAAAGAGATGAACTCTGATTCCATGGTGGATCGGGCGATGCAAGTTTGTTTGGAGGACTTCCAGGACACAGCCCCACCACCAATTGTAAACACATACCCACTGGTGGACTTGGTGTTCCTTATATCGGATATCTAGTTTGCATCACTGTACTCCTTTAGTACAGATGGATACCTCGAGTAATGCAATTCGTATGACATTGTATATTTCAAATACCGGAGTATTCGATTAAGCGTTTTCCAATGGTCATCTCTGGGATTGCGTGTAAACCTCGCCAATTTATTGACGGCATAAGCGATATCAGGTCGAGTACAGTTTGTTACATACATAAAATTGTCTATTATCTGCGCATATCGCTCCTGGAGCACGGGTGCACCATGATTCTTATCAATGCTTTGATTCATATTCATTGGTGATTTTAATGGCGGACAGTCAAACGTCTCAAACTTTCTCAGGACATTCTCTATGTAATGAGATTGACACAGCACTAGTCCGTCATATGACTTAGAAATCTTAATTCCTTAGATGACATCTGTGATACCCATGTACTTCATGTTAACACATTGTTTTAACATGTTCTTTGTTTCCAGAATCAAGGTTTAACTACTACCTGTGATTAACATGTCGTCTACGTAGAGACAGATCATGACGAAGGAGTCAGAGTTTCCTTTCACATAGACACACTTATCACACTCGTTAATGGAGCAATCTTTTGACAGTAGTGTACTATCAAATTTTTCATGCCATTATTTTGGAGCTTGTTTCAGCCCGTACAAGGACTTGATAAGTCTACAGATTTTCTTCTCATGTCCTGAAACTACATACCCCTCAGATTGTTTCATGTATATCTCCTCTTCCAAATCACCATTTAGGAATGTTGTCTTGACATCCATTGATGGATTTCAAAGTCATGCAGTGCTCCAATGGCAATGAACACTTTTATGGAAGTCATTCTCGGTACTGGGGAGTACATGTCGAAGTAGTCAAGACCTTCGGTTTGTCGGTATCCTTTGGCTACCAACCTAGCCTTGTATTTGTCTATAGATCCATCAGTTTTGTACTTACATTTAAGTAGTGGTTTATTTTTCGGAGGAAGATTAACCAACACCCAGGTGTGATTTTGCATGATGAATTTTATCTCACTTTCCATAGCTTCTTTCCAAAGTGGTTCTTCTGGAGTTGACAATGCCTCTGCAATTGTCCGTGGTTCATTCTCAACCAAGTAAGCTAGAAAGTCCGACAAAAAAGATTTCTCTTTCCTGGCCCTTTTACTTCGCCTAGGTTATGTCTCAGGATCAGTTGGATTCTCATCCACATCTGTATCCATTTGGTCAGACTCGTAGATCCCGAAAAATCATGACTCCTTTTTCGCGAAACGACTTCAATTTCATTCTTAAGAAAGATTGTCTAAAAGAATTCAGCATTCCTTGACTCTATTATTGTACTCCCGTGAATATCTGGTATATTTGACTTGTGTACCAGAAAGAGATAAGCACTACTGTTGTCACGCCATTTTCCGACTGCGACATTATTCTAGCGAATCCCTGCTTAAATAAAATGTTAAAAAAAATAAAATAAATGCTAAAAGTGCTAAAAATGTGCTAAGATGTTAAAGGTGATTAAAGTGCTAAAAAGTGGCTTAAAAGGGGGTGGTAAAAGGCTGCCAAAGATAATGCTAAGGATTCGCGGAGTCGCCACCTAATTATTTTGGGTGAATTAGGACACCTAAATGTCAACTAAGTTAAAGTCAACACTAACTCCATTTAAATGGTCTGCTAAACTTTAATGAGATTCTGGGCAAGGGTTCTTTATTATCCTAAAGGGAAGGGGTTAGGCACCCTAAAGGATCCGCTAACTTGCGGTTGTCCGTTCAAACCTAGGGTAATTATTATTGCTAAGAAAATGCGTGTTTTGAAAATATAAAAGATGCTTCAAAGTATTTTATAAAGGAGGCATGCTGATAAAAGTTTATAGGCCTAATGCTAAAAAAATATATGTAAAGTTTTAAAGTGTGCGTTTATATTATTTATAATATAAACGATGTAAGGTTGATTTATGGACTAAATATATATACTTGCTTTATAAAAAAATGCATGTAAAACTAATTTTGGATAAGTGCATTGTAAAATATATATAAAGTTGAAAGTATGCATTTATATTATTTATAAAATGAATATGCGCAAAGTCGATTAATTTGACAAGGATGTGCATTTATCTGCAAAATCAAAGAAGTGATGCGTTAGTTTCATGTTTAGATATGCAATTTTAACGGTTAGGCAAAAGATTAGACATGAATGACAAGCCTAAGATAAATAATTAGAAGTGCATTTAATTCTAAATCACCTTCCCACCTTATATGTTCAAAGACTAATTGAACTAGCTCTCCTATTAATTACAAAGTTAGATAATAAAATTGCAATAAACAAATAAAGACATAAAATGAGGAGATGAGATTTGAAGAGTAAGAGGAGTTGAGATGGGTGACGACGTCATTTTGTCTTATTTTGTTTTAGGAATTTCTGAAGTAGGAATGCGGATGAATGTGGATGCGGGTCCCATTTGAAGTAATTCATGATGAGTCTAGCCATGAGACTCTTCATTTTGCTCGATGCATTTCATGTAAGAAAATAAGAAGAAGAAAAGGATTAGTATATGTCCAACCAACTAAATAGAGAAGATAATCACATATTCAAACATGCTTGTGATTTAATTATTAAAGACAAATGAGATAGTAGGTCAATAATAGAAAGCCCAAAAGTTGTCCAACCCAGGTATGAGGGTGTGTCGATCCAAACATGCAATTTTTTTAGATTCTTGTTAAACGAGGGGATAGTCCCAGCACATAGCCAAAATAGTTTAGTCATGAATGAGCCTCAAGGAATAGTTAATGCACAGAGACGAATTGAGGAAAATAAAAATAGGACAAACCCGACACATACAACATGATATGCATAATGACATGCCAAACATATAAGCCAAGATATACTAAGTACATTGTCCATATATCCCTGGATATGCTTACTACATTTCAAATTCAAGACAACAAACAAACAGAACAAAATCGATTGAACAATTATTCATTAAAACTGGGTGCAGGGATTCAGTTTCAAGTTTTAGGTATCATGGCCTAGCACATAGTTCTTGGATACTGAGATCAGCATGTTCAATAAGACCCTAAGCAGATAACCAGATGAATGCAACTGAAGTTTAACAGAAACGTATTGCAGGGATCTCCTAATAACTTAACAAACATGTTAACATATACCACATCTTTTCATTGAAAGGATTTATTCAGTCAACCAAAATTAAAACAGACTGTGACTTGGGGAGAACAGGAAGACAACAAAGCATATTTCAACCAGACTTAACCATGAAGGCAGAATGTACTGTACAAACATATATCCCTCATTATTCAGACCAGACATGGCATTAGCTCTTCAGTTCTCATATATACATGAACATAACTCAATCGTAGATCGCAGCTGAGCATTTGTATTAATTCCCTATATATAATCTTTGCTGGAACCCGTATTGAAAATAACAACACTTATCATATAATGCTGAATATAAACATGTCATATTCAAATACTAGTGGTCGACAAAATAGCCAAACGAACCATTAACAATAACCAACATTAATGAAAGCATTTCACTACCCAATGTTGCATTCCCTTTAGCAAACGATTACCATGACCATACATCTATTTCATGGTTCAATAAGAAAATACAGATTTAGATTAACTGAAACAGGCTGAATTCGACATCACACTTAAGCCTTGACAAAACAGTAACAAGAAGGAATCTAGCTAAACATGATTGATCGACCTGAGACACATAAAAGGCACGTAGAACATAGAAATAAACTAGAGTCGAGAGGAATTCAAGTTTACCTTCTCCGGACAGCGAACCGAGGCAGCGTATCAAGTCGTCGATTCACTCGGAGTTTGGTTGCTATGCTATTAAAGTTCGAAACTTCGGTTTTGGAAGCGAAAGTTGTTCTGCTAGATGTCTATTGGGTTTTTACTTGTTTTCCATGGATGCCGATGCCTGCGGACGCTGAAGGCTTTTGTATTTTTCTCTGTGTCCCTCCTATGTGTTTTAAACGGGTCTTTTTTTTCTTTCTGCATGTAAGGATTGCTTCGCTTATATAGTCTAACTTTAGGTTCTAAGTTTGGTAAGGTTTATAGTGCGATTTTGGCTGATTTTGTGCGATTTGGGTACTGATTCGATATTGATTTTGGACAATTCTATGGACTGATTCGCGGATGATTTTTATGGTAAGATTTGATATGGTTTTCGTTGGATCTGATTTTGGGAGGTGATTCGCCGAATCTCCGGCGAGAATCCCGGCTGGGGCGAGGTGCGGCGATTAGGGTTTTAGGGGAGGAAGAGGCTGGTTCTTTTTTTTTAGGTTTTTTCTTTAGGTTAAGGGAGAGGGACGTTTTAGGGGAAGAGAAATAAGGGCTGGGGGTGAGTTGGGCCGGGTCAGCGAGTGTTGGGCTATGGGTGGTGGGCTGGTCGAATTTAGGGATTAGGTATTTAATGTGTTATTAGTTTTAGGTGTATTATTTAATTAGTGGTAAATTAAATTATTTAAATACAACCCTAGGTGTTTTTATTAGTTTTAGCTTGGATTTTTATTATTACAATAATAAATGCGGCCGTGCTATTTAATTAGTGCTTAATATTTTATAATGCTATGTCGTTATTAAAACTTATTTATTATGTGTATTTTGCGATGTTAAATTAAAATTGAATGGGGTTTAGATTATTATTAAATTATTTAAATGCTAAATGCAGATATGATATTTAAGGATTACTTAATGCTTTTATAAATGCGACTCTATTATTAAAACGCATGTATTAGATTAAAATTAATTTAAATTACAAATAATATTAATGAAATTGCTTATTATTAAAATGACGAATGCGGACGTGAGACTCAAGGTGTGCTTAATACTCTACGTAAAATGTGGTGTCATTATTAAATCGCTTATTTATGCGTGTATTAATGTTTTATTATTGCATTTTATTATTATAACATTGTTAAAATTATTTGGAAAATTTAATGTAATTTTATAGTTAATGACTGGACGAGAGGGTCAAAATTGGGTGTCAACACTGTTATTTGCATATCCAGTGAAGATGCAATCTACAGTCTTAGGTCCTATCTTGACCTGTTTTGGCTTAGGTACCTCGACCTTGGCCAAACAACCCCATACCCTTACATTTTTGTAAGAGGGTGCCTTTTCTTTCCACAGTTCATATAGAGTTTTCTCCTTGCTTCTGTGAGGGACTCTATTGAGTATCACGTTGGCAGTAAGAACTGCATATCCCCACATATTTTGCGCTAAGGCCGGAATTGATAAGAAAAGCGTTCATCATTTCCTTTAGTGTACGGTTCTTGTGTTCCGCCACACCATTTGACTGTGGAGAATATGGTGCAGTCGTTTGATGAATTATGTCGGATTGGGCACAGTATTCCTCAAACGGAGCTACATACTCTCTCCCTCTATCGTTACAATTCGCTTTAATTCGTAGACTTAGTTGGTTTTCAACCTCGGCTTTATAGCACTTAAAGGCATCGAACGCGGCAAAAAAACCCTAATGCCAATTTTTTACCATTTATGTACCAAACTACCACTACTTTCTATTTATGTACCAAAATACCACTCTTTGAGTCTTTTCTTTCTTTTCTTTTTAATAATGACTTTTTTGCTTTTTTTTTATTTGTTCAATATATTTTATAAATAATATTTTGGTTTAAATTAATTTTCATGTTTTGTATTAGATAGTCAACTAAAATTTTAATTAAATAATTAGCTACTTTAAATTCTTTTATTTAAATAACTCATGTTTTGTATTAAATAATCAATTCAAATTTTAATAAGATAATCAACTACTTAATTTAATGGTCTAACTGAACAAAAAAATTTAGACACAAAATTTATTTATTTATTCAGTTTAAGATATAATTATTAAAGAATAAAGTGGGAACAAATTGCACACTTAAATAAATATTGTCGATTACAACAATTAGATAGTTAATTGCACACTTAAATAAATTTACAATGGTTTAGTTTCCTCTAGAAACATTGATACGGTTAGGGCAATTTTTCTGGCTATGTCCCTCATTCCGGCACAGACCACATCTGTTCCGGTGCCTACTCTTCTCCCTTTGATCCATTTCAGTACGGATCCGAGTAGATTGGGGACGATCTTTTGGATCTCTCCTCATCGTTGGATCGTGGCACAATTCAGTTCCAGTGTATTACGGCGGTATGAATCATGGTAGAATTGTTGGCGGTCGGATACTCTCGGTAATTACCGAGAACCGGGGCCGTGAAGCCGACGATACTCGGACCGAAACCTTAACGGTCCGGATACGAGTACCAAAACAATACTCGGACCGGTAACCCGGTAACACCCCCCCACACCCACCCCACCCCATCCTCGGCCCGACCACTGCAGCGGTCCCGTCACGCGACTCTAATTGTAAATTAATAAAACTTTAAATGGTCATAACTTTGCGCTCGGATGTCCGTTTGACCTAATGTTTTTTTGATTTCGCATATTTTTTTGAGATAGGGCGGAACAAACTAAAGCGGTTTGGAAGCGACCAATTTCTCAAAAAACATCCGTCTTGCCAATCAATTTCACTTTTACCCCAAATTGTTACCAATTGTCCATTTTCAAATCTAAATATCTCGCGCTATACAATATATTTCAACGTAAAAATTTCATGGTAATGTGTCCGAGAATGTCAATTTCAGTATTGGAAATTTAATTTTTTTTTAAAAAAAAAAAATCGGTCCGACCCGAAAAATTCTTACCGATCCGGACCGAGAACCGGACCGATAAGGTTTCGGTCCGGGACCGGATCTCGTTCCAGGACCGAAACCTTATCGGTCCGGGACCGGTCCGGACCGGTAAGCTTGTCGGACCGGTTTCGGTAAGTGGATACCCGGACCGGTCCGGACCGATAACAACACTAATCATGAGGCACTGTTGGGAACTCTTACAAGTAAGTGTTGAAAACATACTGTAATATGTACTCGGGAGACACATAAATCATGTAGTCATGGTGGATAGATGAACAAGCAGCAATGACATGTGAACACGGATAGTGTAATGCTTGAAATTCGCCACAATCACACCTTCGCCTTTTGAGGTCTACCGTGAATGTTTTAGGTGGTCGACCGCTTGGTGGGAGAACCAACCTTTTGACTCTGAAAACAGTTTGTGCTCGGTTTTGAATGTGGACTTCATGGGAGTTCGATATTGCTCGTTCTTTATCAAGGTATTCCATTACTTTGTCGGAGTAGATCATACCAGATGTCATAATTGCTTGTGCCTATGTCACGCCGGACCGGGCGTGGATCGGTGCCCTACAGGCACCATACCTTAACAACTAAGTACATTGCGGAAATTAATAACAACTCGTTTTTAAAACCAACGTGCGTCTGAGCAAAGCCGACTAAGTGACATATAATATACATAAACAAAAGACACTACACGTCGTGAGTCGATCCAGCGTATGAATACGGACCTAGGAGTTAAAGGCCCGAACTATGACGGGACAAGGCCCCCGTACCCATAAATGTACAAAGCACATCAAGGAACTATACCAAAATGATAAACTCACGAACAAAGGAGCTATCCAAAACCACGAGCGGATCCTACACTGCCGATCACCAAACAGCGTACTACACTGCGGCGTGACGCGGCCAAGGAGGTCGATGCGAAGAATGTACCAAGTATGTGAGCGATGAAATCGTAATAAAATCATAGATCTAAATAACACGGGAGACATGTATGATATCCAACCTACGATACATAACACATGCGATCATATCAAGTCGTGACGCAGCCTCAAAGTCATTACTCAATATAACCACGGGTCTCACGCCCGTAATATCAATCATGCGTGGAATCCTTCCTCACCGCCGATCCGTGATGTAACAACACCAATAAGGATACATGAACACCAAGTCCCACCGTGTCCTCGATACCTCGTGGTCCCATGCCGGAATCCCACCTCGTAAAGCGTGACCATAGGGTAACACAAACAAATCGGGGCATATATGATAATCAAAATACAACACATTGTGCCTTACTAACAATGAGAGTAAACGATAGTATCCTTACAATATAAACTAGGAAGCTCATGATCAAGCGGGACCATCCGCGCGCAGATCATTTAGCAATCCTATTCTGGGACTATTTCACGCGTAGGTCGCGTGGACACGCGTGAGGTATTCTCGCGTAAATTTGGACCGCCGCGTGGGACTATTTCACCGCGTAAGCCCTTTCGGACCGCGTGAGGTATTCCTCGCATAGGACTATTTCACTGCATAAGCCGCGGACTCGCGTGAGGTATTCCTCGCATAGGTGGACGCCGCATGGGACTATTTCACCCGCATAAGCCCTACGGACTCGCATGAGGTATTCCTCGCATCGTGGGTAGCAAATCCACGGAATGATGCAAATGCCACAAACCCGGGGAATGACCCCGAAACGACTGATATAACAATAGCACGCAACCGGCTATTTCCAGCACACATAGGCAAATCCTTAATTACAAGCCAAAGTCCTTACCAAGGCACACTTAGAATAATTCTCTTTAACAAGCCAAAGTACTTATCAAGGCACACTTAGACAAATTCTCAATTTATCAAGTCAAAGTACTAATCAAGGCATACATAGAATAATTCTCTTTTAACAAGCCCAAGTACTTATCAAGGCACACTTAGACAAATTCTCAATTTATCAAGCCAAAGTACTAATCAAGGCATACATAGAATAATTCTCTTTTAACAAGTCAAAGTACTTATCAAGGCACACTTAGACAAATTCTCAATTTATCAAGCCAAAGTACTAATCAAGGCATACATAGAATAATTCTCTTTTAACAAGTCAAAGTACTTATCAAGGCACACTTAGACAAATTCTCAATTTATCAAGCCAAAGTACTAATCAAGGCATACATAGAATAATTCTCTTTTAACAAGTCAAAGTACTTATCAAGGCACACTTAGACAAATTCTCAATTTATCAAGCCAAAGTACTAATCAAGGCATACATAGAATAATTCTCTTTTAACAAGTCAAAGTACTTATCAAGGCACACTTAGACAAATTCTCAATTTATCAAGCCAAAGTACTACTCAAGGCATACATAGAATAATTCTCTTTTAACAAGTCAAAGTACTTATCAAGGCACACTTAGACAAATTCTCAATTTATCAAGCCAAAGTACTACGTACGTACATTCCTTTATAAAAGACTCCTTTCTATGTAAAGCCCCAAGATACTAACACCCGTAGTATCAAGGCGTGTCTATTTTTCAAAGTAAGTTACTACACTTTTAGAAAACTCATTTCAAAGCTTGAAATCAAGTAACTCCAAATTTTCACAATCTAGGCAACTTTTGCCGATTTAATCAAAATAGACAACTTTCTAAACCTTCCATAAAGCCGTTATAACCAACTTTCCATAAAGCCGTTATAACCCTTTATGGTTTTAGACGTATCCATTCCTTCAATAACCAAGAGACTTATACTATTAAAACCAAGTATCACATACTTACAAATCAAGTTCTTAACTTTCAAAATACTTGAGTCTCTTAATAGTTAGAAAACAAGTTTTCTTCTACTTTTAAACTTCAAGTAACTTCACCCTTAACGCAAGTTACTTCTCTTAAATCATGTCATTTCTCTCTTTTAAATCAAATAAGTAAATCACTCCTTTGACTCACAAAGTCATTATAATGACCTTTAGGTTTTAGAACTAAGGCACTAGCCAAAGATTTGGAAACCACTTCCTTTTCAAGTCTCTATGTACTTTAAGAAAAATACCTTCACTTTTAAGAATCCAAACTTCCCTAAGGAAATGGATTATACTACTTACAATTTAAACATCAAAGTACACTCAAGGAAGTACATAGAACAAATTCTAATTTAGGCAATCCAAATACAAGCAAGGAATGGATCATTCAAGGAGTAGAACTTACTTTCTTTATTCTAAGGAATCATGCTAGAAGAGGAGATAGTTCACATACCTTTTCGGCTAAATCCTCAAGCTAAGCCGAATACGCCGTACGTAGAAGTGTCAACCTAAAATGGTCACAACAAGACTATCAACTTCTAGTCTCTATGTAGAATAATACTAAGTATTTAGTCTCTAATTCTACGGAAAATCGAAAGACTTCCTTTGTTTCTACTCACTTTGCCACCTTTTTCAAGTAGAATACAATAACCAACAAGCCACATTTAAGGCTCCAACAACAACCAAACAAAGGGGATTACACGCCTTACAATACGTGTAATATTCCGCCCCACAATTCATACCAAATAGTATAATACTACACTAGCCATTCTCGGCCAACATATAACCAATAACACTACGTCTTTTCCAAACCTTTTCCAATTTCAAGTTCTTAGGTCTAACATGTTATAAAGTCTAAACAACTTCAACAACTACACTTTCCTTCTTTATACAACATGCGACGCTTAAACTAATAATCGACTTGAATTGAAATCTTAAGGCTAAACATGCTAGTTTCCGGATTAGGGTTCCAATAGCCAATAAACATATCAACCTTCATACTAAATAACTCATGCTTGCTAAGACCATAGCTACAATCAATAAGCAATCTTAACTACTAAAACAACAAGATTATACCTTTATAAGCCCTTAAAATTTCCAAGATTCCAAAGTCGCGCCTTAGCAATTCTTAGCTCCTTTCCTTAGGTTCCAATCCGCTCCAAGCACTCCTTAGAGGCCTATGAAGAACCCATCTTCAAGTTCCAACTTCAAAGTTGAAGAACTCCAATAGTTTCCGCCTTGCGACTAACGTAAAAATACGTTTTTTCCGAAATCTTTCTATTGAGATAACCTTACAACACCCTTAGTAACATTGGGTTAAAGTCTTGTGGCTAAAGGACAACATTTGCAAAATATTTTGTGTGGGAGGGTCACAAACCCGAGAGGTCTCTTAGTGAAGAACAAGGTTTTTGTGATATTTTCCTAAGTGTTAGATAAGCTTGTCTTGCACTAGTGAAGCATATACAACACAATGAAGGGCTTGGATTAATACACTTGTGGTCTAGGATGAAAGACAATTAATGAAAAGCCAAGTGGACAAGTTGACTAGTCAACAAAATCAAGCTAGCAAGACTAATCTTCCAAGGTGGTCAATGGCCATTTTACCCTTGTACAAATTTCGACCAAGCCATGTGGGGGTGCCACGTGTCGCCCTCTCATTCGTCCATAAAATTCCGTAACCCTCGTGGGCCCCACAAAAATGTAAAATTTCTCGGGTGGGCCCCACGTGACCAAATCCGTAAAAAATAAATTTCCATAGTGTTAATAAGTTCCATACTTTACAAATATGCATTTTGAGAATCCAATTCTCAATAACGAACATTTTTCCTTTCCGACCTTCGGAAGATTTTCCGTCGGAAAAAACAATTCTTCCTTTCGTACTAATTTCCAAGTCTTGTTTCCTTTCGTACATTCTCTTATACATGTCCTGGACTTACGGGGTGTAACATTCTTCCCCCCTTAGAAACATTCGTCCCCGAATGTTCTTAGTCGGTTGCCAAGCTATACACACTCCACAGATCTACATACTATGCCTATCAATCAAAACTGCACAAGACCCACGATGTCACACATGACCACCACATAACATACGTAAACATAATAATGGACCTTCCGTCCGTGGTCCCTTCTCACAAAACTCGAAGGTTACAGTCTCCTAGAACACGGGATCCTTAGAGGTTCCTTTCTTTCCTTACTTGTCATACTTTCTCGTACTTTCAAACTTATCTAGTACACGCGTCAAATTCTCAAATATTGTTTCGTTCTCCATCCTTGGAGTTACTAATCGAACACGCCATTATGCTACTTGAATTTCTGCTAAGGCTCTCGCCGGTCCTTACGACCTAGTTCGGTGGAGCGCGTCCACAAACTCGCACAACGATTAACTAAACTTGGGCCTGGCATCCCCAGGACCCTATCACTTAACGGGACTATTTCTAACTGACATCACCCGATTCCATACTATCGGTTGACCCGAAATGAGTCTATAACCCGACTCATCGTCACACTTAACTTCTCGTTCTTAGTCTGGAATAGATCTCTCTTATCTCAAGGTACTTCTTACCCTATCCCCTATTCACTAGAGGTTCGTCACATAAGCCAAAGTATTTCTACTATACAATCTTCCCTATTGGTCTTACACTGTCATGGGGCAATTACAACTTGTGAACTTTATACAACTATAGTCTCAGTTCACCTATCATTCTTGTCAACATTCTTACTTCTCACTTACTAATCAAAGTATCCCTACTGCAGGGTACTATCACTTACATTTGCTAGCACCGCTATCTTGGTCAATAACACAACGGCTTTCCTCATGACCCTATAGTCTTCTCCTAACCGAAAGCTGGAGGCTCGTCTTTGGGCCTCAAACTGGCGCAGAAGAACTCGCCATTGCGAACAACATCCGGTATACCACAGGCATAAGCCCTATCAACTCTCGAGCACGACTAGTAGCTCCTGCTACTCCTTTGCCCTACAGGCGTTGTTGCCCTCGAGGAGCATAATCAGAACACAACAATACGTCAGAGAGGAATTTTCTTACTAACATAGCTCTATGGCACGATCTTAGAGTGAGAAGAATAGAAACCAACTCCTAAATGTCATGTAGCCTCCTGCTTATGGGTGTGGAACGCAACACACCGATAATCAAGACTCTACTAGACACGGTCTATAAACATTAGAGGATCGATCGCTCGATACCACTCATCACGCCGGACCGGGCGTGTTGGTGCCCTACCTGGGCACCCTTCTACCTTAACAACTAAGTACATTGCGGAAATTAATAACAGCTCAATTTTTTTAAAACCAACGTCGTCTGAGGCAAAGCCGACTAGCCGCCATATAATATACATAAACAAAAGACACTACACCGCACGTGAGTCCAATCCACATATGAATACGGACCTCAGGAGTTAAATCGAACTATGACGGGACAAGGCCCCGCGTACCCATAAATGTACAAAAGCACATCTTGAAGGAACTATACCAAAATGATAAACTCACGAACAAAGAGCTATCCAAAACCCCGGCGAGGATCCTACACTGCCGATCACCAAACAGCGTACACTCGCTGCGGCGACGCGGCCAAGGAGGTCGATGCGAAGAATGTACCAAGTATGTGAGCGATGAAATGCGTAATAAAATCATAGCGATCTAAATAACACAGGAGACATGTATGATATCCAACCTACGATACATAACACATGCGATCATATCAAGTCGGTGACGCAGCCCTCAAAGTCATTACTCAATATAACCACGGGTCTCACGCCCATAATATCAATCATGCGTGGAATCCTTCCTCAGCCGGCGATCCATGATGTAACAACACCAATAAGGATACATGAACACCAAGTCCCACTGTGTCCTCAATACCTCGTGGTCCCATGCCGGAATCCCACCTCGTAAAGCGTGACCATAGGGTAACCTGAACAAATCAGGGGACATATATGATAATCAAAATACAACACATTGTGCCTTAATAACAATGAGAGTAAGCGGTAGTATCCTTACAATATAAACTAGAAGCTCATGATCAAGCGGGACCATCCGCGCGATGTCATTTAGCAATCCTATTCCCGGGACTATTTCACCGCATAGGTCGCGTGGACACGCGTGAGGTATTCCTCGCGATAGGTCGGACTCCGCGTGGGACTATTTCACCGCATAAGCCCTTTCGGACCGCGTGAGGTATTCCTCGCGTAGGACTATTTCACCCGCATAAGCCCTTACGGACTCGCGTAGGTATTCTCGCGATAGTCGGACCCGCGCGTGGGACTATTTCACCCGCATAAGCCCTACGGACTCGCATGAGGTATTCCTCGCATCGTGGGTAGCAAATCCACGGAATGATGCAAATGCCACAAACCCGGGGAATGACCCCGAAACGACTGATATAACAATAGCACACAACCGGCTATTTCCAGCACACATAGGCAAATCCTTAATTACAAGCCAAAGTCCTTACCAAGGCACACTTAGAATAATTCTCTTTAACAAGCCAAAGTACTTATCAAGGCACACTTAGACAAATTCTCAATTTATCAAGCCAAAGTACTAATCAAGGCATACATAGAATAATTCTCTTTTAACAAGCCCAAGTACTTATCAAGGCACACTTAGACAAATTCTCAATTTATCAAGCCAAAGTACTAATCAAGGCATACATAGAATAATTCTCTTTTAACAAGTCAAAGTACTTATCAAGGCACACTTAGACAAATTCTCAATTTATCAAGCCAAAGTACTAATCAAGGCATACATAGAATAATTCTCTTTTAACAAGTCAAAGTACTTATCAAGGCACACTTAGACAAATTCTCAATTTATCAAGCCAAAGTACTAATCAAGGCATACATAGAATAATTCTCTTTTAACAAGTCAAAGTACTTATCAAGGCACACTTAGACAAATTCTCAATTTATCAAGCCAAAGTACTAATCAAGGCATACATAGAATAATTCTCTTTTAACAAGTCAAAGTACTTATCAAGGCACACTTAGACAAATTCTCAATTTATCAAGCCAAAGTACTACTCAAGGCATACATAGAATAATTCTCTTTTAACAAGTCAAAGTACTTATCAAGGCACACTTAGACAAATTCTCAATTTATCAAGCCAAAGTACTACGTACGTACAATCCTTTATAAAAGACTCCTTTCTATGTAAAGCCCCAAGATACTAACACCCGTAGTATCAAGGCGTGTCTATTTTTCAAAGTAAGTTACTACACTTTTAGAAAACTCATTTCAAAGCTTGAAATCAAGTAACTCCAAATTTTCACAATCTAGGCAACTTTTGCCGATTTAATCAAAATAGACAACTTTCTAAACCTTCCATAAAGCCGTTATAACCAACTTCCCATAAAGCCGTTATAACCCTTTATGGTTTTAGACGTATCCATTCCTTCAATAACCAAGAGACTTATACTATTAAAACCAAGTATCACATACTTACAAATCAAGTTCTTAACTTTCAAAATACTTCAAGTCTCTTAATAGTTAGAAAACAAGTTTTCTTCTACTTTTTAAACTTCAAGTAACTTCACCCTTAACGCAAGTTACTTCTCTTAAATCATGTCATTTCTCCTCTTTTAAATCAAATAAGTAAATCACTCTTTTGACTCCCCTAAAGTCATTATAATGACCTTTAGGTTTTAGAACTAAGGCACTAGCCAAAAGATTTGGAAACCACTTCCTTTTCAAGTCTCTATGTACTTTAAGAAAAATACCTTCACTTTTAAGAATCCAAACTTCCCTAAGGAAATGGATTATACTACTTACAATTTAAACATCAAAGTACACTCAAGGAAGTACATAGAACAAATTCTAATTTAGGAAATCCAAATACAAGCAAGGAATGGATCATTCAAGGAGTAGAACTTACTTTCTTTATTCTAAGGAATCATGCTAGAAGAGGAGATAGTTCACATACCTTTTCGGCTAAATCCTCAAGCTAAGCCGAATACGTGTAGAAGTGTCAACCTAAAATGGTCACAACAAGACTATCAACTTCTAGTCTCTATGTAGAATAATACTAAGTATTTAGTCTCTAATTCTACGGAAAATCGGGCAGCACTTCCTTTGTTTCTACTCACTTTGCCACCTTTTTCAAGGCCGAATACAATAACCAACAAGACACATTTAAGGCTCCAACAACAACCAAACAAAGGGGATTACACGCCTTACAATACGTGTAATATTCCGCCCCACAATTCATACCAAATAGTATAATACTACACTAGCCATTCTCGGCCAACATATAACCAATAACACTACGTCTTTTCCAAACCTTTTCCAATTTCAAGTTCTTAGGTCTAACATGTTATAAAGTCTAAACAACTTCAACAACTACACTTTCCTTCTTTATACAACATCGGCGGCTTAAACTAATAATCGACTTGAATTGAAATCTTAAGGCTAAACATGCTAGTTTCCGGATTAGGGTTCCAATAGCCAATAAACATATCAACCTTCATACTAAATAACTCATGCTTGCTAAGACCATAGCTACAATCAATAAGCAATCTTAACTACTAAAACAACAAGATTATACCTTTATAAGCCCTTAAAATTTCCAAGATTCCAAAGTCGCGCCTTAGCAATTCTTAGCTCCTTTCCTTAGGTTCCAATCCGCTCCAAGCACTCGTAGAGGCCTATGAAGAACCCATCTTCAAGTTCCAACTTCAAAGTTGAAGAACTCCAATAGTTTCCGCCTTGCGACTAACGTAAAAATACGTTTTTTCCGAAATCTTTCTATTGAGATAACCTTACAACACCCTTAGTAACATTGGGTTAAAGTCTTGTGGCTAAAGGACAACATTTGCAAAATATTTTGTGTGGGAGGGTCACAAACCCGAGAGGTCTCTTAGTGAAGAACAAGGTTTTTGTGATATTTTCCTAAGTGTTAGATAAGCTTGTCTTGCACTAGTGAAGCATATACAACACAATGAAGGGCTTGGATTAATACACTTGTGGTCTAGGATGAAAGACAATTAATGAAAAGCCAAGTGGACAAGTTGACTAGTCAACAAAATCAAGCTA
This sequence comes from Przewalskia tangutica, assembly GCA_029844215.1. Lineage (NCBI taxonomy): Eukaryota > Viridiplantae > Streptophyta > Magnoliopsida > Solanales > Solanaceae > Przewalskia > Przewalskia tangutica. Next base: position 10,189,182 of record CM056740.1, on the reverse strand, counting down.
GCAAGACTAATCTTCCAAGGTGGTCAATGACCATTTTACCCTTGTACAAATTTCGACCAAGCCATGTGGGGGTGCCACGTGTCGCCCTCTCATTCGTCCATAAAATTCCGTAACCCTCGTGGGCCCCACAAAAATGTAAAATTTCTCGGGTGGGCCCCACGTGACCAAATCCATAAAAAATAAATTTCCATAGTGTTAATAAGTTCCATACTTTACAAATATGCATTTTGAGAATCCAATTCTCAATAACGAACATTTTTCCTTTCCGACCTTCGGAAGATTTTCCGTCGGGAAAAACAATTCTTCCTTTCGTACTAATTTCCAAGTCTTGTTTCCTTTCGTACATTCTCTTATACATGTCCTGGACTTACGGGGTGTAACAGCCTACCTCCCTCTCTCGACAAAATTTCGGTCAACCTGTAGTAGGTTGCCTGCACCAAGGAACGGATAGGAAGATTACGTGTCCCCTTTAATACGTTGTTGATGCACTCAGCAAGGTTAGTCGCCATGTGCCCTCAACGTCTTCCTTTATCATGTGCCTGAAGCCATTATTCCTTAGGAATATTGTCGACCCACTTCACTGCATCTTCATTATCAAGTTCGCTCCGATAATAAGCAACGGTCGGTTTAGTCATGGCATATCCTGAAGTAGCAAAAGTTAATCCTCGTAAGGTTAGGGATAAAAAAAGTGTGAAATGTGTGTATATAGAAGACTAACCCATATTGATTACGGTTTTCTTCATGTTTGTATTCTTGAATGTCCTCATGAAATTTTGTGAAATGTGACGAATGCAGAAGACATGATGCCAATTACTGTTTAATCGCCTAACAACACTCTTGATTGACTCGTGTCTATCAGAGATCAAGCAGAGGTGCCGTGAAATTTTACAAGCGTTATGCAGCGTTGGAGAAAGAAAAACCATGCATCAGATGTCTCACCCTCTACAAGGGTGTATGCTATTGGAATAGTATTGTTCCTTCCATCCTGTGTGATCACCATCAGCAACGTACCGCGATACTTCCCATACAACCATGTTCCATCAACTGAAACAACTGGCTTGCAATATCGATAAATAAGTTCAACAACTCTTTTGGAGTTGTCGGGATGAATCTTTGACTGGATAGACCGGATAAGCCCATCTAGTTTTGTGTTTTTTCCACCTTCAATAGGGATGAATTGGTGCATGCAAATATAACACTTTTCGTGTTAGTCCTTTCAACATTTCCATTGTAATAGACTTGGACAAACAATCCTACTGGTGCCATAATAAAAGAGTTTTGAATTTTTGTGGTGCAATGAATGAATAGAGGATCATTCCTATTTATATTGTTTGGGTGAGTGGTGTTGGTCTGATCTGGACCATTGAAAGTGTCGATCCAATCTGGACCATTGAAAGTGTCGGTCCAATCTGGACCATTGAAAGTGTCGGTCCAATCTGGACCATTGAAAGTGTCGGTCCAATCTGGACCATTGAAAGTGTCGGTCCAATATGGACCATTGAAAGTGTCAGTCCAATCTGAACCACTACTTTTTCTACTCTCCTCAACTCCACATCTTTTTCTGGCATATAGGACGAAGACATCAATATCTTTGGTCCTACACTCCTCACAACCACTACTTTTTCTGGTACATAGGACAAAAACATCAGTGTATTTGGCTCTACTTTTCTCACATATCCACATTTCAATAATTACATCCTTAACTAAATAAAATAATTAATTGTGTGTCTATTTTTTTATTTAATTAGACTATTAATTAAGTAGTTAATTATTTAATTAAAATTTTAGTTGATTATCTAATATAAAACATGAATTTATTTAATTAATTAAGTAGCTAATTATTTAATTAAAATTTTAGTTGACTATCTAATACAAAACATGAAAATTAATTTAAACCAAAACATTCTTTATAAAATATGTTGAACAAATAAAAAAAAAGCAAAAAGGTCATTATTAAAAAGAAAAGAAAGAAAACTCAAAGAGTGGTATTTTGGTTAAAGGTGTCTAACGGTGACAGTCGGGCCGTAGCCCTTCACAGGTTTTAACAGGTTCGGACTGATTCTGGGTCCGGTTCATTGACTAAGGCCAACCGTCAAGTCGGTCTGGATTCCGTGTCGGCGATGCGGTTAAGTCGAGCAGTCACCTACTGGGTTTTCTTTTTTTAAATTTCTAGTATTTATTTTCTATAATATAAACTAAATTCAATTTAAATATGTAATATAATAATATAATATATAATTTAGTTGTATATATTAAAATTGAAACTTTAAAGTTAACTTTTATTTTATAGTTTATAACTTTATACTTTATACGATTTATAGTTTATAACTTTATATTGTAAATTTGTAATTATACTTTTATTAATTTATTAGATTAGTAGATATAAGTTAACAAATAAGTAATATGATTAACAACTAAATAGATAGTAAAATTAAAATTAATGATAAGATGTAAACTTTTGAACTTTCATAACGTTAATAAGAGTACATAATGAAGTAATAATAATTTTATTTACATATTATGCATCTTTTTTGCAAGTTCTTCGTAATCTATAGGTTGATTGAATTGGTTATGCTCCATAGCCTCTAAATGAGTATTAATTCGATCCGCCTCGCTCCGCCTTCCAAAATATTGCCTATTTCTTCATCTTAGGAGAATTAACGTCTCGCATCCCGATTTCTTCTCTCGATCGATCGATCCGCCAGCGGACTAACACTTCTAATGTGCTTCCACTGATGAGTGGCGTGTGTCTCTATTTGATCTCGTGCTTGGCTAAATGCACTTTCGGTATCCTTGTTGAGATCGACACATTAAGAACATCCCGCCATCGCAAGTCACGGAAATTGCCTTTGTTATCCTGCCACCATTGTAAAGGGTCAAAAATTTTCTTCGACTCATTGGCTTTTGCAAATAAAATTGCATCTCATCGCAAGATCGGCTTGTGGTTGGTTGTGTTGTAAAGTGTTCCATATGTCTAAAGATTCTTCTTCATCGTCATCATCATTGAATCCTGCGGTGTAGACACGCAGAACGAACTAGAAGGAATATTAGTAGCGAGTTGGTGTTATCATGTAATGTAGCATAATATTCATATAATGTAGTTAAATTAGTATCAAGTTTACTTATGCAATCAAATGAAGATGGAGTTCTGTTTGACCTATTTCCATATAAGTATATAAACTAAATATTAAATTATGACAATCTACTTTTTTAATAGAAGGATTTAAGACTGCACCAATACAATAAACATCAGGAATAGGAAAAAAATATTTTTTAAACTTTTCAAACATAATCATGCTTGGATCTTTATATTTCACATTTGATTTTAAACCATAAAGTAAATATGAAATTTACTATATGAGCTAAAGCATTACAAAGCTGTTGGGTAATAAGATCACGAAAATTCAACGATTGCAGTGTAAAATTTACGTAAATTTTTTAAAAGTTCACCAATTGATTTCCAATGTTCGTCGGTTAACATATACATCACGTTCTTACAATGCGCATTTGCAACATGTGTTATGGGGTCTTTATACTTATAACATTCTTTTAAAAATAAATAAGTATAATTCCAGTGTAATAATCTCTTACGGCATGAATTTAGGTCTCAAATTAAATTGTTTACATTTTTCTTTAAATTCTATAATTCTATTTTTCCTATTATTACTCTGAATAACTCCAACAGCTCTTTTGACAAGTTTTATTTCAGGTGAAAATAAATAATGACCACTTTTAACAATTAAATTATAAATATGACAAGCACAACGAACATGAAATATATCGGAAGTGGTGGTTGTACTTCCGCTTTTAAAAGATCTCTGACGGTATTATTAGATGCATTATCGAATGATACACAAAGTATTTTATTATAAAGATTATATTTTGGGCATAAAAACAAATAGTTTCGCTTATATATTTTCGGATGACTTTGATCCTCGTCATACGCAAAAAGCAATATCGTTTTCCATTCTAAAATTTTCATCAATCCAATGACAAGTAATTGTTAAATAATCATAACTGTTCAATGCGTGTCCAATGCGAAGTAAAACTAACATGACATGGAAGGTTAGCAAACAAATATTGCAAGAAAATAACATAATCATTATGAAGTCTAAAAATATCGGCTCTAGTAGTACTACGAGGAACACCTTTAAAAAAGAATTATATACTCTTTGAATATATGTAATTAAATATGAAGAAGAAGCGAAAAGAAAAGGCAAACAACCTCCGACAATCATTTTTGTTAATTCAATGCGATCTTTTTTGGATCGCATTAGACCAGGTTAATGGATTAAGTTGTTGTTGACCGGGTTCTAAATCAGGGACAGCATTCCATTGTGTCGTATGATCGAATTTTATATGTCTAGCTATAGTGCTCGTCCCCGTCACGCCCGCATCTTATGTTTATAAGTTTTCCCACAAATATTACATTTAACTCTATCAGTACCCACAACATTATCATAAAAGAGCCACACTTTACTCCTTTTTTTTCTTGCTACTGGTTCTGGTAAAGGAGGTCTACGACTACGACTACCACTAGCAGTACCAACATTGACAGAAGGAACACTAGTAGGTGTAGGAGGTTCTTGTTCTTCAAGTTCAACAATATTATCTAATTGAACGTTATCACATTCATTATCTTCTATTCCAAAATCTTCTTGCATTTGATCATAATCTATATTTTGATTAGATGATGAAGAACCTACAGATTTTTTACCCCTTGAACTAGATTTACTAGCGATCCGTAGCAATTCCCCTTAGTAAAGACAATATAAAATATTTAAATAATCAACAAATAAATATGATAATTTAATAAAATAATTAGAGAATGAAACGAGTGTACCAAACTTCGGGATTCAGAATTCAATAGAAACTCGAAGCTCGAAGTCTTGCGTCTTGCTACTTTGAATTTGAAAACTAATAATAATAATAACTTGAAAATTGATAATAAAGATGATTAAGAGAGTATGAGAATAAGAGAATTGAGAGAAATGTTGTGTGATAAAAATGAAGAAAATGTAGAGAATTTATAGATTTTTTAAAGGGTAAAAATGGAATTAAAATAAATAAATAAACAAAACAAAACAAAACAAAAAAAACATGCCCCTTTGCCCCAATTTCCCAAGCCCAGGTAACAATACCGTTTGGGCAAAATTTTAATTTTTTTAATTTTTTTGTTCTGGTGCAGTGGTCAGGTTAACCGGTAATGGAATCGGTTTTCGTTCAGGGCCTAACGATCCGGCCTTCTGGGTTTTTATAACCGTGCGGGTTGGGGGCCAATCCACCCTCAACGGTATGCCACTGCCGGTCGGGCGGTCGGTTAAACTCTGGGTCAGCCAGGTCGGTTAAGTCAACCCGGACCGGTTGACAGGTTTAATTTTGGTACATAAATAGAAAGTGTGGTAGTTTGGTACATAAATGGTAAAAAAATGGCATTAGGGTTTTTTTGCCCATCGAACACTTCATCCTTACTTTTGAGTAAGTAAAGGTAGCAGTACCGTGTACTATCATCTATGAAAGTCACAAAGTATTTATTCCCCCCTTTAGTTTGAGCGAACTTTAAATCACATATGTCTGTGTGTATAAGTTCTAGAGGAGCGGTATCTCATTCTACGAAACGGAGAGCCAACTTGGTAAGTTTTACCTTTACACATACCACACATTTGAATTGAGGGTTTATAGCGTCAGACGATAATAACTCCAACTTTACCAATTGTTTAATTGACTGATAGTTTACATGTCCCAGTCTATGATGCCATAGACTGTACGACTCAAGCAAGTAAGAAGATGCACTTTCATTAATGTTACGAATTACAGACATGGCGTTTAATTTGAAGAGGCCTTCTCGGGCGAACCCCCTTCCTACAAACACGTCATTCTTAGTAATAACAAACTTACCGGATTCGAACACTACTCGAAATCTGGCTTGAACTAAAATATTAACAGAAATTAAATTCTTCCGGATGTCCGGAACATGCATGATGTTCTTCAACTTGAGGTCTTTACCAGAAGACATATTGAGTACTACAATGCCTTCTCCCAACACATCTGAGGTTGCATTGTTTCCCATGTATAGCTTCTTACCGGCAACTTCTGCATAGGTAGAAAAAGCATTTCGGTCGGAGCATATGTGACGGGTTGCACCCGTATCCAACCACCACTGCTTGGGGTTTTCAACCAGATTGTCACGACCCGATCCGACGGGCCGCGACCCGGTGCCCTACCTGGGCACCCTTATACCCACCTGTCACACATAATCACACGGATACCAAGGATAATGTAAACATCGGTAATAAACCTATCTCCCAAGGAGTCACAGCTAATTCATATAACAAAATAGGCAAGCCGACGAGACCGCCACTGTACATAGAGATATCCAAAACTGTTCACAACCGTACACATATACAAAAGCACATCTACCACCCACAACTGTTTACAGACCTATAATAATACGATAATGAAGTATGACGGGACAGGGCCCCGTCGTGCCCCTAAATATGCATAAGTCCGAAAATAAGGTTCTGTACCAAAATGACTAAGCTCCGAATCAATGGAGCTCTCCAACCAGCTGAACAGGAATCCTAGACCGGAGGATCACCAAACTGAGTACATGTACTTGCGGACATGAACGCAGCCCCCCGAGGAAAGGGGTCAGTACGAAATAATGTACTGAGTATTTAAAACATGAAGTACTGTAAGAAAGATCATAACTGGCCAAAAGATATCATGAGACAAGTATAATAATCAAATTACCATTTCAACTGTGTCATATACACATGAGAGTCAACTGTGCCTTATAAAAATGAGAGTCATATAAGTTCATATCATATACCGTACCCGGCCCATTCTGGGACTCGGTGAATGAAATCATATCCATATACATACCGTACCCGGCCCCTAGTGAGGGTCTCGGTGAAATCATATAATGTGCACATACTGTATCCGGCCCATTCTGGGACTCGGTAAAATCATATACATACCGTACCCGGTTCTCTAGTGAAAGACTCGGTGAAATCATATAATGTGCACGAATACATACCTGGCTCGGGACTCGGTGAAGTCATATAACCATATTAGCACGAATAGAATATCATGAGTAACTTTATACAAATTAAATCATCATTTGGCTCTCAATGGAATAAAGAGAATATCTATCACTTAGAAATCAAGGCACTATCATATCATGTATCATTAAGAATTATGATTCAATGAAATTATGTACGTCCGCCGTACATTCATCTTATATAAATCATGCCAAAAGAAGAAAGGATAGATTCACATACCTTATTGTCAAAATAACCAACTCTATAATTAAAACTCGTCTCGATTAGTACTTCAACCTATAACAATAGTAATTCGTTCGTCAACTCTATGATTTCTAGTATAATTTAAATCGAATGACGACTCTCTTTTCTATAAAAATTTGGGCAGAACTTCTCCTATTTATATGCACATCCACAACTTACAAACAAAGCCAACAATACCAACAACAAGATACAACTTCAAGATATAATCAAAACAATCTCAAATACTCCATATACACCATCATAATACATTCATTCTATTTACGTTCATGGAAGACAACAACTACAACAACCAAGGTGATTAATACACATTTTTCTCTTGTTAATTCAGCCTCTTAATCCATATTAAAAACAACCTTTAAAAACAGCCCATCAATTCTAGCAACAACAACAAGAGTGCAAGTCTTATAGTTTGCAACATAACATCTTTCTATACTTTAATTCTTTTAAGACATGTATTGGTAATTATCACATTGTACATGCATAATTGTAACTAAATTTCCAGCATTATAACTCCACCAAAACAGCCCCTAAAATACAACACAACATGTCCAATAATTTCATACAAGTCTCGGCCAACACCCACAATACCAAACTCTTTTCTTAACTCCTTCAAATCCAATTCAAGTTTCAACATTTTCATATAACCAATTATAACTTTAAATATCAAGGCTTTCCTTCAATTTTTAACATGCAATTAGTGATAATGATAACAACAACAACACTCAAGTCCAATGTATATAAAGTAGTCCCAAATCGGCTTTACTCTACAAAAGAGTCACATACATTGTCTTAGTTCCAAGTTTCTCTTAACACAAGTTCATTTCTTAAACTACAACAACATGAAACTCCAATTATACCATAAGAAGAAGAATTCTTACTTAAATGTTTGCCAAAACAGTCCCTAAAAATCGGTACCACTGCTCCAAATTTTCTTCACCATTTTTATCATTTCTTCAACTCAACATGACATACATGTATTCTATAAGTTTGAATCTACCTTCCTTACACATTTTCTTCCAAAAACTCATCTCCAAAAACTGAAATTCTTGGCTAAGAAATCGGTCCAGTCCAGTCCTAAATGCCCAATGTTTTTGGAGTTTTCCTTGGCTTATAATTTGTAGAAGAACTTAGTGTCACGACCCGACCCCGGGCCCGCGACTGGTGCCCTACCTGGGCACCCTTAAAGGTATACATCAGAGATAATCAGCGGAACATACATAAACTAAATATGAAATAAATAACAGGTTAGCCGATAAGGCTACCAACCTGGATACATGAACTACGTAAAACCAAAAAGCAGTTACCTCTTTATTTTTATTTTTTCTTTACTCACACCAATCCACAAGATATGACTACAGACCTATAAGAATTTGACATAACAACTGTGACGGGACAGGGCCCCGCCATACCCCTGAATGTACAAAAATCTACAACCTCTGGGAACCGTACTAACAGACAAAGCCTCCGGAGAAGTGGAGCTTTCCAAGAACTGAACAGTGATCCTAAGAGTGCGGATCAGCAAGCTATGTACCTCAACCTGCGGCATGACGCGGCCGAGGAGGTCGATCTGAAATATGTACCAAGTATGTGGCGAAAATCGTATTGAAATCATAACGATCATATAAAGTGGAGACATGTATGATAACCAAAATAACGATCTGATGTGCCTTCTTGAAGTGAAAGTAATGAAAGTCGGTTTTACCTTGTCTGCACTATTTCAACACATGAACAATAGTCACGCGGGGCTATGGACCCAAACCTAAAATATCATCACATAGTCGATGGGGTCTCAAGCCCACAAATATCAAAGCGTGCGTGGAATCCCCATCACTGTAGCGGTATAAGTGTAAACTATAACCGTGTAATGGCGCGTGGCGTCTCACTCATTTGTCGGCGTACATATACAATACATATATATATCTCCCGCGTGGAATCCGCTACTGCCGGCCGTAAGTGTAACATACAACCATGTGGCGCGTGGCATCCGCTCACTTTCGCGTACACACATACAATACATATATATATCTCATGCGTGGAATCCGCCGTCTGGTACATGACTTCATGGAGAGCTAATCCATGGGGTAATAATCGAATATAACATGCCAGTGGAATCCCTCATCTCGGGTACATGTCTTCATGGAGAGCTAATCCATGGAGTAATAGTACATAACATGGTCGCATGCCCCGGAATCCCTCATCGTATAAGCATGACCATAGGGTAATAATCGTATATAACATGCCCGTGGAATCCCTCATCTCGGGTACATGACTTCATGAAGAGCTAGTCAATGGAGTAATAATCGTACATAACATGGTCGCATGCTCCGGAATCCCTCATCGTATAAGCATGTCCAATGAGTAATAAAAATGGAAGCATACCCGTGGAATCCCACATCACCGTCGGTACGTCCAAGTAAACTTACAACAAGGCGACCACTCGGTGAGTCACGGCAGCGTAAACATATAATACTTGCACTCAAGGCTATCACAAGCAAGCATATGCAAGTTCATTAAATCTTTAGACTCCCATTTTACATACTCAAGGCACTTTTCGTTTCACGTAAAAATCCGGGAATTTAACCCAAAGTACTACGTACTTCCATTCTTTTCAAAAGATTCTTTTTCATATAAAACCCCAAGATACTAACACCCGTAGTATCAAGGCTTGCTTACATTTCACATAAGTCACTACACTTTTAGAAATACTTTTCTCGGCTTCTAAATCAAGTGACCCTTACTTTAAAACTTTAAGCAAGTGATACCTTTAAATCAAATTGCTCTTCCTTATTTCAAGTTATTTCTTTGTTTACATTATTAGAGAAAACCATTCTCTTAACATTCCATAAAGCCGTTATAACTAACTTCCCATAAAGTCGTTATAACCCTTTATGATTTTAAACAAATTCATTCCTTTTATAACCAAGAGACTTATACTTTTAAAACCAAGTATCATATACTTTCAAATCAATTTTCTTAACTTTCAAAATACTTCAAGTCTCTTAACTTTAGAAATCAAGTTTCTTAACTTTTAAATCCCAAGTAACTCACACCTTTTTAAACAAGTTACTTCCCTTAAATCATGTAAACTCTCTAGATTAAGTTCATATACTTTACGCGTTGTGAATAGGTTATACTCGTTTATAACGATCTTATTAAAGCAGCCATGATCTAGAAAATGTAATACAATTTTGTCTTATCTTAGTTTCTATGCAGATGGAGAATTCTACTCATTTTAATATAATTGATTGTCGATACATTTTCCTTTATTAACGCTGCAATGGCTTGTTCGATACTTATTCTCATTCGTGCAGTAAATTTGCAAAGTCAACTCGACTCCAAATACTTCCTAACGACTCTTACCAACATCCCCCATAAGACTTGGTAAGAACTTAGGATAACTTAGACGTAACTTTTACATAGAGTAAATCAACATACATACCTCTTAACTTCTAAGAGTAGAAGGAAACATGAAATAATACCACATGTATATTCCATACATAGAATCATGCCAAAAGAAGGAAGAGGTTCACATACCTCGCGACGATTATCGACAAGTAGCAAAATGCTCCAAAGTACTTCAACCTTGAGCTATTCAATCCTTTAAGTAGAATACGCTACTCGTAGTACTTTAACCTATATTAATCTTAGCATGTCTATGAACTCCTCACTTTTAACGTAGAATTATACTAAGTGTAAGGTCTCTTATTCTACGGAAAATCGGGCAGCACCTCCTTTGTTTCTACATACTTTTCCACCTTTTTCAAGGCCCGATAATCAATAACCAACATGTCACATTTAAGGCTCAATACAACAACTAATAAAAGGGGATTACACACCTTACAATACGTGTAAAATTGTCACGACCCGACCCGGGCGCGCCCGGTGCCTACCAGGCACCGCTTTGATATCGTCATAGAATAGCGGAACATACACAACTTATAAAATGCTTAAACATATAACAATAACAAAGCTAGCCGATAAGGCCACCAGTACAATATACCTGATAAAGCGGTACATTTTTTTTCTTTACAACCCAAACCACAATGTGACTACGGACCTAAGAATAACAACTCGGCGGGACGGGGCCGCCATACCTCGAATGTACAACAACCGGCAATACCAGGATAAGCCTCGGAATAAAGGAGCTTCAGCGGTGAGCAGTGATCCTAAGGCGAGGATCGGCAGCACGTACTCACTGCGGCGTGACGCGGCCCGAAGGAGGTCGATGCAACATGTACCAAATATGAAGCGAAAAATCGTAATGAAATCATAAGTGTATAATAAAGCGAGACAGGTATGATAACTCGATTAACGATACCACGTGCCTTACTAACAATGAGAGTAAATAGTAGTATACTTACAATATAAAATAGGAAGCTCACGATCAAGCGGGACCACCCGCGCGATGTCATTAGCGATCCCACTCGCGGGACTATTTCACCGCGTAGGTCGCGTGGACCCGCGTGAGGTATTCCTCGCATGAGACTATTTCACCCGCGTAAGCCACTTACGGACTCGCGTGAGGTATTCCTCGCATAGGTTGTATCCGCGCGTGGGACTATTTCACCCGCGTAAGCCCGCGGACTCGCGTGAGGTATTCTCCGCGTCGTGGGTAGCAAATCCACGGAATATGCAAATGCCACAAACCCGGGAATGACCGTAATGAATAATATACCACTAGCATAACACCGCTATCATACATAACATAAGCCTACAAACATCACGATATATAAGCAAGTTAAGAATCCCTAACTTCTTATTATTCTTGTTCACATACACTCTCATTTTAGTTTACTTAAGGCACTAACATGTCTTTTATAAAGATCAGAATTTAACCCAAGTACTACATACTTCTACTCTTTAAAACAAATGACTCTTTTTAGTATAACACTTCCAAGATACTATTAACCATAGTATCAAGTCATGACGCGTTCAAGACAAGTCACAATACCTTTAGAAATAAAGTTAGGTTTCTAAATCAAGTGACTCCTTTTCTTATAAAACCTTAGGCAATTGATGCCTTAAAATCAAATTGCCTTTCATTAAAACAAGTCATTTATCATACTTAAATTACTTAGAGTAAACCATTCTTTTAACTTTCCATAAAGCTATTATAACTAACTTCCCATAAAGCCGTTATACTAGCTTTATACATTAGCAACTTACATACTTCTTTATAACCAAGAGACTTAAACTTTCCAACAAAACAAGTATCAATAATACTTTGACATACTTAAAGTCTCTTAACTTTTGAAAACCAAGATATCCTTAATATTTAACAAGTGAGTTAATTCTAAACTCAATCAACTTGGACATTCTTAAAATAAGCCGGGATATCAAATGGACCTAGATTGTCAAAATCTTGTCGTCTACCGTACTATACATTTACAACCTAATCATGCTCAAGATAAGAAAGTTCCACATACCTCTTGGTTTAATCCACTTGCTAAGTCCAATTCGTAAATGCGTAGTATGTCAACCTATAATGACCATAATGCGTCTATTAACTTCTAGTTTCAAGCGTAGAATATTCCAAGTGCAAAGCTACTAAATTCTACGGAAAATCGGACAAAGACTTCCTATGTTTCTACATACTTTGCCACTTTTTCAAGGCGAATTCAATAACCAAACACGCCACATTTAAGGCCCAACAATGCAAATAATCAATAGGATTACACGCCTACTAGGCGTAAAATTCCGCCCCACAAACGATATCAAACTAATACAACTTACTAGGCCAATTCGGCAAACTTGAGATACTATAACATCAATTCTTATCCAATTTCCATTTCAATCCAAATTGTTAGCCTAACATGATATCAAGTCGCAATCGATTATAACTACTATAATCTTCAAGTAAGTAACATGCGACGATTCTAATAAACGACCAAATTGTATTTCAATTTCGCTTAACATGTCATTTTCGGATTTGAGCTTCCAAACTTCCATAACATTTATCAAACTTCATAACACATATCACATGATCAATTCTAACTTATAATAACATGAAATCTTCAATTACAAAAGTAAGACGAAGATTATACCTCATTTAGCCCAAAAATGATCCAAGTTTACAAGTTGATCTTTATCAACTTTAGCTCCTCTTTTCGACGTTCCAATCCACTCCAAGCAACCCTTAGAAACTTATGAAGAACTTATCTTCAAGTTCCAACTTCAAAGTTGAAGAACTCCTTACCTTTCCGCCTTGCGACTAATACGAAAACGCCATTTTTCCGGGATCTTTCTATTGAGATACCCTTACAATACCCTTAGGAACCTTGGTTTAAAGTGGGGAGATTATTGGACAACAAACAAAAAAATTCTCTTGAAACCCTATAGCAAACCCGAGAGCACCCTTTTGGGTTCTTCAAGATTTTTGTAAAATTTGTCTAAGTGTTGAAGCTTGTCTTGCACTAGTATACATATATAACAAGATGGAGGGTCAAGATTAGAACAAATGGGTGGTTAGGATGCTTTTCACAAGGATCAAGCCAAGTGGCATTTGACAAGTCAACAATGTCAAGCTCTTTGTCTTTGCAAGACTTGGTCATTTAAATTGTTATACCCCGTATTTCCAGAGTATATACGCGAGGGCGTACGTATACAATTTGAGCCTTAAAGTAGGCATAGGTTCGAATTTGTGCATAGCTACCAAAAGGAGTCGTTTTTCGACGAAACGTTTCCACAACTTTCGAAGGGAAAATTCCGGCTATGTCATTTATAATTTTTGCGGATTTTTCCGAGAGACGAAACATTTTGGACCAACGGGAGGGTGACATGTGTCACCCTCACATTGGACGTGAGAAGTGGACGGCAAAGGCAAGCAAAGGCACGTTTTTTGTGCCTTGGGTTAGGTAGGATATTTGTGCAAGTTGGTGTGGTAGATGGATAAGGTCCACATGGTTGAAATCTAGCCCTACACTTGCACCACACTTGTCTTCATCTTGGCCATTGGTTGGCTTTCACTTGACCTATAAATACCCCTCTAGTTGAAGACATTCTTCATCCAAAAATTGAGCAATCTTTCTAAGTCTCAAACCCTCCCTCTTGTGATCTCGTCCGCCACACACCCTCCCCTTATTGGTAGCCTAGCCGAAACACCCTCCCCTCTTGAAGGCCCCTTGGCCGAAACCTACCCCTTTGTAGAGGCTTGGCGTGGGTACACACCCCCCCTAGCCTAGTTGTTTTCGTATAATACCCCTTGTTGTGGTATAGAAATACTCTCCTAGTATTGTTATAATGCCCAAAATACTTTAGCCAAATACCTTGTAGTATTCCCAAGGTTACACTTATACAAGCCCAGAAAATACCATTATACTTCCCTCAGTCACAAAAACGAAACCCTAAGTAAATCTTCACCCGTAGTTGAAGTTATAAGTAGAAGTTGGTTAGAACTTCTAAGGGTTGGTTGGAGCGGGTTAGAGCGCACGGAGTAGGAGCTAAACCTTGCTCAGGATCGACATATAAACTCGGATAATTTTGGGCTTATCGAGGTAAACACTCTTGACCTTCTATTGTAATTGGAAATTACATGTTGTAGGAATATATAGTTGATGTATACTATATATAGTACAGAACATTATAATTGTGCGGCAATGTCTTTTGACTTAAGCCTGAATAATACTTACGGCGATGTCTTGCGACTTAAGCTGAATTTTAAGAAGTGGTAATCAGTAATTACATGGGGTGTATCAGACATGAGGCTTGTGTAGTATTCTGTGAGTAGAATTGTACGCGTCAGGTTAGGCGTGTTAACCCCCTGGTTGGCTTGGTAGCGGCCTCGATAGAGAGGAGATTTCTGTTGCGGGAGAGTCTTGCGAATTTTACGTAGAATAGTCTACGTCGGGATCTAAAGATATTAATAGCGCTTTGTGGCCTCTATAGGTTGTAGTACTACGTGTGGGTGATCTGCTGATCGAGTGTAGCAGCGGTTTGAGGTACTTGGAGCGTTTTGCTATTAGTCGATAATCGTCGCGAGGTATGTGAACCTCTTCTTATCTGTTCTAGCATGATATGTGTATAACTATGTAGTGCGGTAGGCGCATACGTGTTAAATGTATTTGATTGTTTTTAAACATAAAGTGTTATAACAGCTCTATGTAAATGAGAAATGCTTTGTGGTTTCTTTTTAAAAAGATAACTGATTTGACTTATAACCGACTTGATGTGTGATAATAAAGAACCGCGAAGTATTCTAAAAGATTAAGAACCTTTTTGAAAGAAGTGTATACTTGGTTTGAAAACATAAAAGTTATACCAGCTTTATGAGAAGTTAGGTGTAACGTCTTAAGAGAGATAAAAAGAATGGTTTAATGGTTTAGAAGTTAAGAGACTTATTCTTAAAAGATAAGAGACTTGACTTAATATGGATGTTTGTGTGAAACCTCATTCGTGAGTAATGAGTACTTGGTTTTTAAAAGGGAATAATGTTTTACTGATTAAGACATTGAACTATGAAACTTTTCAAAAAGAGACTTGTGTAATTGAAATTAGGCAAACTGGAACTTTAGGGAAAAGAAAGGCATTGTGTTGTCTTAAAATGGTTTAAAACATAAGGTGTTATAACAACTTTATGGGAAGTTGGTTATAACGACCTCATGAGAACAAAAGAAGGGTTTTATCATTGGTTTTAATGTGGTAACTTGACTTTAAAAAGAAAAGTGTTTTGGTCAAAAAAAAAGAAGGCATGGTGTTGCCTTAATTTGGTTTTAAAAAGGAAAGTATGGAAGTTGTTTTGGTTTACTTAAAAGATATAAGTCACTCTATTTTTATACCACGGGTATCGGGTGACTTTTATAAAAGGATTAGATCTCTTTAAAAAGGAATTTAACGTACGTAGTACTTTAGGGTTAAAACCCGAACTTGGGCATAAAATGAAAGTACTTCGAGTTGTGTATAAACTTGCCTATGCTTGTTGTTGTGAAACTTGCCTATGCTTGTTGTTGTGAAACTTGCCTATGCTTGTTGTGATAGCCTTTGTTGTGCAAGAATTGTGTTTCTATACTACCGCGTCTCTCGATGGAGGGTCGGTTGACTTGTTGAGAACTTACTTGGGCGTGACCGGCAGTGACGGATAAATTCCACGGGTACGTTCCTGTTGATAGTGTTACTTTTGTTAATCGCTTTGGACATACTGACACGATGCGTAGCGCACGGGTATGCTTCCACTTTGATTACCTGTCTTATTGTTTCCCTTTGGACATACTGACACGATGCGTAGCGCACGGGTATGCTTCCATTTGGAATGTTGTCTTATTTGCTCCCTTTGGACATACTGACACGATGCGTAGCGCACGGGTATGCTTCCATTTGGAATGCTGTCTTATTGTTTCCCTTTGGACATGCTGACACGATGCGTAGCGCACGGGTATGCTTCCATTTGGAATGTTGTCTTATTTGTTCCCTTTGGACATACTGACACGATGCGTAGCGCACGGGTATGCTCCCATTTGGATTCTTTGTCTTGTTGTTATCATATCATGCATCGCCGGCAGTGGAAGGTACTCCACGCGGGATTGATGTTGGGCGTGAGACCACGAATTGATATAATCGTTATATGCGCGCATCGTAGTTTGGTTATCATACCGTCTCTCGCTTTTATAAGCTAGTATGATTTCATTCTGATTTTTCTGATATCACATACTTGGTACTGTTATCGACCTCCTTCGGGGCTGCGTCAAATGCCGCAGTAGTAGACATCTACCGTCGATCCCCGCATTTAGGATCTCATTTCAGCGTTTTGGGAAGCTCCGTTCCTTCGAGGCTTATCTGTTGGTATGTTACCACAGTGCAGTAGTTCTTGTACATTCTGGGTATGGCGGCCCTGTCCGTCATAGTTGTCATATAAACTCTTAGAGGTGCAGAGTAATTGTGTGGGCGGGGTTTTGTAAAAGGATTAAACCGTTCGTTTTAAAAAGAGTTGTTTATATATATTTTATTGGAAGGTAACCGCTTTGGTTGGCTGTTTCATTATCTTGTCTCATGTTCATGTTTAAGTTTTTATTTCCATTGGTTTTCTCTCGATGTTGTATCACTAGGGTGCGGGGTAGGCACGACCACGCCCGGATCGGGTCGTGACATAAATTATGGTCAAATGACCATTCTAACCATGACAATTTCGTCCAAGTCCACAAAGGGAGGGGTGACACGTGTCGCCCTTCCATTCGTCGCAATATTTCGTTTTCCGACAATTCCATAATTCCGATAAATATTACTCGTCTCATGTCTTAACATTTTTGAGTTCTCACGTACTTCCTTATAAACATATCCTGAAATTCCAGGGTGTAACATTCTTCCCCCCTTAGAAACATTCATCCCAGAATGTTCTTTCGGGAGTCATACTTAAAGATAGTGACATAGTCTTCTTTACAACCCCTAAATACCAATAATGCCACACGTGGCCACATAACAATGCTCGTACTAAAATGTCAAGTTGAACCCCACGTGTCTAACGCCGTTATCCGCATAAAGCCTCACGACTCTAAGCTTACTAATAATCTTTCGGATAAGCTTCGCTTATCCACGGCCGTGAATCTAGTGCGACCAAATAATCGAACCTCGCCTATGCCGAACCATCCAACCGGCGATCTACACTTTCTTACATACAAGGCCTCATACAGGCCATCCGAATCCGGAAGGGTATCTCATATCGCACGTAACACAACAAGAGGCAATTAACCCTCCGGATAGTTCTCAAATCAAGAACACAGCCCGCAACCTATCCTCGGTGCACGGATAGTACGCTCGTCTGCGTCGATGCGAGGGTGTAATGCAACACTGAGACTCACCTGTGTCCCTAAAACCCTTCTGAAAAACCTCCAAAAGTTATCTGTAATCGAGCTCATCTGTCTGACATCATAAACGTAGGAACCCCGTGCAGTCTCACAATCCCCCTGCTATAAAAACTAGCACGAACCTCAGCCGAGTAAGTGGTCCTAACCGGAAGAACACGGCTGGTTTCGTCAGCCTATTTACCATGACCCCCAGGGAGTCGCACTTCCTCTGAGTACGATGCCACCCTGTAACAAGATCCATTTTAATTACCTCACAAGTCTGAGTCGGGGTCTAAATCGCCTGTAATAGCCCACTGGGCTTCTGGTGCTCAACCAAGACCTGCTACTAACTCGGACACTAAGCAGTAAACTCCGCTATGTCCCTTTTCCGGTCATCTTACCCATACATACATCTGAGGTCACGACACAACTTAGTCGACCCCGAACAATTAGAAAAAAATAAGCACTGCGTGCCTTCCCTAAGACCTGCTGACTAGTCCTGCAGTATCGGGTACACGCAATCTATCCTCATCTCATAGCACCCCATCCGGTGCTACCCAAACATGCTCTTCTCTTCTTGGAGAGTCGTATCTCGATACCGTATCATAACTGGATCCTCATACTGTCGCCTCTTTACTTCCTCAACGAAGAAAGACTCGGCAACCTCTCGGATCTAAACTTCATTAACCATGGAAACAAATGATCGAATCCCCCGGCTTGGTAGCTGATGAATCTCACGGACCACGTCCTGTCTATATGGCTGCCCATCTGGTAGACTACCCTTAGATCCACGACAAAGAGTATCTTTAACTGTCTTGGCTTTCCCTGGGTGGTATCGGATATCGATATCACAATCCTTGAATAACTCTAACCACCGTCGCTGTCGCAACTTCTACTGCCTCAGTCTGCAGATATACCAGAGGCTTTTGTGGTCTGCACAAATATCCACATGAAGTCTGTATATACGTCATGCCCCCAAATCTTCAAGGCATGATTTAACTGCTCCCAGCTCTAAATCGTGAGTGGCGTAATTTCCTTTCCTGCTTCCCTAACTACCGGGAAAAGCATAGGCTCTATCCTGATCGGGTTGCGTCAGCACACAACCTAGCCCAACACCCAACGTGTTATCATAATAACTTAACCCTCTAGTCTCACAGGAGGGGTTAGAACTGTAGTCGTGGTCAGCTTATCTTCCAATAACTGAAAGCCTTTCTTATTCCTGCGAAATATTCGGGTATCCTTAATCTCACTTATGGTTCCTGTTTCCCTTTTCTCTGTTGCAACCAAACTTGGTCACCAACTTAGAATTGATTCTTTTGCTTGCCTCCTGGCTAAGACTTCCTGTCAATCATAATTTAGGGGGGGGGAGATTTCCTTGATCTCGTCAAGAAGTAACCTGATGTTATCACCTTTCCTCGAGGTGTTCTCACTGCCCATTATTTACTAATGGTCTTACACTAGTCTGGGGTAATCATATCTCGTGCAACTTACATAACCATAGTCGTATTCTCATTTATCATTCTGGTCATAACCTTACCTTATGCTTATTATTAGCAAAAAAAAAACTTCTATCTTGATTCATAATCGTACAGTTTCATACAAGCGTACATCCTGCATTTATATCTTTACGATACTTCCTCGACTAATTCGTACGTCGTTCTTAATTTCCCCAACACAACACTTTTCCCACGGTTATCTACAACTGTAACCTATGGCATGACGATACCGAAGACCTTACCAGTCTCATATCCTGCGTCTAACAATCATGGGTACACTTGACCCATAATACGTAAAGCGTCCTTTACGTGGGAAGAACTTATCTCCTTTTCTAAAACTTTCCTTGGAGTCACAACCCTAATCACAGGGTCCTCTTGCGGTCCAATAAATATCTAATCATCACGCACCGCCTTAAAGTCATGTAGATTTTCAAAACCTACCAAAGATGCCCTCTGCTTTCTGCCGGCAGCACTCGTACTTATTTTATTCATGCCTTGCACATTTTCCCGAATTTATCCGGAAGGTCGTGGCCCTGACCGCCACACCAAACCAACTCCAAGTACCTCCAAGGGCAACTTAACATAAATTCCTTCAAATTCAATTATTACTTACTTTCTGCGTCAATTTACCTCAAATGAACAAGTCACACAGACTTAATAAAATCAACAATGTCAAAGAAGGAAGGATAATTCACTGGTTACCACCACTTCTCTTCCTTTCCACTCGATAACCGGCTTATCGGGAACTGGTACCTAATCAATCTCTCTTCTGTAGTCCACGTTGGCATAATAAGAGGCCAACTAGTCCGTACTCATAATGACCTCAACGTCTGTCATAACAGCTCTGCTAGGGTCCAACGACTGTATCGTTACCAGCAATTATCTACCCGCTCAGCTACCACCCAACACTCACGGGTGTAGTCACCTCGAAAGGTTCTCATAGATTCAGGCTTTATTTCTTTACACTTGGTTGCTCTCTTTTTCACTGGTCGTACTCTTTCCGTACTCCCAAACTTATACTAGCATACGTACATAAATTCCATACTAACTCTGGCCTCCACTCTTTGGAGTTACAAAATTAAACAATATAAGGCCCATTCCGGCTCTCACAACCTGGTTCCGGTGGAACACGTCCACGAACCCGTAAAATGATTAGCTAAACTTGGGTCTTGCACCCTCCTGACCCTGTCACGTAGCGGGACTACTACCAACTGATCCCATTTCATTTCAAGCTATGGCGCGACCCTTAATAGATCCCCAACCCGACTCGGCGTCGTATTTAACTCTTTTCCTTGGTCTGTCTTAACTTTACTACCCGAGAAGGCCTTATATATCTAAGGTCTCGGTGGTTATCAACGTTCCTAGGCTCACAATTTTCATGCTCCAAGCCTAACTTATCAGTCCCCCCGTAAACGGGTACAAAACTTATCGTAATACCATAATCGTGTTGTCTTGACCACAACCACCATACTTACTCCATACGGATCTCACCCGTACCGTTCTCGAAATTCTACTACGTAGCTCAATCTATTAACATAGCCTTCCATTAATTCCCTTAATAATAACTTCTTAAGGGTCCATTACCTTCTCAAACAGCTCATCATTTCCTAATTATCTCAAATTAGTACGTAAAACCTTGACGAGAATTCATTAAACTGTTTCATACCTTCCCGGTATTTATTAGTCCTTACCAAGTCCTGGTAATCTAAAATCATTCTAGGAAACACGCGTCTGACCCTCATACATAAATCCGTATAGTTGTATGTCACAATACCAACTATACTACAAACATTACCAACCTGGATACGCAATCCACATAATCTTTTCTGGGTCACTGCTGCCTTTCTCGTAGCTGCAAACAACGTAACTTGTTAGGGAGAGACGACCCTAACCATACAGCTCTATCGCACGATCTCAGAGTGAGAAGAATGGAAACCAATCCTAAATGTCCTACAGCCTCCTGATTATAGATGTGGTGCACAACACACCGATAATCAAGACTCTACTAGACACGGTCTGTAGACACTTTCCGAGGACTAAGCGCTCACGATACCACTTTTGTCACGACCGACCGGGCTCGCGATCGGTGCCCTACACAGGCACTCCTTTCTGATACATCGAGAATAGCAATGAACATACACAACTTATAAAATGCTTAAACATAAAACAATAACAATTAGCCGATAAGGCCACCTTCCGCATAATATACACAATAAAACAAGACATTTTTTTCTTTACAACCCAAACCACAATGTGACTACTGCACTTAAGAATAACTCAAGTGACGGGGCCCGACATACCCCGAATGTACAACAACCGACAATACCGTGGATAAGCCTCGGAATAAAGGAGCTTCAACACCGAACAGTGATCCTAAGAGCGAGGATCAAGAACACGTACTTCTACTGCGCATGTAACGCAGCCTCGGCGAGGTCAAGACAACATGTACCAAATATGTGAAACGAAAATGCGTAATGAAATCATAAGTGTATAATAAAGCGAGACAGTGTATGATAACTCGATTAACACACGATTGCCTTACTAACAATGAGAGTAAATAGTAGTATACTTACAATATAAAATAGGAAGCTCACGATCAGCGGACCACCCGCGAAGATCATTAAGCAATCCCACTCCTGGGACTATTTCACCCGCATAGGTCGCGTGGACCCGCATGAGGTATTCCTCGCATGAGACTATTTCACCCGCATAAGCCCTTACGGACTCGCATGAGGTATTCCTCGCATAGGTTGTATCCGCCCGCATGGGACTATTTCACCCGCATAAGCCCTTGCGGACTCGCATGAGGTATTCCTCGCATCGTGGGTAGCAAATCCACGGAATATGCAAATGCCACAAACCCGGGGAATGACCCCGTAATGAATAATATACCACTAGCATAACACCGGCTATCATACATAACATAAGCACTACCGGCTTATCACACAATATATAAGCAAGTTAAGAATCCCCTAACTTCTTATTATTCTTGTTCACATACACTCTCATTTTAGTTTACTTAAGGCACTAACATGTCTTTTATAAAGATCCGGGAATTTAACCCAAGTACTACATACTTCTACTCTTTAAAACAAATGACTCTTTTTAGTATAACACTTCCAAGATACTATTAACCATAGTATCAAGTCGCAATTACGTTTCAAGACAAGTCACAATACCTTTAGAAATAAAGTTAGGTTTCTAAATCAAGTGACTCCTTTTCTTATAAAACCTTAGGCAATTGATGCCTTAAAATCAAATTGCCTTTCATTAAAACAAGTCATTTATCATACTTAAATTACTTAGAGTAAACCATTCTTTTTAACTTTCCATAAAGCTATTATAACCAACTTCCCATAAAGCCATTATACTAGCTTTATACATTAGCAACTTACATACTTCTTTATAACCAAGAGACTTAAACTTTCCAACAAAACAAGTATCAATAATACTTTCAACATACTTAAAGTCTTTTAACTTTTGAAAACCAAGATATCCTTAATATTTAACAAGTGAGTTAATTCCCTAACTCAATCAACTTGGACATTCTTAAAATAAGCCCAGGATATCAAATGGACCTAGATTGTCAAAATCTTGTACGTCTACCGTACTATACATTTACAACCTAATCATGCTCAAGAGATAAGAAAGTTCCACATACCTCTTCGGTTTAATCCACTTGCTAAGTCCAATTCGTCGTACGTAGTATGTCAACCTATAATGACCATAGTACGTCTATTAACTTCTAGTTTCAAACATAGAATATTCCAAGTGCAAAGCTACTAAATTCTACGGAAAATCGGACAGCACTTCCTTTGTTTCTACATACTTTGCCACCTTTTTCAAGGCCGAATTCAATAACCAAACACGCCACATTTGAGGCCCAACAATGCAAATAATCAATAGGGGATTACACGCCTACTAGACGTGTAAAATTCCGCCCCACAAACGATATCAAACTAATACAACTTACTAGGCCAATTCGGCAAACTTGAGATACAATAACATCAATTCTTATCCAATTTCCATTTCAATCCAAATTGTTATCCTAACATGATATCAAGTCGCAATCGATTATAACTACTATAATCTTCAAGTAAGTAACATGCGACGATTCTAATAAACGACCAAATTGTATTTCAATTTCAAATGGCTTAACATGTCATTTTCGGATTTGAGCTTCCAAACTTCCATAACATTTATCAAACTTCATAACACATATCACATGATCAATTCTAACTTATAATAACATGAAATCTTCAATTACAAAAGTAAGACGAAGATTATACCTCATTTAGCCCAAAAATGATCCAAGTTTACAAGTCGATCCTTATCAACTTTAGCTCCTCTTTTCGACGTTCCAATCCACTCCAAGCAACCCTTAGAAACTTATGAAGAACTTATCTTCAAGTTCCAACTTCAAAGTTGAAGAACTCCTTACCTTTCCGCCTTGCGACTAATACGAAAATGCCATTTTTCCGGGATCTTTCTATTGAGATACCCTTACAATACCCTTAGGAACCTTGGTTTAAAGTGGAGAGATTATTGGACAACAAACAAAAATTTTCTCTTGAAACCCTATAGCAAACCCGAGAGCACCCCTTTGGGTTCTTCAAGATTTTTGTAAAATTTGTCTAAGTGTTGAAGCTTGTCTTGCACTAGTATACATATATAACAAGATGGAGGGTCAAGATTAGAACAAATGGGTGGTTAGGATGCTTTTCACAAGGATCAAGCCAAGTGGCATTTGACAAGTCAACAATGTCAAGCTCTTTGTCTTTGCAAGACTTGGTAATTTAAATTATGGTCAAATGACCATTCTAACCATGACAATTTCGTCCAAGTCCACAAAGGGAGAGGTGACACCTGTCGCCCTTCCATTCGTCGCAATATTTCATTTTCCGACAATTCCATAATTCCGATAAATATTACTCGTCTCATGTCTTAACATTTTTGAGTTCTCACGTACTTTCTTATAAACATATCCTGAAATTCCGGGGTGTAACAAAAATTCTGCTCCACAATTCATACGAAGTAGTTTAATATCCAAAGTCATTCTCGGCTAACATATACAACAACACAAAGTCCTTTCCAATTCTTTTTCAATCCAAGTTCTTAGGTCTAACATGTTAAATAGTCATAAACAACTTCAACAACTATAATTCCTTCTTTATATAAGATGTGACGACTAAACTAGTAACCAAATTAAATTACAATCTTAAGGGCTAAACATACTAGTTTTCGGATTAGGGTTCCAATAGTCAATACACTTATCATACTTCATACTATATACCTCATGCTTGCTAATATCCATAGCTACAACAATAAGTAATCTTAATTACTAAAACGACAAGAATTGTTACCTTTATAAGCCCTTATAAATTCCAAGATTCAAAGTCGCTCCTTAGCAATTCTTAGCTCCTTTCCTTTACGCTCAAATCCGCTATTTGAAGCCTTTAGAAGTTCACAGCCAACTTCTCTTCCATTTCCAATCCAAAACTATGAAAACGACTTAGTTTTCCGCCTTGCGACTAACGTGAAAACGTCGTTTTTCCGAAATCTTTCTATTGAGATATCCTTAAAATACCCTTAGGGACCTTGGGTTAAAGTCTTGTGAATAATGGACCAAAATTACAAAATTTTCTTATGAGGAATATTACAAAGCCGAGAGCTCAATATGAAGAACAATAATGAAGTCTTGAAATTTTCTAAGTGTTGAGACAAGTCTTGCACTAGTGTAGTATATATAACACAATGGAGGGTCAATATTACAACAAATGTGTGGCTAGGATGAATAACATTAAATGTTTAGCCAAGTGGACAAGTTGACTTGGTCAATTTTCTCAAGCTAGCAAGACTTGTTCATCCTCAATGGTCAATGACCATTTTACCATTGTCTCAATTCGTCCAAGACCATGTGGGGGGGTGCCACATCGCCCTCCCATTCTTCCATAAATTTCGTAACCCTCGTGGGCCCCACGAAACGTAAAATTTCTCGGGTGGGCCCCACGTGATCAAATCTGTAAAAAATAAATTTTCATAATGTTATTACCTTCTATATTCCTCAAATAATGCATTTTGAGAACCCAATTATCATCAACAAACATTTTTCCTTTCCGACGTTCGGAAGATTTTCCGTCGAAAAAACAATTCTTCCTTTCGTACCAATTTCAAGTCTGGCGTTCCTTACGTACATTCTCTTAAACTTGTCCTTGAATTACGGGGTGTAACATTTAGTCTAGGAAGAGGAAGATAAAAGCTTCAATTTGGCTATGGAGAGGGTGTTGGTTCGGCTGAAGAGGAGAGGAAATAAGAGGTGTGTGTGAAAGAGGTAATTTGAAATAAAATGTGGGAAGGTGAGGGGTTATAAGTGTGAGCTAAAAATTATAATTGCAATTTAGTCCAATTCCCACAATTAATTAATCCTAAATCTCACTTCTTTTAAATCCCGAAAATTTCATAAGACCTCGTATCCTTGTTGGTATAACTTATATAATCGTTACTAATCCTTAACGGGAATATACAACTATCATTATAAATTTCCATCGTCACATTCGTAGTAACCAAAATTATTCCGGAATCACATCCTTTTGTATACTAATTTCCTTATTAGCATATGTAAATATATTTTTCTTCCAACACTTGAATCTTATTTCCTTAATTACGTTTTCTAATTATCGCCTTAAACTTACGAGGTGTAATACAGATTTGCTTCTAGCACAACGACTGAGAAGTCTTCACACAGATCGTCAAGGATCTTGTCTTCAACCATGTTGTCTTTGGCCTTCTTCTTTCCTTTGGCCTTCTCCTACTGCTCGCGCTTCAGCTGGCGGCAGTCTTTGATCATATGGCCAGCCTTGCCACAATGATGACAGTTGCCTTTGAACTTCTCAACGACCGAGTCTTTCCATATTTCATAAACTTGCGTTTCTTTCTCGGGTTTCCTTTGGTCTCAACCAAGTTAGCCTTGACCTCATTTGTCTGCTTGCCTTTGAACAATGTCTTTTTGTTGTCTTCATGGATATGAAGCTTGATGACAAGTTCTTCAAAACTCATTTCCTTGGATTTGAGTTTGAATAGCTAGTGAACTCACCCCACGAGGGAGGCAATTTCTCAATAAGTGAAGCGACCAAAAATGATTCATTGGGCTTCATACTATCTAGATCCAGATCATGGATGATTAACTGGAACTCATGTACTTGTGACATGACTGATTTGTCATTCACCATTTGGTACTTCATAAACTTTCCGACTATAAATTTCTTAGCACCTGCATCATGAGTGTTGTACTTCTTCTGCAATAGATCACATAGCTCATTTGCGGTATTTGTAGTGCAATATACCGTGTAGAGTGAGTCGCACATGCAATTCAGGATGTAGTTACTGCACATGTAGTCGTTTTGACTCCAGGAGTCAACTATCATCAAGCCACCAGTAGCCTGGGTATCCTGACCCGTCTCAACCGTGTTGTTGGTTTGGACGTCCATATCATCTCCAACAGTAGGAGGATCTTCAGTTAAGTATTTTGACATACCTAGTATGGTTAGGTAGAACAACATCTTTTGCTGCCACCTTTTGAAATTGGCGCCCGCAAACGTTTCGGATCTTTCGACTTGGAAGTTGGATGGAATCATGGTATTCCCAATGGTACCGAAATTGATACTAGCGATGGTAGCAGTGCCAGAAGATGTGGCATTATTGGAAGCAGAGACTTGTTCCTTTCCATTCACCATCTTTAGTTCTTCGCAATATAATTTTGTCTTAAATTTTTGTAAATATGTTGGGTGTGAACGAGAATGGAAGAACTGAAAGAATAGACAAAAGGAATCTAATGTGCAATGTTTGTCGAGTCGAGTGTTAGCACTCTTTCCTTAAGATAAAATTACCCGCATATATAATGGCTTACGATAGATGGGTAATAGTTTCCCAAGATAAAACGACAATACTTTTTCAAGCACAAGCCAAATACTTGAGAATCCTTGTAGAAGAAACATGAACAATATATTGCTAGAAGAAGAAGCAAAGCTCTCAATAATTTTCAGATTTTTTATTGTGAATGAATGTTTTAAAATCTGAAATTGAGACTCCTTGTTGACACCCAATTTTGACCCATCTTTTAGTCATTTCTTGCAATTTTAAGCATTTTAGGACACCACATTTTAATCATCATTTTTTGCATTTTTTACATAATATTCTATGTTTATTTCTTCACAAAATGGCATTGCATCTTTTTATTTTAAATTAAGCATGATGTCTTTGTTAATATTATGTTTCTATTATTATTACACCGTCGTTTTATTTTATTATTGTTTGCATCTCTTTAAATAATTAATTGACATCCCGTTTTTATTTTTAATTAGGCATTAAATATTTCTTAAATATTATATTTTATTATTATTGCATCGGCATTTTTATTTTGATAATTTTGTACCTTTAAATAATTTTTCTTTTAAATAATAAACCCGTTTTGCATTTTTGTCAAACCACCCGATCGAGGCACAACTGAATCACCCAATCCATGAAAATCGAAGCCCAAACTGAGGCCCAAAAATAAGGCCCAGTACACCTTTCATCTTTTTCCCCCAATACCCAAAACCCTAAACCTAAATACCCCTATAAATAAAAACCCTACCCCACTTTCCCCAAGGACACGCCTAGCAGTCGCACACCTTAATACCCCTCCCCCTTTTTATTTTTCTCTCCTTAACATCAGTAGCAGGCGCAACACTCACCCTCCTCTTTCATTTTTAGACTCTCCTTACTCTCTCACTCTCCCGCCGCCCTTCGCCGAAGTTCCATCTCCGGCGAAATCCAAACCATCAACCCCAGCAGCCGCATATCACCCATATTAGTATCTCTCCTCTATCATCTTCTCCATTTTTACACATGCCCAGCGCCGCACCTCCCTTCCTTCCCCAGCAAACTCTACAACATCAACCCCACTATCTCTTCACACACACAACATCTCACGCACACATCCAAACCACGACGACCACCACTGTTCCCGTCTCCCACTGCTCCCCTAAACACATACCTGTCGTCGAACACACCCTGTCGCCGAGACCCATTGGCAAACCACCATTCCCATCGCCTGCATCCGCTTGACCACCGGCGAACTCTATTGTTCCAAATTCTGTCGACAAAC
The DNA here is from genome assembly GCA_029844215.1 of Przewalskia tangutica. NCBI lineage: Eukaryota > Viridiplantae > Streptophyta > Magnoliopsida > Solanales > Solanaceae > Przewalskia > Przewalskia tangutica. Next base: position 10,160,462 of record CM056740.1, on the reverse strand, counting down.
AAGGGGCGTCGCTCCGGCGTACCTCGTCGTGGAAGTGACGTCCCTCTTTTGTTGTTAATGAATATTGCCGGAGTTCAAACTCCGGCGATGTCACTGTATTTGCTTCTCTTGCGACTATCGGTTGATTCTTTTGCTTATTGGACGGATTTTCGTTGGTTTTGGTATATTTTAAAACTCCGGCGACAATAGTGATGTCTCCAACTTTGTTTGCTATTTTGTATGTTGTTGGCTGTTTTGACCATTTTTTCCTCTTTGATTTTGTTTGGAATCGATTCTAGACTGAGTTTGGATCCATTTGGCAACTGATTTCGGTCATCAATTTGTTGTTAAGAACTGCTGCATTTTTGCTACTGATTTTGCTATGTTTTACCGCTGAGCTGTTATATTTTGGTACTGATTTTGCTATTGGTTTTTCCATATTCGGGTCTGATTTTCTTTCTGGCCGGAGTTTAAAACTCCGGCGATAGCCTTATTTTCCGGTGAACCACTGTCGCAGATGTTGATATTGAACCACTACTGTTTCGTTGTCTGTTGTGAACTGTTTTGACCATTCTGCCCTTTTACCTTTATTAAACTGATTTTGAACAAATTGCTACATTTGAATATTGGGTATTTACTGATTTGAAACAAATACTACACTTGATGGCCAATGAATAAGTTATCCGTCGATTTTTGAGGACTCCACAGTTGCAAAGACGGAAAATAAAATAAATGAAGCTTTCAGGGCAATGAAGATTTCTTTCACTTACACCGGATAACCAACATGCGCTGGCAGGGCGAATTCTCGCAGCCGCACTTGTTTAGGATGTCCCATTTTATATTTTTTATATATCTGAGCCCTCCGTGTTTAAAACTATTACTGTTTTGGCGCGAATCTGAATGTTTTATTTATTTTATTGTTTCTAACAATATTGCTGATGAAGGAATCTCCGTCTGATTTCCAAGGCCTCCCCTATACAAAAGACGAATTTATTTTTGGCTTTACTTATTAATTCTTGCTATTACTTTAAAATTATTTATTCTATTACTAACACTTTTACTAAGTGTTTATGCAGGTACCCGGAGATCATCTTGTGCAGAAAGCCTAAAAAGGGTTAAAAGATGTCCCGGAGTTTTTATTCGATTTTAGCTTTATTATTCTGTATTGCATTCCATTATAATTGTAAATTATGAAAACTGTTTAGAATATGTAGAATAAAAATGGCAATAAATAATTAACCTAGGTTTGAACGGATAACCGCAAGTTAGCGGATCTTAAAGGATGCCTAACTCTTTAGGATAATAAAGAACCCTGATCCAGGATCTCATTAATTTCGCAGACCATTAAATGGAGATTAATTGCAGTATTTTTATTGCAATAAATCAAGTGTCCTAATTCACTTAAATAATTAGGTGACGACTCCTTAAAATCAGCATTATTGTTCCATCCAGGGAACCGCGCCAAAGAACAACGTTGCGGATACCGTTCAGACCCCGAGATAAAAAACGGGCGCGACACTCCTATTTATAGGTGTAAAGTTGTGATCCACATGCCATGTGAATACTATAAATGGGGTGCATAGATCTCACCAAAAGACACCTTGATTATGACAAGAGTTGGCTGATCTTTGGCCCTTCAAATCAGTCCATGAATCAGAAGATTCTGGAGAGTTTTCGGTTCACTGTACCGCAAGCGCCGCGGCGCCTCGAGAAGCGTCGCGACTCTAAATAGACAGAACCGAACTTCGAGCTACTGGAGGATAGGCGTCGTGGCGCTGTCCAGTCGTGGTTCGGTGCCGCGGCTCTTCCCCATTTTTCGTATTTTGCACATTTCTTCTTTTCTTATACCGTCGTGGGAGACACGTTAATTTGGCCAATTAATCGTCCATTCTTACCTAACTTAAGAACACTTTAACATGTGTACCAACATCTCTTTCACTACGTGAAATTTAGCTAGACGTTGTACGACGTATGCATGTGTATGAAAATTGTATTTCCGACATGCGGGACCCCATGTGTTCAAGTCATTAAAAACGGAATAAACTCAATCTCACTAGATAAATTTTTCCAACACAATATATTGGAGGAAATGTTCTCTTTCACTTGCGATTATTGAATAGAATTGATGAAGTTTGCAAGAAAAATTCTAAAAAATCGATACCTTGTCCGGAAAACAAATTCTATAAAAGAAAAAAGATAATTAATGAAGTGGGTTCACTTTATTCATGATGATGCTACAACACATAAAAAAGAAAAAGTTCATTTACCAAAGGAAAAAAGAAGTTCTATTAGAAGTTTCCTTGCTAGCGAAGGCATAATTAAAGTTTAGATAGTGCATGTGGTAGTGTCTATGGACTATGATGCTCTCGTTCTTCATCTCGGAGACCTCATATTTGCATAGGGTCCTCATGACTACAAAAATAACTTAATTACTTTTGCTTGACTTAGTAATATATGATCAATTACTAATTATAAGAAATAATTAGGCAATTGAGCAAAAAAAAACCTAGAAATGGTTGGGCGAAGTGTAATTATCAATTAGTTTCTCGTGGCTATAGTTATATAGCAAAAAGGCCACCAAATCGAAATTATCTTAATCCAAGTTCAAAAACGTGCATGAATAAACAATGCATCGATCTATTCCTTAACTACTACTACCACTTATGAAGAGAATTATATTTATTATACCATGTTTTCGAATAATTAAGAAATTCAGATTCTTCTCTTTCCCAAAGAATAGGTAAAGTTTAATTTATTTTAATTTGTATGTGACTAACAATATTCCATCATCAGGTCTATGGTTGGATCTTTTTTTTAATGTACATGCCAATTATAGTACTCATGATCGTTTACATGTTACGATTAGATTAATTAATTCATGAAAAATAATAAATAGAATTAGGAAGGTAATTAAGGTTTGGTTAGGTCTAAGGGAAGCAAGCTAGTTAGAGAATTGCAATTAATTATTTATAATAGTAATTAATAAAGGTGCCTTAAGATGAAAACAAAGAGGGAAAAGAGTTAACAGAACTCAAAGAGGTTTTGGGATGAAGTCATCTTTTTCAATTTGATGGGAAGTTTGTTTGTCGATCGATGAAAGTTGTTTGGCTTTAACTAATCTTGAAGCTAATGACTTTGCTTAATTTAATCAGTTATTTATCCTTTTCCAAGTTTGTTGGAGACTCTATCTATGTTCACTTCTATCTAGAACTTTTTAATGGCCCTTCAAATATTCGAAATGGAAAAAGAAAAAAAGAATAATATATTCCTTCCGTCTCAAATTATTTATCGTGATTATTAAAAATAGTTGTCTAAAATTATTTGTCGTTTTAGAAGTTTAAGACATAATTAATTATGTTGTCTCCATTTTACCCTTTGTCTTTAATAAAAATGACATATAAATAGAAAAAAATATTTAATGAAGAAAGATTATAACTTAAACATAAATAAGGATAAAGTAGGTCAAATATTCTTCCTAATTAATATTTCTTAACGGACGTGTAAACCAAAAAAACGACAAATGAGTATAAGTTACTTAATACATTAATTAAGGTGTTGCACAAATAATTGTTGTATGAGGAGCAAACAATATTTGACTTTGAATTTTATTCAATTGTATATATGATAGTTGTCACGGCCATGAGCTGATCCACCATCCACAATTTTTTGCTAAATAGTAAATAATATTTAATTGTATCTTACATTGAATTCATATACTACTAGTGATACTCTGCATTTATTTCTTTAAGAAATTCAAAATTGCCTTCATCTGTTGCGTTGAAAACGATGTCAGAAGATATAAATTAAAATCAGCACCTACAACTTTAAAATTAAACCATAACATGCATGCGGTATATTTATTTGTATAGTTACAGTAATAATTAAGTATTTTTACGTATAGACCCCAGCATGCAAGTAGGTGTAAACAGGTGACTAAATTGTGAAAAATGTGACAAATATGTGTAGAAACAAGGAAATGGAAATGCAATAACAACAATAAGTGAGTAAGAAATTTGAAAATGATTAAATATGAGGGCTTGCTGAGTAGACCAAATTTTTGATCTATCCTTAAGATAATATTGCCCCGTATATCCTTTCAACGGTTATAATGACAACTTATCTCCCAAGATAAAACAACAATCAAACAAATGAGCAAAGAGAACTCAAGTGTTTGCTTTGGAAGAAAGATTTTTGAGTGTTTGTGATTGCAAGAGAGGAAGACAATTTCAGAATTGTTTAGTGAATGTCAAGTGTGTTTTTGCAAATGAGTCAAAGGCCTCATTTTATAGTGTTGAGAAGATGACTTTCCAATTGCCCATGTAATGGCCTTGAATGACCATGTAATGACATTGATTATGGAGTGTTAATTCAGTCAAATAATGGCTGAATTCATTTGGGATGTAATGGAGGTTTAATGTCTCAAAACCAGCCCAAGAGTCTGTCTTCCGTCTCCTCGACTACCGGACTACGGCGTCGCGGTCCGCAGGAGGCGCCGCGACTCCAACTCAGAGTCGGCGCGCGCCCCGCAGGAGGCGCGGTGCCACAATCTCAGAGTTGGCGCGGCCCTACAGTTTGGCGCCGCGGCCTGATTCATGACTCGTTTCATCTTTAACACATTATACACTTCTTCCTTCATTTACCAACGTAAAACCATTTGTCATTTGGCCAATAACCGTCCATCAACTTAAGTCTCAAACATTTTGTATACGTACCAATATCTATTCCACTTTAGAAAATTTACGATCATTGACACAACTTGTGCACGTGTGTGGAAACCATGTTTCCTACGTGCGGGTCCCCAATTGTTCGAGTCATAATTAATAGGATTAACTTATTTCACGTCTAATAAATTTCCAACAATCCCCTCTTGGGAGAGATTTTGGTGCACGCACATGGTGCCTTTCTAGCAATCATCTGGCGGATCGATGTTGCAACTGGATAGGTAGCCGTAGCTTTGAACCTTCCGTAGTTGAATACCATCGGACATATTTACTGCGCGGTGAACGTGATGTCTTGAACCGTCAGTGTTTAGTTTATGCCAAGACAATGGTACCAACACAACACCTTTCCTACTCAATCTTTCTAGTGTTTTGTCCGTCGTGGGCCCTGGACACCCTTGGATTCTTAAGTGCGTTCATTTGAGGCGGCATGTCCTCGCACTTAAATAGGTGATCTCCTACAAGGTATCCTGTAATACCCTGCTATACAAGCATTAGGAACCATTAAAAATTTCCCCAACCTATCCTCAAATGAAGGTTTGAAAATTTAGCATTTACCCTTCTTACAGGTAGCACTATTTGTCTATCACGGGAACATCTTTGGATTATATTTCTTAAGAAAGACACATTATTCGAAGTGCTCTTGCTTCCACCGAAGCGCTCACGGAACCTTTACAGTTTAATTTTCCCATTGAACTTTATTCCTGGGATCTCCAGTCTGTAAGGTTGGGTGTCTACTATATCAGTTCTTACTGTTTGGGTTTTAAGCCTATTCCACTAGACAGACAGAACAACTGATCTTTGGGTATTCCCTTCGTCAAGGGATCTGCGATATTTTCCTTAGATTTTATGTAATCAATGGAAATAATACCTGAGGTGATCAACTGCCTAACAGACTCATGTCTCCGTCGAATATGACGAGACTTACCGTTATATATTGAACTTCGTGCCCTTCCTAGAGCCGACTGATTGTCGCAGTGAATCATTACAGAAGACACGGGTTTATCCCAACAGGGGACATCCTCTAGAAAACCATGAAGTCACTCAGCTTCTTCTCACGCTTTATCTAAAGAGATAAATTCCGACTCCATCGTGGATCGGGCAATAAGAGTTTGTCTAGAGGATTTCCAAGACACAGCTCCACCACCGATTGTAAAAATATATCCGCTGGTGGACTTGATGTCGTCGCTATCAGATATCCAGTTTGCATCGATGTACCCCTCTAGTACCGCTGGATATCTTGAATAGTGTAACCCGAAATGTATCGTGAACTTTAGGAACCGTAGTATCCTGTTCAACGCTTTCCAGTGATCCTCACTTGGATTTCGAGTGTACCTAGCCAATTTATTGACTGCACGAGCGATATCAGGTCGAGTGCAGTTTGTGATATACATCAGTGTAAAATCCGAAAAAAATAATAGATTTAGAGATTATTTTAACGTGGAGCTTCAAGTACATTAGCCTAATAAAAAAAAAAGCAATCAATTCTTTAGTGAAAAGGACAATTAATTTGTCTATTTAGATGTTGATGTAAATAAAATGATAAATTGATAATAGGTGTTAAGTCATGAAAACGTGCAAAATTATGTTGAGTCATATTGGATGAAACTAAATTAAAAGATGCACATGCATCTTCCCCCTTCCCTTTTCACCTCCCTCCACTCTTGGTCTTCCATCTCGCATAGGTTATACAAACACCCTTACTTATACACAAACAAAGTACCTACCACTAAGAATAGAAAATCAGAAAAAAAAACACAAATGAACAAGAAGAAAACAAATCTGGAAAAAATATCAAGAGGGCATGAAGAACAATAATAAAAGAAATACTAGGGAGCAAGGGCCCCTTGTAGCAACCGAACAACAATCATTTCACACATACAAGGTGAGTTTTCTCACTCAGAAATTCTTGGTAATATCCTTTATTTTAATTTCAATACATGTTAGAATAAGAATTGAGTGTTGAAAAGAAATATTGAACTTTTGATTGTTTAGACAACTAGTTGCGTCATGAACTTTACGAACTGTTCTCACTGAGTTATAATTGTTAGAATTTGATGAAATTTGGAAGAATGATACACCTCTCTATTATGATCATATGGAACCAAAAATGAGGTAAAATGGACATACGGTTTGAAAGTTATCATAGTTCAAAGTTCCTGCCTTAGATTTGGCCGAAATTCAGAAAGACATAATTACGGACTGTTCTTATTGAGTTTTACTTATTGGAATTATATGAAAATTTACATGGTTGTAAATCTCTCTGTTACGGACAAATATAGATAAATAGTTGTTAAAACGTACTTACGAGTTGAGAGTTATTGTAGTTTGAAGTTGCTGCCTCGGATTCATCGGAATCCCGAAGGGCAGGACGTTGAAAACGTAAAAATGTACTAATCCGTGGGGAATATGAAAATTGGTTCTAAATGAAACTTCTAGATCTCTCTGTTTTGGACATTTTGAGACCTTACGGGGGTCTATCCGACTTACGGATTGAGAGTTATCGCTATTTAAAGTTTCTGCCTCGGATCTATCGAGATCCAGGAAGGGCAGCGAATAAAAGTATAAAACTGTACTAAATGGTACATAATATGAAAGGATGGTTCACATGGAGACGTGTAGCTCTATGTTCTCGTCGTTTTGAGATTTTATGGGGCTTGAACGGGTTTACAGATTAGGAGTTATGACTATTCTAAGATTGGGTTCTGTTTAATAAAAATTCTGCCGAAACAAATTTTATGTGGCTGTTTTGAGGATAAATTTGTGTTAGTTACCCAAAGTAGTTTTAAATGAAATTTGGTACAGTGAAATATCCCCGTCTTACCTTAGTTTCCGCTTGAGAAACACCTTAGTTGGAGTTATGGTTAAAAAGTTATAATCGTTACAAGTATGAATGACATAATGTTGGGAAAGAGAATATTATTTATTCGATCTTCTGAAAAATATGAAAAGTGAATACGTGTTCACATAAATATATAAATATAAACATAATGGATCGGGTTGCACTCCGCAACAAAACGTAAAGTGAATACGTGTTCACAAATACGTAAATATAATGGGTCGGGTTGCACGCCGCAACAAAACGTAAAGTGAATACGTTCACAAATACGTAAATATAATGGTCGGGTTGCGCACGCCGCAACAAAGCGTAAATTGAATACGCGTTCACGAATACGTAAACATAATGGATCGGGTTGCACGCCGCAACAAAGCGTAAAGTGAATACGTGTTCACAAATACGTAAATATAATGGACCGGGTTGCGCACGCAACAAATATGAAAGATGAACACATGTTCACCTATATATAAATAGGAAAAGTGATTACGCGTTCACAAATATATAAATGTAATAAACATGTGGAAATGCAGGGGAATGTCTTAACGTATAATACGAGATAAAATGAAATGTTAGTTAAACCGAGAATTTCCTATGAGGAGTTGCATATTTAAAAATGTTGTAACTCGATATGTTTTGCAATATGCTTATTGCGTTATAATGTGATTGCGCTTGGAATATTGTGGTGTTACTTTGAATTGCGGTGGTAGGTTCTCACTCATTGAGATGGTAGGTGACTCTTTTATTTAACATGTTTGAGAAAGCGTGATAGAGGAAAGGCTCCACGCCAAGGCTAGTGATCGTCCATGACCTCTTGTCACACCAAGTCCATTGTTTGGGCTTGGTACTCCAAAGTTCGTAATGTCGGTTCAATGTCTCGGGAAATGCCCGTGTGGAATGGTCTCCCTTCCAACTTTGAATAATATTTGTCAGTATGTCTATGTAGAAACAATATTTGCACGAGCATGGGCTCGCGTTATATTTTCATTAAAGTCATAAACAAATTTCTTTATTGTTATTTTTATTAATAGCTCCGTATTTGAATATAAGTTTAAATTTCTAAATAAAGAGAATTAAATGGTGCTCCTGGTGGAAAATAATTGTCCAGGTGTCATCACGCCCTAAGTAAAGACTTAGGAAAAGTCGGGGCGTGACAATCAGACTACCAATCACCTGCGCATATCGCTCCTGGCGTACGAGCTTACCAAAATGTTTGTTAAACTTTTGACTTATATCCAATGATGTTGATACCGGTGAACTGTCGAACATCCAAAAAATTTTCAGTACATCCTCGATGTAGTGAGATTGAGATAAGACCAGTCCATTAGATGTCTTAGATATCTTGATTCCTAAGATGACATCTGCAATGCTCATATCTTTCATGTCAAAACACTTTTTTAACATGTTCTTAGTCTCTAGGATTATCCCAGGACTGCTTCCAGTGATCAACAAGTCGTATACATATAGGCATATCATGACGAAGGATTCAAAATTTCCTTTCATGTAGACACATTTGTCACCTCCATTAATGACGAACCCTTTTGATAGTAAGGTACTATCAAATTTCTCGTGCCATTGTTTAAGGGCCTATTTCAGCCCGTACAATGATTTAACAAGCCGACACACTTTTGTCTCTTGTCTTGGAATCACATACCCCTCGGGTTGATCCATATATATCTCTTATTCCAAATCACCATTTAGCAAGGCAGTCTTGACATCCATTTGATGTATTTCAAGATCCACAAGGCGGCGATAGCTATGAACATACGTATGAATGTCATTCTAGACACTGGAGCGTAGGTATCGAAGTAATTAAGGCCCTCCTTTTAGCGATAGCCCTTGACTACTAACCTAGCTTTGTACTTGTCGATAGAACCATATGCCTTTAACTTCCGTTTAAGGATCCACTTACAACCAAACGGTTTGTGTCACGGGGGAAGTTCAACCAACTCTCATGTATGGTTATGCAGAATGAATTCTATCTCACTTTCTAAAGCTTCCTTCCAGAGCGGTGCTTCTGGAGTTGACAATGCTTCGACGATTGTCCGTGGTTCATCCTGAACCAAATAAGCTACAAAGTCTGGACCGCAGGACTTGTCCTTCCGTGCCCTTTTGCTTTGCCTTGGTTCCATCTCTGAATCTTCCAAGTCCTGAGAATCTGGAATACTAAATTTCGGATCGTCAGCTACTTCAGAATTTACTAGATCTAAACCGTTTTGATCTAGGTAGTCAGTGACTCCTAGTTCATCAGAGGTTTGCTCATAACTTCGCTTGCGAGAGGTTATGTTGTTTTCCTTATATGAAAATATGTCTTCAAAGAACCACGCGTTCCTTGATTCCAGGATCGTATCTTCATATATGTTTGGTACATCAGACTTATGCACTATGAAGCGATAAGCACTACTATTATCAGCATATCCGATGAATATACAATCCACATTCTTAGGTCCAATCTTGACCTGCTTTGGCATATGTATTTTTACCTTGGCCAGACAACCCCACACCTTCAAATACTTGTAGGTAGGTTTCTTTTCTTTCCATAATTCGTATGGAGTCTTGTCCTTACCTTTGTGTGGGACTCTATTAAGAATCTTATTTGCGGTAAGAACAGCTTCTCCCCATATGGATTGAGGGAGGCCCGAATTGATGAGTAAAACATTCATCATTTTCTTTAGTGTTCTGTTCTTGCGTTCAACCACACCGTTTGATTGACGTGAGTAAGGAGCCATTGTTTGATGAACTATACCCGACTGGGTACAAAATTCTTCAAAAGGCGCTACATATTTTTCCCCTCTATCGCTACGAATTGTTTTGTCCGCTTAGTTGGTTCTCAACTTCTGCTTTGTAGCGTTTGAATGCTTCAAAGGCTTCATCTTTACTTTTTAGTAAGTAAATGTAACAAAACCTTGTGCCATCATCTACGAAAGTTACAAAGTATTTGTTCCGCCCTCTAGTTTGAGCGAACTTCAAATCACATATATCAGTGTGTATAAGTTCTAGAGGAGCGGTTTCCCTTTCGACGGATCTAAAGGGACTCTTGGAAAGTTTTACCTCTACGCACACCTCACACTTGCGTTGATGGTTTATGTCGATAGACGACAATAGTTCCAACTTTACCAATCGTTGGATAGATTGATAGTTAACATGTCCTAATCTATGATGCCATAAATTAGATGACTCAATCAAGTAAGTAGAAGGCGCAATTTTATTGATAGATGAAATAGAAGACATTACAGGTGCAACATTCAACTTAAAGAGGCCTTCACAGACGAAATCCCTTCCTACAAAGGTTCCATTTTTAGTGATTACAAATTTGTTAGCCTCTAACACTAGCCTAAAACCAGCATTTACTAACAAAGGTTCAGAAATTAAATTTCTTCGAATTTCTGGAACATGCATCACTTCCTTCAGAGTCAGCTCCTTCCCGGACGTCATCTTTAGGATCACCTTTCCTACCCCCAGCACCTCTGAAGAAGAATTGTTTCCCATGAAAAACTTTTTGTCTGAGACTGGTGTATAAGTGGAGAAGGCTTATTTATTGGAACATATGTGACAGGTAGCACCCGTGTCTAGCCACCATTGCACCGGATTCTCAACGAGGTTAGCTTCAAGAATCACCGCTGAGAACTCCTGAATCATATCGTTTACGAGCTTGTCTTCAATGATGTTAGCCTTGGCCTTGCCTTTGGCCTTATTCTCACATTTGAGCTTGCGACAGTCTTTGGCCATGTGACCAACTATACCACAGTGGTTACAATTTCCCTTGAAATTTTCAGTTGTTGGAGGCTTGCCTTCCTTCTGGAACTTCCGCTTCTTGCTTGAGTTCCCTTTGACTTCCGTCAGGTATGCCTTAGTCTCAGCGGGTTGTTTTTCCTTTGGCATGACCTTCTTATTGTCTTCCTGAATCTGGAGTTTGACAATAAGTTCGTCTAAGGTCATCTCCTTTGTTTTGAGTTTTAGATAATTCATAAACTCAGTCCACGAGGGAGCCAGCTTCTCGATCAATGCACCAACCAAGAATTGTTCGTTGGGCTTTAATCCTTTCAAATCCAAGTGATGTAGAATCATTTGAAATTCCTGGACTTGGGATGTCACACTTTTGTTATCCACCATTTGAAATTTCAGGAACTTTCCAATGATGAATTTCTTACTACCCGCATCTTGGGTGTTATATTTCTTCTGGAGTTTGTCCCATAAATGTTTTGCAGTTTCAACGGTGCATATACCGTGTATAGTGGATCGGACAAACTGTTTAGAATATAGTTCCTACACATGAAATCACTATGTTTTCATGCTTCGCGAACCATCCTCATGTCGTCAGCGACATGGTTACCTTGGCCCCCTCCCGCCAAATCATTTGGCTGAGGGTCCACATCTTCCCCAACTAGTGGAGGGTCTTCGGTTAGGAAACGTGACATTCCCATAACCGTCAGGAAAAATAGCATCTTTTGCTGTCATCGCTTAAAGTGAGCACCCATGAACTTTTCAGGACGCTCATGGTGAAAACCAGCAGGTGTAGGGGCAGTGACGCCCCCTTGAGCAGTTGCAAAGGCGTTGGGAATGCTTCCAACAGGAGCATAAATATTGTTGACGCCTTGGGCAGGAGCATGGGCACTATAAGTCCCCGGAGCAGCAGTGGAAGCATTGGTTGTGCCAAAACCAGTGTTGACACTAGTTGTGCCAAAAACAGTGATGACACTCGTAGTGCCAAAAACAGCGGTAGCACTCGAAGTGCCAAAACCAGTAGTTTGGAAGGCATTATGAATGCCATGATCAGTGGTGACACTAGAAGTGCCAAAAACAGTGGAGTTGAAGGCATCGTTAGTGCCTTGAGCAGTTGGATTGAAGGCAATAGGATTGCCTTGAGCATCGGTGTTGTTCATGGCGTTGAATTGATCTTCAGCAGACATGTTGTTGTTGAAAGCAGCGTATATTATCTTAAGCTTGTGGGAAATATGTGTAGAGACAAGGAAATGAGAATGCAACAACAACAACAAGTGAGTAAGAAATCTGGAAATGATCAAATATGAGGGCTTGCTGAGTCGACCAAATTCTTGATCTATCCTTAAGATAATATTGCCCAGTATATCCTTTCAACGGTTGTAATGACAACTTAACTCCCAAGATAAAACAACAATCAAACAAATGAGCAAAGGGAACTCAAGTGTTTGCTTTGGAAGAAATATCTTTGAGTGTTTGTGATTGCAAGAGAGGAGACAATTTCAGAATTGTTTAGTGAATGTCAAGTGTGTTTTTGCAAATGAGTCGAATGCCTCATTTTATAGTGTTGAGAATATGACTTTTCAATTGCCCATGTAATTGCCTTGATTATGGAGTGTTAATTTAGCCAAATAATGGCTGAATTCATTTGAGATGTAATGGAGGTTTAATGCCTCAAAACCAGCCCAAGAATCATGTCTTTTCGTTTCCCGTCGCAGCCTCTGGACTACTAGCGCCGCGGCCCTGCAGGGAGGCGCCGCGGCGCTCCAACTTCAGAGAGTCGGCGTCGCGGCCCGATTCATGACTCGTTTCATCTTTTACACATTATACATTTCTTACTTCATTTACCAACGTGAAACCATTTGTCATTTGGCCAATAACCGTCGATCAACTTAAGTCTCAAACATTTTGTATACGTACCAATATCTATTCCACTTAGGAAATTTACGATCCTTGACACAACTTGTGCACGTGTGTGGAAACCATGTTTCCTACCTGCGAGACCCCAATTATTCGAGTTATAATTAATAGAATTAACTTATTTCACGTCTAATAAATTTCCAACAAAAAAATAACAAAATGAATATCGCTGAAGTGATTTTGTAACACCTCAATTAGGAATGAAAAATAAATGTTATTTCATCATGCTCTACTTAAAAATAAATACCAAGTAGGATGGAGATCAAGTGGGGTTGAGTGTGTTAGTTTTTGTTGACGAAGGAACCCGCAGCCGCTACTCTTTCGAGTGCGCACAGGGTAAACCCCGGACTGACGCAGTAGCCTGCAAACCACGTCAGCCATGTAAACCACACTTGGCAAGCCATGTGTGACAGGCTCAACCAAGAAGGTTTATGCAGGGGATCGAACTCGTGACCTTGCGGTCCCGCGCTCTACTGCTACACCAACTTGGCTACCCTTGCGGGTGGGTTGAGTGTGTTAGTTGAGTTGGGTAACCATTGATTACATATATAGGCAATTAAGCTCACCTTACAAACAAACATAACTATGAAGAAAGAATATTATTTGATTATACATTAATAACAAGAATGTAATGAATTGTTACATTATTATTAGTTTTATTTAATCTATTATTGCAAGTTTCGTCTTGTTTTCCACAATACTAATTTCACTTATTATGCGATACATATAATTATCTTTTAAGTGATTCGGTATAATTATTTTTCATATTTTGAGTGTACATGAGTTAAGATATATGCACAAATAGAGCCATAATTTTTTCTACTATCAATGTGATTTAATTTGTTATAATCGATTACGTACCATCTGAAGCAGAGTGTAGGAATTATGATCCTTGGACTAATTTATTCCAATTGGGAGGTGGAATAAGGTACAATATCCAAGATTAAGCCCGAGATTAAATTTATATAGTGTTTGGTCAATCAAATACAATATTAATTTTATCTCAAACTTAATTTTGAAATATTTCACCTTATCATGATTCCCGCGTATCAAACGTCCAATAAATATTTAATGTAAATCTATTATTATATATTAAGTTGAGTTCATCGTAGGAACTCATTAACTTCAAAATTTAACTCTTCTTACCATTAGTTTTTAGGGATACTCGATATCCTCATCATGTCTGTTTGTTGAAGAAGTCCTCGTATGAGCTTAAGCAGTCTCCACGGGCTTGGTATAAGAGGTTTGCTGACTATGTTTCGACTATTGGGTTCTCTCACAGCAGGTCTGATAATTCATTGTTCATATATCGTCGGAGTTCTTCGATGGCTTATATACTGTCTGTTATATGTGGATGATATTATTTTGACTGTCTCTTCTTGTTACACCCCGTATTTCCAGAGTATGTACGTGAGGGCGTACGTATAAAATTTAAGCCTTAAAGTTGGCAAGGTTCGAAAATTTGGGCACAAGTGCCGAAAAGAATCGTTTTTCGACGAAACGTTTTACAAGACTTACGAAGGGAAAATTCCGGCTATGTCATTTATAATTTTTGTGAATTTTTCCGAGAGACGAAACATTTTGGACCAACGGGAGGGTGACATGTGTCACCCTCACATTGGAAGAGGTTGGGCGGCAAAGTGGACGAAATGGGTGGCATGGGATAGGTAGGATATTTTGTGCAAGTTGGTGTGGTAGATGGATAAGGTGCATTTGGCTTAATCCTAGCCCTACACTTGCCTAACACTTGGTTAGATCTTGGCCATTGGTTGGCCATTCCTTGACCTATAAATACCCCTCTAAGTGATGAACTTTCTTCATCCAAAAATCATTTCCTAAGTGTTAAAATCCTCCCCTCCTCTTGTTTGCTCTCGTCCTAGCCCTCTCCCCTCTTTTGAGAGCCTTGGCCGAGCCTCCCCTCCCTTTTTAGTTCCTAGCTATGGGGTACCCCTTGCCTAGTTGGTTTAGTATAATACCCTTTTGTGGTATAGAAATACTCCAAGTATTGTTATAATGCCCAAATACTTTAGCCCAAATACCTTGTAGTACTTTCCAAAGTTACCTCATACGTAGAGCAGGAATACTATTATACTTTCCTTTAGCCACAAAAACGAAACCACAAGGAAAACCTTCATAGTCGGTTGAAGTGTTAAGTAGAAGTTGCGTAGAACTTCAGGGTTGTTTGGAGCGGCTTGGAGCACTCGGAATAGAGCTAAGCGTTGCTCGGGAGCGACATTAAACTTGGATAATTTTGGGCTCATCGAGGTAAATACTCTTCGTCCTTCTATTGTAATTGGGAATTACATCTTGTAGTTGTATAGAAATGAATATAAGATTCATAAGAGAATTGAACTGTAATAGAAGGATATTACGTAATAGACTTGAATGGAATCACACCGGAAGAATATTAAGATAGAAGATTCAATCAGATTTACTTAGGATCAGATGTATAGAAATCGATAACCTTTATTGGTTGAATGTTCGCAAGTAGCATGTGCTACTTAGAAGGTGGACAAGGCTAGTAGGGTTATAGCCGTAGGCGTTTTGCTTATAGTCGATAATCGTCGCGAGGTATGTGATTCTTCCTATACTCTTGAGCATGAAGTATTTTAAAAGTATATATATATACGGTAGACGACGTGTGGCAATGTCTTTTGACTTAAGCTTTGAATAATATATATATATATATATAGTCTGACGACGCGTGCTAATCGAATATAATTGTCTGGCAATGTCTTTTGACTTAAGCTGAATAATAAGAACCTTGAAATATTTTAAAGGAACATATATATAGTACGGTGCGACGTGTTAATCGAATGTAGTATTATGGCAATGTCTTTTGACTTAAGCCTGAATAATAAAGAATCTTGAAGTATTTCAATAGAATTAAGAAACCTTTTTGAAAGAAGAGTAATGCTTGGTTTTGAAAACATAAGAGTTATACTAGCTTTAAGGGAAGTTAGGTATAACGTCTGAAGAGAGATAAAGAGAATGGTTTACTGATTTTTAGAAGTTAAGAGACTTAATCTTAAAAGATAAGAGACTTGACTTAATATGGATGTTTGTGTGAAACCTCATTCGTGAGTAATGAGTACTTGGTTTTTAAAAGGGAATAATGTTTTACTGATTTCGGAAATCAGAATAAGTATCAAACAAACCACTGTAGCGCTAATAAAGGAAACTGTATTGAATAATGAAGTATTATTAAAACCAGTAGAAACCTCCATCTGCATAGAAGCTAAGATGAGACAAAATGATATTACATTTTCTAGATCATGGCTGCTTTAATAAATGGTTATAAACAAGAATAAACTGCTCACACCTATGGCATATGTTATTCAATTGCTTTAAAAAAAAAGATTAAGACATTGAACTATGAAACCTTTCTAAAATAAAGAGACTTGAGTAATTGAAATTAGGCAAACTGGAACTGTAGGGAAAAGAAAGGCATTGTTTTGTCTTAAATTGGTTTAAAACATAAAGTGTTATAACAGCTTTATGGGAAGTTGGTTATAACGACTTTATGAAAACAAAAAGAAGGGTTTTATCATTGGTTTTAATGTGGTAACTTGACTTTAAAAAGGGAAGTTGTTTTGGTCTACTTAAAAGATGTAAGTCACTCATTTTTTATATACTACGGGTATCGGGTGACTTTTATAAAAGGAATGGATCTCTTAAAAGGAATTTAACGTACGTAGTACTTTAGGGTTAAAACCCGAACTTTGTCATAAAATGAAAGTACTTTAAGTTGTGTGTAACTTGCCTATGTTTGCGTGTGATAGACTTGTTGTGCAAGGAATGTATTTCACTCGACTACCGCGTTCATGGGATGAACCAGGAATGTATTTCACTCGACTACCGCGTTCATGGGATGAACCGGGAATGTATTTCACTCGACTACCGCGTTCATGGGATGAACCGGGAATGTATTTCACTCGACTACCGCGTTCATGGGATGAACCGGGAATGTATTTCACTTGACTACCGTGTTCATGGGATGGACCGGGAATGTATTTCACCCGACTACCGCGTTCATGGGATGAACCGAGAATGTATTTCACTCGACTACCGCGTCCCAGATGGATAGGCAGAATGTATTCTATCCGACTACCGAAGTTCACGACGAACCGAATGTATTCCACACGCTTTCTATGGGTCCATGAGATGGGCCGATACATGTTATACGTATCACATGATTTGTACCTAGATCGCCGGTGAGGAAGGAGTTCCACGTACGGAGGATGACTTTGAGGCGTGAGTCACGACTCATACGATCGCTTTATGTTGTGAATCGTAGTTTGGTTATCATACATGTCTCCCGCTTTATATAGACTATTATGATTTCATTTACTGATGTTTCTGATTTCACATACTTGGTACTGTTATCGACCTTCCGGGGCCGTGCGTTCACGCCGCAGTAAGTACATCTACCGCCGATCCGCGTTTAGGATCACATTTCAGCGTGTTGGGAAGCTCCGTTCCTTGGAGGCTTATCTTTTGGTATGTTACCACGAGTCCGTAGGATCTTGTACATTCTGTGGTATGGCGGCCCCTGTCCGTCATAGTTGTTGTAAAATCTTAAGTGCAGACCTTGTTGTGGCGGGGTTGTAAGGATTAGAATCGCTCAAATGTCTATATATATATATGTTGAAAGGCAACCGCTTTTGGTTGGCCTATTTTCTTTATCTTGATCCATGTCTATTTGAATGATTAAAGTTTTTATTTCATTGGTTTTCTCGATGTTGTATCACCAGGTGCCCGGTAAGGCACGACCACTGCCCGGTTCGGTCGTGACAAAAGTGGTATCAAAGCGATTAATCCTCGGAAAGTGTCTACGCACCGTGTCTAGTAGTGTCTTGATTATCGTGTTGTGCACCACATCTATAATCGAGGAGGCTATAGGACATTTAGGATTGGTTTCCATTCTTCTCATTCCGAGATCGTGCCTTAGAAACGTGTGATAAGTTGGACCCTCCGACGTATTCCTTTCTTTTACGATTATGCCTCGCGTAAAACCTGAGCCCAGATGGGCAAGGCAATCGAGGAGTTAGTGAGATACAGAGGAGTACGAGGCACAGCCGTCGATGCGATCGGCAAAGCTTCCGACGGCGAGTTTCGCGACGCCAACACCAACAGTTTAGAGTCGTAGCGATGGCTGCCGAGACTACAATACTGCGCCTCGATCTCGCGGCTGGAGCGGGCGAGACGGGTACAAGGAGATGGCGATTCTTGGCGGTCGTGGCAGATATGAGGATAGGTTGGACGCAGCAGTTCAGTCAGTAGCACCGTAGTTCACCCGGCGAGCATTTGAGACTACGGGATTTTCGAGATGTAACCCGCGAGTTTTATGGGTCGAGGCACGAAGATGATCCGCAGGAGTTCATCCGGCGATTCTGCCGTCGAGAGTGATCAAGGCATCGGAGACCGAGTCGGTGGTCCTAGGTTCGCGTCGGCCGCGTGATACCGCATGATCGTGGTTTGATCGTGGGAGCTGTCGGGAGAGAATGCACTTCCGGTATATGGGACGAGTTCTCAAAGACATTTCTTACACTTCTTGCCTCCACGGATGAGAGGGCTCGGCCGGCATTTACGGCGTTGAGCGGGGCAGGCGGACGCGGTTAGAGAGTACAATGTGGAGTTCGACTCATTAGCTCGGTATGTCCCCGTAGTAGGCGATATGGAGGGCGAGTACACCGCTACGTCACGGGCTAGATGATTACTGCGCAGGCTTGCGGGTGTAACTCTTCACCGGGCATGGACATTGCCCGCACGCAAGCTCATGCACTAGGATGTGAGGCACGAGAGGTCGACGGAATGGCCGAGATCGGCAGAAGAGGCCACGGCAGCAGGTCCTTTGGTAACTTTCAGGCGGACGCCGCCAAAGAAGCTAGTTATGTACCTCCGCCAAGATGAGTGGTCCTCCGCCTTGGGGACGTTCGGGTATTCGGAGCTAGTCGAGCTCAGGGCTTCAGTTCGCGGTATACGTAAGTTCTAGCCAGCAGGATTCATGTCCCCCTCAGTGTGCACGATGTGGCAGGCGTCATCCCGGGGAATGTCGTCTTTATCGGTGCTTGTTTCACTGCGCCGTCGAGGCCATGTGACGAGATCGTGCTTATAGGAGGGTGCGGCGGCTTGGCGCACTACCGGATCGATGGCGGGTGTTCATCGCCTTCTACGGTATGCGCACTGCAGGCGTGCCTATGATTAAAGTGGAGCGGTAGATTCAGGTATATTCTTAACCCTCTAGAGTTTTTCATGCTTGATATGATGATCTGTTGTTGTGTGCTATGAACGGACAGCGTTGTGTTAGTTATGAGTTAGAAGACATGGTTAGTTGAAAGGATAAGTCCATGGGTAGTGTGAGATGGAAGTGGTAGCTTTCATGACCTGTATAGGTAAGATTGTTCCGGATCGGGAAACAAGAGCTTGATGCGTTAAGTGGGTCGGGTTGGGGCCATGTTGCGGGCCAACCCGCGGCTGCTTCGAGGTAGGTCAGCTCGGGTGGTCCCGCCGGTGGTAGGTCACGAGGTGCTAGGCCCAAGTTTAGATGACCATCGTATGAGTTCGTGGACGTTCGACGAAGCGGTCGTGAAGGCGGGAATGGCCTGGGAGATTGAGGCTAGTAAGATGACCAAGTTTGGAGGTGGTGACTCCAAAGTTTTGGGAACTGAAGCGATGACTGAAGTGTGGTACGTATACTAGAAGAGTTCAAGTGTTCGAGAAGGGCACGACAAGTAAGGAAGAAAGACAACGTGTGTTATGTTTGTGGCCATGTGTGGCATTGGAAACTTGTTTAAGTTAAGAAGAACTTTATCGTTATCCGTCTTGAGAAGGAACATTCGGGACGAATGTTTCTAAGGAGGGGAGAATGTTACACCCCGTATTTCCAGAGTATGTACGTGAGGGCGTACGTATAAAATTTAAGCCTTAAAGATGGCAAGGTTCGAAAATTTGGGCACAAGTGCCGAAAAGAATCGTTTTTCGACGAAACGTTTTACAAGACTTACGAAGGGAAAATTCCGGCTATGTCATTTATAATTTTTGTGGATTTTTCCGAGAGACGAAACATTTTGGACCAACGGGAGGGTGACATGTGTCACCCTCACATTGGAAGAGGTTGGGCGGCAAAGTGGACGAAATGGGTGGCATGGGATAGGTAGGATATTTTGTGCAAGTTGGTGTGGTAGATGTATAAGGTGCACTTGGCTTAATCCTAGCCCTACACTTGCCTAACACTTGGTTAGATCTTGGCCATTGGTTGACCATTCCTTGACCTATAAATACCCCTCTAAGTGATGAACTTTCTTCATCCAAAAATCATTTCCTAAGTGTTAAAATCCTCCCCCCCTCCCTCTTGTTTGCTCGCGTCCTCGCCCTCTCCCACCCTCCTTTGAGAGCCTTGGCCGAGAGCCTCCCCTTTAGTTCCACTAGCAGCCAGGTACCCACTTGCCTAGTTGGTTTCGTATAATACCCCTTTTGTGGTACGTAAATACTCTCCAAGTATTGTTATAATGCCCAAATACTTTAGCCCAAATACCTTGTAGTACTTTCCAAAGTTACCTCTATAATGAGAGCAGGAAATACTATTATACTTTCCTTTAGCCACAAAAACGAAACCCTAAGGAAAACCTTCATAGTCGGTTGAAGTGTTAAGTAGAAGTTGCGTAGAACTTCTAAGGGTTGTTTGGAGCGGCTTGGAGCACTCGGAATAGGAGCTAAACGTTGCTCAGGAGCGACATTAAACTTGGATAATTTTGGGCTCATCGAGGTAAATACTATTGTCCTTCTATTGTAATTGGGAATTACATATTATAGTTGTATAGAAATGAATATAAGATTCATAGAAGAGAATTGAACTGTAATAGAAGGATATTACAGAATAGACTTGAACTGGAATCACACCAGAAGAATATTAAGATAGAAGATTCAACTGTACTTACTTAGGACTGTATTTACAGTAAACTGATAACCTTTATTGGTTGAATGTTCTGCAAGTAGCATGTGCTACTTAGAAGGTGGACAAGGCTAGCCGGGTTATAGCCGTAGAGCGTTTTGCTTATAGTCGATAATCGTCGCGAGGTATGTGATTCTTCCTATACTCTTGAGCATGAAGTATTTTAAAAGTATATATATATAGTACGGTAGACGTACGTGTGGCAATGTCTTTTGACTTAAGCCTGAATAATATATATATATAGTACGGTAGACGTACGTGTGCTAACTGAATATAATTGTACGCAAATGTCTTTTGACTTAAGCTGAATAATAAGAACCTTGAAATATTTTAAAGGAACATATATATAGACGTTTATTAATCGAATGTAGTATTATGGCAATGTCTTTTGACTTAAGCCTGAATAATAAAGAATCTTGAAGTATTTCAACAGAATTAAGAAACCTTTTTGAAAGAAGAGTAATGCTTGGTTTTGAAAACATAAGAGTTATACTAGCTTTAAGGGAAGTTAAGTATAACGTCTGAAGAGAGATAAAGAGAATGGTTTACTGATTTTTAGAAGTTAAGAGACTTAATCTTAAAAGATAAGAGACTTGACTTAATATGGATGTTTGTGTGAAACCTCATTCGTGAGTAATGAGTACTTGGTTTTTAAAAGGGAATAATGTTTTACTGATTTCGGAAATCAGAATAAGTATCAAACAAACCACTGCAGCGCTAATAAAGGAAAATATATTGAATAATGAAGTATTATTAAAACCAGTAGAAACCTCCATCTGCATAGAAGCTAAGATGAGACAAAATGATATTACATTTTCTAGATCATGGCTGCTTTAATAAATGGTTATAAACAAGAATAAATCGCCACACCTATGGCATATGTTATTCAATTGCTTTAAAAAAAGATTAAGACATTGAACTATGAAACCTTTCTAAAATAAAGAGACTTGAGTAATTGAAATTAGGCAACCGGGTGTAGGGAAAAGAAAGGCATTGTTTTGTCTTAAATTGGTTTAAAACATAAAGTGTTATAACGACTTTATGGGAAGTTGGTTATAACGACTTTATGAAAACAAAAGAAGGGTTTTATCATTGGTTTTAATGTGGTAACTTGACTTTAAAAAGGGAAGTTGTTTTGGTTTACTTAAAAGATGTAAGTCACTCATTTTTTATATACTACGGGTATCGGGTGACTTTTATAAAAGGAATGGATCTCTTAAAAGGAATTTAACGTACGTAGTACTTTAGGGTTAAAACCAGAACTTTGTCATAAAATGAAAGTACTTTAAGTTGTGTGTAACTTGCCTATGTTTGCGTGTGATAGACTTGTTGTGCAAGGAATGTATTTCACTCGACTACCGCGTTAATGGGATGAATCGGGAATGTATTTCACTCGACTACGCGTTCGTGGATGAACCGAATGTATTTCACTCATTACGCGTTCGTGGATGAACCGGAATGTATTTCACTCGATTACGCGTTCGTAGGATGAACCGAATGTATTTCACTTGACTACCGTGTTCATAGGATGGGCCAGGAATGTATTTCACCGACTACCGCGTTCGTGGGATGAACGAGAATGTATTTCACTGACATACCGCGCCCGTGGGATGGACCAGGGATGATTCTATCCGACATCGAGTTCACGAGATGAGCAGGGAATGTATTCCACACGTTTCTATCTGGGTCCATGAGATGGGCGAGACATGTTATACGTATCACATGATTTGTACCTAGATCGCGGTGAGGAAGGAGTTCCACGGGCGTGAGGATGACTTTGAGGCGTGAGTCACGACTTGACATAATCGCTTTATGTTGTGAGCGTAGTTTGATTATCATACATGTCTCCCGCTTTATATAGACTATTATGATTTCATTTACAATATTTTCTGATTTCACATACTTGGTACTGTTATCGACCTCCTTGAAGTGCGTTCATGCCGCAGTAGAAGTACATCTATTGTCGATCCGCGTTTAGGATCACATTTCAGCGTGTTGGGAAGCTCCGTTCCTTCGGAGGCTTATCTTTTGGTATGTTACCCTGAGTCTGTAGGATCTTGTACATTCAGGGGTATGGCGGGGCCCTGTCCCGTCATAGTTGTTGTAAAATCTTAGAGGTCTGTAGCACTGTTGTGGGCAGGGTTGTAAGGATTGTAACTGTTCAAATGTCTATATATATATATGTTGAAAGACAACCGTTTTGGTTGGCCTATTTTCTTTTATCTTGATCCATGTCTATTTGAATGATTAAAGTTTTTATTTCCGCTGGTTTTCTCTGATGTTGTATCACTAGGGTGCCCGGGGTAAGGCACCAGTCACGGGCCCGGGTTCGGGTCGTGACACTTCTGATACATTACACCAGTCTATTATGACAATGCTCAGTTCTGAGTTTGCCATAAAAGACTTGGGTCATTGAGTTATTTTTTGGGGATTGCTGTCACTCGTCATGCAGGTGGACTGTTCTTATCATAGAGGAAGTATGCAACTGAGATCATTGAGAGGGCTGTGATGTCATCTAAGTCCACCTCCATTCCAGTTGATACTAAACCCAAGTTGGGTGCTGCAGCTGACTCTCCCTATGAGGATCCAACCCGCTATCGTAGTCGGGGCCCTTCAGTATCTTACGTTCACGCGACCTGATATGACAATGTCGTACAACATGTGTTTTTTTTATGCATGACTCCAGAATTGAACATATGAATGCGCTCAAAAGCATTCAAGTACGTTCAGGGAACACTTGATTATGACTTGAATTTGTATCCTTCGTCGACGTCTACGGTTGTCTCCTATACAGATGCTGATTGGGGTGATTGTCCGGATACCAGACGTTCTACGTCTGCCTATTGTATGTTCCTTGGAAATAACTTGGTCTCATGGTCTGTCAAACGTTAATCCACGCTTTCACATTCGAGTGCAGAGGCCGAGTATCGAGGGGTAGCCAATGTGGTCTCTGAGTCATGTTGGTTACGTAATCTTCTTCTAGAGCTCCATTGTCCTATTCAGAAAGCTACCTTGGTGTATTGTGATAATATTAGTGTCATCTACCTCTCTGGTAATCCAGTTCAGCACCAGCGCACTAAACATATAGAGATGAACATTCACTTTGTTCGAGAAAAGGTAGCTAGAGGACAAGTACGCGTCTGCCATGTTCCTTCAAGATATCAAATTGCAGACATCTTTACAAAGGGTCTTTCCTTGGTTCTTTTTGAAGATTTTAGAGGGCCTCGACTTACGAAGACCGCCACATGATCGGGTGTGTGTTAAATATACATACAATATACACATGATATACATGTATATTGTATGTATATTTAGTATATAATCAAAGGGTCCAGCCGAGAAGCCTTAGGCCCATATCGTCCAACCCATCACGGTAACATAGGGCATATTCTATTATTGTATATTTGATATATATTAGATATTAATTTTGTACCTTAATTAGTATTGTAACATTACCATAAGTGTATAATTAGTCTCCATATAGAATAGGGATTTAGATGTAAAATAAGATTTTTTTTTCCTATTATAGCTTGTATATATGTCTTTCATCAATAAGAATAATCAAGGAATTAATTCTTTCCGTTTTAGATAACCTATCAATTTTATTAGATATAACTACACATAATTATCTTTTAAATAACACGACTGAAAAATATTATAAGCATTTTTTAGATACTTTTTTAGGGGGTCATAGTTGTGATGGGTCATGCTAATTTAGGAAGGCATGATTTAATTTAGCATGCAGTGACAACTACCTGTATGCTTGTACCTTTTGTATGATACTTATGTATGATGCATCACTTTAATTTCAGGTTAAAATCCTGTAAGTGTAACTTTTACTTCAAATATATTTGCAGCCGCTATATACATAATTAGAAATATATTAAAGAGAAGTTCCAATATTTCTCCTTGCAACTTAATTAAAAGTTTACTTAGACGTTAATTGTCACGTATATGTATTACCCTACTTGTTTGTGAAAATTTTGATCTCCTTTTAGCGCAATAAGCAACGGATGAGCGCACTAGCGCGAAAATCGTTGCGCAACAAACAGCGGATGAGCGCGTCCTCGAACGAATTAAACCTAATCAGTTTTTTTTTAATATTGATTTAAGAGCAACTTTCATGCCTTAATTGAGCGTTATTTTTATATGTGAATATATAAGAATAAGACATTCAACTTCCTAAAACACGTGTAATTGAGAGAGTCATCATATCGATGCCTTGAAAAAATGTCTACCTTTAAGAAAAGATTACCTTAATGACTTTCAAACCTTATTCCATGTCACATAAAAAAAATGAAAAAAATCAATACCTATAAGGAAAGACCACCATAGATAAAGCAACAAGTAAAGACATGTAATACAACCCAAGAATTGATCCAAAACTAGCTCACTATTAAGTAGGTAAATACCATTAGGAAGACATAGTTTGTGCCGTGAGTAATAATTATTACTTATGATTTAATTAATCAGCATAAATGTTGGCTTTTTTATGATCCTGTAATTCCATACACCTCCTTTAAACTTCTTTTTTTATGAGCACGCTTGGGTATTCTCTCTGAAATAAATAAACAAAATACACCACTGTTAAACAATAATACTAAATATTAAGATAAGTTATTAAGTAATCATATAATTTACCTAATCTGTCATTAAAGTATCAAAATCAACTGTCATCAACGTGACGTTTCTCCGAAGATTCACCACAAATACAAATTAAAAAAGAAAATTCAAGTCCACATCAACGTATTTACTGTATTTTACCATTTAGCTGTCCAAGATTAGAGTACATGCAACTATGAAGCGTAATAGCATAAGTTAAAGGGTAGTTTGGTTGTTGGTTAGAAGTTATTCATGTATTAAAATTTTATATAAGTAATATATGTGTGAGATGAGTTATTTATGTATAAAATTAGTACAATATTTAATTTGCAATGTAGAAAACTGCATAACTTTTTACATGTATAAATTTCAAGAAATTTATGTATTATTTTATGCAGATCAAAAAGTGAAATATTTAATATATAAATAATTAAACCCTACATAACTAATATATGCATAAAATAATATATAAATTTTCTCATAACTAATCTATACATTACTAAATAACTGCATAACTCTAATCAACTACCAAACGATCCTAAGGTAATAAAATAAAGTGGATAACTCAGGATTATATTTGGAATTATATTGTGTTTGGTTGTGATATATCCTCAATCAAAACATAATATAAATTTAATTTCAAACTTAATTCTGAATATTCCATTTTATCCTATTAAATGTAAAATATTTTATACCATCTGTCAAGTAAAATAACAAAATTAAAAATAATTATAATAATCCACAAAACAATTTATCGAACCAAACAACCCTTTAATGCATTACCCTTTTTTACCACTTGGAAAACGCAGTGGTACGACAGTTATGCTCGCAAATATTTCCGTCAGGCCCCACTTTCTCTCTCTCCTCCGCGTATATTTTCGCCGGCCGTTCGTAACGGTCATCTTTTCCGGTTACTTTCTCTCTTTAAAAACTATACCAAGTAAAAAATATCTCTACATTAATACACGCATTATTATTATTAATACAAATCTTAGTTGTAGTAATAATCTTCGTATTTTGCACTCATAATTACTCTATAAATTCAGCTCAATTTTTGTAGAATTAGGGTTTTGAAAAGAGTGAAAATTATGTGAAGAGTAGTAGCAATGGTGACAAAGCCCTATCCTAATAAGGTAGTATCTAATGGTTTGAGTTATCAAAATAATCCGAAAAGGCCACCATTGTTGCCTTCAGAAGCTGAGAATAATGAACCTTCTAGAAGAATCCCGAAATCTAGAGAAGTTACTTCTCGATACCTTTCGACTTCATCTTCATCTTCTATCTCAACGACGTCGTCTTCAAACACTTCGAGTACTGCTACTTACTCTTCGTCATCCAATCGAAGTCCGTCGACTAGGATGACTCGGCCGGTTGTTGCGACACCGGTTCAGAATTCCGATTCAGTTAAACGGTCTCAATCAATGCACCGGAGACGGCCGATGACGCCGGTTAAGAATTCCGGTTCAGTTAAGCAGTTATTGAATTCTAGTAGGAGTTTATCTGTTTCGTTTCAAGGTGAGTCTATATCTATACCTGTTAGTAAAGTAAAGCCTGCTCCGGTGAGAAAATGTACACCGGAGAGGATGAAAGTTACTGCTCCGGCAGATTTTGTCACACCCGAGAGGAGTAGAGTTATGCCGGAGTTGAACACTCTGGTGAGAGATCGGACTGAGAGTGTTAAGCCTAGTGATCAGCATAGGTGGCCAGGGAGGTCAAAGTCACTGAATTCGAGTTTTTTGACACGAAGTATGGATTGTGGTAGTGTTGACAAGGCTAAATTTGGATCCGGAAGTGTTACTAGTTCATCGATGAAATCGGTGATTGATATATATCATAGAGCTAGAATTGAAGCTAAATGGAAACCTCAAAGTGATAATGCTGATGCATTGGCTTCAGATAGTGAAAGTGTCTCTTCAGGGAGTAATTCAGGTGTCCATGATGGTCCGAGTATGACTCAAGGACGAGGAGGTCCCCGTGGTATAGTTGTGCCTGCTAGGTTTTGGCAAGAGACTAATAACAGGATTAGACGAGGGCCAGAACGCGGTTCTTCTATGGAGAAAAATGGTAATTTGAAGACAGTGGCTCCTTCAAAGCAAATTGGAAATAAGAAGTATCTGATTGATAGCCCTAAAACATCACCTCAGGGTGTCCCACCTTCTAGAGGTTTAGTGTCTCCTCTTCGAGGGGGTTTAAGAACAGCGTCACCAAGTAAGGCATTGGCGTCATCTCCTATAAGAGGGATGTCAAGTCCTACAAGAACAAGAAATGGTGCTGTGGGTTCAGTATCTAATAATTCATGTATCATGCCCTCAATTTTGAGTTTTGCTGCTGATGCAAGAAGTGGGAGGGTGGGGGAAAACCAAATAGTTGATGCACATGAATTAAGGCTTCTATATAATCGGCACCTGCAATGGCGATATGTCAATGCACGAGCAGAAGCTGCTCTAAGGGCACAAACAACAACAGCAGAGGTAACTTTTTAAAATGCTGCTATTTCTCTAAGTGTTGCATTGATTAATCAGATTTATAAAGCTTTAATTACTTATCAAGGAAAATTAAATCTCAAAGTGTTGCTGATGACGTAGTTCATATACAATTCCTGTTTTGTTCAACAGTATACAAAGACACTGAAAAGGAAACATCCTCTCGGATTTTACTATGGGTTGTGAACCTTTGTATAGAATGTTATTTGTGGAAATGAAATCAATTAATTATGGCTCAATCCGAACTAGTTGGGATCATATGGTCTACATCCCATTCCACCTTATTAAAGCTCATTTCATTCCAATACTGGTACAATAAAGAGTAATTAGAGAGATGAAAAGTTTCCATTAATAGAAAAGGAGTATATATTTTGACATCTGGGATCAAAACGAGTGAAGAGGGTAGGAGGAATTTATTTGTTGATTTAGATGAAGTGCATTAAGAAATAGATTACACTAAAACTCTTGAGAGGTTTGCTTTTCTATTTCGCTCATCCAAGTAGATATAGAAATCCCTCAACCTGCAGTGGTGGGGGTTGTACTCTTCAATACATGTGGTTGAACTGGATAATAAATACATGATGCCTGTTGTTCTTTTTTTACTTGTAACTTAGGGTTAATTGGACATGTTCACTGTCTCTCTTATCTAATATTCCATACTTGAGTGTTAGTTCCTGGCTATTCAGGGTTTTGTCTGCTCTGATGAGTAATCTACCGGTAGTTACATTTACCGGGTATAAACTACAATCCATTTCAAACAATAAATACGTGATACACGTTGTCCTTTTTTACTTGAGCTTTTATGGTTAATTAGACATGTTTTACGTATAATAATAGAAATCTGAGAAATAAAAGGTTTTAAAACTTGTTCACTTACTTTATACTCCACGTAAATGTAATAACATCCTTACTAAAATGTAAATATAATAACATCACTTATCGTCCAAACTGTGAAAGCACCAAAATTCTAATATTAGAATAAAAACTGTAAAAGGTATAGCAATAATTTGTCAAGTAAAATTGAATAGTGAGCGCACAATGCCAGAGGTGAAGGGTCAGATTTGTCTGTCAAGTGACGCGAGTTCGAATCCATCTACTGCACTGACAAAAAAACCCATCTCAAAAAATTGAAAATACAAACCAACCCGCCTTAATTTTTCCTAATGCTCCTCTTATATTTACTTAAGTTGGTGCATACACTTGGTGCACATAAATTTCTATTACCCATGAATTATATTGTAAACATCAGCTGTAGTTTAGATTAAAATTCTGTGGAGATTTGGTACCACTAATGTGAAATTTTCTTCTTACCAGAGGAACCTGTACAATGCTTGGTTGACTACTTTGAAATTGCGGCATTCAGTGAAGTCCAAAAGAATTCAGCTACAGCTGCTGCAACAAAATGCGAAGCTGCATTCCATCCTCAAAGGACAAGTAAGCCCTCTTTAAAGTTCTTCTGCCTCCAACCAAATTATTTTGTGGATGCTTAGACACACATCAAAAGAGATGCTTTTAATATGTATGCATCAATGAGATAACCATTTATTGCATATAGATACTTGATAAACAAATTCATGCATGAATTTGAAAAGGAAAAACAAGAAATAAAAATGAAGAGAATACACTGGGTTAAAAGTCTATAGGATGTGTAAGAAGAAAACTGAAGGCCTGAGGGTTGAGGGGGAGGGGGCAACGAAATAGAAATTTGGAGAGTTAATGCATGAGCTAATGCTATACTATTTGGTCGATTTTCTTTAAGTAGGAGACATTATATTGTTGAATGAAATAACTCTGCCAATTATATTTATAATGTGCCCTGTTATATCTCACATCTGTCTTCATCATGCACCTGAGTTATGCTTGCTGCCTAAGATAGTTGATATCTTTTTATATGCTGTGAAATGAAAAGTAAATATTCTTTGTCTGATTTGTTATATTAGCATTTGTACTGCGTACTTGATTTGTCTATCTTTTGTTTATAGATAAACGTCAACCTTCACTTATTGTCCCTTTCTCGTTTTATGGACCAATTCAGGGGCCATGTTTGGAAAATTGGAATATGATTGATGGAGAGCATTGCAATTCATTGTCAGGGGCCATATGTGCTCTGGAAGCCAGCACTCTTCGTCTCCCTGTTGTGGAAGGAGCTAGGGTAGTTTTTCCCTTACATTCTAATTGGAATGATCGTTATGCAAAATGTGATTGCATTGATTTACCATTTGGTATTTTCTTCGGGAATAATATTTTCTGGTTCTATCATCTGCAGGCAGAAGTTCAAAATGTGAAAGATGCTATTTCTTCAGCCGTTGACGTGATGCAGGCAATGGGATCCTCAACGTGTTCTTTGCTGCCAAAGGTAACCTTTCTGGTTATGGCTAGTAGACTTCTATCTGTTTTCAAGAAGGGGGGAGGGGAAGGAAGTAGGCTGTGACCTTGCGACTTGCTCAATTTGCATACCACCTATTTTGACCAGGGTGTATCTCATGTACTATGGGAAAGTGGTACTTAACACATCAAAAATATCTGAACTGGTCAACTGCATACTTTCTTGTGTTCTAATTTGCTTAGCAAACATTTAAAACTAGTAAAAGATGATAGAACTGAGGTGCATGTAATAATAGGTCTACTTAACAACAACAACATACCCAGTGAAATCCCACAAAGTGGGGTCTGTGGAGGATACAGTGTACGCAGACTTTACCTTTACTTTGGTAGGTAAAGTGGTTGTTTCCGAGAGATCATCGGTTCAAGACAGAGCGTAAGCACAAGCAAAACAAAAGCAAAAGCAAAAGCAAAGCAAGAGAAACGGTCAGACCCGGTCAGGAAAAATAATTAAGCAGTATGAAAATGGTGACATCAAAAGCGAATAAGTCATGATAGCGCATTCCGAAAAAGTAAGCAGTAACTAGCACAAGTAAATAAGCTGCACAAAGTACACTAAATGACATATAGCAGCCGACATCAAACTAAAGGGGACTATAAAGCAATACTGCGCCTATTAATTTGATAGGCTAAGCGGACCTACAATAATATAACACTACCACTACCAGTGTGCAAACGTAAGTAGGACTACGCTTGACTATCCACTATCTTTCTACCCTAAAGTAGGACTACGCTCGACTATCCACTATCTTTCTACCATAATTTGTGTCCTCCACAACCTTATATCTAAGGTCATGTCCTTGGTAAGTTGCACCTACGCCATATCCCATCTAATCACCTCTCCCCAATATTTCTTCGGCCTGCCTCTACCCTTCTTAAACCCGTCCATAGTCAACCTCTCACACCTCTGCATTGGGGCATTTGTGTCTCTCCTCTGCACATACCCAAATCATCTCAGCCTTGCTTCCCTCAGCTTATCCTCCACTGAGGCTACTCTCACTTTGTTTCGGATATCATCATTTCTAATCCTATCACTCCTTGTATGCCCGCACATCTATCTCAGCATCCTCATCTCCGCAACTTTCATCTTTTGGATGTGTGAAGTCTTGACTGGTCAACACTCCGCCCCATACAACATAGCCGGTCTAACCACTGCCCCATAGAACTTGTCTTTTAAGTTTTGTTGATACTTTTTTATCGCATAAGACTCCAGATGCGAGCCTCTATTTCATCCACCCTACCCAATACGATGTGTGACATCGTAATCAATCTCTCCATCCCCTTGGATAATAGACCCGGGGTACTTAAAACTTCCTTTCTTTGGAATGATTTGAGTACCAAGTCTCACCTCCACGCCTGTCTCAAGATCGCTCCCGTTACTGAATTTGCACTCCAAGTATTCTGTCTTGGTCTTGTTCAACTTGAACCCTTTAGGTTCCAGAGTCTGTCTCCAAACCTCCAGCTCAGTGTTCACTCCGCTGCGAGTCTTATCAATTAGGACTATGTCGTCTGCGAATAACATACGCCATGTCACCTCCCCTTGAATTTGTCGCGTCAGTACATCACCAATGCAAATAAGAATGAGCTAAGAGTTGATCCTTGGTGCAACCCCATCATCACGGAAAAGTGTTTCGAGTCTCCTACTGTTCGTACCCTGGTCTTAGCTCCATCATACATATCCTTGACCGTCCTAGTGTACGCCACAAGTACACCACTAGCTTCCAAACATCTCCATAGAATCTCTCTAAGAACTTTATCGTATGCCTTCTCTAGGTTGATGAAAACCATTTGCAAGTCTCTTTCTCTCCCCATACTGCTCCACCAACCTCCTATTAAGATGAATGACTTATGTGGTCGAACGCCTCGACATGAATTCAAATTGATTTTTGGAAATAGACAATCCTCTTCTCACCCTCATCTCCACGACCCTTTCCCAAACTTTTATGGTGTGCCTTAGCATCTTGATACCCCTATAGTTGTTGCAACTCTGGATATCACCTTTGTTCTTGTACAAAGGGGTCATTGTACTCCACCTTTGGGCATTCTCGCAGTCTTAAAAATGATGTTAAACAACTCAGCCAGTCACTCCAAACCTGCCATGCCTGCGCTATTTCAAAATTCAACTAGGATCTCATCAGGCCCGGTCGCTTGTCTCCTGCGCATTCTACAAACAACACCCTTAACCTCCTCAACCTTAATGCTTCTACAATATCCAAAATTCCGGTACCTACCAGATTACTCCAGATCTCCCAGCACGATGTCTCTATCTCTTTTTTCCTTCAAGAGTTTATGGAAGGTAAGACTAGATCGCCACTGGTCGACCCGACACCGCCCGGCCCCGACCCGACCGCCCCGACCCCGTAAAAAAAGCGGGGCTCGAGAAGGCGGGGCGGGACAGGGTATGGTCCCGCCAGGACCCGACCGGTCCCGCCAGGACCCGTCCCGGTCCCGCCCCGATTCCGCCCCGATCCCGCCCCAGTCCCGCCATTTACCAAAAATAGCCGTTGTCTAACGACCATTTTACATTTTATCTGAAGGCATGAGTAGCGACGTGGAAAAATTTGACCAAGATATACCAATTCCAACTGTAGAACCACACGAAATTATAAAGAAACTAGAAAAAGTATTTTCAAATTGGTAATTTATTTCATTGCAATTTTTTGATTTTTCTATGTCTTTTTCAATTTTTTTCAACAACAGTACACTACAATGTTGTAATTCTGAATCTTGTATATTTCAATGAAATAATTAATAATATAAGAGGCACAAAAATAGCCTTGGAATGTTTTTTTTTACACTCTTATTGTCTTTATTTAATTATTTAGTTTATACTTTATAAATATATTATATATATGAGTATAATACTATAATATTATAATAATATAATATGAGTATATGAGTCTATGACTATCACTATATGACTATATGTTAATGTTACTTTGTTAGTAATTTAGTATTTTTAATTTAGTGAATTTTTTTTTTTAAAAACTCACTCGACCTGGCCCCGTCCCGCCCCGACTTCGCCCATCGGACGATCGGACGACACGTGATCGCCCCGCCTCCTCTCCACCCCCACCCCATCCCGATCCCGCCGGTCCCGATCCCGGTGGGTCCGTCCCGGCCCACTGGCCAGCCCTAGGTAAGACTGCCACCTTCGCCTAATATGTGCGTCTTCCACCAGTACTTTTTCGTCCTCGATGCACCTCACGTGATCCAAGTCACGACCCTCCTTTCCTTCGCCTTGGCTAGTCTGTACAACTTTCTATCCCCGTCTTTCTCCTCTAATTCCACATACAGATGTTCAAAAGCCGCCGTTAGTGCAAGCTTTGCCTCCTTCCTCGCCATCTTATACAGTTCCCTATTGGTCTACTTCTCCACCTCATCCTTGCTTTCTACCAATTTCGCATACGTCGCTTTTTTCGCTTCCACCTTCTTTTGAACTTTACCATTCTACCACCAGTCCCCTCGATGCCCACCACGGTTACCTCTCGAGACCCTGAGCACTTCTCTAGCTACCCCTCGAATGCAACTGGCCGTCTTGTCCCACATATCGATCGCATCCCCACTACTCCCCCAAGCCACCTTGGCCATCAACCAAGGGGGTTGAATAATTCCAAATTACTTCAAAGTTTTGCTTGGTTTAGGGTTTCTCTTTCTTCTCTTACCTTTTTATCTCTTTTTTTCCTTTAGCTTATCTTAGAAGAGGACTTAGATGCCAGGGGAGAAAATCACGGGGATAGATGATTCCTTTAATTCCTTTTTTACTTTTACGTTCGTGCAATGAAGGTGTGAACTAGCATGAAGTTGGTTAGCTAGGTGTCTTGGTCAGTAAAGTTATCCGATATCTGTACAGTTGGAGGATGTAGGTATCGAATGAAATAGTCAAGGTGTGTGCAAGTTGACTCGAACACCACCACATTTTAAAGGATATTCTTAATAATCCTGCAGATATTCCCTCACCACAGGAAAAATGTGTTGTTTCAAACATGTAGAATCTATTTCAACATGTGAAAGTGTTCCGTACTATCAAATGCATTAAATCAATAACGAGAGCTATACTATTTATAAAAGAAGAGGACCCTTACCACTGTTGTGAAAGACATTTTTGGTGCGTCCCAAGGCGGGGAGTTGACCAAACATCTCGAGTCAAGTGTGGGAGGCGCATGCCCAAATGCTCGGGCGCAGAGGAGAATCCAGGATTTCAAGAAGATTGGTGCACCATTACTTTTAAGTTAAGATAAATAAATTATAGTGCAGTAAGTTGGGTTCGATCCCTTGACCTTGAGGAGTTAAAACTAACACCTTAATCAATGCACCACCCAGTCAATTTTGACCATGGGTTCTCTCAGATAATATTTGACATATTTTACGAATTATACACATAATATACCGAATTTAGTCGGGTGACCATGGGTTCACGTGCCCCAATTTGTACATAAATTCGCCACTGCTCGGGCGTATGCCATGAGTGCACCTCACATTGCGAGATCGTATTAACACCGAGAACCAACAGTTTCAAATCTGAAAAGTTTAACCCTCAATGCCAGATGGGATAAAGTCTTGTTGATAGATAAGGGGTTGATGGTGATGGTAAGGTAGAAGGGAAACTGTTCGAGTGAAAGTGATGATGAGAAAAACAATTAAAACTGAGTATGAAGGTATTGGAGATGATAATATACTTTCCTTCTGTCCTTTGAGAGACTTTTTCTGGTTTAACATTTTGAGAGGAGTCAATAAGGGCTGTCTGAGTGTAGGCTGGTAGCTTTTTGGGAAGGTAATTATAGGAAGTGCTATGGATAAAAGAAGGTAATTATTGGCTCGCTATGGAGAAAGGCAACTAAAACTTAGTATTAAGCGATTGGAGATGGCAACAACAAACTTTCCTTCAGGTCTTTGAGAAACTTTTTTCTCTTTTAACACTCTGAGAGTCAATAAGGAGGGCCGTTAAGTTTAGGCTAGTAACTTTATTAATTGGGAAGCTAATTTTATCAGGAAACGCTATTGATAAAGTGAAGATAGCATGGTTATCTTTTGAGTTGAATTAATTGAACTTAAATTTGGAATAAAATACTTTCTTAATAACTCCCACTTGCAATTCAAGCTTGGTGGATGACAATGGACTGTTTGCCTAGTATGGCCCTAAATTGGTCTTATAATTTATTTTTGCGCAAATAATTCTACAAAAGTTTCTTGAGAAAAGAAGAATCTAATGAAACTTCAAAGGAACAGAATTAGCAGTTTGATTAGAAAGATTTACTGTTTATGAAACTATTTTGCTAAAGAGACTAGTATTTCCCCTCAACTTTTGTATGCTTTCTATATAAGAACATTTATTTGTTCTACAAGATGTTGGAATCATTTTTAAAATTTCTACAATTTGTAGGAGGAGTTTTCTTCTTGTAATTTATAAATATTAAAATTCAAAATTCATGGGGCTTATGTCTCTTGTCTCGGGCATATTAGATAAAACTCTCGTCTGTCACAACCGCCTTTTAAGTCATTGGCACTTACAAAGTAGTGCTTTCTCACACCCATTCTCATTTTGATTACTCACCGACTTAGTCCTTTACTAGCGTCGGTGCGGCATTTAGCCCAACTGTACCCACCCTTTGTAGATGCTAAGTTCAACCTCTCAATTGTCTTGCCTTTGTGTCCCAAGTGTTGTTTGGCTCCAGGTATTCTGCTTGCTTAAGTCAAGCTACCCTTTAAGAGGCTGAACTTAGCATTTATCAAATAGGGGGTAGGTGATTTAAGTTCCAAATCGATGCAAGTAAAGTACTAGGTTGGTGACATTATGCTGTAACGAATGACGAGTTCACAAAAGAGAGGATTGTGATTGACCAGCGTTGATCCATGACTCACATTTGGGAACTCAACTTAAGGAGAACAACTTACCTCCAAATGTTTGTGATAGACTTGCTGTGAGCTTTAGAAAATATCAAGAACACAATCAATCAATCAATCAACCAACCAACAAATCCTCACCCCCAAACAAGGTGGAGTCGTTAAACAAAATACAAAATTCTGCCCAATATTATTCAAATTGTCAAAGGTTAATAATGCCCAATATTATTCAACCAACAAATTCTGCCCAAGTTAATATGGTCATGGTCTTGATTATGGATACAAAATAATTTTCTATTCTCAAGGATTCTCTGATTTCTTTTGTTATCATTTCCGTAGATATCACGTAAAACACACACACAAAAAAGCAAAAAAATAAATAGTAGATAGATAAAATAAAACAGAGAAACATTTTAACTTGTGTATAGCTTTTTGAGTTATAGTCAATCAAAGTAAACCTCAAATCTGACTTTTTTAAAGAGCAGACTCTAGTTGTTTCTCTCATTTTCCGCGAACAAATACTTCCCCAGTTACCTCCTAGTCCTGTTACTTGATTTGGTTGAGTCTCTTCTCTCTATTTGTTGCTGTCCATTTCTTTGATTTATTGTTCCACACAGCTGCACCGCTCCCTATGTCCAAAAAAACTACGCATCATCTTTCTGTCCTCTCTTTGCTGGAGTTCTTTTGCATAACTCCTTGGTGTTGGGTTTTGATATTGGTGAATGCGAAATGATGAGATGAAAATTAAAGGGAGTAAAAGACTCTTTTGTCCCACATCGAAAAAAGAGAAGGAAAGAGAGGTGTATATATTACATTACACCTTCTCTAGTTGCTAAAAGGGTTGAGAGGGAAAGGACCCCTCGCGCCGTCGTCGCTCGGCTCGGCTTCGGCTTTGGATTTGGATTGATTGATAGTCTTTTTGGACAAAAATTAAATCCAAACGGATCGACCCGTCCGGTTTAAGCCTTTTCTTTTCGAATTTCCCTCCAAATTGGATTTGAATTTGTCAAAAGATCGATTGATTGATAATCTTTTTGGACAAACGTTTCTTTAATTAATTATTTAATTAAAAAATAAATCCAAACGGATCGACCCAAGACCCGCGACCAATTCGTCCGCTTAAGCCCTTTCTTTCGAATTTCCTCCAAAATTTGGTGACTATTCGAATGGTTGCAAACATTCGTAATCGCATTCTCAAAACCTATAAATTCTTGATTGTTCCAAGAATTTATTCATTCTATTCTTCTCTCGAATTTCGCCTTCAACTCAAAATTTTGTCTTCATTCGTGTGATATCTCGCTGAGTGGTTCGCTACCGGAATTTGGAGTACTACTATTCTGGTAAGATAATCGTTCTATCCTGGAAGACGATATTCCATTAACCTCGAGTACTGTGAGGGAAATAATTTCCTTAAGGACACACTTTGAACTAAGTGGCTCGATTATATTCTGAAATTATTTTCCAAAACAAATTCTGTTTTCGTTCACTGTTTCATGATTAATTTACTGTTAAGTAATTTTTATACTGTGTAATCTGGTTTTACTAAGTGTTTAACAGATTGTGTTGAAACATTGTTTAACCGTATACAGATTATTATACCAACAAATTTAAGGAAATTATGTTTATTTTATTTTAATCTGTATTCTGGTTGTGAGATTAAAACCTGTGTGGTTTTCTACTCCGTATGAAATTTCATATTCTAACTTGAAGACATAAAAACTTCGTTGGAATATTGAAGTCCAGGAAAAAGTGTTTTTCCTGTATGTTGTTTGGAGACTAAAATCTTCGGATTTTCTACTCCGGTTGAGATTAAAGTTTTCATAACTTTCTACTCATCTGGGTACTTGATTTAAAGATATAAAAACTTCATCAAGTATACAACATACAATCTACTGCACTTCGTTTCAAGCAATTTTGATTCGGTTTGAAGAATTAAAATCTTCACCGTTGTGTATGATATTTGTTGCATGAAATACGTGAAAGTAAGAATGAATTTGACTTACTCATGTGATACTTGTACAACGATTTGAAGAACATAAAATCTTCGTCGTTCTGTTTAAGGAGATTAAAACTTGTGTAGTTTTCTACTCCATATGAATATTAGTATTCTGACTCGAAGATATAAAAGTTTCGTTGGAATACTAAAGTTTCATAATTATACTGCGATTTGAAGAAATAAAATCTTCATCGTTCAAATTACGATTTGAAGAAATAAAATCTTCATCGTTTCAGTTTCACAATTACACTCCGATTTGAAGAAATAAAATCTTCATCGTTTGAGTCTGTGATTTAATTGCTATTCTGGTTTTACTAAGTAAAACAGTTTGTCGATTTGACAGTGACAAACAAATAATGACAATTAATATGAATGATCCGCAATCTTTGTCGAGTGCAATTTGGTTGGAAACCCAAAGGAGTGGTGGCTTGATTCTGGTGCCACTCGACATGTTTGCGCTGCAAAAGAAGCATTTGCAACCTATGCTCCCGCTGGACCCGAAAAGGTATTGTTTATGAGAAATACTGCAGCAGCCAAGGTTGAAGGATATGGGAAGATACTTCTGAAGATGACTTCCGGCAAGGTCCTGACTCTCAACAATGTTCTGCATGTTCCAACAATTCGGAAGAATTTAGTTTCAGCCGGACTACTCGTCAAGAACGGATTTAAGTGCATGTTGGTTAGTGAGAAAATTGTAATTAGTAA
Source organism: Przewalskia tangutica (assembly GCA_029844215.1). Lineage (NCBI taxonomy): Eukaryota > Viridiplantae > Streptophyta > Magnoliopsida > Solanales > Solanaceae > Przewalskia > Przewalskia tangutica. Next base: position 10,121,323 of record CM056740.1, on the reverse strand, counting down.
GAATGATATGTTCATAGGAAAGAGTTACCTCACCGAGGGCCTTTTCAAACTCAATGTAATGGTTGTTGACAATATTAATGAAAATTCAGCTTCGTCTTACTTATTGGAGTCAAATGATTTATCGCATGTTCGTTTAGGACATGTCAATTACAAAACCTTGCGAAAATTGATCAATTTTGAAGTATTGCCTAAATTCGAGTGTAACAAATCAAAATGTGAAATTTGTGTTGAATCTAAGTTTGTTAAACATCCATATAAGTCTATTGATAGGAATTCAAATCCTTTAGACTTAATTCACACAAATATATGTGATATGAAGTCAATACCATCTCGTGGTGGGAAAAAGTACTTTATAACTTTCATTGACGATTGCACTCGATACTGTTATGTGTATTTGCTTGATAGTAAGGATGAAGCAATTAATGCATTTAAGCAATACAAGAACGAAGTGGAAAATCAATTGAATAAAAAGATCAAAATGATTAGAAGTGATAGGGGTGGAGAGTACGAATCTCCTTTTGCAGAGACATGTTTGGAATATGGAATTATTCATCAAACTATCGCCCTTACACACCACAATCAAATGGAATCATGGAAAGGAAAACCGAACATTAAAGGAAATGATGAATGCCTTACTAATTAGTTCCGCCATCGCAGAGCCATGGGGAAAGCTATCTCATACCTAATCGAATATTCAACAGAGAGTACCCCACAGCAAAACACAATCTATTCCATATGATCTATGGAAAGGAAGAAAACCCAACTTGAAATATTTCAAAGTGTGGGGTGTTTAGCGGGCGTCCAAGTTCCTTTGCCCAAAAGGGTAAAAATCGGATCAAAAACAATGGATTGCGTTTTTATTGGCTATGCTACAAACAAAGAAAGCTTGTCGGTTTTGGTTCACAAATCGGACAATCCCAAATTCATGTTAATACGGTAATCAATCGATAATGTCGAATTTTTGAAAACATCTATCCGTATAAAATCGAATGTGAGTCGCCAAGTGAAAGATCTAAACGATCATGGAAGAACCAAAGGAAAGTATACCAAGCAAAGAGGATCCAAGGCGAGCAAATGTCAAAAGACATCTACTTTCTTTGGATCGATTTTGTAACATTCTTGCTTGAAAACGAGCCTCAAACATTTAAAGCAAAGAATGTCATCTTACGATTCAACATTTTGGAAAGCATAATAATAGTGAGATTGAATCAATTTTAAACAACCATATATGGGAATTAGTTGATCTTCCTCCTAGAAATAAACCTTTAGGATCAAAATGGATTTTTAAAAGAAAAATGAAAGCTGATGGTACTATTGACAAATATAAGGCAAGACTTGTGGTCAAAGGTTATAGACAAAAGGAAGACCTTGATTACTTTGACACATACTCGCTGCAATGTTAATAACATCTATTCAGTGTTAGTGGCAATCGACGGCCAGATATGGTCTTGAAATCCATCAAATGGATGTCAAGACAACTTTCTTAAATGGAGAATTGGAGGAAGAAATTTACATGGAACAACCTGAGGGTTTTGTGGTTCCTGGTAAAGAAAGGAAAGTGTGCAGACTTGTTAAGTCACTTTATGGACTTAAACAAGCACCCAAACAATGACATGCAAAATTTGACTAAACAATGTTGGCAAATAGATTTAAGATTAATGAGTGTGACAAATGTGTTTACATTAAAAATACTCCAAATCATGAAGTCATTGTTTGTTTGTATGTTGATGACATGTTGATAATGAGTAAAGATATTGTCGATGTAAATGCTACGAAGCGTATGCTCGCTAGCAAATTTGACATGAAAGACTTAGGGGTTGCTGATTTGATCTTAGGAATTAGGATTCATAAAACTCCACAAGGTCTAGCATTATCACAGTCACATTATATTGAAAAAGTACTTGACAAGTTCAAGTATTTAAATTTCAATGTTGCAAAGACTCCAATTGATGTAAGTTTTGCACTTCAAAAGAATGAAGGTGAAAGTGACTCATAATTGGACTTTGCATGAGTTTTGGAAAGTTTGATGTATATTATGAATTGTACACGATCAGATATAGCACGTATATAAGCGTCGAGTTGATTCACGAGTAATCCCAATCAAACTCATTGGATGACAATGAAACGAGTCTTGAGATATTTACAACACACCCAAAATTATGCTTTGCATTATAATAAATATCTCGCAGTACTTGAGGGATATAGTGATACAAATCGATCACCGTGATCGTTGAAGTTAAATCCACGAAATGATATGTTTTCCACCACATGAGGAGCAAAGGTCTTCGAAATCATCAAAACATACGCATCGCTTCTACAATGAAATTAGAATTTATAGCTTTAGACAAGGGTGGAAAGGTTCGAATGGCTCGAATTTTTAGAAGATATTTCATTCGCCCAAACCTTTGGCTCCTATATGTATACATCAGGATACCAAGCAATAGGTAGAGGCGAAGCGAATGTATAACGGAAAATCTTGTCACATACGACTTGAGACACAATACCGTTAGACAACTCTCTCTAGTGACGTTATCACAATAGATTATGTAAAGTCAAGAGATAACGTGGATCCGCTTACAAAAGACTTATCTGCAGAGGAGTTAGTAGATCATCAACGGAATGGGGTTAAGGCGCGACAAGTCATCACGGCAGAACTCTACCTAGCAGATCGAGATCCCAAGAGCTAGGTTCAAGGAGATCAAACAAAGTTGGATCGACGGTTCAACATTGTCAAATAACTCAACACATTCCTGGATGAAGACAATGTTCGTAAATAAGGATAAGACTTTATGGCTTGTTAACGAGTTAATAAAGCATTAAGGTTTTTTAACGGTTATCTAACCGCAACGTATGACCGGATAACGTGGCTATAGGACCACATGTTTAGAAATCACCTATGCGAGTGTTAAGTGTAAGCCTTTAAAGGGAATACGGTAAAGACCCATTCTCTATGCACTTCGTGAGACTGCATTTGTTCACGGTCAAACGAACACAACCGTGAGAACCATAAACGGTTGATGGTTGATTGTGTGTCTTATGTTGTCTAGGTATACAACAAAGTTCGACGGTTCAAAGATATCAAATCTACCGATTGATCGAGTATATCCGATATAAGTTCACTACGGAAAGTTCAAAGGGAAACCTACTTATCCAGATGCAATAATTCTCGCCAGATATCACACTCGTCCGTACATTCTTTTATCTTATAGCCATTCCCCATTCATGTGGGGGATTGTTGAGTTTTGATATTGGTGAATGAGAAATGATGAGATGAAAATTAAAGGGAGTAAAAAACTCTTTTGTCCCACATCGAAAAAAGAGAAGGAAAGATAGGTGTATATATTACATTACAGCTTCTCTAGTTGCTAAAAGGGTTGAGAGGGAAAGGACCCCTCGCGCCGCCGTCGTCGCTCGGCTCGGCTTCGGCTTTGGATTTGGATTTGGATTTGGATAAAGATCGATCGATTGATAATTTTTTTGGACAAACGTTTCTTTAATTAATTATTTAATTAAAAAATAAATCCAAACTGATCGATCCAAGACCCGCGACCGACCCAAGCCCTTTCTTTTCGAATTTCCCTTCAAATTGGATTTGAATTTGTCAAAAGATCGATTGATTGATAATCTTTTTGGACAAACGTTTATTTAATTAATTATTTAATTAAAAAATAAATCCAAACGGATCGACCCAAGACCCGCGACCGACCCGTCCGGTTTAAGCTTTTTCTTTTCGAATTTTCCTTTAAAATTTGGTGACTATTCTGAATGGTTGCAAACATTCAGAATCAGTACCTCCAAAACCTATAAATTCTTGATTGTTCCAAGAATTTATTCATCTTATTCTTCTCTGAATTTCAGTCTTCAACTCGAAAATTTTGTCTTCATTCTGTGTGATATATTGCCGTTGAGTGGTTCGCTGCTACCGGAATTTGGAGTACTACTATTCTGGTAAGATAATCGTTCTATCCTGGAAGACGATATTCCATTAACCTCGAGTACTGTGAGGGAAATAATTTCCTTAAGGACACACTTTGAACTAAGTGGCTTGATTATATTCTGAAATTATTTTTCAAAACAGATTCTGTTTTCTCATGATTAATTTACTGTTAAGTAATTTTTATACTGTGTAATCTGGTTTTACTAAGTGTTTAACAGATTGTGTTGAAACATTGTTTAACCGTATACAAATTATTATACCAACACTTGGTGCATGATATTGTTGTTTCCCGTACATGGTTGATTATATGAGCAGGGACTAATTCCTGCTTTATGTTTTCGTCATAACTTTCCACTCTGTTTCCCCCCCTTTTTGTAGCTGTATTTCTTAGAGAGAACATCTCTCTCGTCGAGTTTAGGAGTGATCTGAACGTTTTGTTTTACCATTTATTGATGTTTTTGTTCGTTGAATTATGTTTGTGTGATTTGTTAAATGTTGATATAGCTGAGTCAAACTAGAATGATACTATCTATTGGAATAGACTGGCTTCACACTACCAAAAAGTAACATTTTACCCATTCACAAACTGCAAAAGTTCTACTCCCAGTCTCTAACAGATTGTCTGGCTGTAACATTATTAGTAACTGGTTGTGGATGACTACTTCTCCTATAACTTTGTCAGATGAGATATCTCATTTAGTAAGTTTAAGAAAGAGCGTATGAATTTTCTATACACTTTAGTCATCTTGTTGGAAAGTCTGGGATCAAAACCAGTTTCTGATTATTCTTAATTTTCATCCCAAGTGCTTGCAGTTTCTTTTTTTCTTTCTCTGGATCAGCAAGGCAAAAAGTTTAGTGCTTGAATTTACTTGTCAAAAGAAAAATTAAAAGAGAACTGCTTGAGTTTCGAACCTACTTTTCTTATAATCTGTTTATTTCTCAAGGATTCTGATCAGAGTATCCTAGTACTCAACCTTTTGTGTCAGATAATATTCCAAACTTCCTTCTAGTTCTCGGTGCACTTCCCCTTCGATTGCTTCAACATGGTTAATTATTTGTGCATAGGTGGAGCAGGTGGATTTTATGGTGTATGAGCTTGCAGATGTAGCGGCTAACGAGCGTGCTTTACTTGACCAATGTAAAGATCTCTTGTCATTGATTACGGCTCTACAGGTAACCCTGGATTTCCCTCTATACCTTAAGCTTTTGAAGGAAATTATTCGAGTAAAGATCATTTATATGTGGCCGTTGAGTCGAATGTGCTTTTCAAGAGTCAGACTTCATATCAAAAGATATTGAAAACCACATTCAACTCTCTTAAGCTCTTGTCTGTCGTAAACTGACAAAAGTTTGTAAAACAGGTGAAGGAATGTAGCCTGAGGACATATTTATTACAATTAAAAGACGCGGTTTCTTGCTCAACAACAGAAGTGTAAAGCTGATCTTTTTTTTTGACTGCGTAACGGAAATGCTAACATCAAAGGGAGCTCTTCTTAACCAAACAAAGTGATGGTGATATGACAAAGCGGTTTCTTTTGTAGCTAGAGTTACCTGATTCAGGCTTGTTGAATGCTGCTGCGATTGCATTTTGTATGCATCATGAGTAGGAAAGAAATTGCAGCTTTTATGTTTCATAGCAGCTTATATCTTTTGTTTATAGCTTCAGAAACATTTTACATATGTATATAAATACGTTCATCTTAAAAAGTATCCCATCTTTGAAAGGTTTTGGATGAAGTAATAAATGGAAATTCTTTGCACACGCGTTGGAAACTTTTTAACTTTTCATACAAGGAATGTAGAACCAGCTTTTAGTAGAGGTAATAGATTAAGGTAATATTATTGTTTAAAAGAAAACTTTCAACTTTTCACGCGTTGCATATTCCTTGATAGTGTTTAGTATATTTTTCTGGTAATGTTATGGAGTTTCAAATTCCACAGGTGGAACTCTAGGACATTGTCAATTTTCAAAGTAACCCGTTGGCGCTTTGTTTACGTTCTTTCGTGCAAACATAATTGAGTATATTGCTAAATTACGAGTAAATCCAAGTAATTGACCCTAAACTTTTACCCATTTCGTTATCATTTATGTGACAATACCGTTTTGCAAAGATACTAAACTTATATTTAGTTAAAGAAAATGTTAAGCAATGTTAAAATTTTAGCCGGAGAAAGAAACCATCACATCAAATTTTTAGGTTCATAGAATAATATATGAAATATAATGACCAAGAAATCATCACATCAAATTATTTTGGAACATATAACAAAAAACAACATATCCAGTGTAATTTCATAGGTGGGGTCTAAGGATGGTAGGATGTACACATACATTACCTCTACCTTTGCGGGGTAAAGAGGTTGTTTCCGATAGACCCTCAGCTCAAAAGAAACGTAATCAATGCAAAGTTACATGAAAAATAAGGTAGCAAAATATTAAGATACAAAACAAATGGTACAACATAGTAATACACACATAGATATAATGATCAACGCGATACCAAATACTACAACTAAGAAAAGGAGAAGCCCTCACCTCTCTCACACATCGCGCAACGAAATTCAAATATCTACTACTCTTCTATCATAATCTTCGATCGCAAAATCTTCCTTTCTAAGGTCATGTCCCCAGTCAACTGGAGTTGAGCCATATCATGTCTAATCACCCCCCAGTTCTTCTTTGGCCTACCTCTACCTCTTCTAACTCTTACAACTATCAATCTCCCACACCTCCTAACTGACACATCTTCACAACTTCTCTTCACATGCCCAAATCATCCCAGTCTCGCTTCTCTTATCTTTTCCTCCACGGAGGTCACTCCAACATTATCCCGCATATCTTCATTTCTAATCATATCTCTCTTGGTATGACCACACATCCATATGAGCATCCGCATCTTCGCTACTTTCATCTTCTGAATATGGACGTTCTTGACTAGCCAACACTCTGCCCTATACAATAGTGTTGGTCTAACCACAACTCTGTAGAACTTACCATTCAGCCTAGGCGATACATTCTTATCGCAAAGCACCCCGGAGGCAAGCCTCTATTTCATCTACCCTACTCCAATACAGCGGGCGACATCATCGTCAATCTCCTCGTTCCCTTGTATAATAGACCCAAGATACTTAAAACTTCCTCTTTTGGGTATAACTTGTGCCTCGATATTCACTTTTACATCCGTCTCTTGTATCACGTCATTGAATTTGCATTCCATGTACTCCGTCTTAGTCCTGCTTAACCTGAAACCCTTAGATTCTAAGGTCGTTCTCTAAAATTCTAGTCTATCGTTAATGCCACTACGCGTCTCGTCAATCAAAATTATGTCATTTTCAAATAACATACACCACGACAACTCTTCTTGAATATATCACGATAATTCATCCATCACTAAGGTAAATAGAAATGGGCTAGTGGCTGATCTCTGGTGCAACTCTATCACGGCCGAAAAGTGTTCGAAATCACCACCCATTGTCCTAACCCGAGTTTACACCCTCATACATGTATTTAATTTCCATAATGTAGGCCACATGTACACCTCTAGACTCCAAACATCTCCAAATGACCTCCCGGGGGACTTTATCACAAGCCTTCTACAGATCAATGAACATCATGTGTAGATCTCTCTTTTACCTTTATACTGTTCCTTCAATCTCCTGACAATGAACACCATGTGTAGATCTTTCGGATATCGACACATCCCTTCTTATCCTCAACTCGAGCACTCTTTCCCAACTTTTCATAGTGTGGCTTAGCAACTTGATACCCCTATAGTTGTTTCAACTCTGAATATCACCATTGTTCTTGTACAACAGGACCATTGAAATCTACCTCCACTCATATGGCCTCTTAGTCGTCCAAAAATAACATTAAACAACCTAGTCAGTCACTTCATATCTGCCTCCCCTGCGCTCTTCCAAAAGTCCACCGAGATCTTATCATGCCCGATCATTCTTCCCCTCCTCGTCTTACGAATAACCTCCTTAACCTGTGCATCCTTGATGCACCTACAGTACCCAAAATCTCTACGACTCTCAGAATGTTCTAACTCCCCCAACACGATATTCATGTCCCTTTCTTCATTCAAGGGCTTATGGAGGTATGTCTTCTATCTCCGTCTAATGTGTGCATCGTCTACTAACAATTCGTCATTCTCGTATTTAATGCACTTCACTGTGATCGCTAGCTTCGCTTCCTTCTTCACTAACTTATACCTCTCCTTATTCCTCCTTTTGTCGTCCTCGTCAATGCTTTCCACTAGTGCATACACAACTTTCTTGGCTTCTACGTTTCCTTGGAACTCTTCATTCCATCACCAATCCCCTTTACACCTATCTGAAAATAAAAAAAAAGTGTTAAATAAATTAAGACGAAAGAAGTAATAATGAAACGTGATTTGTTACTCTTTAAGTTCCCTCGATTAAATTCTATATGTTACATTATCGTTTACATATCAAAATGAATATTGACTCGATAATATAGGGATAAAATTGCATGAGTTTCCCTTAAATGGATTGGTTTTAAATATTTACCCTTTAGCAATCGAAGTTATGTGTAGCGGGCCATAGGACAAAAGTCATGCGGGAAATAACTTGTGAAATATTATGATACGAAAATATAAATTTATGTCCCGCAAAAATATTATTTGTTACAAGAGGCAAAATTTAAAAACCAACACAAATTAGGGGCATAAGTGTCAATAACCCTATAGGGACTACAGTATAATATTGTTATTGAGGGACTTAGACTTTATACCCAAAAAAAAAGATTATTGAGGGACTTGAATAGTTTCATATAATGCGATGATTTGGAAGAGAGGAATAAATGAAGAGTTAACCACATATCTCAACCATGGTCAAGTGTTTTGTGGAGAAATAGAAGTAGAAAACAAATATTAGTGGGACCCAGCAGGTGGATGCGGCAAGAGGCAACCGCTAAGCGTATCTGCTTTTGTCCAGAATAGAAGAAGTGACGTGGTTCCCACCACTGAAGGTGGGAAGCTAAATTGTGGGGCCCTTGCTGATGTGTACCGCATGCCCTTCCAATTTTCTTCCCTTCCGAAAAAGGGCACACATACATCATCCCACTATAATTCGCTTTTGTTCAACATAATTCACATATAGATTGTTGTCACATTACCAAAGGAACAAAGAAAAATGATAGGAAAAAAATATTGCTCCAATCCTTGGATTGTTTAGCGTAGTTTGACTGGTCATTAAATTTCAGAAAGAAAGAAGAAAATATATTTTTTAAAATTATGATCTTAAATAATAGGAGTATAATATAACATGAGATTTATATGGCTATAAAACACATCATTAAAAGGACAAATGAAAATTTTAAGTCTAAATTGTTACTAAATATAAAAAAATGCAGTTCTTTTTACTAAAATGGAAGAAGTATACTATAGCATTCATATCTAATATGTTAATAATTACTTTATTCATTTCAATTTGTATGACATAGTTTGAATCATCATTGAGTTTAAGAAAGAAAAAACTTTGAAATTTGTCGTCTAAAACATATCATAATATTTTTGTCGCTATAAAACTTTTGAAATTTGTGGTCTTACACACATTATAACTGTTAAAGAATACTTGGGCCTCGGTACAACAGCCCATCCGTCCGTGTCCTAAGTTAGTGTATATCCATTTATGATATATTTGTATATTAGACTTGTATATTAATTAGTCTTGTTGTCTTACCATAATTGTATGATTAATCTCCATATAGAATAGGGATTTAAAAGTAGAGTAGGAAGAGGATCTTCCTATTGTAACTTGTATATATATATATATATGTCTTTCGTTAATAAGAATAATCAAGAGATTAATTCTTTCATGGTATCAAGAGTCTAGGTTATTTTTACCTTACTTCCGCTCCTCTTTTTTCTCTCAAATTTTTGTGAACATCCCCCTTAAATTCGAGACACTTCTCAATTTTTCTTGTCTTTCTCAATCTTCTCCGAATCTTGTTGTTCTATTCACTATGACTGATAAGAACACGTTTCATCCTGCCATCACATTTTCCAACATCAAGAGTGTTCTTCATATTGTTCTTGACTTAGAAAACGTCCAATATGGAACGTGGGCAGAGTTATTCAAGATTCATGCCACGTCACATCATCCTTCTAGCTACTACTATGGAGGGGGATACAGAGACTGCAACGAAAGGTACTACAGAGGCGATGCCCACCAAAGCAGACGATCCAAAATCATGGGTCACGCTTGATGCAAAAGTTCTTCAGTGAATTTATGTCACTATCTCCCTTGACCTCTTACAGACGATTATGGAACCCAACTCCACATCTATGGAGGCTTGGAATCGATTGCGTGACATATTCCAAGATAACAATCATTTCCGAATTGTTACCCTTGAATAGGAATTTTCTCAAGTCAAGATGGAGAATTTTTCAAACGTTTCGTCCTATTGCAAACGTCTCAAGGACTTGGCGGATCAACTTCGCAATGTGGGTGCTTCTGTGAGCAATAGTCGTCTCGTCCTACAAATAGTTTCAGGCCTGTCTGAGGCCTATAATGGCATTGCTTCAATTCTTCATCAAAGTAACCCCTGCCGGAATTCTACCAAGCACGATCCATGCTTACATTGGAAGAAGCCGGATTGGCTAAGAAGACGGCTATTTGGGCTAGTTCTATCGTCATGATGACTGAGTCCAATTTTTCTCCTTCCGGTTCCATTAACTCGAGCCAAAATCACAACAACGGTGGTGATAAAAATAGGCAAAATAGGAAAAATAATGGCAAGAATCATGGCGGAAACACCCACCGGAACAGTGGCAGTGGCAGTGGCGACAGTCAACAACATCCGCAAACGTAGGGCGATGGTAGGCCCCAACGCGATGGCGATGGGTCCCGATCCCTATCCATGGGCGCGCCTTCGGCTCGATCCGGCTGCGGCCCGCCCGCCACTGGGCCCCAATTCGCCCGATGCAGGACGATTACTCTATCAGCTCGGTTTTCAGACCAGTTTATGAGCCGACCCAACAGTCTAACATGCTTGGGCCTCGCCCCCCTCAGGCCCATCACGCAATGGGACCCACGTAGACCGAAATTGAAGCAATAATGCACATGCTTAGGATGACTCAACCAGATCCAAATTGGTACATGGACACCGACGCCACTACCCACATGACATCCGACCAAGGTACTTTATCGTCTTATTCTAATTTGAGCAGTAATCGTGGTATACTTGTTGGTAATGGTAATTCAATTCCAATTCAGTGTTATAGTTATAAAACTTTGTCTCCCCTCATCCACAACTTGTCTTAAAGAATACCCTTCATGCCCCAAAGTTAATTAAAAATTTGGTGTATGTCCGTAAATTCACCACTGATTATTGGGTTTCTATTGATTTTGATCCATTTGGATTTTCTGTGAAGAATTTCAAGACGGGGAGTCCTCTCATGAGGTGTGACAGTAGGGAGATCTTTATCCAATCACACCAAGTCTCAGTTTCTCGCGTCAAGCCATGCCCTCCACTTTTGCAGCTCTTGCTATTTTCTTGTGGCATGCTTGTCTAGGTCATTCGGGGTCGTCTATTTTATCTATTTTAGATAAGAATAAGTTTATTTCCTGTAAGGGTACACGTAGTACTCCAAATTTTCAATCTTGTTCTTTGGGAAAAAATTATTAAGTTGCCATTTGTATCCTCGAATTCTCATACTTCAATGCCATTTGATTTATGGACATCTCCCGTTCTAAATTCTATGGGTCATCGTTATTATGTTTTATTCTTGGATGATTATTCTAATATGGACGTTCCAATAGCGAAAAAATCTCAAGTTTTTTCATCTTCAAAAAATTTAGAGCATTCATTAGAACTCAATTCGAACCGAAAATAAAGAATATTCAATGTGATAATGACAAAGAGTATGACAATGGGGAGTTTCGGGAGTTTTGTGCTCAAAATTGGATACATTCTTATTTTTCTTGTCCTCATACGTCTTCACAAAATGGGAAAACTGAACGTAAAATTCGTACCATTAATAACATTATCCACACTTTATTGGTTCATTCTTCCGTTCCTCCATTGTTTTGGCACCATGCTCTACAAATGGCCACATTTCTACTTAATATTCTTCTTTCTAAAGGTTTGAAATATTCGTCCCCTCTTCAAATATTAGATAATAAGATTCATTCGTATTCCCATCTTAGGATCTTTGGGTGTTTGTGTTATCCCCTCTTTCCCATCCATCACAATTAACAAACTTCAGGTACGTTCTACCCCTTGTGTGTTTTTGAGTTTTCTGCCAAATCACCGTGGTTATAAATGCTTTGATTTATTTTCTAAATGAATCATTATTTGTCGTCATATTATCTTTGATGAGTCCCAATTTTCATTTTCTAAAGTAGAAAATCATGTGCCTAGTTCGTATGATTTTTTGGATGATGATATATCACCATATCTTATCCATCATTTTTCGGATACTGGTATTAACCAGTCATCAGTGTCGCGACCCTTAGGGGAGGCGCCACGACTCCAACCATCCAGTAGCTAAAATTGTTTACCTTTGTCATCAGCCTTGCGGCCCTTCGGGGAGGCGCCGCGACGCCTGCCATCCAGTAGCCAAAATATTTTAATCTCGTAGTCAGCGCCGCGACACCTAACTTCCAGTAGCCACTGGAACGTAGGCTCCGCGGCCCTGGATCGCGGCGTCGCGGTGCCTCCGACGGTCCAACCACCACTGCCTGCTAAAAATTCCCAAAATTCACCCAATTCAGTCCCGAGTCATGGTCCAGTCACTTGCAGTCAACGGGGTATTTTTAAACCAAAAATACATTTTAATTTGAATTCTAATGTTCTTAAATCACCCTTACCCGTAATCCTGTGTCTGCCTTAAATGACCCTAATTGGAAAATTGTCATGACCGATGAATATAATGCTCTTATTAATAATAAGATGTGGAAGTTGGTACCCCGTCCATCTGGTGTTAATATTATTCCGTATATGTGGATTTTTTCTCATAATGATAATTCTGACGGTTCTTTTTCAAGACATAAGGCTCGACTTGTAGGCGATGGTAAGACTCAGCAGGTTGGTGTAGATTGTGGTGAGACGTTCAGCCCGGTGGTCAAGACGGCTACCATTCGCACTGTGCTCAACTTGGCTCTGTCGAAATCATGACCCATTTATCAGCTAGACGTGAAGAATGCATTCCTACATGGTGATCTCAAGGAGACAATCTACATGCATCAACCCTTGGGGTTTAGAGATACTAGATATCCTCATCATGTCTGTTTATTGAAGAAGTCCTTATATGGACTTAAGCAGCCTCCACGGGCTTGGTATAAGAGGTTTGCTGACTATGTTTCAACCATTGGATTCTCTCACAACAAGTCTGATAATTCATTATTCATATATCGTCGGGGTTCTTCCATGACTTATATACTATTATATATGGATGATATTATCTTGACTGTCTCTTCTGATGCTTTGCGAAAGTCTATTATGACAATGCTTAATTCTGAGTTTGCCATGAAAGACTTGGGCCCATTGAGTTATTTTTTGGGGATTGCTGTCACTCGTAATGCAGGTGAATTATTCTTATCACAGAGGAAGTATGCATCAGAGATCATTGAGAGGGATGAAATGTCATCATGTAAGTTCACTTCTACTTTAGTTGATACTAAACCCAAGTTGGGTGCTACAACTAGCTCTCCATATGAGGATCTGACCCGCTATCGTAGTCTTGCAGGTGCCCTTTAGTATCTTACGTTCATTCAACCTGATATTACATATGCCGTACAACATGTGTGTTTGTTTATGCATGATCCCAGGATTGAACATGATTATGGCTTGCATTTGTATCCTTCGTCGACGTCTACACTTGTCTCCTATACAGATGCTGATTGGGGTGGTTGTCCTGAAACCAGACGTTCTACGTCTGGCTATTGCATGTTTTTAGGTAATAACTTGGTCTCATGATCTGCTAAGCGTCAATCCACGATTTCACGCTCAAGTGCAGAGGTCGAGTATCGAAGGGTAGCCAATGTGGTTTCTGAGTCATGTTGGTTACGTAATCTACTTTTAGAGCTCCATTGTCCTATTGAGAAGGCTACCTTGGTGTATTGTGATAATATAAGTGTCATCTACCTTTCTGGTAATCCAGTTCCGCACCAGTGCACTAAACACATAGAGATGGATATTCACTTTGTTAGAGAGAAGGTATCTAGAGGACAAGTACGCGTCTGCCATGTCCCTTTCAGGTATCAAATTGAAGATATCTTTACAAAGGGTCTTCCCTCGGTCCTTTTTGAAGATTTTAGAGGCAGTCTCAGCGTAAGAAGTCCGCCCGCTATGACTGCGGATGTGTGTTAAAGAGTACTTGGGCCTCGGTACATCAGCCCATCCGTTTGTGTCCTAAGTTAGTGTATATCCATTTATGGTATATTTTTATATTAGACTTGTATATTAATTAGTCTTGTAATCTTATCATAATTGTATGATTAGTCTCCATATAGAATAGGGATTTAGAAGTAGAGTAGGAAGATGATCTTCATATTTGCTATGCAACGTTTGTTTTGACTGTGATTATGCAGGTCTTGAGCCGAGGGTCTTCCGGAAGCAGCCGCTCTACCTACCAAGGTAGAGGTAAGGTATGTGTACACTCTAGCTACCCTCCCCAGACCTCACGTGGTGGGATTTTACTGGGTATGTTGTTGTTGTTGTTATTAATAAGAATAATCAAGAAATTAAGTCTTTCAATAACATTTGTGTGGTTAATTATAAAAGTTTTTTATTAATTAAAAATAACATAAAGAATGTAAAATAAATTATTTTCAATTTTAAAAGTGTGTCATTTTTTTGGAATGGATAAAAAGAAAGTGTATCACATGCGCTACAACGGAGGGAGTAATATTTTTGAAATTCTTATCGACTTGAGCATTGGAGTGTGACTCCTAAATATTGCGAGGATGAAAATCTTGGAAAAGAATACTGTAACAAAGGAGTAAAAGCATTTTGGAACAAAATACTTTACTTTGTTTTTCCTCCTTGGATTTCAGATTGTTTCTATAAATGGTGGATACATTAGCATGTTGACTAACTATTGGTTGTTATGAGAGTGGTCCCTTCATGTAGCTTTAATTTGACAGATATTTGATGGTCTCCACTTATGAATTATTTCCTTCTTCAAGTTCAATGTATAACCCCTAGCTTTTTTTGTGTAAGTTGAGTTTGAGTGCTAGATTTCTATAGTTCTCGAGATATTATGTTTGCCTCTTTATTGTGACTGAGAGAGAATATATTCATATATTCTCCATATATATTCTGTACTTAGAAAATACATTCGTATATTCTCCATATATTATATACTTGGTATTTTAGTGTAATTATGTAAAGTAGAGATTCTCATTCAATTTCAATTAGAATTACCTTTGTATACACCTATATATATTGTATTAATGAGAAGACTCCACTCAAGGAAGTTTACACTATTCTACATGATATCAAAAGCCAAAAATCCCTCCCTACCCTAAACCCTATACTCGCCCCCTCTATGTTTCTCCTTGTTCCGGCGGCTGCACCTCCCTAAAACCCTAGTATACCGCCGCCCCACCCCCTTTTCTTCACTTATTTCCGGCGGCCCACATGGCTTCTCCCGCTTTCTCTTCCTCAACACCTGACGTCACACATCCTTCTCCCTCCTCCACTCCTAACACATTTCATCCGATTTTCACTGTAATCAATATCAAGAACGTTATCCCGTTGATTCTTTATCAAGAGGATAGACAATACACGTTGTGGGTTGAACCCTTCTAAATTCATGCATGTGCCTACAACGTGCTTGATCACATTGATACACATATCCCCGCCT
Source organism: Przewalskia tangutica (assembly GCA_029844215.1). NCBI lineage: Eukaryota > Viridiplantae > Streptophyta > Magnoliopsida > Solanales > Solanaceae > Przewalskia > Przewalskia tangutica. The sequence goes on along the minus strand of CM056740.1, from coordinate 10,105,549 downwards.
ACCCGACGTGAAAACGTCTTGACGCCATCGTCAAACAGTGGATTTATGGCACAATCTCCAAGGATTTGCTTCATACTATTAGGAAGACTGGAGCATCAGCTCACGAATTATGGATAATGTTGGAGGAATTTTTTCAAGACAACAAACATACACGTGATGTGTATCTTGAGGAGCAATTCAACACCACACGTCTTGAAAACATTGCAAATATGGCTGACTACTGTAAATAGTTAAAATTGATTACCGATCAATTATCTAATGTGGGTCTCCAATTCCAGACATGAAGATAGTTTTGCAATTGATTAATGGTTTACCAAAAATGAATACGATACACTTGCAATGATGATTCAACAGGCTGATCCCCTACCTAGTTTCAACAAAGCACGGTCCCAATTGCTATTAGAGGAAACGAGATGAGCAAAACAAGACAATCATAATCCTAAGGCGTTGGTGGTTGACACCCCCATGACAACCACCGGCCAATCACAACACTCCGACCACCACTCGCCGTAGAGCAACTACGGTGGCGGCAGAGGCAGAGGCCGCTGGGGTGGCCGGGGAGGCAGACAGACTCTAACTCATCAAATTCAAGCTCGTTCACCTACTCTGTCTGAGAAATCTAATAACATCACATATCTATCATGAAATAAGTACACTAAAAAAAGAAATAGTCCACACAATCAAATCAAAGAATGAATACAATTTAAGGACTTAGCATCAAAGCACAACTCTCGCACTCACAACAAAATTCACATGTATGCACAAAGAACCATAGGATTGCCCATTATGTACGTCTCCACAAGTTAAACATGCTCGAATAGAATCAAATAGGACTTTAACGGGTTGTAATGTTGGTTAGAGGACGCATAGAAAAACTATATAATAGTGACTTACACTTCTCTAAGCACCTTGGACTTTTAGACTTTATCCCCCATTATTTTCATCTCTTAACTATAATTTTCAACCATCTCTTCATCAATTATTTCACAATTATTTCTCTCATATCACGTTCCAATCATTTTTTTCAAGTAATATTTTTTTTTTCATGTCACATTCTTTTTAAGAGGGCATTTTCATAACTTCGTAGCTATCATTAGTCACCATTTTTTCACTCGACCATCCTTTTATCTAGATTTCACAATATAATAGTTTAAGTTATAGTGCTTAAGGAAGCATGGTGCAAAAACTCGAGATTCAACAAGTGGATCAAGGCAAAAATACGGCTTCCAAACAAAAGACTACAAGCTCAAAGGGCTAACTAATAGTAACAATATCTGAAAAGGCTAAAATTTACAAGATATATCAAAGAAAGCCCATTATCATCTTTTAAACAGAGCAACACTTTTTTATTTTGCTTCAATAACATGTTGGGCAAGTTATAGACTAAGATGCAAAACATGGAATATATATAGAAATTCTCACCACATGTGGCAAAAATATCAATCAAGATGGATCAATTCTACTTTAAGACAGACAAGGTCATGACGAACTACAAAATAAGAATAAGCTATATACATAGTCACAACCCTGAGCCTAGGTATCAGAAAGTCTGCTATTTGAAATTAACTGAAGCACTCACATGAAAGTACTACTCAAGATCATGCCTAAATATACTAGTATCAAAAGTTCTCCTTTGAAAAAGAACCGAGGCCATAAGAAAATCCGAGGGGTGGATGATCTAAGACCCTCTAGGGCCCAACTAGCAACATAACCCTCAACATCAAGGATCGACACGACCCTACACTTAATTCCAAACATGATCCTCAACTTTCAACTTCGGGTACTCATACTTTTCCTAATTTGCAAAATATAAACAAAACAAAATGTGACACTATAAAAATAAAATAAAATAAAATACAAGCTGGTTTACCTCCCAACAAGCGCCTGATTTAATTTCATGGCACATCGCTATCACTTTTACCATTTTTCCTTCCACTTTAAGGATATGAATTGTGCCCTTCATTTTGTATCAAATTTTCTATCACGATTTTGGAGCGGTGGTGTGAAAATAAAGTAACCAAGCAATAGATATCACCTCTTGTACTTCTTGTCCCTTAAGTAAGGAATGTTGTTTTGAATTTTTGGTGGGGAAAACTTTAGAATGAAGGGTCTTGTTTCTCATCTATACACTTCTCCAAAGGCTTAATTTTCATGTCGCTACCAAACACAATGTAAAAAAATATTTAGAATGAGGATCGACACGACCCAACTCCAATACTGTATTATTTTTTACATCCTCACTAATATATACTCCTTTAACCTTGGCATCATCAATAATAATCTGGTCGAATGGTTGGAATTTCTCTTTCTGCTCCAAATTCTGACTAATATCCATGATAATTGGTAGTTGGGCATCAGACGCCTCAACTTTTTATTTAATTGAGCCTGCATGTCGTGGATATCTGAGCCAAATTGGTCTATCTCTTGTCTGAGTTTTATTCTTTCTTTGATGAAATATGTCATGTCACTTGTAATTTCTTCAAGATAATCCCCATATACCTTTAATTGTTGAGCTCGAATTAATAGTCAAATATCACTCACAATATCCACTTTGTGAAAATAACTTGAGAGACTAGAACAACACTTAGGACACTTTTTCCACTGACCACCACACCATTTATAAAAGTTCAAATCATAGGATTTAGAAGAGTCATATAACTCATCCCATATGATTCAAATTAATGAACAATTTTCGAGTTCTTTCACAAAGTAGACAAGAATAACTAGGATATGAATATCCAACATCCAGTAAATTTTAAAAAATAATTAAAAAACTTAAATTGACAAAAAGAAAAGTCTAATCTAGATAAATAATTAATTTCTAAGTCTCCAGTAACGATGCAAAAAACTTGTTGCTTCCAAACACACACACAATTATACGTGATCGTACAAATAATATAGTGATTTTAAAAATCGGATGTCGAACCCATAGGGACTTATGATTAACCGTCAACTAAATTAAAGTAATGCTAATTATCTAAACAAGCGAACTAACTAAAAATAAAAGAAAACAAATTATGAACTTCTACCAATAAAGAGTGTTTTTTAAGAGCAAATTGTCAAAGTAATACTCTCTGGAAAAATTATTCCTAGAATACTACTCTCTCAAAAATAATTATCATTTTACTACTCATTTTGTCACATGAATTGTCATGCCACATATGCAATCTTATTTATCTTTTTTTTAAGTCATAAACACCAACAACTCTTTTTACTTTTCATCAAAATTACTTTTTTTTAAAAGTACTTTTAAAAAAATATTTTTTCAAAATAAATTAATTTTAGAAACTTAATCAAACAGTTATTAAGTATTTTACTTTTTCTTTTATCAATTTTAATTTTTCTTTTATCAATTTTAATTTTTTATATTTAGCAAATTAATAATTCAAATATTTTACATGGAAATTTATAAATACAAGATTAAAAAAAAAATTATCCTTATTTCTTGAAAGAAGCCTAAAAACTATAGTTATTTATGTAATTATTTTTAAAAAGCACGAATCTTTGTTACAGTATTAGATTAGCTGAAGGATCACTTAAAATTAGGATTGTTAGCGGTCCGGATACTCCCGATAATTACCTGAGAACCTTAACGGTCCGGTCTCGATCCGGGACCGATAACCTTATCGGTTCGGTCCGGATCGATAACAACCCTACTTAAAATCTTTATGTGCTTACTTATGAAGTACATAATTCAGTATTAATATTTTTCTCAATCCGTGTCTAATCCTTACCCTTTTCATAATTCACGAATCTTTTTTTTTTTAATCTTGTATTTCTAAATTTTCAGGTAAAATATTTGAATTATTAATTTGCTATATATAAAATTTTAAAATTGATAAAAGAAAAAATAAAATACTTAATAAATTTATTTTGAAAAAATATATTTTTTAAAATTACTTTTAATAAAAGTAATTTTTATTAAAAGTAAAAAAGAGTTGTTGGTGTTTATGACTTAAAATAAATAAAAGAAAAACAAATAAGATTGCATATGTGGCATGACAATCCACTTGGCAATCCATGTGAAAAAATGAGTAGTAAAATGAGAATTATTTTTGGGAGAGTAGTATTCTGCAAATAATTTTTTCAAACAGTATTACTTTGGCAATTTGCTCGTTTTTTAATATTATTAGGATCTGAAAACGATCTAGGGCTATGGACTATCTAACAATTATGTTGTATTCTTCAATTAATTCAACTTCTTAATTTATCCAGTTTACTGATTGACAAGGTTGATATTATGACTACGAATCTCTCGAGTCCTCTAGCCACCTATTCATATTAATTTCACGTCTATATCTCTTTGGTCATGAACCTTAACACGAATGCATTTATATTTTCTATTATCAACCAAGCATAGCGAACTAGGTATATCTCCATCCTAGATGCAAATCCCGTTCTCTGATACCCAGGGTTGAGATCCTATTTTATTTAACCTTATTGATATCCTGGTGTTCCTCTCTCGAGTTCAATCTAAGAATCAAAGATAGTATCTGATTGGTGATCAAGCAGCCAAATAATTAACTCAGGGTTAAATAAATAAATCAATATGATTAGTTAATTAATTGAAATCAATATTAGAATAACAACGTTCATGAAAGAACCATAACCCTATAATGATAAGTTTAGATCTACATACACATTGAGGAAATACAATAAATCATCCAAAGAAAATATATAAATGAGTAGTAAGGAGAAGAAAAGGTAAAATTCAATAATCTCTGGCCTCCACGACTGCTCCACGCTCTCTCTAGGTCAAAAGTTCTCAACCCTACTCTAAAAAATGAGTTTATAATGTATTTATAACACGTAGAAATGAGTCCGAACCATAATACCCTTAAAAATATGAAATACAAAAATTGGCAAAAAATTAAGCCCGACACATTGGTGGAATCAAGTTATTCCATTTCTCTAATTTTCTCCATTATATATAAAATCATATAATATGGAAAACTGAAGTAGTGGAGCCAATTGCATGGTATAACTTGACCTGATTTGAGGGGCGGTCCATTTTTGTTAAGCTCTTGAAGATGTCTAAGTTGACTTTCTTTAGAAGCCGCATCGAAGATTTTTTCAAAGATCTGGAGCCAAGCTTGGGGTCTTTCATTTCTAAAGAATGTGAATTCGTCATTCTTATTTTCACATTGATTCATAAGATTCTATAATCAGTAGCACCAATATATTATTTTACTTAGCCTACATCTCCCATGAATTTTCGGACAAACCTCGAATTTGATTCTAACTGCAAGTTTTATTTTTTAATGAAGTTAGACGATGACAGGATGTTATGTCTAGTAAGGAGACTTTTTGGATAATTTACTTCCACGAATAGACACATTTGGCAAAGTTGTAACTAACTAACTGAAATGAAACTAACTAACTAACAAACAAAATATCCTAACTAAGTAACAAATATCTAATTATGTTATTACATGGATAAAGAATTAGTTGTAGCTTCTAACTAATCACTTAACTAACCTCAACACCCTCCTTAAGTTGGAGTTGATGAAGTCACTGCCAACTTTCAAATAGAGTGTGATGCTTAACATCACTCAAAGCTTTGGTAACTATGTCTTCTAGTTGAACATTTATGGATATGTAATGAAGATCATTGAGGCCTTCTTGTAGCTTGTCTATAATATAGTAATAATCTACTTCAATGTGATTGATTCTTTCATGAAATACAGAATTTCTAGCAATGTGTACAACAACCAGATTGTCACAAAATACTGATATAGGCCTGAGAGTAGGAACTTTGAATTCATAGAGCAACCTATCCAATCAGACTAGCTCCCCCACAACTTGTCTGACAGATCTGTCCTCAGCTTCGATAATGAGATAATTGTCTGCTTCTTGGATTTCCAACTTATGGGACTCTCACCAAGGAAAATAATATATCCATTGTCCGATCTTCTGGAGTCTGTACGAGTAGCTCAGTTAGAGTCACAATAGGTTGTAGCTGAATAATTTGAGCTATTGCTCAAGAAAATACCCAAGGTGGGGTCTATTTTAGGTATCTCAACACATATAATGCAATCTTGAAGTGGGTCTCTCTTGGAGCTTGCATAAATTGACTGAGATGATGGGCACTATATGCAATGTCCAATCTGGTGTGTGGTAGAAAATTAAACTTGCCAACTAGCTTTCTATAAGGGGTAGGATCTGATAGTAGTTTTCCTTCCGCATCTTGGAGTTTTATAGTTGTGACAAGAGGAGAGGTGACAATAGAGAAATTCAACCAATCCTACTCCTTAAGTAGATTAGTGGTAAATTTTATCTGTGAATTCAGAATCCCATTGTCCATATATAATACTTCCAACCCCAAAAAATAGTTTAATTGACCCAAATCCATGATTTTGAACTAATTATGTTGGAAGTGCTTCAACTCTTATATCTCAACCATGTCAGTTTCAATAAGAATGACAGAATCAACATACACAGTAACACACACCAAGAACTGATCTTTCTTTTTGTAAAACAAGGAACAATCACTGTCAAAATGTGTGAAACCTTTTGAGCATAAGGATTTAACCAACTTATCATACCATTGCATGTTGGCTTGTTTTAGCACATATAATGAATTTCTTAATTTGCAAACTAAATATGTTCCCTCAACAAGAAGGCCTGGAGGGGCTTCCATAAAAATTTCTTCACGCAAATATCCATAAAGGAATGCATTATTCACATCTAATTGATATAATTTCCAACCTTTCTTGACAGCTAGACTAAGAAAGGTCCTAATGGTAGTCATCTTGACTACTGTGAAAAATGTTTCAGTATAGTCAATGCCATATTATTGATTGTAACCCTTAACTACCAGCCTTTTCTTGAACCTCTTCACACTCTCATCTGCCTTATGTTTAACTTTATACACACATTTACAACCTATTGTCTTTTTTCTATGGGTAAGGGTATCAAATCCTAAGTGTGATTAGAATGCAATGCTTCAAACTCTTGTGTCATTGCAACTTGCCAAGCAAGGTCTAAAGCTGCTTCTTCATAAGATGATGGCTCATAATCAAGTGATTTGGACCTCATTGTTTGTTGACTATCAGGACTGAAGGATGTGAATGATGCATGATTAAGAGAAGGAAGAGTATTAAAGGTTATGAAGAATGATGCATTGTTTGTTGGTGTTGTAGAATGAAGATTGGGAAAGTTATAATTGTATGCTTGTAGATAGGCAAGAGTGATATGAAGTCTGGAATATCTTCTATGCTCAAGTGCATGTGGTTGTTGTGAGGTAATTGAGGGTGGATAAATGTGTTGTGTGGCATTTATATCTAATGTAGAGGTAGAAGGTATGTCAGCGGAGGTAGAATGTGTGCATGTGAATTAGGAGATGGTGCAGTGATAAATGTAGTGTCAATAGTAACAAAAACATCAGTTTGATTAGTACACATGACTAGTACTGGTATTGTTTGTAACATGATCTAATTCAAAAAATTAGTATTCATTATTTTTGCAATAGAAGAAAAGGTAAAATGAGTAGAGGACACAGAAAAAGGAAAAACATTCTCATGAAAAGTCATATCTCTAGAGACATGCAATCTTTTTGTGGTCAAATTCAAAATTTTATCACCTTTGAAACCAAAAAGATATCCCACAAAGATGTGAGATATGGTTCTTGGTTCAAACTTATCTTTGAGACCTTTGAGAGTGGTAGAAAAGCAAAGGCATCCAAAAGTTCTTAGGTGTGCATAGTTTGGTTTCTAATGATAACAACAATTTATATGGACACTTGGTTTTTAAATTTGTGAAATGTATTTTTTTATCAAATAAGTGGCAGTCAATATGCATTTTTCTCAATATTTAATAGAGCTCTTGCTATTTCAATGTGATTTGATGTATTATCCCATTTTCTTGGAAAAACTTTGCTGACTCATTGTTTACAAACTCTAGTCCATTATCAAACCTGAGTACTTTGACACTTGTGGAAAACTGAGTTTCTATGAGTGATACAAAAGCTTTGATGACTTGAAGAGCACTACTCTTACAACTTAAAAGATGAGTCCAAGTGGATCTACTAAAGTCATCAACCATTGTGAGAAAATATTTGAAATTATCATGAGTGGGGCTATGATATGGCCCCCATATGTAAACATGTAATAGTTCAAAAGACTTTGTATTGGTGGATACAAATTTCTGAGGGAAGGGCAGTCTAGCTTGTCTAACAATTAGACAAATTGAGCATTGTTTGGGAGACAATTGAGGCAGTGATGAGATCTCTTTCATTCTCACAAAAGGTACATATCCTAACCTTTGGTGCCACAAAAAAATAGCATTATTTCCATGAGATGTGCATGAATTTGGAGCATTATCATGAGATGTAGAAGATAAATAGGGATTCAAAATAGAAGAAGCTTTTTTACTAAGAGAGTGTGAATTATTTACAACATCAAATGAGGGAGATGGGGAAGCATGTTTATCATACATGGAAGAATAAGTAATAGAATTTAGAACTGAAGACGAGAGACTACAATCAGATGTTGAGCCTGGTGTTGAACTGTGGTTGTGACACTTGGAGCAAACGCAGTATAGACCATTTCTGGTCCTACCAATCTCCATAGGCATCTTCAGAGAAGGGTCCTGCATGACACAAGAGAAACTAATGAAGCTCACACTTTGTAACTAAACACATAAGCAATGAATTGATATACTATTGAACTTGAAACTTGGCACAAATAATACTCTATACAAAGTCATTGTTGAACTAATAAACATTTTCAATTTTTGTTACGTTTACTTTATACCTATTTGGTAAGGTTACTAAGAAATGATAAGGTAAGGTAGTGATGTTGGTTAGTAAGGTCATGTGGTTTGTGGCTTCAGAGTCAATTATCCATGAATCAACAGACGTTATTTCACATACACAATATAAACCATTATAAGCTATTACACCTGCAAAGTTCACTGCTCCATAATTGTTAGTGTTGTTTGAATAATGTCCTATAACTTGGAAATTGTTGTTGAGAAAATTCATCAGTTGATTATATTGTTCCTTGGTCAAGTTCTGCAAAGTCTGATTGTTCCTTTGGTAATTGTCCTGAGGCTCATGAGCATTGTGATTGTATTCAATGTTCTTACCCTTAACATCATCATTGAAACCTCCATGTACATTTGCAACAAATCCTGCATTTTCCCCTTTGTAAACTTGAAATCCTGGGGAAATTCATGCAATCTGTAGCATTTGTCCTTAGTGTGACCAGTCTTTTTACAATGGTCACAAAACATATGAGCCTTACTCTGATTGTATCCACCTCTATTGGTTTCAGATTCACGTGCCCCAAACTGATTTCTTGATCCATTGGTCTTATATTGATTCACAAATTGGTTTAGACCTTGTCTGTTGCCCTGATAGTTTGTCCTAAACCCTTCATTTGTTGCTTTATGAGCATTTAAGGATGTGGAATTCAAAACCAGTTGGTTTCAAGGTTTGACTTCTTTTTGCTTTTCCTCTAGAATTATAATGGAAAATGCTTGTGCAATGTTTGGTAATAGGGTCATCATCAAAATGTTACCTCTCACATATGTATATTTCTCATTTAACCTGATGAGAAATTGGATCAAACGTCTATCTTGCTCATTTTTTATAATCTCAGCCTTAGCACCGTAGTTTTACTGGCAAGTGCGGGTTTTATGAGTGCTCAAAGCACTCGGTTCTTCCCAAAGTTTCTTCATCTTGCTGTAGTAACTAGTGACATCAAGTCTTACTTGAGAAAGTGTCACGCCCCGAACCCCGGGCCCGCGACTGGTACCCTACCTGGGCATCCTTCTATACACACAACATGAGTAACACGCGGAAGATAATAACACTCATTTTTTTCCCCTTAAAGCAAAGTCAAGGCCGATAAGGCTGCCGTATATATATACTACACCCAACTGGGTCTACACTGTACAACAATGTAAATACAACTCTAGCCAGTCCAACCCACATATGAATACAGACCTCTAAGAGTTTGACAACAACTATGACGGGACAAGGCCCCGTCGTACCCCTGAATATACCTAGCCATAAGGATAAGCTCCGGAACATTGGAGCTATCCAAAACGCTGAACAAGAATCCTAAGCTCGCGGATCCACAACTGAGTACCTAGACCTGCAGACATGAACGCAGCCCCCCGAAGGAGGTCAGTACAACAAGTACTAAGTATGCAACTGAAATAAAGTACAATATGAAAATCATGGCTGGGTACAAGAATGACAGGGGAAAGTATAGAAAATCAAATACCAGATCCTACCGTGTCACATAACCTAAAAGCCAACTGCACCTTGTATCACTGTACTATAACAACTCCAAGAGTCGACTATGCCTTTCAAGAATACAATATCACACAGTCCAAATACAAAGCAGGAAACAAGTATGATAACCAAATTAATCAATAAGAGTAATGAAAATCAACTTCATCTTTTAAAAGACCACTTCACATTTTATAAGCAGTCATGCCAAGTCAGGGACGCATGCCCTCAAAATCATTACTCAAATATAACCATGGGTCTCACGCCCATAAGATCAAGCGTGCCCGTGGAATTTCCTTCCTCACTGCTGGCAGTCCATGATATAATATAACACCAATATGTGTACCGGAACACCAGATCTCGCATGCGTCATAAAACTGACCGGGTCAAGTAGGAGAGCCAACTACCAGATCTAGCCTACATCATAAAACTGACCGGGCCAAGTACGGAAGCCAACTACCAGATCCAACCTGCGTCATGCAACTGACCGGGGCAAGTATCTTAAGCCAACGTACCAGAGCCTACCGATTCACGAGATATGACCGGGGCAAGTATCTTAAGCCATCTACCAGAGCCTGTCGATTCACGAGAAATGACCAGGACAAATATCTAAAGTGTGCAGGTGACCGGGGCAAGTACGAAGGCCAACTACTAGATCCATCCTGCGTCATACTGGCCGGCCGGAGCAACTGCGACTACGGATCGACTGCGTCACACAACCTCATGGGGAGCTAGTCCATGGAACAAACATAGTGGAAACATACCCGTGGAATCTCCAACAACGTCGGTATGTCCAAGAAAAATAGTGAGATATCCAGCCCTCCATTGAGAGACGCGGTATACAACACTTGCACAACAAGGCTATCACAAGCAAGCGTAGACAAGTTACCATACTTCTAGACTTTCATTGACATGTAAACTGATTCACCATTTTATAAACTCAAGGTACTTTCATTTTATGCCAGCAATCCGGGTTTTAACCCCAAAGTACTACGTACTTCAACTCTCTTAAAAAGATCCCTTTTTACATAAAAGCCACACGATTCTAATACCTGTAGTATCAAGACACGTTTACTTTTCAAACTAAGTTACTACACCTTCAGAAAATCATTTCAAGGCTTTTAAAATCAAGTCCCATAACCTTTAAGGAAATCAAATCTCATAACTTTGAAAATCAAGTCTCATAACTTTAAATCAAAGTCTCATAATCTTTAAAGGAATCAAATCTCATAACTTTGAAAATCAAGTCTCATAACTTTAAATCAAAGTCTCATAATCTTTAAAGGAATCAAATCTCATAACTTTGAAAATCAAGTCTCATAACTTTAAATCAAAGTCTCATAATCTTTAAAAATAAATATTCATTAAGGTAGTAACTTCGCAAGGTCAACTAGACTCCACTACTTCCTAACGACTCTTACCAACATCCCCCATAAGACTTGGTAAGAACTTAGGAATATTCTAGACATATTTTTAGCCTAAAATCTATCACGTGAATACTTCCTAATTACAAGGCAAGTACTTCAAGAAGGCAAGTCACGTATACTCCGAATAACAAGGAAAGTATACTTCAAACAACAAGTCATGTATACTCCCAACAACAAGGAAGTATACTCAAATAACAAATCATGTATACTCCTAACAACAAGGCAAGTATACCATAAAAATACTCATGTATTATACAAGAGGACGTCCACATACCTCGCGACGACTAACCATATCGACACGTAGCAAAACGCTCCAAGTACTTCAACTTCATCGGATATTCCTTAAGCCAAGTAGACCATGCTACACGTAGTACCTCAACCTAAAATGGCCATAGTACTTCTATCAAAATCTTACTTACAATTGTAAGACTTATACAAATTAATAGCCCTCTAATTCTACGAAAAATCGGGCAGCACTTCCTTTGTTTCTACGTACTTTTCCACCTTTTCCAAGGTCTGTATTCATCAACCAACAAGCCACATTTAAGGCGCAACCAACAGTTAACCAAATGAGATTCTGCCCCACAATTTATATAAAACAGTCCGCAAAACAGTACACAATTAATCCATCATTAAGGGTACCATGTGAAACCTTCAACACCCTTATTCTTTAGGACTTCCATTAGCCAATCACTACAACAATACAAAGTCTTTTTCCTTAATTCCTTTTAATCCAATTCTCATTCCAACATGTTATATAAGTTATAACAATTTATCAACTATATTTCCTTCATTATATAACATGAGACAAGTGTAGATGACGACAATAAAAATTAACGAATCACATGGCCCGAAAAAGCTAGTTTTGGACCACTCACCCAAAGTAGGGCATACACACCTTATTTTCCATATCTTCCTTAATGAAAGTTCATCCATATACTATAACAATGAGTAATATCCAATTACTAAGGAAAAAAAAGACTTATTACCTCAGTTTTAGCCTTAAAATCGTCCCGGACAGAACGCTATACTTTGGTTCGCAGTTTTCGTTTCGCTCCAATTCTTCAAGTTTCAATCACATATATGTGACCTCGAACTTATACATAACTCCACTTTGTATTTCGCTTCCAAAAAGTCGACGGAACCTAGGGTTTTTCTCACCCCATTCTCGGCCAACAATGCTTTTCAATGTTGGGATATTAATCTAGGCTTAGCACTTGATTTAGGAGCTTAATCTAGGAGATAAGAAACTAATCAACAATGGTGTTCTTAGTGGTGAAGCTCTCGAAATCTTGAGCTAAAAGGGAGAGAGATGAGGGCTTATTTGGCTAAGTGTTAAGGCAAGTCTTGCAAGCCCTCTAATATATAGATGTACAACTCAAGTAGCAAGACAAGTGGAGTGGGACCCACATGGCTCACTTGTCCACAAAATATCTTGCCAAGTGTCACAAATATCTAAAGTCAAATAGTCAAGATCTTCCAAGACCAAGACAAGGGGGTGGGGGTGTGCCACGTGTCACCCTATGATTCGTCCAAAATATTTTCATCTCCCAAAAAGTCCATAATTGGCCAAAATATCGAAAAACTTATGGGCCCCACAAAAATCGTAAAATTTCCCGGGTGGGCCCCACATGACCAAATCCGAAAATTAAAATTCATAATTCCAATATATTCTTTAAGTCCCAAATATCAAATTTGAGAATCAAACTCTACTTTATAAACCTTTTTCCTTCACGAGGCTCGGAGGATTTTTCCGTAATTTTTCATTCTTTTCAAAATTCAAATCTCAATTTCTCACGTACGTTCTCATTTCAAACTGTTGGAAATACTGGGTGTAACATTCTTCCCCCCTTAGAAACATTCGTCCCGAATGTTCATACTAGGTTTAATTTAAACAGATATCGATATAGTCCCTCTTTACTATACCTTACACAATCGAATTATGCCACACATGACCACAATATAACACACACGCATATACATAAATTCAAGCCAACGAGGAATCACATCTAAAGTGTATAACATCACTATTAACTCCCATTCATGGTTTAAAAGGATACTCTCTTCGTACCTTCACTTCATATATATAATCACTTCCATTCTTTTAACACATGTTCGCTTCTTTTCTTAGTCGTCATTACTCTGCATCGTGACCAGAACTCTTTCTAGTACACGTACCACATTTCAGTCATCGCTTCAGTTTTCAAAACCTTGGAGTTACTACCTCCAAACTTGGTCATTATACTAGCTTCAATTTCCTTTAAGGCCATTCTCGGCCTTCCCGACCCGGTTCTGGTGGAGCGCATCCACGAACCAGTACAACGATTAACCAGACCTGGTCCTTGCACCCTCGTGACCCTATCACCTAGCGGGACCACCTCAAACTGACCCCACTCCATTCCGGGTTGCGGGTTGACCCGCGATTGGTCCTCAACCCGACCCATTATCGCACTAAATTCTCATTCCTGGTCCGGAACAAATCTTACTATTCAAGTCATGAAAGTCTAGTGGTCTTCTTAGCTTAGCTAGCCACTTTCATTCCACACAACCCATGAAATTATCACACAAATATACTCCATGTATACTAGGTACTTCGACCAAGATCAACCGTAAAATCTTTTACTCAAGACGACCTTGTATCTAAGGTCTCAACGATTATCAATATTCTAAGGTTCACAATTTTTCTATATCCCGAGCCTACATTATCAATCCCCACAATACAGGAAATGTAGCTTCTCAATATCTCAAAGTCTTATTGTCTTACTCACAATAACTCTATTTACTCCATACGAATATCATTCGTATATGACACTTAAGCCTATAATCATAGCTTAACCTAACAACCGGATATGTCATTAATTCAATCAAACATGATCTCTTTTAAGAGTCTAACACAATCTTAGACAGTCCATCGCCTCCTGATATTCCAAATCAGTACATATATAAAGCCTAGGTGTGGATTCAATAAACTGTTTCACACTTTCCAAGTAATTAAGGCTTTTGCCAATTCTTGGTAATCTATAATCATTCTAGGCAACATGCATACGGCTCCAAATAAATACACCCGTACCGATATACATCATCATAATACCATCTATACGATAATTTTACCAACCTGGATACGCAATCCATATAATATGTTCTGGGCCACTGTTGCTTTTCTCAAAGCTGCAATCATAATAATACGTTAGGGAGAGAATACCCTAACAACACAGCTCTATCGCACGATCTCAGAGTAAGAAGAAGGGAAACCAATCTTAAATACCATGTAGCCTCTTGTTTATTGGTGTGGTGCACAACACACCGATAACCAAGACTCTACTAGACACGCGGTCAGACATTCAGGACTAATCGCTCGATACCACTCTGTCACGCCCGAACCCGGGCGTGATCGTACACTACACGCACCCTTCTATACACACAACATGAGTAACACGCGGAAGATAATAACACCTTTTTTTTTCTTAAAGCAAAGGCAAGGCCGATAAGGCTGTCTTATATATAACATACCCAACTGAGTCTACACTGTACAACAATGAACTCTAGCCAGTCCAACCCACATATGAATACAGACCTCTAAGAGTTTGACAACAACTGTGACGGGACAAGGCCCCGTCGTACACCTGAATATACCTAGCCATAAGGATAAACTCCGGAACATTGGAGCTATCCAAAACGCTGAACAAGGATCCTAAGCTCGCGGATCCACAACTGAGTACCTAGACCTGCAGACATGAACGCAGCCCCCCGAATGAAGTCAATACAACAAGTACTAAGTATGCAACTGAAATAAAGTACAGTATGAAAATCATGGCTGGGTACAAGAATGACAGGGGCAAGTATAGAAAATCAAATATCAGATCCTACCGTGTCACATAACCTAAAAGCCAACTGCACCTTGTATCACTGTACTATAACAACTCCAAGAGTCGACTATTTCTTTCAAGAATACAATATCACACAGTCCAAATACAAAGCAGGAAACAAGTATGATAACCAAATTAATCAATAAGAGTAATGAAAATCAACTTAATCTTTTAAAAGGCCACTTCACAATATATAAGTAGTCATGCCAAGTCAGGGACGCATGCCCTAAAAATCATTACTCAAATATAACCATGGGTCTCACGCCCATAAGATCAAGCGTGCCCGTGGAATTTCGCCCTCAGCTGGCGATCCCGATATAATATAACACTAATATGTATGCGGAACACGAGATCCGCGCGTCATAAAGCGGCCAGGGCAGTAGAGCAACTACGGATCTAGCTGCGTCATAAAGCGGCGGGCAAGTACGGCAACTACGAGATCGACTGCGTCACAATCGGCGGGCAAGTATCTTAAGCCAACGTACCAGAGCCTATCGATTCACGAGATATGACCGGGGAAAGTATCTTAAGCCATCTACCAGAGCCTGCCAATTCACGAGAAATGACCTATACAAGTATCTAAAGTGTGCCCGTGACCGGGGTAAGTACGAAGGCCAACTACCAGATCCAACCTACGTCATACAACTGACCGGGGCAAGTACGGAAGCCAACTACCAGATCCAGCCTGCGTCACTCAACATCATGGGGAGCTAGTCCATGGAACAAACATAGTGGAAACATACCCGTGGAATCTCCAACAGCGTCGGTATGTCCAAGAAAAATAGCGAGATATCCGGCGGAGAGACGCGGTAACATAAAAATACACCACTTGCACAACAAGGCTATCACAAGCAAGCATACGAAAGTAACCATACTTCTAGACTTTCATTAACATGTAAACTGATTAACCATTTTATAAACTCAAGGTACTTTCATTTTATGCCAACAATCCGGTTTTAACCCCAAAGTACTACGTACTTCAACTCTCTTAAAAAGATCTTTTTTACATAAAAACCACACGATTCTAATACCCGTAGTATCAAGACACATTTACTTTTCAAACTAAGTTAATACACCTTCAGAAAATCATTTCAAGGATTTTAAAATCAAGTCTCATAACCTTTAAGGAAATCAAATCTCATAACTTTGAAAATCAAGTCTCATAACTTTAAATCAAAGTCTCATAATCTTTAAAGGAATTAAATCTCATAACTTTGAAAATCAAGTCTCATAACTTTAAATCAAAGTCTCATAATCTTTAAATGAATCAAATCTCATAACTTTGAAAATCAAGTCTCATAACTTTAAATCAAAGTCTCATAATCTTTAAAGGAATCAAATCTCATAACTTTGAAAATCAAGTCTCGTAACTTTAAATCAAAGTCTCATAATCTTTAAAAATAAATATTCATTAATGTAGTAACTTAACAAGGTCAACTAGACTCCACTACTTCCTAACAACTCTTACCAACATCCCCCATAAGACTTGGTAAGAACTTAGAAATATTCTAGACATGTTTTTAGCCTAAAATCTATCACGTGAATACTTCCTAATTACAAGGCAAGTACTTCAAGAAGGCAAGTCACGTATACTCCAAATAACAAGACAAGTATACTTCAAACAACAAGTCATGTATACTCCCAACAACAAGGAAGTATACTCAAATAACAAATCATGTATACTCCTAACAACAAGGCAAGTATACCATAAAAATACTTATGTCTAATAGAAGAGGAAGTCCACATACCTCGCGACGACTAACCATTTCGACACGTAGCAAAACGCTCCAGGTACTTCAACTTCATCGGCTATTCCTTAAGCCAAGTAGACCATGCTACACGTAGTACCTCGACCTAAAATGGCCATAGTACTTCTATCAAAATATTACTTACTATTGTAAGACTTATACCAATTAATAACCCTCTAATTCTACGGAAAATCGGGCAGCACTTCCTTTGTTTCTACGTACTTTTCCACCTTTTCCAAGGTCTGTATTCCTCAACCAACAAGCCAAAGGCGCAACCAACAGTTAACCAAAGTGGATTACACGCCTAACTGGACGTGTAAAATTCTGCCCCACAATTTATATAAAGCAGTCCGCAAAACAATCCACAATTAATCCATCATTAAGGGTACCATGTGAAACCTTCAACACCCTTATTCTTTAGGACTTCCATTAGCCAATTACTACAACAATACAAAGTCTTTTTCCTTAATTCCTTTTAATCAAATTCTCATTCCAACATGTTATATAAGTTACAACAATTTATCAACTATATTTCCTTCATTATATAACATGATACAAGTGTAGATGACGACAATAAAAATCAACGAATCACATGGCCCGAAAAAGCTAGTTTTGGACCACTCACCAAAAGTAGGGCATACACACCTTATTTTCCATATCTTCCTTAATGAAAGTTCATCAATACTATAACAATGAGTAATATCCAATTACTGCGGAAAAAGAAGATTTATTACCTCATTTTTAGCCTTAAAATCGTCCCGGGCAGAACGCTATACTTTGGTCCGCAGTTTTCGTTTCGCTCCACTTCTTCAAGTTCCAATCACATATATGTGACCTCTATGAACTTATACACAACTCCACTTTGTATTTCGCTTCCAAAAAGTCGACGGAACCTAGGGTTTTCTCACCCCATTCTCGACCAACAATGCTTTCCAATTTGGGATATTAATCTAGGCTTAGCACTTGGTTTAGGAGCTTAATCTAGGAGATAAGAAACTAATCAACAATGGTGTTCTTGGTGGTGAAGCTCTCGAAATCTTGAGCTAAAAGGGAGAGAGATGAGGGCTTATTTGGCTAAGTGTTAAGACAAGTCCTGCAAGCCCTCTAATATATAGATGTACAACTCAAGTAGCAAGACAAGTGGAGTGAGACCCACATGGCCCAATTGTCCACAAAATATCTTGCCAAGTCTCACAAATATCTAAAGTCAAATAGTCAAGGTCTTCCAAGACCAAGACAAGGGGGTGGGGTGTGTGCAGGGTGCACAGTGGTCAAAATCGGGACCGTCTGGGCCGGGAGCCGGGCCGACCGGACCGGACGGGCCGAGGCCGAAAATGAGTTCTCGGACCAAAGCCGGACCGAATTTCTCGGTCGTCGGTCGAGTCATTTTCGGTCCGGTCTACTGGACCGAATCCCCTCCCCAGGCAGCCCCGGCCGGCCCGGCCAGACGTATTGACATATCAAATATAAGTTGTAAATTAGTGAAACTTAAAATGGTCATAACTTTGCGCTCGCACGTCCGTTTGATCTAATTTTTTTGATTTCGCGTATTTTTTCGAGACTAATAATCCCAAAAGGACTAAACTTCACGGATTTCTCCAAAAGCGTCCATCTTGCCTCAATTTCTCTTTTCCCCAAATCGTTACGTTTTTCCCATTTTCAAATCTAAATATCTCGCGATGTACAATAGATTTCAACGTAAAAATTTCGTAGCACCGCGTCCGAGAATGTCAATTTCAGTATTGATAATTCAAATTAAAAAAAAAACGGGCCCCGAAACCCGACCCGGAATTATATAATATTATATATTAGAAATTTAGAAAATTAGGAATTATATATATTATGAATTTAGAAAATTATAAATTATATATATTAGGAATTATATATATTATATATATTATAAAAAATAAACAAAATAAAAAAATTCGGTCCGACCGGACCGGACCGGACCGGACCGAAAATCGAATTATGAAAAAACAGGCAAGAAGACCAAGATTTCTCGGTCGGTTCGTCGATCGGCCTGGTCGGGCCGATTTTGTGCAGCCCTAGGTGTGTCACGTGTCACCCTATGATTCGTCCAAAATATTTTCATCTCCCAAAAAGTCCATAATTGGCCAAAATATCGAAAAATGTGTGGGCCCCACAAAAATGTAAAATTTCCCGGGTGGGCCCCACATGACTAAATCCGAAAATTAAAATTCATAATTCCAATATATTCTCTAAGTCCCAAATATCAAATTTGAGAATCAAACTCCACTTTATAAACATTTTTTCTTCACGAGGCTCGGAGGATTTTTCCGAAATTTTTCATTATTTTCAAAATTCAAATCTCAATTTCTCACGTACGTTCTCATTTCAAACTGTTGGAAATACGGGGTGTAACAGAAAGATCATGAATCTATTTTTGCAATTGATACAACTTAGCACCATTATTCTGATCATATATGTCTTCTAGTTCTTGCCAAAGTTCCTTGGCATTGTTCACATATTGAAGACTATCTACTAAATTTCTTGATAGAGTTCAAAATTCACGAGGTCCCCATGTCATCGCATCTCTCCCAATTACTAAGTGCAGATGAATCTTCAGCTGGTCTAGCACACTGTTTATTAATAAATTATGTCTTATTTTTAACAGATAGTGTCATAAGTATTGCTCTTCGCCATGATCTATTGTCATATTCATCAAATACACTCAGAAGTAGTGTGGTTTCAATTACTTCAGATGGATGTACATACAAGAGACATCATCAATAGTTTCCTGATTTGCTTAATTTGTTAGACCTACTTATTCTGGAGCCATAGTGTAATGATATGGAAATGAATTGAGGTGGTTTTGATTATTTCACAACAACAAATTGATGCTAAAAGACAGAAAAATCAATTGAAACTGAAGAATAGAATGAATCAATTGAAGAATCGAACGAATATTGAAGAATTGAACAAACTTTTGAAGAGAGTTGAATTAGGGCAATTTCGAGAGAGTTGATTTAAGGATTTCAAAATCGTCAATCAATTTATTCCGTCAACACGTAATTTTATAACAACATGAATCGATGTAGACTCTCTGATGCCATGTTGAGGTTGAAGTTGCAATCCAGTGACTCAAGTTGTTATTGATGAACAACTCAGGTTATTGAATCGAAGAGAGAGAGAAAGTAAGACTGAGTTTGGTGAAATCAAGTGATTCTATTTCTCTACTTTTCTCCATTATAATCATACGAGATGGAAAAATGAAATAGTGGAGTGCTTGGTTGTCATACAGTTGGCAAAGCTGTAACTAACTAACTGAAATGAAACTAACTAACAAAATATTCTAACTAACTAACAAATATCTAATTGTGCTAATACATGGATGAATAATCAACATACATGGATAAAGAATCAGTTGTAGCTTCTAACTAATCTCAACAATATGTTAGGTGTATTTAATGTATTTATCTCTCAAAACAAAATGGAGATATGGATAAAATATGACGGAAAATCGAATAAATACACCTAACATCAATTATGTCCAAAAGGAAACATATAATAAATCCTCTTGAGTGGCGAGAGCTTCTTTTCTTCCGCACCAAGTCTTCCCTTCTCTACAATTACATACACAATGCCTCTTATGACGAGAAGCAATTAGGTAGTCTTGTACTTGAGGAACAAAGTTGACGTTACTTCTTATAATATGTGCTCATGATTTTTCAATGATGTGTTATAGTGTTCGAGCCAACTTGCACGCACTTCGACTATTCAGTCAGATATTTGTTATGTTCTTACCCTTTGTTCCTCGCCTATTATTTTTTTTTTGCCTCCACATCAATTTAAACTTAGATTTCGTGGTTCTCTTCCCACTTTATTATATCGACCACTAGGACGGATTTATGGATGATATAATATGGGTCAGAATCATAAGGAGAGAAATGTAAACTTGGGATTTTTATACGTACTTGCTTGTGTAAAGTGGAAGTAATATGAGGACTAAAAACTACTACATACTAGTACTAAATAACAACAATTACGTTCCAAACTTCCAATCCTAACTAAGGCAGCTGGAATTGGCACAATCTAATCAAAGATGAAACAATAAGTGCTTATGAATATGAATTACTATAAATGATGTTTATTTAATTTCATTCATAATTATTCAGCCAAAAAAGGACAAGTCAGTATATGACACTTGGACTCATGTTTAGATCATTACAGTTTGCCGATTCCAACTGAGTTCGAACTCAAAACACCGAACTCAACTGGAAATTAAAACTACTACAGTACTGTATTAATCCCCTATTTCTACTTCAAACGAAGAGATTCAGAAGTTTTGGTTCTTCTCCTTTCACATCCATTTTATATCCATTTCCACTATCCAAACCCAACGAAACATCCGATAATTCAGTCTCCGAACCAAAAGACGACGTCGTATTCCATCTCTTCTCCGTTGTATCGATATGATCCGATCCGGATTTGTTTGAGAACTGGTTTGTAATAACCCACGTGCCGCCACAACGGAAGGATTCGGAGGAATCATCCAAGTAATTAGGAGGAGTTAGAATTCCGGCGAAACCTGGCCGTAGATTGCCACCAGCGAGAACCGTCTGCACCGCCTTTTGACACACTTGCCAGTTACCCGTCGATAAAAGACCTACCGCACCGGTCACCGGGTTAACCGTCCGTCCGCACGCTTCGAACAATAGCGATTTAAACAAAGCTGTGAGGAAAAAGATAATGATCAATCAACCAGGTATAATAATTTCTTAAAATTTTCAACTCAATAATTAATAATAATGATAAAATAGGAAGAAAATGATAATTATCTCTTGATTTTTCAAATCAGAGAAGTAAAAAAAAAAAACTATTTTTAGTATATAAGACAAGTAAAAATGAACGAATGAAGTACTATAAATATCAATAATTAACAATAGATGTCCACATTAATTAGGATGACGGGAGTAAAATAAAAATTAAAAAGGAAATTCATCGTGTGTTTGGTAATAGTACCAGGTCTTCGATTTTCAGGAACAGCGGAGATGAAGGCCATGAGATCGCTACGGCCAAAAAACTTGGAGACAAAGAGAGTAGCGTTACCCTGTGCGCGAGGATCATCAATCTCATCCAAACACGCCCTTAAGGTACAATTATCACTGCATCTCCTTCGTAATACTCTGCATCCGTTGCAGCTCATTTTTCAACTGTTTTTTTCTACTAGAGTCCACCTTTTTTCTGTCTTAGGGTTATGATGAGTAGAGAGAAATGAGGAAGCGATATAATATAGACAAGTGAAGGAGAAAGAGAGAGAGAGAGTAACTATGGTTAAGCAAGTGTGGTTATTCTAGTAGAATACAGTGGGTGTTGGCTGTAGTCAAAAGCAGATTTAGAATTTTATGTTAATAATGTACCATTAGATTGGTTACTTATCCATGTATCGCGTGAATAATAAATAATTTATATAAGAAGAATTGTCTAAATAGTGAAAATTAAATGCGAACATCATAGTCAAATTCAATATTTACTAATGCTGGAAAATCAGCCATCAATATGCATGTGTTAATGTGGTGAATTGCTAATGAAAGTCCTAAGGAATAATGGTGTAAAAGAGTATTAAAGACTTCACATTTTACCCTTATTGTTGATTGAATTGTGAACTGTTTTTATGGATTGTTTTAGAGGCTGAATTTTACGCATCAAGTAGGCGTGTAATCCTTTTGGTTGCTGTTTTGATTGTGCCTTAAATGGGGCTTGTTTGTTGATGGAATTGGGCCTTGGAAAATGTGAAAAAGTACGTATAAA
Source organism: Przewalskia tangutica (assembly GCA_029844215.1). Classification (NCBI taxonomy): domain Eukaryota; kingdom Viridiplantae; phylum Streptophyta; class Magnoliopsida; order Solanales; family Solanaceae; genus Przewalskia; species Przewalskia tangutica. The sequence continues at coordinate 10,082,496 of CM056740.1, read as the reverse complement.
CAGAGAAAGTGCTGCCGGGATTTTTATGAGAAAGGAGATTCATTATGTGGTATAAGTGTATACAAGTATTCATGAAGTTGATAGATGTGTTGTTGTCATTATAGGTTGAAGTACCTATTTGGGATGTATTCTACTTGTCGTGTTGGTTAGTCGTCAACAAGGTATGTGAATCTCTTCCTTCTTTCTTTTGGCATGTTCTACGTATGAACCATAACTGTGGTATTGTTTCAAAAGTTATTATACTCTTAGAAGTTAAGGAGTATTCATGTTGTTGATTCTATGCTAAAGGCATGTATAAATTATTCCTAAGTCCTTACCAAGTCTTATGAGAGATGTTGGTAAGAATTTTTAGGAAGTATTGGAGTCGAGTTGATCTTGCTAAGTTACCTCACTAATGAGAAAAAATATCGAACAAGTCATTGCATCGTTAAATGAAAAAGGAATCGACAATCAATTATATTGAAATGAGTAGAATTTTCATCTGCATAGAAGCTAAGATATAACCAGTTCGTTTTACACTTTCTAGGTTCACATCTGATTAGATAAGATCATTATTAATATATAACCTGCTAAAGGGCTCATAAAATGGATTAATTTGGCAATTCGGATCGGACATCACTATGCAAATGTTTCCATAATGTTAGCCAGAGGAGCGAGACAAATTTAGATTATCGAGTTGGTACAGACGACAAGCGGTGTGTGAACTATCCTTTCCTCTTTTGAAAGTTGTTTATTTGAAGTAAGTGTACGGTGGACATACATAGTTTTATTGGATCTTAATCTTAAAATGATACTTGATGTGATAATTATCTTGATTTATCAAATGAGGTTTTAAAATGATACTTGATGTGATAAGTATCTTGATTTACCAAATGAGGTTTTAAAATGATACTTTTTTTTGTTGACGAAGGAACCCGCAGCCGCTGCTCTTTCGAGTGCGCACAGGGTAAACCCCGGACTGACGCAGTAGCCTGCAAACCACGTCAGCCAGGTAAACCACACTTGGCAAGCCATGTGTGACAGACTCAACCAAGAAGGTTTATGCAGGGGATCGAACTCGTGACCTTGCGGTCCCGCGCTCTACTGCTACACCAACTTGGCTACCCTTGCGGGTGTTTTAAAATGATACTTGATATGATAAGTGTCTTGATTTACCAAATGAGGATTTAAAGTGATACTTGATTTGATAAGTGTCTTGATTTTTCAAATGAGGATTTAAAAATGAAAGGTATGAGAGTGCCTCGGTATTTCTAAAAATGAAGGCATGGTATTGCCTTGGTAGTTCTAAAAAGGAAAGCATGGTAGTGCCTTGATGTTTTCTAAAATGAAAGATGTGATTGGTACATGATATGTTGGTACCACACATTTCTAAAAGGAAAAGTTTATTATATGTGATTGGTACATGATATGTTGGTACCAAACATTTCTAAAAGAAAAAGTTTATTATATGTGATTGGTACATGATATGTTGGTACCACACATTTCTAAAAGGAACAGTTTATTATATGTGATTGGTACATGATATGTTGGTACCACACATTTCTAAAAGGAAAAGTTTATTATATGTGATTGGTACATGATATGTTGGTAACACACATTTCTAAAAGGAAAAGTTTATTATATGTGATTGGTACATGATATGTTGGTACCACGCATTTCTAAAAGGAAAGTTCATTTTAATATTTGACACACGAGATGTTGGTACCTAGGTTTAGTTAAAATGAAAGATTTTATATGTGTTTAGTACATGATATGTTGGTACCTTGGCATAGCTAAAATGAAAAGTTCGTATATGTGATTGGTAAATGAGATGTTGGTACCTTGGTTTTATTCATTTAAGAGTCAAAAGATGAGTTAAGTTGCACAAGGTTTTTTATGGTAGCTATTCGTGCAAGTGTTATTATTCCATTTCCCCGAGTCCCTCACTAAAGAGCCGGGATACATTATAGTGAGTTCGCCGAGTCCCTCACTAAAGGGTCGGGATGCGTTATATGAAAACAGATACGATGACTCTCATTTCTATAAAGTACAGTGGTACAGTGATACAGTGGTACAGTGATACAGTGATATAGTGGTACAGTGATACAGTGGTAAAAGGTACAGTTGACTCTTATTTTATATGGCACGGTTGAATCTGGTATTTGATTTTCATACTTGTCTCTGTCATCTTTTGTACAGTTATGATCTTATTTACTGTACTTCATGTTTTCATACTTTGGTACCTTGTTAGATCGATTCTTCTGGGCTGCTCACGCCCGCATGTATTAGGTACTTTGGGTGATCCGTGAGCTTAAGATCCTCGTCAAGATTTTGGGATAGCTCCAATGTTCGTGAGCTTGTCATTTCGCACGTGTCTTCCATTATGGCTATGTATATTCAAAGTGCGGCGGGCCTCATTCCGTCATAATTTCTCGCTCAAACTCTTGAGGTCGTATTCATACGCTGGTTGGACTTGCGTGAGTTATATATATATATATATATTGTTGTCAACAGACTATTGTGTTGTTGGATGTTCCGTTTATATATAGCAAAATTTACCCGCTTTCGCTTATAACATGAGTTTTTCTTAGAGCTTCCGCCGGTTATATGTGATGTATGTGTATAAGGGTGCCCAGATAAGGCATCAGTCGCGGGCCCGAAGTTCGGATCGTGACACTAAACATTCAAATTGAACAACATTCATGAAGGTGATCCAAATACTAATTTAATGACAAACAAAATGACTCCGAAACCTACTAAGATTTTAAAGTACTAAATAATTTTTTTTGCTGGCGAACCCCTACCCCCAACCCCCCTCCCAACAAAAAATATTTTTTTATGTTTTAAATTCAACTTTTAGTTTTCTACACCAACCCCCACCTCCATGCGTGGACCCCCGACCCACCCTCACCACTCTTCTTAAAAAAACAATTTTTAAAAAGTTTTTTTTGGGTTTTTTACACACACCTCGAGACCCCCAAACTGAAACCCCAACCCACACCCACCAGCAATTCACTACCCCACATCAAATTTTCTAGTTCATATATTTTATTTTATTTTTATAAAAAATAAAAAAATTGTGTGGTTAAAATTTGGTGTGTGGGTTGTGGTTGGGGGAGGGGGGGACCGGGTATAAGAAAAAAATCTCATTTTTATAAAATAAAATAAAATATATTAAATAGAAAATTAGAATGGGAATGGGTGGATGGGGGTTATGGAACAGTGGTGTGGGGTTGGATGTGGTGGTGTGGGGTAGGGGTAGGTGAAGAAGAAATGTGTACGAGGGTGGTGGGTGGATAGTGGAAGCTGGGTGTTTGGTATTTATATTAGTAGGAAGATGGAAGTAAGAAGTATCATAGCTTAAGGTAGAGGTAAGTTAAACTGTTAAAGTACCAAAAACAATTATGCGGCTCGCGGGGAAATGAAGAAGGAATATGAAGCATTTACAAAAATAAAATCTCCTGTTGTGTTCCAAAGTTTGTGTTCGAACGGCTCCGTGTCTCCGCAATTTTACAACTCAAATTAGAACCTCTATTTGGATTAATTAATTAATGGATTCTTTCTTTCTTTCTTTTCTTACTTTATCACGAGATGACATGTGACTCATAGTCCTTTTGTTTGTACTACACTACTGGTGCAACTTCCTATTCCACTCCACCCAATAGATCAACTTGGATGTGTTTTCTAAGTTGGTAATCTCATTCTGCTTCCTTCTTCCACCATTCCTTTATTTCTAAAATTTGCTTGTTGAGAACTTGGAATAATTCTTTTTTGTCATACTTCAACTATGAACAAGACAACGACAACTGATAATGTTAAATTCATTTTGAGAAGAGACATTTAGTCCTCTTGAAGTTGATAATGCAAATAGTAGTGTTAGGTAATAGTGCGGGCTAACCACTTTCAAGCCATACCATCGAAAAATAACTATCATTTTGGAGTTTAAAATTTCATAGTTGAAACACCATCATATATCTATAGAAAAGTAGCTATTTGTGAATTTTACTCGGTAGGTTGGCCATAGGATACAAAAAAAATTGAAAACAAACTCTATTTTTCAAAAAGATAAATTAGATATTCATAAATTACTTTAAACATTTTACAATTGAAATCGTAGTACGATTATAGTAGAGAATTTCCAAGTTAAAATTGAAAAATATAATAGAGAGAAAACATCACATCAAAGTTAAAAATTGAAAAATATAAGAATATTGTTGGATATAAATATAAAATTACAAGGAAATGGGAAAGCAACAACAACAAGTAAATAATAAATCTGGAAATAAATAAAGAAAATGGTCTTGCTGAGTCGATTGAAGTTTCAATCTATCTTTAAGATAATATTGCCCCGTATATTCCTTTAACGGTGGTATGACAACTTATCTCCCAAGATAAAATATCTATCAAACTAATGAGTAAAGGAGACTCAAGAGTTCGCTTATAAGAAAAAAGATCTTTGAGTGTTAGATTGCAAGAGAGGAAGAACAATTTTCAGAAAATTGTAAAGTATATAATGTATTTTGTGTGTTTTCCAAATGAGCCCAAGGCATCATTTTATAATGTTGGGAAGATGACCTTCCACATATCAAGTAATGGCCTTGAATTGCCATGAATTAGACTTGATTGTGGAGTTACAATTCAACCAAATAATGGCTGAATTCATGAGCAAAATAATGGAGCTTTAATGCTCCAAAGTCAGCCCACAAATCACCTTTAATTATCTTCCAACGCTCAAACCGCCGTGGCGCTGAATTTCGAGAGTTCGGCGCCACGCCGCGACTCGGCGAGGTGGCGTCGCGCGCCGAGGTCATATCGCTGCCGCGTCGCTTCCGACTAGTTTCGACATTCACACTTTGTACACATCTTCCTTCAATTACCAACGTGAAACCAACGTCATTTGGCCAATAACCGTCTATTACCTTACGTCTCAAACAATTTGTATACGTACCAATATCTCTTCCATTCAAGAAAATTATGATCTTTGGCACTATATGTGCACGTATGTGGAACAACATTTCCGACGTGCGGGGCCCCAATTGTTCGATTCATAATTAAATATGATTAACTTTATTTCACGTTTAATAAATATTTCCAACAATCCCCTCTTAGAAGAGATTTTGGCGCACGACATGGTTCATTTCTGCAATTATACGGCGGTTCGACGTTGCATATGGAGAGGTAGCAGTAGCCTTGAACCTTCCATAGTAGAATACCATCGGACATATTTACTGCGCGATGAACTTGATGTCTTGAACCGTCAGTATTTAGTATATGCCAAGACAATGATATCAACACAACATCTTTCCTTACTCTATCTTTCTTGTATGTTCTGTCCGTCGTGGGTCGTGGACACACTTGAATTCTTAAGTGCGTTCATTTGAGGCGTCCTGTCCTCGCACATAAATAGGTGGTCTCCTACAAGATATCCTGCAATACCCCGCTGCACGAGCGTTAGGAACCATTAAAAGTTTCCCCAACCTAACCTCAATTATTGAGGATAATTAAAGGTTTGGAAACTTATCTTTTACCCCTCTATAGGTAGCACCTTTTTTTATCACGGGAATGACCTTGGATTATGTTTCTTAAGAAGACATCATTATCCGAAGTGTTCTTGCTTCCACTGAAGCGCTCAACTGAACTTTTACAGTTTAGTTTTCCCATTGAACCTTATTTCTGGGATCTCCAGTCTGTAAGGTAGGGTGTCCACTATATTGGTTCTAATTGATTGAGTTTTAAGCCCATTCCCCTAGACAGGCAGTTCATCTGATCTCTGGGTATTCCCTTCGTCAAGGGATCTGCTATGTTTTCCTTAAATTTTAGGAAATCATTATAACTCTACCAAAACATCCCTAGCAATGCAACACAACATGTCCAATAATTTCATACAAGTCTCGGCAAACATCCGCAAAACCAATTCTTTTCTTAACTCCTTAGAATTCAATTCATGTTTCAACATTTCCATCTAACTAATTACAACTTTAAATATCAAGATTTCTCTTCAATTTCAACATGCAATTAGCGACGATAATACCACAACAACAATCAATCCCAAAGTTCCCCAAATCAGTCCAAATCGGCTACAACAACATATTAGTGACATGCATTCTCTTATTTACAATTCTTCTTTAACATGAGTTTATCCCTTAACTACAACATCAATTAATCTTCCAAATACTCAACGAAAAGGAGAATTGTTTACCTTAAACGAAGCCCAAAACAGTCCCTTAATCTTGGCACTGTTCCATCGACCTTTGCACCATTTTTTTTCTCACTTTTTCAACTCCAAAACGACATGCATGAATTCTACAATGTTAACCCATCATTCCTTATGTGTTTTTCCTCCAAAAACTTGACCCAAAATCAGGCAATTTTGTTCTTGAATTCAGCTAGCAGCGGCCGAGAGTTTGGCCACTGTTTTAGTGAAATTCTTTGCTTAGAAATTTAATAGGAGGATTAATCTTGGAGTAAAGAAATATAAAGCTCCAATTCGGCTATGAAAAGTGTGATTTTTGGTTGAGGAGAAGATAGGGGAGGATTATGGAAGGTTTAAGTTTTGAAATAAAATGAATGAGAGTAGAGATATTGTCACTACCCGACCCGATGCCCTAATTGGACACCATTACACTAACATGTCACGTAATCAACTGACACTTAAGGTCAATAAAAATTTCGGCAGCACAACGCTGCATCTATAACATATACCCAAAATAGGCGAGCCGACAAGGCTGCCTTACACAATTAACCAATAATCACAACAAACTAGTCGACTAGGCTGCCATCAAATAGCATCACTTATATAAGGAAACAATCAAATAGGCAAGCCGGTAAGACTGTCACTATATACGGGAACATCCCAAAACAAGTGCAACAGTACGGTTGACCAAAATGCATAACAATCTTCACAAAACCAAAACACACCTACCGCCCACAACTGTCTATAGACCTCTAAAAGTATGACAACGACATAAGACGGGACAGGACCCCATCGTGCCCATAAATATGTACAATCAAAATAGCAGAGGTTCTGTACCAAAATAATTGGCTCTGGAACAATGGAGCTCTTCAACAGCTGACAAATGTCCTAAACTGGAGGGTCACCTAACCGAGCACCTGTACCTGCGGGCATGAACGCAGCCCCCCGAAGAAAGGGGGTCAGTACGGAATATGCACTGAATATGTAAGACATTACTGAATCATAAAACAAGGAAAATCGTAACAGTAAGCAAGTTTAGAAAGTAACCTGGAGATAACCTGGAACAACACTTTGAACCATGTCATATGGTCCCTTACACCAATTCTAGTATACACAACATAACTATAGAATATCCTACTTGTAGCCACTTCCGGCTAATAACTCAATAGTCCCTTCATACGGCCGCTTCCGGCTAATAACATAATAGTCTCTTCGAAATGCCGCTTCCGGCTAATAATATAATAGTCCATTCGACCGCCGCTCGCCATTAATAATATAATAGTCCTTCGATCGCTTCGGCTAATAATATAATAGTCCTTCGAATCGCCGCTTTATTAATAATATAATAGTCCTTCTGATCGCGCTCGCTAATAATATAATAGTTCATTCGGACTGCCGCTTTTGGCTAATAATATAATAGTCCCTTCTAAGAATAGAGTACTTATGTTTTACATTCTTTAAGAATCATAAAAAAAGGATCATGTCAAAATATGAAGGAAGGGTTAGCCTTACCTACCTCTTAGTCGCACAATCAATGCATTACTAGGATACGTCTCGTCTACTACTCCAACCTATAATAAGGGGTAATATGTTTGTTAATTCTATGATTTCTAACGTAGGTTATATTGAATATCGACTTCCTTTTCCTACAAAAATTTGGGCATCACTTCCCCTGTTTATGTGCGTATCCATAATTAACCAACAAGTCAATCAAACCAACAATCAACTATCATTCCCAGATATAATCAAGTTAGGCTCCGTATACTAAAATAGTCCATATTCCAACAACATCTAGAGTGCAATGTAACACCTTTTTATGCTTTAATTTCTTTAAGACGTGTAATAGCATTTACCATATCGTATACATATGTTCCTAACTTATTTTTCCAGCACTTTAATACTGCCCAAAACAGCCCCTAAAATGTTACAACAACGTCTAACAATTTCATGAAGTTCTTGGACGCAACATGTCATAATTTCATAATTCTTTCCCTCAACTTCCTAAACTCCAATTTCATGTTTCAACACCCAAATACATTTTTAAATGCCAATATTTCTTTCAAGAATTCCTTCCATTTTTAACATGTGATTAGCAACAATAATAATAACAACAATACTTAATTCCAATTTACACAAAATCAGTCCCACAGTTCGGCTATGATGCGCGATTTATGCATACACTAAACGCAAGTGCACGTGTCGTGACAAGTAATATAGTCTAGAAGACCAAGTTATCGTCCTCAGGGATTAGTGTCCAATTATCAACCTCTATTCTATGGTATCTATTTGGTAACCGATAATTGATGAATTGTTTATAACTATAATTATGGATGCTAACTAAACTACTTTATTTTACTTCAGATATGGTGGAAATAGGGCTTCCAAATCTCCTCAACTATCCGCTCATCTTACTTGTTAATGCAATTAATTATGGTTCTTCTTCTATTATGAGACAACAGGTTAACTAAGCCGTTTTATACTCCTATTAAGGTAATATAAACACTCAACCCCAATATAGAAATTTTCTACCTTTCGGTGACAAGATTGACTATAAAGGAGGATTAAGAGCAATAACCTATTAAGCTACACAAGTATCGAGGTACTTTCGTCCACGATTTAACCTATGTTTATTCAACTATAACATATTCACAATCTCCCCTTTCGGCTTTCGATTAGAAATCATATAGGTTATGATAATTAGTGATCAATTAATTACCAAGCAATCAAGACAAATATTGAATAAATCTCAACAATAATAAGAAGAAACCAAAACATGCATTAATTCATAAGAATGAGTTTCAAGTGATTCGATATGGAAAGCCCTAAATTAAGTTAGTTCCTAGCCATATGCATGCCAAGAACTAAACTAACATCCAACATAAACTAAAAAGAAATAAAATAAAGAACAAAAAAATTACACAAAAGTAGTCTTCAATCGTGATCTCCAAGGTTAAGATGAATTGGCAAAAGTGGGAACCTTTAATTTGACCTAGAAAGGTCCTTTTTATAGCCTAGAAAATGTTCCCAAACTTTTCCTTCTTGGCCTTGGCCCATTCCCATTCGGATTTGGCAGAATTCACTTGGCGCCATGCCAGCCAGCGCCATGGCGCAAACTCCTGCGGCTCTCTATACTTTGGGCGTTGTGGCTCTCTGATGCTGCTGGTTGGAGGAGCCGCGGCGCCGCCCTGTTTCTTGCCCGGGTCGTCAACTTTCTAGCTTTTTGAGCTCTGGAACCTCTGTTTCTGCCCTCTTTTCACTCCTTTTCGCCAATGTGCCACTTTAAGCCATTATGACTCAAAAGAAAGAAATTATATCCTAAGACGACACATATTTATACAAAAATGGGCAAAAGACTAACTAAAAATAATTCAAAAAGTGTATATAAAATACACCGATCAAATACCCCCAAACTTAACCTTTGCTCGCCCTCGAGCAAAGATCAAAAGAAAGAAACAAAGACACAAGGAAAAAAAAATAGAATGACTCAAAGACATTGATCACCTTGTTGCATCATTGTTACTTAGAAAAGCATGAAGGTTAGCAGAATAATATGCAGAAACATATGACATGGATTTTTAGCATTCTAAACACATCAAGTCAGATATTTCGCAAATTCACATTAATCATGCTCAATGGAAGTAAGAATACCTAACTGTGCATGTTAATTTCAAAATCCTATGGCATGTTTACTTGTTATTCTCCACTAATCATGGATACACATATTAGAGATCTTCAGGGCTTTTCAGGGTTGTAATGTAAGCTTAGGCAGGGGTAGGTAAAAATAGGCTTTTAGGCTCAACTTACGTACCACAAGCTCATTTCCTTTCAATCTTCCATTTTCTTTTGATTTTCTTTTTCATTTCATACTTATCTTTCCCCTCTTTTGTTTTGAGAGAATGAAGTGTATTATGAATAATGGCACTTAACTATCACGACCGATCCGGGCCGTGATCGTGCCTTACCTGCACCCTAGTGATACAACATCGAGAAAATCGTGAAATAAAAACTTAAAAATGAAACAAGATATATGATAAGAACAGGATAACCAAAACGGTCACCTTCCAATAATATATATACAAATCTTTCAAACCGAACAGTTTAATCCTTTTTACAAACCCTGCCCACAACAGTACTACAAACCTCTAAGAGTTTTTATACAACATGACGGGACAGGGCCCCGCCATACCCCTGAATGTACAAGTACCTACAGTGACAGGGGACTATACCAAAAGATAAGCTTCCGGAGAAACGGAGCTTCCCAATAACTGGGCCATATCCTTGTACCCCATCTCTTCTGCTCCAGGCTGTGGGACTGGAGGCTCAGGTACTGCGGTCTCAGCAGCCACTGCTGCGACTCTAAACTCTACTGAGGCTGGCGGCGTCGCAAAACTCGCCGTCTGAAGCACTATCTCAGGTAATGACTGGGCCTGCGCCCCCGTACTCCTCTGTATCCTACCAGCTTTCGGCCGCTTGCCCATCTGGGCGGGTTGCCTTGCGCGGAGGCATAATCGGTAAAAAGAAATGCGTCGGAGGGTCCAACTTATAACATTTCTAAGGCACGATCTCGTAATGAGAAGAATGGAAACGAACCCTAAATGTCTCACTGACCTCGATTATAGATGTGGTGCAACACATCGATAATCAAGACTTACTAGACACGATGCGTAGACACTTTCCGAGGATTAATCGCTCGATACCACTTTTGTCACGACCGATCCGGGCGTGATCGTGTCTTACCGGGCACCCTAGTGATACAACATAAGAGAAAATCAGCGGAAATAAAAACTTAAAAATGAAACAAGATATATGATAAAACAGGATAACCAAAGCGGTCACCTTCCATAATATATATACAAATCTTTCAAACCGAGCAGTTTAATCCTTTTTACAAACCACGCTTGCAAAGATTACTACGGACCTTTAGAGTTTTTATACAACATGGCGGGACGGGGCCGCCATACCACGAATGTACAAGTACCTCTGATGACGGGACTATACGAAAGATAAGCTTAGGAGAAGCGGAGCTTCCCAATCTGAGCGGTGATCCTATGGCGAGGATCAACAATCGGTGTACCTCTACTGCGGCATGAACGGCCGAAGGAGTCGATCTGCAGTACAGTATGTGGCGAAAATCACGTAAATGAAATCATAGCGATCTATATAAAGCGTGAGACATGTATGATAACCAAACTACGATCCTGATAAATAGCGATCATGTAAGTCGGGACTCGCGCCAATGTCATCACTCGATATATAACTATGGGTCTCACGCCGCAACATCAATCATGCGTGGAATACCTTCCTCAATGCCGATCATGATATAATAACACGATGAGTACATATGAACACCAAGTCCTACGAGTCATAAAAACCGTGCGGGGCAATGCGAAGGCTAACTACCGATACTCAGAGCCATACTAATAATACTATACAACCAAACCACGGGCGTCACGGGGCAATCTGGCCGACTACGGATACTAAGGCGGTGTCACGTGTTGGCGGGGCAAATCTGAGGGCTAACTACGGATACCAAGGTCGTATCACGAGACTCATACGAAGGCGTCACGGGGCAAGTCTGGCCGACTACCAGATACCAAGGCCGTGTCACGTAGTGATCGGGGCAAGTCTGAGGCTAACTACGGATACTGGCGTATCACGAGACTTCGCCACTAAACCGAGCGGGGCAAGTCGCGAGGGCTAACTACCAGTACCAAGGCGAATCAGCCACGAGGCGGGGCAAGTACGGCCGACCAGATACCAAGGCCGAATCAGTAAGAAACCTCATGGAGAGCTAGTCCATGGAATAACACTATCAACAGGAGCGTACCCGTGGAATTCTCCGTCACTGCCGGTACGTCCAAGTAATATCATAACAAATCAGCCGGCCCTCCATTGAGAGACGGTGGTATAGAAATACAATACTAGCGACAAGGCTATCACACGCAAACATACACAACTCAAGGTACTTTCATTTTATGCCAAAGTCCAGGTTTTAACCCCAAAGTACTACGTACGTTAAATTCTTTTTAAAAGATCCATTTCTTTTACAAAGGTCACCCGATGCCCGTATTATAAAAGTAGAGTGACTAACATTTTAAGTAAACCAAAACAACTTCCATACTTTCCTTTTTAAACCACATTAAGACAATACCATGCCTTCTTTTTAGACCAAAACACTTCTCCTTTTTTAAGTCAAGTTATCACTTTAAAACCAATGATAAAACCATTCTTTTGTTTTCATAAAGTCGTTATAACTAACTTCCCATAAAGCTGTTATAACACTTTATGTTTTAAACCAAAACTCATCAATTCCTCAAGTCATCTTTTCTTTTAGAAATCAAGTTCCTTACTTTGGAAATTTAAGAAAATCAATGCTTGTTTATCTTGATTCTTATTAAGCGACCATGATCTAGGAATCGTAATACAATTTCGTCTTATCTAAGCTCCTATGCGGATGGAGGTTTCTCGGTTTTAATATAATAACTTATTCTTATTTCCAAATCAGAAACATTATTCCTTTAAAAACCAGGTACTCATTACTCACGAATGAGGTTTCACACTTTAACAGACTTTAAATCAATTCAATTAAGTCAACCGTTCCTTTTATCACTCTTAAGTCGTTATACCTAACTTCCCATAAAGCTAATATAACTTAAGCTTTCAAAACCAAGTATTACTCTTCCTTCAAAAACGGTTCTTAAATCTTTTGAAATACTTCAAGATTCTTATTATTCAGGCTTAAGTCAAAAGACATTGCCGTAAAACTACGTTCAGTTAACACACGTACGTCTACCGTACTATATATATATTCTTTTAAAATATCATGCTCAAGAGTATAGGAAGAATCACATACCTCGCGACGATTTATCGACTATTAGCAAATAGCTCCAAAGTATTGTAATCCTGCTAGCCTTTTCCACCCTTCGAGTAGAATATGGTACTCATGATGCTTTCAACCTATACCGGTTATACAAGTCTATCAATGTCTAGACTACTCTGTGGAATAAATCTAGATACAAGATCCTACGGAAAATTGGGCAGCACTTCCCTACCCGTCAAGCTTCACAAGTCTCAGTAAATCTGATCCTATGTAAATCTGATTCAATTCCCTTCTTATATACCTTCCTTGTATATAACTTATACTTAATTCTTATACTTCAACAGTATGTAAACTCTTATTACAAAAGAAGGTCAAGAGTATTTACCTCGATAAGCCCAAAATTATCCAAGTTAAATGTCTATCCTGAGCAACGTTTAGCTCCTACTCTGGGCGCTCCAACCCGCTCCAAACAACCCTTAGAAGTTCCCAAACAACTTCTACTTAGCACTTCAACCAACTATGAAGATTTTCCTTAGGGTTTCGTTTTGAGACTAAAAGGACATAAGGTAGTATTTCCGGGCTCTACGTATAGAGGTAACTTTTGGAATACTACAAGGTATAAGGCTAAGGTATTTTGGAATAGTAACAATACTTGGAGAATACTTTCTACCAAGGGGGGGGGGTGTATTTTATGAGAACAACTCAAGGTAGGGGGTATTTATAGGAGACCAATGGCCAAGATCAAGCCAAGTGGGGGGCAAGTGGAGGCCAAGATTTGCCCAAGTGCACCCTAACCCTACTCCAATTCCTCACAAACATTGACCCATGGATTAGGCCATAAAACATGCCACGAAATGGGCACCAATTCGGCCACCTTGATCGCCTTGAGGGTGACAAATGTCGCCCTCTCGTTGGTCCAAAATATTTCATCTCTCAGAAAAATACGCAAAAATAATAAATGACATAGCCGTAATTTTCCCTTCGCAAAGTTCGGAAAACGTTTCGTCAAAAAACGATTCTTTTCGGGGGTTGTGCACAAATTTCGCCACTTTGACTACTTAAGGCTTAAACTTTTGTACGTACGCCCTCACGTACATACTCTGGAAATACGGGGTATAACATTCTCCCCTCCTTAGAAACATTCGTCCCGAATGTTCCTTCTCAAGACAGATAACGATAAAGTTCCTCATAACAAGTTGCCAATGCCACACCTGGCCACCAAATAACACATACGCAAATACTTTTCCCAAGTCAACGAGGAATCACCTCTAGCATTACAAAAAGCTTCCACCCCCGGTCTAAAAGATATCCCCTTTGCACCTTTTCTTCACAAAAGTAATGATCATTTCTATTCTCTCAGCACATGTTCACTTCTTTCCTTACTCGTCGTACTTTTCTCGAACACTTGAACTCTTCTAGTATACGTACCATACTTGATCATCGCTTGGTTCAAAACTTTGGAGTCACCACCTCCAAACTTGGTCATCTTACTAGCCTCGCTCTCTTTTAAGGCCATTCCCGGCCTTCACGATCCGATTCTGGTCGAACATATCCACGAACTCATATGATGGTCATCTAAACCTGGGCCTAGCACCCTCGTGACCCTACCACCTGGCGGGACCACCCAGAACTGACCCATCTTGTCAAGCTGGGTTGACCCGCAACACGTCCTCAACCCGACCCTCCGTCGCCAAACACTTGTTCTCCCGACCCGGAACATTCTTACCTATTCAAGTCCAGAAAGCTACCACTTTCATCTTACACAACTCACGGAATTATCCCACAATACATTTATACGCAAACCAAGTATTTCGACAAAGACTAACCGTAAAATATTTTATTCAAGCCGGCCTTACATCTAAGGTCTCAACGTGTAATATTCTAAGGTTCATACCTTCCCTGTCCCCACACTTATTCTTTCAACTATCCATGTCTCTAAACCACAATATACACAATGCTATCTGCATAGTACTCAACATACAATCATCGTATCAAGCATGCAAAACTCTAGAGGGTTAAGGATATACCTGAAACATAGGCGGTTCAAAGGACCGCTAAAACTGGGAACTTCCACCGCGACCTCTGCCGTGGCCTGCCGGTGTATGAACATCCTGCCTAGCTATGGAAGGTGAAGAACCCGCAACTGATCTCGTAGTCTGTGCTATCCTACCATTGCTACCCACAGTGGACAGTCGCCGCGGATGGCCCCGCTGGCGCAAGAATAACAATCTCCCAAGTTAGTACGACACTCTCCCTTATGAAGTTTTCCACAACGCCACACGAGACAAGTGGCGACCTCATCCAATGAGCACTTATTCCCCGAAAATCAAACTGGAGCCCCGACCGCTTCCCGAATATCCCGGCGTCCCGGCTGCGGAGGACCACTCAGATCGCGGAGGTACATAACTAGTTCACTGGCGAGGCGTCCGCCTCGAAAGTTATCAAAGGACCTCGCTATTCGCCTCTTCGCTGATCTTGGTCATTCCGTCGACCTCTCCGCCTCACATCCAAGTGCATAAGCTGCGTGCGGGCAATGTCCATGCGGTGAAGAGCTACACGAACAAGCCTCGCCAAGTAGTCATCGAGCCGGTGGCGTGGCGGTGCACTCGCCCTCCATATCGCTACTAACGCGGGGACATACCGAGCCAATGAGTCGAACTCCACATTGTACTCACGAACCAGACGCGGCTTCGCCTCAACACCAAAAATCTGGCCCGAGCCCTCCTCGTCTGCGAGGCAAGAAATGTGCAAGAAATACATCCGAGAACTCGTCCCAAATAGCCGAGGCGCATGCTCCCCGACAGCTCTCGAATCAAACCGGCCGATCGCAGATCACGCGGCCGATGTGAACCTAAGACCACCGACTCGGTCTCCGGCCTTGATCACTCTCATGGTCGTCAGAATCGCTCGATGAACTCCTGCGGATCATCCTCAGGCCTCGATCCATAAAACACTGGCGGGCTGCAACTCAGAAAGTCCCGCAGTCTCAAACTATCTACTCTCGGGTGAACTACGGTACTACTGCACGGAATCGCTGCATCCAGCTTATCCTCGTGCCTTGCCACTATCCTGGCCAATAACTGGGCCATATCCTTGTACCCCATCTCTTCGCTCCGGTGCCGTGGATGGAGGCTCAGTGTATCGCGGTCTCGGCACCGCTGCGACTCTAAACTCTATCGAGGCCGGGCGGCGTCGCAAAACTCGCCGTCTGAAGCACTATCTCAGGTAATGACTGGGCCTGCGCCCCCGTACTCCTCTGTATCCTACCAGCAGTTTCCTCGGCTGCCTTGCCCATCTGGGCCCGGGTTGCCTTGCGCGGAGGCATAACTGGTAAAAACGAAATGCGTCAGAGGGGTCCAACTTATAACACCTCAAGGCACGATCTCGTAATGAGAAGAATGGAAACCAACCCTAAATGTCCTGCGGCCTCACGATTATAGATGTGGTGCACAACACATCGATAATCAAGACTCTACTAGACACGATGCGTAGACACTTTCCGAGGATTAATCGCTCGATACCACTTTTGTCACGACCGATCCGGGCGTGATCGTGTCTTACCCCGGGCACCCTAGTGATACAACATCAGAGAAAATCAGCGGAAATAAAAACTTAAAAATGAAACAAGATATATGATAAGAACAGGATAACCAAAACGGTCACCTTCCAATAATATATATACAAATCTTTCAAACCGAACAGTTTAATCCTTTTTACAAACCCTGCCCACAACAGTACTACAGACCTTTAAGAGTTTTTATACAACATGACGGGACAGGGCCCCGCCATACCCCTGAATGTACAAGTACCTACAGTGACAGGGGACTATACCAAAAGATAAGCTTCCGGAGAAACGGAGCTTCCCAATACGCTGAACGGTGATCCTATGAGCGAGGATCAACAACTGGTGTACCTCTACCTGCGGCATGAACGCAGCCCGGGAGGTCGATAACAGTACAGTATGTGAATCGAAAATATCAGAATGAAATCATAGCAGTCTATATAAAGCAGGAGACATGTATGATAACCAAACTACAGTCCACAATAAATAAGCAGTCATGTCAAGTCCGGGACTCACGCCCTTAATGTCATCACTCAATATATAACTATGGGTCTCACGCCCACAACATCAATCATGCCCGTGGAATACCTTCCTCAATGCCGGCAGTCTATGATATAATAACACCAAGGAGTACATATGAACACCAAGTCCTACCTGAGTCATAAAAACCGTACGGGGCAAGTACGAAGGCTAACTACCAGATACCAAAGCCATAGTAACAATACTATACAACCAAATCACGGAGCGACACGGGCAAGTCTGGCCGACTACGGATACCAAGGCGCGTGTCACGAAGTGGCCGGGCAATCACGAGGGCTAACTACGGATACTGGCCGTATCACGAGACTCCGCCACGAAGCTGATACGGGGCAAGTACGAAAGCCGACTACCAGATACCAAGGCCATGTCACGTAGCTGACCGGGGCAAGTACGAGGGCTAACTACCAGATACCAAGGCCGTATCACGAGACTTCGCCACTAAACCGAGCGGGCAGTCGAGGGCTAACTACAGTGTACCAAGGCCGAATCAGCCACGAGGCGGCAAGTACGAAAGCCGACCACGGATACCAAGGCCGAATCGGAAGAAACCTCATGGAGAGCTAGTCCATGGAATAACACTATCAGCGAGTGTACCGTGGAATTCTCGTCACCGCCAGACGCCCAAGTAATATCATAACAAATCAGCCGCCTCCATCGAGAGACGCAAAGATAGAAATACAATACTAGCACGACAAGGCTATCACACGCAAACATACACAACTCAAGGTACTTTCATTTTATGCCAAAGTCCAGGTTTTAACCCCAAAGTACTACGTACGTTAAATTCTTTTTAAAAGATCCATTTCTTTTACAAAGGTCACCCGATGCCCGTATTATAAAAGTAGAGTGACTAACATTTTTAAGTAAACCAAAACAACTTCCATACTTTCCTTTTTAAACCACATTAAGACATTACCATGCCTTCTTTTTAGACCAAAACACTTCTCCTTTTTTAAAGTCAAGTTATCACTTTAAAACCAATGATAAAACCATTCTTTTGTTTTCATAAAGTCATTATAACTAACTTCCCATAAAGCTGTTATAACACTTTATGTTTTAAACCAAAAACTCATCAATTCCTCAAGTCATCTTTTCTTTTAGAAATCAAGTTCCTTACTTTGGAAATTTAAGAAAATCAATGCTTGTTTATACTGATTCTTATTAAGCGACCATGATCTAGGAACCGTAATACAATTTAAATCTTATCTAAGCTCCTATGCAGATGGAGGTTTCTACTGGTTTTAATATAATAACTTATTCTTATTTCCGAAATCTGTAAAACATTATTCCTTTAAAAACCAGGTACTCATTACTCACGAATGAGGTTTCACACTTTAACAGACTTTAAATCAATTCAATTAAGTCAACCGTTCCTTTTATCACTCTTAAGTCGTTATACCTAACTTCCCATAAAGCTAGTATAACTTAAGCTTTCAAAACCAAGTATTACTCTTCCTTCAAAAACGGTTCTTAAATCTTTTGAAATACTTCAAGATTCTTATTATTCAGGCTTAAGTCAAAAGACATTGCCGTAAAACTATGTTCAGTTAACACACGTACGTCTACCGTACTATATATATATTCTTTTAAAATATCATGCTCAAGAGTATAGGAAGAATCACATACCTCGCGACGATTTATCGACTATTAGCAAATAGCTCCAAAGTATTGTAATCCTGCTAGCCTTTTCCACCCTTCGAGTAGAATATGCTACTCGCAGTACTTCAACCTATACCGGTTATACAAGTCTATCAATGTCTAGACTACTCTGTGGAATAAATCTAGATACAAGATTCTACGGAAAATTGGGCAGCACTTCCCTACCCGTCAAGCTTCACAAGTCTCATCAGAATACAAATCTATGTAAGTCTGATTCAATTCCCTTCTTATATACCTTCCTTGTATATAACTTATACTTAATTCTTATACTTCAACAGTATGTAAACTCTTATTACAAAAGAAGGTCAAGAGTATTTACCTCGATAAGCCCAAAATTATCCAAGTTAAATGTCGATCCTGAGCAACGTTTAGCTCCTACTCTGGGCGCTCCAACCCGCTCCAAACAACCCTTAGAAGTTCCCAAACAACTTCTACTTAGCACTTCAACCAACTATGAAGATTTTCCTTAGGGTTTCGTTTTGAGACTAAAAGTGTTACACCCCGTAGTTCAGGTCATGCGTTTGAGTACGTACGAAAGGGGGTAAGACTTAAAATTTTCGAAGGATAGGTTGACGGATGGTTCCGGACGGGTCTGGTCAACTTTGAGGCGGGTTATGACCCGGCACATTGAGAGTTCCTAAGTGTTTCAAAGGCCTAGGGCATAGTTCGTTGAGTCTAGATTCCAACGCAACCAACCGTTCGTCGATAGGACGTCGGAGTAGAAAGTCATGAGAGTTTCAAGTTCAGTGCGCAGTCGGACATAAATGTGTTTCGGGCAAAGGCGACAGGGCCGCGGCGCCGGATGCAGGGCCGCGGCACCTAAAGTTCTGAAGGGTCGCTGAAGTTGCAGCGCCGGATGGCGGCGCGTCGCGAAAGTTCAGAGGGCTGCGGGTTCAGTGCCACGCTAGGCGGATTTTGGGCGGAAAAACTTAGAAAAGTCTGATTTCTCTTTTAAAAAGGCCATGGGAGGGTGACAAGTGTCCCCCCCATCTGATTTTGCTTGCATGGCTTATATTGACCAAGTCTTGTAGACTTGGTCATCTCTCAAAACATCTTCCTCTCTCTAAAAATCAGCTCCTCCTTCTCTAAAAAAAACCCAAGAAAAATCTGAAAGTTAAGAACAAGAAAAGGAAGCTTGTAGCTAGCTTGTGGTGGTGTTCTTGGCAAGGAAGCTAGCAAAACATTTGGTATAAGTTTGGCTAAAACTTTAAGGTAATGATTCTTCCTTTAGATTTAGTTTATAGTGTTGCATGTTAAGAAGAAAGAACTTGTGGTAGTAAATAATGCTCTTAGAGTCATTGCATGCTAGAAATGTGGTTTGGATATGAAGAATGGGTTAAGAAGAGATTATGAGCATGTTGTAGCCTAAAAACTACCTTAGAATTGTTAAGTGAATTGTTGTAAACTTATGGGGCAGAATTTTGGGTGTGGAATCCCCTTTGAATTGTTGGATTGATTGAGCCTTAAATGTGGTGTTTTGGATGATAAATTCGGCCTTGAGAAAGGTGGCAAAGTGAGTAGAAACAAAGGAAATGCTGCCCAATTTTCCATAGAATTTAGTGACTTTGAACTTGGATTGTTCTACATTAAGATTAGAGGTTAATAAACGTACCATGATTATTATAGGTTGAAATATTACTTGCGGTAGTTGAGCTTGGCAAGCGGATTGACCAAAGAGGTATGTGGAGCTTTCTTATCTCTTGAGCATGAGTAGTTTGAACTATATAGTGCAGTGACGTACGTGTTTTAAATGAAGTAAATCCATTTGTTGTACTTGACTTGTTTTAAGAAAATGTCTAAGTTGGTTGGGTTAGAGAGTTAACCCACTTATTCCTAAGTAATGGTTTAACCTAAATAAGGTAGATAAGGATTTCGTGACATGAATAAGTATTACGGAAATTGTGTGAGTTTGATTTGAAGTATAAGTATCTTGGTTAATAAAAAGAACGAAATCTTTTGAAACATAAGGAGTTATAGCGGCCTTATGGGAGGTTAGTTATGTGACCTTATGAAAGAGTATGAACGTCTAAAGCTTTAAAGCATAAAGTTAGTATAACGGCTTTATGGGGAGTTGGTTATAATAACTTTATGAAAGGTTAAAGAGTTGGGTTTTCTTGAATAAGGTCATGAAAATGAGATTCATGTTGTATGTTAATGAAAGCCTAAAGAAGTTATGAGTTACTTGGACGTACACTTGATGATGAAGGATTCCACGGGTATGCTTCCATTGTTCGATTATGAGTTACTTGGGCGTCTTGATGATGAAGGATTCCACAGTATGCTTCCATTGTTCGATTATGAGTTACTTGGGCGTATCGCTTGATGATGAAGGATTCCGGTATGCTTCCATTGTTCGATTATGAGTTACTTGGGCGTCGATGATGAAGGATTCCACGGTATGCTTCCATTGTTGATTATGAGTTACTTGGGCGTCGCTTGATGATGAAGCGATTCCACGGTATGCTTCCATTGTTCGATTATGAGTTACTTGGGCGTCGCCCGATGATGAAGATTCCAGGTATGCTTCCATTGTTCGATTATGAGTTACTTGGGCGTCTGCCGATGATGAAGATTCCACGGTATGCTTCCATTGTTCGATTATGAGTTACTTGGACGCATCGCTTGATGATGAAGGATTCCACGGGTATGCTTCCATTGTTGATTATGAGTTACTTGGAGCGTCAAGCGGTGATGAAGGATTCCAGGTATGCTTCCATTGTTCGATTATGAGTTTACTTGGGCGTCGCCGATGATGAAGGATTCCACGGGTATGCTTCCATTGTTGATTATGAGTTTACTTGGGCGTACGCCCGATGATGAAGGATTCCACGGGTATGCTTCCATTGTTCAGTTATGAGTTTACTTGGACGTACCGCCAGGGATGAAGGATTCCACGGGTACGCTTCCATTGTATTTTGATTATGAGCTTCCTATTCTTCATGCCGTGTAGTATATGATTGATGTTCCCATTGTTAGTAAGGCCTGATAAAAGGTAATTTGATTTCATCCGATCGGCTTGTTTTCGGACTTATGTTTTCATTACGATATTTTCGTTTCACATACTTGGTACTGTTATCGACCTTCTTGGGTGCGTTCATGACGCAGGTCGAGATACGTAGCTTGCTGGTCCGCACTCTTAGGATCACTGTTCATTTTCTGGAAAGCTCCATCCCTCCGGAGGCTTTGTCTTTTGGTATGATTCCCTGAGGTTATTTACTTTTGTACATTCAGGGGGTATGGCGGGGCCCTGTCCCGCCACAGTCGTTATTCCTAGAGGTCTGTAGTCACGTTGGTGGTTTGGGCTGTAATAATAAGATGTACTGTTTCACTTTCGGTTAAGTTATTTTATGAAGGGCGGCCTTACCGGCTGGCCAGTGATGTTACTTTTTATACGTATGTGTTGTGTATGTTCATTGCTATTCTCGACATATACGACAGGGTACCCAGGTAAGTACGATCATGACCGGGGTTGGGTCGTGACAAAAAGGATATAAGGTAGTATTTCCGGGCTCTACGTATAGAGGTAACTTTTGGAATACTACAAGGTATAAGGCTAAGGTATTTTGGAATAGTAACAATAATTGGAGAATACTTTCTACCAAGGGGGGGTGTATTTTATGAGAACAACTCAAGGTAGGGGGGGGGGGGTATTTATAGGGAGATCAATGGCCAAGATCAAGCCAAGTGGGGGGCAAGTGGAGGGCCAAGATTTGCCCAAGTGCACCCTAACCCTACTCCACAATTCCCTCACAAACATTGACCCATGGATTAGGCCATAAAACATGCCACGAAATGGGCACCAATTCGGCCACCTTGACCGCCCACTTGAGGGTGACAAATGTCGCCCTCTCGTTGGTCCAAAATATTTCATCTCTCGGAAAAATACGCAAAAATAATAAATGACATAGCCGTAATTTTCCCTTCGCAAAGTTCGGAAAACGTTTCGTCAAAAAACGATTCTTTTCGGGGGTTGTGCACAAATTTCGCCACTTTGCCTACTTAAGGCTTAAACTTTTGTACGTACGCCCTCACGTACATACTCTGGAAATACGGGGTATAACACAAACTTAGGCTTTTGCCTATTTATTATTATTATTTTTTTCATTAGGGTGCATCAAAAATTATTCACTCTTTTTTTTCTCTTTTTCAACACTTTGTATTCCAATATCTCAATTTTTTTTCACTTATGGCACAATTATGGTATTATAGGGTGTCAAAGAAAGGTCTTATTTTTAGGCTCAAAGGGGCTGACTAGGGATATAATTTGAATGTCAGGGATAGGCAAAAAATGGTAATAAAGGGCTAACAAAGAAATGTCTGAGTCATCTCCCTAACATGCATATCCTAATTATTTCGCCTCAAATAGCAAGCAAGCAGACACATAGGTTTTCATTATTAACAATGCACAAATCAAGCAAGATACCCCAAATAGTTCGATTTCATCAATTTTTGGCATATCTAACCTAAGTGTTCAGATGGTTGCTTCAAATTCCATTACATTATTCAACTTTTACTTCACTAGGCGTTTCCAGTAACTACAGCATGCATGATCATAAAAAATTATGACTCAAAAAATACTCAAAAATATCAAAACAAATCAAAAAGACTCAAAAATAATAAAACACCCCCCCAAACTTAAATCACACATTGTCCCCAATGTGTGCAAGACTCAAAAATAAAAGAAAAAAGAAAAACGGGAGAACTTAAAAACTTGGTTTAAAGTGGTGGCGGCGGATAATGCATGGACCACTGGTTGAACAAGGAACTCATCTCATCAAATCTTTGGTGCAACTGTTGTTGCTCCTACCTTAGTTCTTGCTGTCTTTGCCTCAGGTCCTGTTGACCTTGTATCATTATGTCAAAATTATGCATCATCCTTCTCTGGTTCATGAGCAACTGCTCCATTATAGGCACCGGAGGTTCTACATCCAGGGATTAATGTTATACCCCGTAGTTCTGACCCTACGTATGAGAGCGTACGAAAGCATGTAAGACTTAAAATTTTCAAAGGATAGGTTGACGGATTGTTCCGGACGAGTTTTAGTCAACTTTGAGGCGGGTTATGACCCGGTACATTGAGAGTTCCTAAGTGTTTCAAAGTCCTAGGGCGTAGTTCGTTGAGTCTAGATTCCAACGCAACCAACCGTTCGTCGATAGGACGTCGGAGTAGAAAGTTATGGGAGTTACAAGTTCGGTCTGTGACGGACATAAATGCGTTTGAGCAAAGCGGCAGGGCCGCGGCGCGGATGCGAGGTCATGGCGCGGAAATGCTGGGTCGCTGAAGTTGCAGCGCGGAGTTCCAAAGTCCAGAGGGTTCAGCACCAAAGCGCAAGGATTCAGAGCGGAAAAACTTAGGAAAATATGATTTTCTCTTTTAAAAAGGCCATGGGAGGGTGACAAGTGTCCCCCCCCATCTGATTTTCTTGCATGCCTTATATTGACCAAGTCTTGAAGACTTGGTCATCTTTCAATCTCTCTCTCTCTCTAAATTAGCTCTCACTTCTCTCTAAAATTCCAAGAGGAATTCAAGCCTAAGAAAAATCTGAAAAGTTAAGAACAAGAAGGAAGCTTGTGGCTAGCTTGTTGGTGTTATTGTGGTGGTGTTCTTGGAAAGGAGGCTAGCAAAATTGTTGGAATAAGTTTGGCTAAGGTTAAGGTAACATTTCTTCTCTTGTGGTTAGTTATTAATATTGCATGTGAAGAAGAAGGGATGTGTAGTAGTAAATAATGCACTTAGAATCTTTGCATGTAAGAAATGTGGTTTGGATATGAAAGAATTGGCTAAAAAGATATTATGAGCATGTTGTAGCCTAAAAACTACTTTAGAATTGTTAAGTGAATTGTTGTACCTTTTGGGGCAGAATTTTACACACCCAAGTTTAAGTGTGTAATCCCCTTTGATATGTTTGGATTGTTGAGCCTTAAATGTGGCATTTGGATGTTGAATTCGGCCTTGAGAAATGTGGCAAAGTATGTAGAAACAAAGGAAATGCTGCCCAATTTTCCATAGAATTAGGGGCTTTGAACTTAGATTATTTCTACATTGAAATTAGAGGTTAATAAACGCATTATGGTTATTATAGGTTGACATATTACTTGCGGTAGTTGGACTTAGCAAGTGGATTGACCGAAGAGGTATGTGGAGCTTTCCTATCTCTTGAGCATGAATAGATGAAACTATGTAGTACGGTAGACGTACAAGATTTGGTATTCTTACTTGTTTTAAGTATATAATGATTTGTTTTGTTTTAAGAATGTATAAGTCCCTTGGTTAGGGAAAAGTATGATTTTACTAAAGTGTAGGGTTAATATAACAACTTTATGGGAAGTTGATTTATTAGCTTTATAAAAGATTAATGAGAAGAGGTTTACTCTAAGTAAGACAAGTAAGGACAAATGATTTGATTTATGAAAGGCAAATTGATTTTAAGGCATCAATTGCCCAAAGGTTTTATGTATGAAAAAGAGTCACTTCTAAAAGAGTTGAAGTATGTAGTACTTGGGTTAAATTCCCGGTTTCCTTTTTTTAAAGATATGATTAAGTGCCTTAAGTAAACTAAAATGAGAGGGTATATGAACAAGACTAATAAGAAGTTATAAGTTTTCTTAACTTATTTATGATTATGATATGATGACAGTTGAGCTAGGGTAAGAGTATATCTGAGGGGCAAGCCTCAAGATCGTTATACCACCTTCTTCAGTGTAAGAGTATATCTGAGGGGCAAGCCCCAAGATCGTTATACCATCTGCTTCAGTGTAAGAGTATATCTGAGGGGTAAGTCCCCAAGATCGTTATACCATCCGCCGGGGTAGAGTATATCTGAGGGGTAAGTCCCCAAGATCGTTATACCACTTGTTCCGTGGATTTGCTACCCACGATGCGAGGAATACCTCATGTGAGTCCTTATGGGCTTATGCGGGTGAAATAGTCCCGTGCGGTAGTCTGACTATCACGAGGAATACCTCATGCGGGTCCACGGGACTATCACGGGTGAAATAGTCCCAGGAGTAGGGGTGCTTATTGATACTACGGGCGAGGTACCCTGTTTTGATCATGAGGCCCCTATTTTATGCAGTATTACATATATACTTGTCACTCTCATTGTTAGTAAGGCCTGATAAAAGGTATTTTGATTGTCTTCCATGACTCGACTTACTTTTAGACTTATGATATCATTATTACGGTATTTTCCGCTTTACATACTTGGTACATATTGTGATCGACCCCTTCCTCGGGGCTGCGTTCATCCGCGGTAAGTAAGCGATTGTGGATCCTCGTTCTTAGGATCACTGTTCCGGTGTCAGAAGCTCCATTCCTCCGGAAGCTTGTTTGTTGGTACGGTTATTCCCTGATGCTATAGATATTTTGTACATTCAGGGGTATGGCGGGCCCCTGTCCCGCCACTGTTGTTATTCTTAGAGGTCTGTGGTCACATATGAGTTTTGGGCTATAAGAACAAGTTATCTTGCTATCGTTGATTTAGTATGTTTTATGGAAGGCAGCCTTATCGGCTGGCCAGTGATGTTTACCTTATTATAAGTTATGTGCTATGTATGTTCATTGATATTCTCCGATGTATACGGCGGTACCGGTAAGTACGATCGGCCGAGGTCGGGTCGTGGCAAAAGTGGTATCGAGCGATTAGTCCTCGGAAAGTGTCCACGCAGGTGTCTAGTAGAATCTTGATTATCGGTGTGTCGTGCACCACATCTATAATCAGGAGGCTGCAGGACATTTAGGATTGGTTTCCATTCTTTCACTCTAAGATCGTGAAATAGAGCTGAGTTATAGGTTGAACCTCCTCTGATGTTTTCCTTTATGTATCGATTATGCCTCGCAAGGCAACCGCGCCCGAGAAGGGCAAAGCGGTGAGGTCGCTAGTGGGGCGGAGAGTTACGAGGCACAGGCCCGATCCTTACGAGATGATGTTTAGGCGGCGAGTTCCACGTCGTCGCCGACCTCGGCAATTCGAGGCGTGAGCGGCTCATCGAGACCGCGATGTGAGCCTCGATCCAGCGATCGGTCCGAGTATAGAGATTACGAAACGGTCGATTCGACGGCGCATAGTGGCGAGCGGCGTCGGCGAGGCAGCGCCAACCCTGAGCCGACGATTCTGATTCGGATTTTAGTTGTCACCCACCCGAGTTCTATGGTTCGAGATTTGAGGAGGATCGCGGGAGTTTGTCCGGCGATTCTGACGGACCATGCAGTGCTTAGGGCATCGGAGACCGAGTGCATTATACTAGCTTCTACCGGTTCGCGATATTGCGTTGAACTGGTTTGAGTCATGGGTGTTGTCGAGAGGTGAGGATGCTCTTCCAGCTGTTTGGGAGGAGTTCACAGAGGTGTTCCTAGACCACTTCTTGCCTCCTGAGATGAGGAGAGCCCGGGTAGATAGATTCTTGACCTTGAGGCAGGACGGGAGGACTATTAGAGAGTACAACCTGGAGTTTGACTCCTTGGCCAGGTATGCGCACACCATTGTGGCGATACGGCGGCGGGGTTCATCGATATGTGATGGGGTTAGACCGTCATATGATTCTTGCATGCTTGGGGTAGCTCTTCACGAGGATGGATATCGCCAGATGCAGCGTCTGTATGAGGATTGAGGCGAGAGAGACAAGATCGGCTAGATTTAGGCCGGCCAAGAGGCGGGGCAGTGGTCTCAGGCGATTTAGGCGGGCGGCCTCGGCGAACTAGGTCCACATTCCAGCCAGCACAGAGTGCTCCTTCTCAGTTTTCCGGCAGGAGGTCTGATCAGCCGGGTTATTCGAGGCGGTCGTGGCTCCGGGACTTGAGGTTTGAGGCGAGGCGGCCGTCACAATCGATACCACCTACCTCTCGGTGCGTTCGATGCGGTAGGTCTCATCCGGGCGAGTGTCGTATGGGTTCGGGAGCGTGTTACTTTTGTGGCCAGCAGGGCCATCTGAAGAAGGATTGTTCGTCCTTAGGCGGCGGGAGCGTCACGGTTCAGCCGACGGGGTCAGTTGCTGGATCTTCATCTTCGATGGTTAGACGCCCCGGAGGGCAGGGTAATTATGGGCCAGCAGGCAGCGGCAGAGGTCGTGGTAGGGGTTCCAGTTCTAGCGGTCCTCAGAACCGCATATATGCTATGTCGGTAAGCGGGACCAGGAGGCGTCGCCAGATGTCGTCACAGGTACATTGTTGGTTTCTTGCTGTGATGTATATGCTTTGATAGATCCAGGTTCTACCTTGTCCTATATATCTCCTCATATTGCCAGTAGAGTAGGGATAGAGCCCGAGTCCATAAGACCTTTTGAGGTGGCTACGCCAGTAGGTGATTCAGTGGTAGCTGAGCGGGTATATAAGGCTTGCCCAGTGACTATAGACAGTCGTCAGACTCTAGCCGACTTGATAGAGTTGGATATGACAGACTTTGATGTGATTATGGGTATGGATTGGCTGGCGTCTTGCTATGCCAATGTGGACTGTAGAGAGAGATTAGTTCGGTTCCAGTTTCCTGGTGAGCCGGTTATCGAGTGGAAGGGGAATACTGCATCGCCGAGGGGTAAGTTTATTTCTTACCTCAAGGCTAGGAAGATGGTGCGGAAAGGGTATATCTACCATATGGTTCGGGTATTCGACACTGAGGCTGAAATACCGGACCTTCAGTCAGTTCCGGTCGTTAGAGAGTTTCCAGACGTATTCCCAGACGAGCTTCCGGGTATCCCTCCTGAGAGGGAGATTGAGTTTTGCATTGATTTGGCGCCAGACACTCGACCGATATCTATTCCGCCATACAGGATGGCACCTGCCGAGTTGAAGGAATTGAAGGACCAGCTGAAAGATTTGCTGGAGAAAGG
Organism: Przewalskia tangutica; assembly: GCA_029844215.1. Classification (NCBI taxonomy): domain Eukaryota; kingdom Viridiplantae; phylum Streptophyta; class Magnoliopsida; order Solanales; family Solanaceae; genus Przewalskia; species Przewalskia tangutica. Next base: position 10,053,918 of record CM056740.1, on the reverse strand, counting down.
CTTTATTAGGCCAAGTGTTTCTCCTTGGGGAGCGCCAGTGTTATTTGTAAAGAAGAAGGATGGGACGCTGCGTATGTGTATTGATTACAGGCAGCTGAACAAGGTAACTATCAAGAACAGATATCCCCTCCCCAGGATTGATGATTTGTTTGACCAGTTGCAGGGTGCGAGATGCTTTTCCAAGATAGACCTGCGATCTGGTTACCATCAGGTACGAGTTAGAGAAGCGGATATCCCGAAGACTGCATTCAGGACCCGGTATGGGCACTATGAGTTCAGGGTGATGTCTTTCGGTTTGACCAACGCCCCAGCAGTATTCATGGATTTGATGAATAGGGTGTTCAGGCCATTCTTGGATACGTTCGTTATAGTTTTCATTGATGATATCTTGGTTTATTCGCTCACGGAGCAGGAGCATACAGAGCATTTGAGGACGGTATTGGGAGTCCTCCGAGACCGACAGTTGTATGCCAAGTTCTCGAAGTGCGAGTTCTGGTTGGCGTCAGTGGCTTTCTTAGGACATGTTATCGGGGCCGATGGTATTCGGGTTGTCTGGCGAAGATTGAGCGATCAAGACTTGGCCTGCACCAGCTACGGAGTGCGCGGCTTTGGGCCTCGAGGTTATTATCGGAGGTTTGTGGAGAAGTTTGCTTCTATTTCAAAGACCTTTGACTAAGTGACTCGAGCGGCTATGTTCGGTGGGCGGATACTTGTGAGAAAGTTTCGGTTGCTAAAGGAGAAGTTGACGACCGCCCAGTTCTTACTCTTCCGGAGGTTTAGATGGATATGTGGTTTATTGTGGCGTCAGTGTCGGGCTTGGATGCGTCTTTGATGCGGCCGCAGCAAGGTTATAGCTACACATCTCGGCGGCTTAGGAAGCATGAGAAGAACTATCCGCACATGACTGAGTTGGCGTGATGATTCATGCCTGGAAGATATGGAGGCATTATTTATATGGAGTTCATGTGGACATTTACACAGACCACAAGAGCCTCCAGTATATCTTCAGCCAGAGGGAGCTGAACTTGCGACAGAGACGGTGGTTGGAGCTACTTAAGGATTACGATGTTGATATTCTATACCACCCAGGGAAGGCCAATGTAGTTGCAGATGCCCTTAGTCGCAGATCGATGGGTAGTGCATGCGATGTCTGCAGAAGAGGGATATGGTCCGAGAGTTACATCAGCTAGCGAGCCTTGGGGTTCATTTGGTTGATTCTGATAGTGGTGGAGTTCGGATTCGAGAGGTTGCCGAGTCTTCCATCGTCGAGGAGGTGAAGAGGCGACAGTATGAGGATCCGATTTTGGTACGGTACCGAGATGCAGCTCTCCAGAAGGAGAAGAGTCTATTTGAGGTAGCGCCTGATGGGGTGCTAAGATTCGAGGGCCGGTTGTGTGTTCCCGATGTGACAGGACTTCGTCAGCAGATTCTGGGGGAGGCACACAGTGCTCGTTATTCTATTCATACGGGGTCGACTAAGATGTATCATGACCTCAGATGCGTGTATTGGTGGGATGGCCTGAAGAGGGACGTTGCGGAGTTCGTGGCGCGATGCGAATTGTCGGCGAGTTAAGGTTGAGCACGAAGCGGTGGTCATTGCAGGCTATTGATATTCCGACTTGGAAGTGGGAGGTGGTAAATATGGATTTTATTACAGGGTTACCTTCCACTCAGAGGAAGCATGATTCTATTTGGGTTATTGTCGACAGGTTGACGAAATCAGCCCATTTTCTCCCAGTCAGGATGACTTTTTCGGCCGAGGATTATGCTAGACTGTATATCAGAGAGATCGTGAGACTGCACGGAGTTCCTATATCGATTATTTCGCATGAGAGGAGCCCGGTTCTGGCTAACTTCTGGAGGTCGTTCCATAAGGGATTAGGGACACATGTGAGTCTCAGTACGGCGTTTCATCCTCAGACCGACGGGCAGGCCGAGCGGACTATCCGCACAACGAGGATATCTTGCGGGCTTGTGTTATTGATTTCGTGGTAGTGGGAGGATCATTTACCTCTTGTGAGTTTGCTTACAACAACGGCTACCATTCCGATATCGGATGGCGCCTTATGAGGCCTTATATGGGAGAAGTGCAGTCACCGATAGGTTGGTTTGAAGTGGGAGAAGTGCGATTAGTCGGGCGGTTGGTTGTGACGATGGATAAGGTGAAGCTTATCCAGGAGCGGTTGTTGGCAGCTCAGAGTCGGCAGAAGTCGTATGCAGATCATCGGCGTCGACACTTGGAATTTGAGATAGATGATTGGGTTTTCCTAAAGGTATCGCCCATGATGGGCGTGATGAGGTTTGGGAAGAAAGGGAAACTTAGCCCAAGGTACATTGGGCGTGTCAGTTGTCGTAGGGTAGACAAGGTTGCCTATGAGTTAGATCTGCCGTCCGATTTGGAGGCGGTACATCCAGTTTTCCATGTGTCCATGTTACGGAAATGTATTGGAGATCCATCTAAAGTGCACCCGATTCATGATGTCCAGGTGACAGAGGAGTTATCATATGAGGAGAGTCCCATAGCGATACTCGATCGTCAGGTTAGACGACTTCGGACGAAAGACGTGGCTTCCGTCAAGGTCTTATGGCGGAACGAGAACAGGGAGGAAATGACGTGGGAAGCAGAGGATGATACGATGAAGAAGTACCCTCACCTATTTCCTATACCTCCAGGTAACCCACTTTCCTGCATGTTAGTTTTGATTTAGCAATTATGCTTGAGTAATGTTGTGGCTCGTGGAGCTTCTTTATTTGCAAAAGAATAGTTAAGAGGGTCTATGTCGATATTGTGATTTGAGTAAGCCTAGAAGGAACATTCGGGACGAATGTTTCTAAGGGGGGGAGAATGTTATACCCCGTAGTTCTGACCCTACGTGTGAGGCGTTTAAAGCATGTAAGACTTAAAATTTTCAAAGGATAGGTTGACGGATTGTTCCGGACGGGTTTTAGTCAACTTTGAGGCGGGTTATGACCCAGTACATTGAGAGTTCCTAAGTGTTTCAAAGGCCTAGGGCGTAGTTCGTTGAGTCTAGATTCCAACGCAACCAACCGTTCGTCGATAGGACGTCGGAGTAGAAAGTTATGGGTGTTACAAGTTCGGTCTGTGACGGACAGAAATGCGTTTCGAGCAAAGCGGCGGGGCGCGGCGCGGAAATGCGGTCGCTGAAGTTGCAGCGCCCGTGGCTGAGACAGCGAGGGCCACGCGCGGAAGTTCGAAGTCATGAGGTTTCAGCGCTGGCGCCGTCGAACGCGACGCCAAGGCGGGATTCCAGGCGGAAAAACTTAGGAAAATCTGATTTTCTCTTTTAAAAAGGCCATGGGAGGGTGACAAGTGTCCCCCCCCATCTGATTTTCTTGCATGTCTTATATTGACCAAGTCTTGAAGACTTGGTCATCTTTCAATCTCTCTCTCTCTCTAAATTAGCTCTCACTTCTCTCTAAAATTCCAATAGGAATTCAAGCCTAAGAAAAATCTGAAAAGTTAAGAACAAGAAGGAAGCTTGTGGCTAGCTTGTTGGTGTTATTGTGGTGGTGTTTTTGGAAAGGAGGCTAGCAAAATTGTTGGAATAAGTTTGGCTAAGGTTAAGGTAACATTTCTTCTCTTGTGGTTAGTTATTAATGTTGCATGTGAAGAAGAAGGGATGTGTAGTAGTAAATAATGCACTTAGAATCTTTGCATGTAAGAAATGTGGTTTGGATATGAAAGAATTGGCTAAAAAGATATTATGAGCATGTTGTAGCCTAAAAACTACTTTAGAATTGTTAAGTGAATTGTTGTACCTTTTGGGGCAGAATTTTACACACCCAAATTTAGGTGTGTAATCCCCTTTGATATGTTTGGATTGTTGAGCCTTAAATGTGGCATTTGGATGTTGAATTCGGCCTTGAGAAAGGTGGCAAAGTATGTAGATACAAAGGAAATGCTGCCCAATTTTCCATAGAATTAGGGGCTTTGAACTTAGATTATTTCTACATTGAAATTAGAGGTTAATAAACACATTATGGTTATTATAGGTTGACATATTACTTGCGGTAGTTGGACTTAGCAAGTGGATTGACCGAAGAGGTATGTGGAGCTTTCCTATCTCTTGAGCATGAATAGATGAAACTATGTAGTACGGTAGACGTACAAGATTTGATATTCTTACTTGTTTTAAGTATATAATGATTTGTTTCATTTTAAGAATGTATAAGTCCCTTGGTTAGGGAAAAGTATGATTTTACTAAAGTGTAGGGTTAATATAACAACTTTATGGAAAGTTGGTTTATTAGCTTTATAAAAGATTAATGAGAAGAGGTTTACTCTAAGTAAGACAAGTAAGGACAAATGATTTGATTTATGAAAGGCAAATTGATTTTAAGGCATCAATTGCCCAAAGGTTTTATGTATGAAAAAGAGTCATTTCTAAAAGAGTTGAAGTATGTAGTACTTGGGTTAAATTCCCGGTTTCCTTTTTTTAAAGATATGATTAAGTGCCTTAAGTAAACTAAAATGAGAGGGTATATGAACAAGACTAATAAGAAGTTATAAGTTTTCTTAACTTATTTATGATTATGATATGATGACAGTTGAGCTAGGGTAAGAGTATATCGAGGCAAGCCCCAAGATCGTTATACCACCTTGGTGTAGAGTATATCGAGGCAAGCCCAAGATCGTTATACCATCCGCTTGATGTAGAGTATATCTCGAGGGTAAGTCCCAAGATCGTTATACCATCCGGGGGTAAGAGTATATCGAGGGTAAGTCCCCAGATCGTTATACCAACTGTTAGTGGATTTGCTACCCACGACGCGAGGAATACCTCATGCGAGTCCTTATGGGCTTATACGGGTGAAATAGTCTCATGCGGTAGTCTGACTATGCGAGAATACCTCAATGCGGGTCCACAGGACTATGCGGGTGAAATAGTCCAGGAGTAGGGGTGCTTATTGATACTACGGGCGAGGTACCCTGTTTTGATCATGAGGCCCCTATTTTATGCAGTATTATATATATACTTGTCACTCTCATTGTTAGTAAGGCACAGTAAAAGGTATTTTGATTGTCTTCCATGACTCCAGCTTACTTTTAGACTTATGATATCATTATTACAGTATTTTCCAGCTTTACATACTTGGTACATATTGTGTACTGACCCCCTTCCTCGGGGGTTGCGTTCATGCCGCAGGTAAGGGTAAGCAGATTGTGGATCCTCGTTCTTAGGATCACTGTTCCGGTGTCAGAAGCTCCATTCCTCCGGAAGCTTATTTGTTGGTACGGATATTCCCTGATGCTATAGGTATTTTGTACATTCAGGGGTATGGCGGGGCCCTGTCCCGCCACAGTTGTTATTCTTAGAGGTCTGTGGTCACATATGTGTTTTGGGCTATAAGAACCAGTTGTACTGCTATACTGTTGATTTAGTATGTTTTATGGAAGGCAGCCTTATCGGCTGGCCAGTGATGTTTACCTTATTATAAGTTATGTGCTATGTATGTTCCGCTGCTATTCTCTGATGTATACCTGACAGGGTACCCCGGTAGGGTACCGATCAGCCCGAGGTCGGTCGTGACAATTCTCGGGCGCTACCGCTTATCGCCGAGCCTCTGTCTCGTGCTCATCTTAAATCCATGGCGACCTCTGTTTTCTTGGTGTTGGTCTCCTTCTTGCTGTTGTTGGAGGGACTGGTTCTAGGGTTGGCCTTTCTCATATGTATCAGTAGCTAGGGTTGGGACTCCATGTCTGGAACATAAGCTGCAAATAAGTGATCCATGTCCCAACCCACCTGTAGTTACCAACCTACTGGTTTCTCCAATGTTTTGTAATATCTCCTTTCCAACGTCAATCGTCTTTCCTTCCATGATTCCACATATCATTTTGATTCTATCTGCTGGCACTCTGGTGAAGTGCATCGATGGAATTAGGCGAACACTGACGAAATATAACCAACCCTTGGTTGTTTTGTTGAACTGACATCTGCTCAGTCCTCTTGATCCAATTCTTGCAATATCATACTCAGGCCCAGGGTAGCATAATGTGCTTACGACGATATCCCAGTCGATGTTGTTGGCGTCTCTAGACCATGTTCTGAAATAGCTCCGATCATCGCCTCTTTCTTCAACATCGGTTGTTCTTAATAGCTCATTCACCACTTCGGTCGTCACAGACACATACTGTCCTCTCACAAAGCATCTACCATTTACCCTCTCCAGAAAGTTAGCATATAATTCTTTCACCATTACGGTGTTCTGTGGTGCTATTCTTTCCGGGTTAACAAATCTTTTCCACCCCATGACCTCTATCATCGCCCGAATAGGCTCATAGGCATCTCCATCCTCAAATGACTCCCTTTGGTACTTCATTCCTCTCTCAGGGATCAGGGATCTAGTACTAAGTTTGTAATATCTATCTTCAGCTTTTTGACTGACAAACCTAGTAGTATCATATTGAGGGACGGATGTGGATGTGGAAGCTCTCCTCTTCTTGGCAGACAGTTTTAGATAAATTCAGCAACGTTTCCTTTGTTTCAGTGATATTACCCAGCAATTATCAATCAACCCAATCAACACACAGCGTAATCAGCAACTCCAACACTGTTCAACCCCCCAAACTTCACTCAAAGCACTGATACAACACTCCACGCTCACTATGTATAATCTTCCGCGAAATTTTCACACCCAACTTCAACACATCACACACTATCCACCAATAAAGCACCTCCCCAAACCTATTACCTCCCCTGATTGTTTTTGAAAATTTCAAGAAAAGTGATAAAGGTTACCTTTGACGGTGTTCTTCTAGATTTTCTTATTCCTAATGATGGATTGAGGCAATTGAATGAGGGTTGTTGTTTGAGAGGTATAAGGGTGCAAGGAATTTAAGTACTTTGGTTGTGATTGAGTTTAGTTTGTGGAAGATTTTGAGTAAGGGAGGTTGATTTCGTGGGTTTTGGAGGAAGGAAAGGTTTGTGTTTTTTATTTGGAATAGGAAATCGGATTAGGGTTCTTTTAAAATTCAGATTTTCTGTCACTGCGCTGCGGCCCTGCAATCGGCGCCGCGGCGCCCAAACTTCTGTGCCCCTATGAACTTCCAGCGCCGTGGCGCTCTGATTTGGCGTCGCGGCACCTAAACTTCAGAGACCTTCTGGACTTTTGGCGCCGTGGCGCCCAACTTTCTGCGCCCTTCTGCACTTCCGGCGCCACGGCCCTCTGCAACCGGCGCCGTGGCGCCGAGCCGATTTTCTCTTCACGTTTTCATCCTCAAATTTTTGGCCCTGTACCTGTCATCACAACATGCAAACAATACCTCCCGTGAGACTGTTCTAATTAAAACTAAATTGCATAAAATAAAATAAAATAACCTTGGGTTGCCTCCCAAGTAGCGCTGTCTTTAACGTCTTTTAGCCGGACGCAAGTTCCTTATCAAGAGGCATGGGGTAAATTAACCCCACAGCCTATCCATTTCATCAACATTTTTCGCTTCCGCCTTCTGTTTTTCTTTTTCTCCTTTTTCTCAAGAGGAGGTTTAGCGTTGCTCACCTGTTCTGGCGGACTTATTTCCCTTGCTTTGGCTTGTTCTGGCTCAACCGATGTGCTGACAATGCTGACTGCAAAACATTTGCTTATGACTGGGGGTTCAACGTTGTGTTTAAATACTTTGAACACCATCTCTTCATTCTCTACTCTGAGTGTCACCGCCTCTTCCACATCAATCAGGGCTCTCCCGGTTGCCAAGAATGGTCTTCCCAATATGATGGGGATCTCATCATCTTCCTTCATATCAAGGATGAGGAAGTCCGCAGGAAAGAAGAATTTTCCCACCTAACTAAGACATCTTCAATCATTCCCCTGGGATGCACCACTGTCCTATCTGCCAACTGCAAGCTCACGGTGGTTGGTTTGGCCTCACCCAACCCCAACCTCTTGAAAACGGACAAGGGCATAAGATTTATGCTAGCCCTCAAATCACAAAGGGCCCTATTACATGTCACCCTGCCAACTGTGCAAGACAATGTGAAGCTCTCTGGATCCTTGAGTTTGGGGGGGAATTTCTTTTGCAGGATGACACTGCATTCCTCTGTCAATGCCACTATCTCATACTCAGCCAGCTTCTTCTTCTTCCCAAGAATTTCCTTCATAAATTTAAAATAAGTAGGTATTTGCTCCAATGCCTCAATGAACGGAATGTTAATGTGTAGCTTTCTGAATACCTCCAAGAACTTGGAGAATTGCTTATCAACCACTTTCATTTGCAACCTCTGCGGGTAAGGAATCCTCTCAGTGTATTCCCTCACTGGGACTGTTGGAACTTTCTTTGACATAGGGCGGTCTTCAGTAACCCTCTCCTTCTCTGCATCTACTCTCTTTCTACTACAGGCTGGGGTGTAAGTTGTTCTAGCTGCTTTCCATTTCTCAGCTGCACCGCTTGGCACTGTTCTGTGGGGTTCATCTCTGTATTACTAGGAAAAGTGCCCTGTGGCCTGTTGTTTGCCATCTTTGCTAGTAGTCCCACCTGCGTCTCCAAATTCCTGATAGAGGATCTGGTCTCTGCCATGAACTGGGTCTATGAATTGGTGAGTGTCAATGTGCTCGCTTCAACTCATCCGCTTCTTGGAAAGCAGCATTAAATTGTTGTGAAGATGAGGCCTGAGTGAATGGTTGTTGATTTTGGTATTGGCCTCGAAATTGGTTCTGCTGCCCTTGATCACCCCTCTATGAAAAGTTAGGGTGATTCCTCCACCCTGGATTGTAGTTATTTGAATAGGGGTTGTTCTGGGGCCTTTGGTAATTCCCCACTGCTTGGCATTCTGCTTGCTCGATAGAGATGTTGTTGGGGTCTGCTGATGGGCACCTATAAAAGGTATGAGGACCTCCACACATCCCACAACTCAACGGCATTTGAACTGCATTCACTGACACTGTGTTCTGTTGCAGTTGCTTGGTCAAGATAGCAACTTGTGCATTTAACGTTGTGATGGCATCAATCTCATGAACGCTTATTGCTCTTCTTCCACTCACCCCTCTGTCCCCTGTTACATGATTATTGGTGGTCATGTCTTCTAGCAAGTCATGGGCTTCATGTGCTGTCTTCCTCATGAAAGTTCCACCTGCAGCTGCGTCAATGATAGTTCTTGTGGTCCCGCTTAGCCCATTGTAGAAAATATGGACCAAATTCCACAGCTCAATGCTGTGATGTGGACACTTCCTCTGCAAATCTTTAAATCTCTCCCAAGCCTCATAGAGTGACTCTACATCAGCCTGATAAAAATTGTTTAACTCCCCTCTCAGCTTAGCGGCTTTGGACGGTGGAAAGAACTTTGCTAAGAACTTCTGTGCCAACTCCTGCCATGTGACTATAGAATCTGTAGGCAGGGAATTCAACCAAACTTTTTCTCTATCCCTGAGTGAGAAGGGAAAGAGCCTCAATCGGATGGCGTCGTCAGTAACGTCATTGTACTTGAAAGTTGCACACAATTCCAAGAAGTTCGCTATGTGCATATGAGGATCTTCCGATGGCAACCCTCCGAATTGAACAGTATTCTGCACCATACTCAGGATCGCAGGCTTGATTTTGAAATTATTTGCTCCTATTACTGGGAGCCTGATGCAAGTTTGTGCTCCATTCACTCTTGGCAGCACATAATCTCCCAAGCTTCTCTCAGCTTGGACCTGGACCCTCTCTTCCACATCCATTGGTAACCTCCGAGGCATCATTTGGTTAGGTTGATGATCACCTAACCCTTCGTTCATCTCATTGTTGTTCTGCAAGCCCCCCCATTGCTATTAAGGCCAAAAAAATCCCTTAATCTCGGCACTGTTCCATCGACCTTTGCACCATTTTTTTCTCACTTTTTCAACTCCAAAACGACATGCATGAATTCTACAATGTTAACCCATCATTCCTTATGTGTTTTTCTTCCAAAAACTTGACCCAAAATCAGGCAATTTTGTTCTTGAATTCAGCCAGCAGTGGCCGAGAGTTTGGCCACTGTTTTAGTGAAATTCTTGGCTTAGAAATTTAATAGGAGGATTAATCTAGGAGGAAAGAAATATAAAGCTCCAATTCGGCTATGGAGAGTGGGATTTTTGGTTGAGGAGAAGATAGGGGAGAGATATGGAAAGTTTAAGTTTTGAAATAAAATAAATGAGAGTAGAGATATTGTCACTACCCGACCCGACGGGCCGCGACCCGATGCCCTAATTGGACGTCATTACACTAACATGTCACGTAATCAACTGACACTTAAGGGTAATAGAAATTTCGGCAGCACAACGCTGCATCTATAACATATACCCAAAATAGGCGAGCCGACAAGGCTGCCTTACACAATTAACCAATAATCACAACTGTCACGACCCGATCTCGGGCCCGCGACTGGTGCCTTACCCCGGGCACCCTAGTGATACTACATCAGAGAAAAACCAATGAAAATAAACTCATAGACATGGAACAATATAAAATAAGAAATAGGCTAACCAAAACGGTCACCTTTCTGCATATATATTACAAAGCCTGAACAGTTACATCCTTTACAAACCCAATTTACAACATGACTACAGACCTCTAAGAGTTTGTAACAACTATGACGGGACATGGCCTCGTCATACCCCTGAATGTACATGAACCTACAATGACAGGGAATCATACCAAAATATAAGCCTCCGGAGAAACGGAGCTTCCCAAAAGCAGAACGGTGATCCTATGAGCAAGGATCAACAACCGATGTACCTCTACCTGCGCAGATTTAACGCAGAAGCGAGGTCAAGATAACAGTACCAAGTATGTGAAACTGAAATCTTGAAATGAAATCATAACATTTTAAAACCAATCCACGCATATGTATGAAACAAACCAATTAACGCATATTGCCACAATATATATAAGAGCAAATAGGTGTAACCCAACCGGTCTTTTCTAGACCGCCAATGATCGGAGTAGGGCCATTCGCCCCTAGTATCATTGTGCGAGTCCTAATCCTGGACTACCGTAGTCCGCATAGGTCATGTGGACCCGCATGAGGTATTCCTCGCATCGGGGGTAGCTAACCCGTGACATTTCCTGGACTCCCGCAATCCGCATAGGCCACATGGACCCGCATGAGGTATTCCTCGCATCGGCGTAACACACCCCGAGTGATTCCTGGACTACCGTAGTCCGCATAGGTCTCATGGACCCGCATGAGGTATTCCTCGCATCGGGGGTAGCTAACCCGCGGCATATGAATCACGTAACAAGTCGGGGGGTAAGTGATATAATGTAAGCACAACCGGCTTATCGTAAAAAACATAATCCCAACAAGAAAACCCCCTTAACACGAAAGTCTCAAGACACTAACGCCCGTAGTATCATAGCATGTTTACTTATCAAACCAACTTACCACACCTTCAGAAATCACGACAAGGCTTTTATAAACAAGTAAGTAAACCGTTCTTTTTATCTTCCTTAAGTCGTTATACTAACTTCCCATAAAGTTATCATAACACTTATACTTTTTAATAATTCAAAACAACCATATTCGTTTGGAAAACCAAGAGAACCTATTCTTTTTAAAACGAAGGACCAATTGCCTTCCGAATAATGATTCATAACTCTTTTTAAAATATTTCAAGGTTTTTATCATTTAGAACTCAAGTCAAGGACATCAAAGTGAAACCAATTTCATTTGACACACGTACATCTATCGTACTATATATTTCACAACAATCATGCTCAAGAGGATAGGAAGAATCACATACATCCTCGGCTAAATTCACTTGCCAAGTCGAATATGCCGAGCGTAGAGTATCAACCTATAATAATCAAATACGTCTATCAACGTCTAGACTTCTTCATCGAATATTCTAAGTATAAAGTTCCTTATTCTACGGAAAATTGGACAGCACTTCCTTTGTTTCTACATACTTTTGCACCTTTTTCAAGGTCCGATATCAATAGCCAACATGCCATATTCAAGGCCCAACAATTCAGTAATACAAGGGGATTACACGCCTAACCGGACGTGTAAAATTCTGCCCCACAATTCATATTAAATAATCCAATAAGTTTAAGGCAATATCTCGGCTATAACATGCTCACATATCATCCTTATCCAATCCTTTCAAATCTAAATCGTTATTCCTACATGTTATATACCTAATAGCAATATCGACAACTACAAGTCCTTTCTTCCTTAACATGCGACATAATTTACTTAAAAAGGAGAATGGATTGTTACCTTGGAATTCGCCCAAAACAGTCCAACAAATCGCCCACTTGCCCTCTTTCCACAATTCCTCTTCGTTAAAATCACCTCTACGAACCTCCTACAAGCTTGCCAACATATTTCCTTCTTGCCGCCTTTCCGAAATTTTACTAGGCCTTGGTTTTTCCTTGAATTTTTAGAGAGAAGGGAGAGGAATTTTTAAGGGTGGTTCTTTGAAAAATGACCAAGTCTTCAAGACTTGGTCAATAAATAAGACCTCCTCTTGGTCAAAAAGATGGGAGGGACACTTGTCACCCTCCCATAGGCCTTTACAAAAATATCTTATGATTTTCCCCCCTTTTTCGCGAAAAATCCCGCCGCGCGCTGCGCACTGGCCGCGCAACTTCAACCGTGAGGGTTTCAGATTTACGGCGCGTGGCACTGCGACCTGACCGAATATTTTTCCTCTGCGTCTGCCCACTGAACTTCTAACGCCCATACCTTTCCGCTCCGATGTCCTACCGACGAGCGGTTTGTTGCGTTGGAAACTAGACTCAACAAACTTTATACTAGGATTTTTAAACACCTAGAAATTCTTAATAATTGGGGCATATAGTACTCTAAAGTTGACTGAAAATTTGTCCAAAACATGTTGGTCAACTTATCTTCCCAATTTCAACTCTTATTTCCCTTGGTACGTTCTTATCTTCTTCTTCTTGAATTTACGGGGTGTAACAACAATAGACTAGTCGACTAGGCTGCCACCAAATATCATCACTTATATAAGGAAACAATCAAATAGGCAAGCCGGTAAGACTGCCACTATATACGGGAACATGCCAAAACAAGTGCAACAGTACGATTGACCAAAATGCATAACAAGCTTCACAAAACCAAAACACACCTACCGCCCAAAACTGTCTACAGACCTCTAAAAGTATGACAACGACATAAGATGGGACAGGACCCCGTTGTGCCCATAAATATGTACAATCAAAACAGCAGAGGTTCTGTACCCAAATAATTGGCTCCGGAACAATGGAGCTCTTTAACAGCTGACAGATGTCCTAAACTGGAGGGTCACCTAACCGAGCGCCTGTACCTGCGGGCATGAACGCAGCCCCCCAAAGAAAGAGGGTCAGTACGGAATATGCACTGAATATGTAAGACATTACTGAATCATAAAACAAGGAAAAGCGTAACAGTAAGCAAGTTTAGAAAGCAACACGAGATAACTCGAACAAAGACTTTGAACTACGCTATATGGTCCCTTACACCAATTCTAGTATACACAACATAACTATAGAATATCCTACTTGTAGCCACTTCCGGCTAATAACTCAATAGTCCCTTCGGACGGACGCTTCCGGCTAATAACATAATAGTCCTGTCACGCCCTTTTTCGACCGCGACATTTTTTAAATAACTCCTGCTTAATAAAAGGTTAGAAAAATAAAATAAATGCTAAAAGAATGTTAAAATGTTAAAATGTTTAAAAAGTGCTAGAATATTAAAAGTGTTGAAAAAGGGCTAGAAATGTTAAAGGTGCTAAGGGTTAAAGTAGAGGTGCTGAAGTGCTAAAGGGTGCTTAAAGGTGCTAGCAATGCTAAAGGGTTCGCGGAGTCGCCACCTAATTATTTTGGGTGAATTAGGACACCTAAATGTTAACTAGTTTAAAGTAAACATTAACTCCATTTAATGGTCTGTTAAACTTAATGAGATTCTGGGTAAGGGTTCTTTATTATCCTAAAGGGAAGGGGTTAGGCACCCTAAAGGATCCTCTAACTTGCGGTTGTCCGTTCAAACCTAGGGTTAATTATTTAAAATGCATATTTAGGAGAACATGAGTTAAAAAGATGTTTGCAAATAATTATTTAAAAGATATGTATGTATATATAATATTGCATGAAATTTGTATGTAAAATGCAAGGAAAATATTCTATTTGAACAAAGCAATTGCATGAGGCTTATCAAAAAAATGCAAAATAATAAAAATAGATGGTTTACTAAAAGTACGTATTATATGTTAATTTTAGTCTTTATAAAGGGTATGCAAATGGGTAGCAAGATTTTCCTCTTTTGCACTTGGTAATAAGAAAATAGATCTTTGTTATGAAAAAAGATTTGTTGTTTTTATGAAGTTTAATAAGAATTTGGAACTCATGTATTTCTATAATATCAATGAGAAGGCTAAGTTATTTTAAAAAGTTTTGAAAATGCATAACGGCCTAAAGATAGATTAAACTAGCGACACATTCTATTATTTAACTACCCGCCCTTAATAGTTCTAAGTCTAACTATTCTAGGCATTTCAATAATCGTATAAGGTTAGGTTACAAAAATACAAAGAAAAGTAAAGTGACAGAGTTAGAGAAAGGAGATAAAATGACTAGGGCAGGTGAAGATATTATTCCGCCCTATTTATTTTAAGGTTCCGAGACCGAAGAATGCGAGAAGTGTGGATGTAAATCCTTTGCTTGACAAAGTCATGATGAGTCTCAGATGACTCTTCGTCGCTCCCGATGCAAGTCATGTAAAAGAAAGAAAAAGAAAAGGATTAGTATATGTTATAAACTTCGCCAAATAATAGATAAATAGTCAAAAACTTAGTGACAAAGTAACCAGAAAACCAGTCTGAAAAATAGCCAGAAAACCAGTAATTAACAGGGCTGAAATTCAGTCCGAAAATGACCAAAATCAGTCCGCGAAACAGTCAAAAACCAGCAACTAACGGGGCTGAAATTCAGTCCGAAAATGACCAAAATCAGTCCGCGAAACAGTCAAAAACCAGCAACTAACGGGGCTGAAATTCAGTCCGAAAATGACCAAAATCAGTCCGCGAAACAGTAAAAAAAACCAGCAAATAACGGGGCTGAAATTCAGTCCGAAACAGGGGGGTGCAAATCAGTAACTTTGGCCTCATATCAACTAACAACCTTCCCATGACAGGTAACATACTCCCGCTAATGCACAAAGATCATCACATAAAGATTATTCACCCATACATAAAAGACTTAAACTATCATTTAGATATTATAGACATTAATTGAAACAAATGCATAGATTCCACAAGTTCAACTAGCACCCCAGACATCTGACATGGGATATGAACACAATATTAAGCATGTGAAGAGCCAAGACCAACATTGAGATATGCATTATTCTAATTATTTGGATCCGTGTTAATCATAGATCACATAAGAGAAACATGTAGCCTATATTACACATGCGGTTAGGCTCATTTACCATATTCAAACCTAGATGTATTGTCCGAATATGTTGCGACTATAAACAGTAAGCGACGACTTGGTAGATACGCATAAAGATTCAAGAAATAGTCATAATACTACCAATGAACTTAATAGACTCGGTGATTCTACATTCCTTTAGATATGTTTAAAACAATCCCAACAGATCTAAATGATAAATGATTAGGATAAAAGCAACAACCAGTATATAATGAGATCGTACAGCCTATATAATGCACATTACACGACTCATTTTTTCATGTTCAAATATAGATACTTCCAACACATAGATAAACAAGCCATGACCGTTAAAATAACTCAAAACAAATTGGCATACTAATCAGTCATTCTATAGTCCTATTTCAACTTACACCTCATATCAATCTGTATCATGAATCATGGGAAAAACAAGCCCAACATTATAGAACATCCCTTTATCGCGATATAATTTTTACTGAACATGATGAAAACTCGAGATTAATCAGGCTCACAATAACTTAGAAAAATCAATAATGGCACGGACATATCAATATGCAACCCGTAAACTCAAACGGCAAACGACAACTTGACAAACACACTTAAGGATTCAAGAATAGTCGTAGTATAACGCATACATAAAATCGAGCTAATAAGCTCCAAAGAACAAACCAAAGATAAAGAGGATGAATAAATTTGAAAAGTAATCAACATAATGTCAAAATTAACACTGACCAATAGTCATAAATTATGAACAAATTAAAAGAAAAACAGTAATTAATATAACTCGAATCACATAGACCATATAATACATATTAATCAAGCGACGAATGGCATTTTTTGAACCATATTGACCAATCAGAATTATACAATGTGTATTTCTATTTATTCATTTAATGGAAGAACTAAACATGCTTGAACTACTAACGACAAGTCGAGCGTACACAGATTCACGAAATGCTTAAAGAGATGAGATAAAATCGATCTTACTGACCTTAACCGGGCGTGACGAAGCGCGTTTCGACCCGTCGATTCTACTCGAAGAATGTGTATGTGGGTGCGAATGAAGAAAACAAAGCTTAGACGCAAGAATTCTAAAGCGAAGAACGAATAGAAGATATGCAAGATAGATTCCAATTTTGGTCCTCCATGAAGAAACGAAGGTCTTTTATAGCAGAACCGAGTTTGAATTGAAAAAAAGGCATTGGAGTCTGATTTCTTGGACGATTTTTTGGTTCAAATCGCGGATTTTAGGGAGATGCGGGGTATGGGTGAGATGAGGGTGGTTCGTGGTAGATGGGAGTTGATGGGGTTTCAGATTTCGCAGGTTTAGGTATGGATGTTGTCGGTGATGGGAGTTGATGCGCAGGGGTTGAGTTTTAGGTTTAGGGGGATGGGTGTTCTGGTTTGGACGAGGGGGATAGGGAAAAATGGGCTGGAGGTTTTGGGCTAAGGAGATAAGATGGGGTCTTGGGCCACGGGTCGCGGGGGAATGGTTTTGGGCTGGACGAAAATATGGGTGGGTCGGTTGGTGTGGGCTGCGGTAGTGGGCTGGCAATTTAAAAGGTGGGGCTGATTAGGTATTATATTGGGTATTATTTTTAGGAGTTAATTTTAGGCAAAATTAATTAGTGGTAAATTAGAAATTCAAAATTGTGATTAAATTATTTAGGTGTTTTATTAATTTAAGTTATTACAAAAATAAAGACGGGCGTGCTATTTAATTAGGGCTTAATATTTATAATGCGATGCCGTTATTAAAACTTATTTATTATGCGTATTCCGCGAAGTTAAATTAAAACTGAACGGGGTTTAGATTATTATTAAATTATTTAAATGCTAAATGCAAATATGATATTTAAGGGCTGCTTAATGCTTTTATAAATGCGACGCTATTAAAATGCATGTATTAGATTGAAATTACGAATTACGAAATTGCCTTGCTTTAAGTAAAAAAAATGCGAATATTCTATTTAACACGACGTAATTGCTAAATTATTTATTTTATGTAATTATTTATTTATTATCATTTAAGAATTATGCCAGAGCTTAAAATTAATAAATGCGGGCGCGAGACCTAAAGTGTTTAGTCTTCTACGTAAGATGCGGTGCTTGTTATTAATCGCTTATTTATGCATGTATTAATGTTTTATCGCTGCATTTTATTATAAGAATCATAAAAAATTATTTTACCAAATTAGTGTAATTTTATAGTTAATGACTGGACGGGAGGGTCAAAATTGGGTGTCAACAAGTCCCTTCGGACTGCCGCTTCCGGCTAATAATATAATAGTCCCTTCGGACTGCCGCTTCCGTCTAATAATATAATAGTCCCTTGATTTGCGCTTGACTAATAATATAATAGTCCTTCGAATCGCGCTTAGGCTAATAATATAATAGTCCTTGATTTCGCTTAGGCTAATAATATAATAGTGTAAAATCCGGAAAATAATAATAATATATAGTTGTTGGTTGAGTTAATAAAAATACATATATATAAGAAAATAAAGAATAAATTGCATGGGATGGAGTTAGTGTTAAAGTTGGATAAATAGATAGATAAAAATGAAAATAAGAAAAAAAAAAACAAAAACAAAAGAGAAAAAAAAAAAAAAAAAAAAAAAGGGGATGCATGTTGCTGCACCACGTCCTTCCCTAATCCCCTCCCTTCACCCCTTCCCCCCCTTTTCAATTCCCCTCCACCCTTGGTCTTTCATCTCCCATAAGTTATACAATTATCTCCACTTATACATTATACTTATACACAAACAAAGTGCATACCACAAAGATTAGAAAAATCAGAAAATAATCAAGTGAACAAGAAGGAAAAAAATCAAAAAAATATCAAGGGAGGAAGGAGAACAAGAAAATTAGGGAACACTAAGGAGCAAGGACCACTTGTAACAACCGAACCACAATCCTTTCACACTTACAAGGTGAGTTTCTACCTCGAAATTCTTGGTAATATCCTTTATTTTAAGTTCAATACATGTTAGAATAAGAATTGAGTATTGAAAAGAAATATTGAACTTTTGATTGTTTAGACAACTAGTTGCGTCATGAACTTTACGAGCTGTTCTCACTGAGTTATAATTGTTAGAATTTGATGAAATTCGGAGGAGTGGTACACCTCTCTAATATGATCATATAGAACCAAAAATGAGGTAAAATGGACATACGGTTTGATAGTTCAAAGTTCCTGCCTTAGATTTGGTCGAAATTCGGAAAGGCATAATTACGAACTGTTCTCACAGAGTTATAATTGTTAGAATTTGATGAAATTCGGAGGAGTGGTACACCTCTATAATATGATCATATAGAACCAAAAATGAGGTAAAATGGACATACGGTTTGAAAGTTATCATAGTTCAAAGTTCCTGCCTTAGATTTGGTCGAAATTCGTAAAGGCATAATTACGGACTGTTTTTATTGAGTTTTACTTATTAGAATTATATGAAAATTTACATGGTTGTAAATCTCTCTGTTACGGACAGATATATATAAATATTTATTAAAACGGACTTACGAGTTGAAAGTTATTGTAGTTTGAAGTTGCTGCCTCGGATTTGTCGGAATCCAGAAGGGCAGGACGTTGAAACGTAAAACTGTACTAATCTGTGGGGAATATGAAAATTGTTGCTAAATGAAAGTTCTATATCTCTTTGTTGTGAACATTTTGAGACCTTACGGGGGTCTATCCGACTTACGGATTGAGAGTTATCTCTGTTTAAAGTTTCTGCCTCGGATCTATCGAGATCCGGGAAGGGCAGCGAATAAAAGTGTAAAACTGTACCAAATGGTACAGAATATGAAAGAATGGTTCACATGGAGACGTGTATCTCTCGGTTCTCGTCGTTTTGGGAATTTATGGGGATTGAACGGGTTTACAGATTAGGAGTTATGACTATTATAAGATTGGGTGATGTTCAATAAAAATTCTGCCGAAACAAATTTCATGTGGCTGTTTTGAGGATAAATTTGTGTTAGTTACCCAAAGTAGTTTTAAATGAAATTGGGTACAGTGAAAGATCCCCGTCTTACCTTAGTTTCCGCTTGAGAAACACCTTAGTTGGAGTTATGGTTAAAAAGTTATAATCGTTACAAGTATGAATGACAGAATGTTAGAAAAGAGAATAGTATTTATTTGATCTTCTGAAAAATATGAAAAGTGAATACGTGTTCACATAAATATATAAATATATAATGGATCGGGTTGCACGCCGCAACAAAACGTAAAGTGAATATATGTTCACCAATACGTAAATATAATGGATCGGGTTGCACGCCGCAACAAAACGTAAAGTGAATACGCGTTCACAAATACGTAAACATAATGGATCGGGTTGCACGCCGCAACAAAACGTAAAGTGAATATATGTTCACAAATACGTAAATATAATGGATCGGGTTGCACGCCGCAACAAAACGTAAAGTGAATACGCGTTCACAAATACGTAAATATAATGGATCGGGTTGCACGCCGCAACAAAACGTAAAGTGAATACACGTTCACAAATACGTAGACATAATGGATCGGGTTGCACGCCGCAACAAAACGTAAAGTGAATACACGTTCACAAATACGTAGACATAATGGATCGGGTTGCACGCCGCAACAAAACGTAAAGTGAATACGTGTTCACAAATACGTAAATATAATGGATCGGGTTGCACGCCGCAACAAAACGTAAAGTGAATACATGTTCACCTATATATAAATATGAAAAATGAATACGCGTTCACAAATTTATAAATGTAATAAACATGTGGAAATGCAGGGGAATGTCTTAACATATAATACGAGATAAAATGAAGTGTTAGTTAAACCGAGAATTCCCTATGAGGAGTTGTTGCATATTTAAAAATGTTGTAACCTGATATGTTTTTGCAATATGCTTATTACGTTATAATGTGATTGCACTTGGAATATTGTGGTGTTACTTTGAATTGCAGGGTAAGGTTCTCACTCAATTTGGATGGTAGGTCGACTTTTATTTAACATGTTTCAGAAAGCGTGATAGAGGAAAGGCTCCACGCCAAGGCTAGCGATCGTCCCGACCTCTTGTCATACCAAGTCCATTGCTTGGGCTTGTACTCGTCAAGTTCGTAATGTCGCCCAGTGTCTCGAAATGCCCGTGTGGAATGGTCTCCTTCCAACTTAGAATAATATTTGTCAGTATGTCTATATAGAAACAATATTTGCACGAGCATGGGCGCGCGTTATATTTTCAATAAAGTCATAAACAAATGTCTTTATTGTTATTTTTATTAATAGCTCCGTATTTGAATATATGTTTAAATTTCTAAATAAAGAGAATTAAATGGTGCTCTGGTGGAAAATAATTGTCCAGTGCCATCACGCCTAAGTAAAGACTTAGGAAAAGTCGGGCGTGACAAGTTGGTATCGAGCTAAACCAAAGTTAGAAGATTCTAGGAAGTTTCTTCGAGTTGGGTTTGAACGGTTATTTATTGCGACGCAGGCGCGCCACCTTAGTAATAAGTAAACGGAATAACATCCTAAAGTTTCACTCCTTTCATACTCTTCTCGTGCCTATCTTGAGTCTTTTCAAAGACTTAGTTCTCGTACTACCTCCTTCAAAGGATTGTGGAAGGGAGTGTACAACGATAAAATAACCAGATGTGACTGCACCACCGACCGAAAAGGTAGGAGAGGTACCAGATAGACTATGGGGCAAATTTTGTGAGAAGAATGGAACATATCTATACAGGGAAGTACTACAAGTCTAACCCAATAGTATTTCTCGATGAGGTAGAAAACCTACTGTTTACACGAGGATGTGTGGAGACGCATGACGTCAATTTGGTAATCGCACGGTTAGTGGATGACACACGGGTGTGGTGGAGAAATTTTAGAAGAAATCGTCCCCCGATGTCACCACCAATGACTTGGGGAGGATTCAGAGCGACATTCATTGAGAAATTTATGCCTAATACGCGCAAGGATGCGCTCAGACGGGAGTTTATAAAATTTAAGCAAGGTGACCGCAGTGTACAAGAATATGATACACAGTTCGTGAGGTTATCGGCATACAACACACATGTCGTCCCTACAGAAATGGATAGAGTCAAGCGATTTGTAGAGGGTTTAAACCCGAACATAGCAGAGAAGGTGGTGGCGTTAGCCAACGATCGAACTTATCTTCAGATTGTCGATATGGCTTTGAGGGTAGAAGGTTTCGCTAAAGCAAAAAGAGAATATTCGCAAAAGAGATTTCGGACGTCAGGATCATTTAACCAGAGTCAAAATCAGAAGCAGGAGTTTAGTAAGGGATCTTCAGGACCGAACCAACCTGTGGGCCAGTCTTATTTCAAGCCTAAGAGGCACAGTTGGTCTAATTACCAAGGTAGCAAGGACAAGGCCACCAATCCTAACACAGGAGGTGACAAACCGATTTGTAAAATTTGTCAAAGGAAACACAATGGAGAATGTCGGCTCTTAACGAAGACATGTTATAACTGTGGAGAGTCAGGCCACTATGCCAGGGATTGCAAGAAGAGGACCCAAACTCAATCTATTCAGGGGAGGTCAGAAGCAACCACAGCTGCCTACAGGGAAAATCAGGGAAACCAACCCCGCCAGAGTCAGGGAGGTCAACAACCCAACAATTCTAATCGGCTCTACGCTTTGCCCCAGAGGAATGAGGTAGAAACATCTAATGCGGTGGTCACAGGTATTTTGCTAGTCTCAAGTATTCCTACATTTGTATTATACGATCGCGGCTCTACATTTTCATATGTGTCAATGGGCTTTGCTAAGAATTTACACGTAGAACCTTCTTATTTAAGTGAACCTTTTGAGGTTATGACACCAGTAGGGGACTCAATTTGGGCCTCTCGGGTGGTAAATAATTTCCCATTAGAAGTGAATGACAGGGGAACAATGGTGAACCTAGTACTACTTGATATGGTAGACTTCGACGTCATTTTAGGTATGGATTGGTTGTCGACATGTTATGCCATGTTAGATTGTCGGCGAAAGATAGTAAGATTAACTTTTCCCGGAGAACCAGAAGTTGTTATAAGGGGTAGGATTGGAATATCCTCAGGTCAGTTTATTTCCTACCTTGGGGCTCAAAAGTTATTGAGAAGTCACAGAGTGGAGTATGCATATATGGCTAATATAGTGGATACCCAAAAGGAATCCCCAGCAGTGAATGATGTTCCTATTGTTCGAAATTTTCCGGAGGTTTTTCCTGAAGATCTTCCAGGCCTTCCTCCGGATAGAGAAGTGGAGTTTGCTATAGAGTTAATTTCGGGTACAAGACCCATTTCTATTCCTCCATATCGAATGGCCCCAGCTGAATTGAGGGAGTTAAAAGAACAATTGAAGGATCTTCTGGATAAAGGCTTTATAAGGCCTAGTGTTTCCTCTTGGGGTGCACCAGTCCGGTTTGTGAAAAAGAAAGACGGATCGCTCCGAATGTGCATCGATTATCGGCAGCTCAATAAGGTCACGATCAAGAACCGATACCCATTACCTAGAATCGATGATCTTTTTGACCAACTTCAGGGAGCTAACTATTTTTCCAAGATTGATCTCCGTTCGGGATATCACCAGCTGAAAATAAATCCAGATGATATATCCAAAACAACCTTTAGAACCCGATACGGCTATTATGAGTTCTTGGTCATGTCTTTTGGGTTAACCAATGCCCCAACAGCTTTTATGGATTTAATGAACAGATTCTTCAAACCATTTCTAGATTTGTTCGTGATTGTGTTCATAGATGATATCCTAATCTACAGTAAGAGTGTTGAGGAACATGAAGAGCATATGAGGGTAGTGCTTCAAGTCTTGAAACAGGAGAGACTATATGCTAAATTTTCAAAGTGTGAATTTTGGTTGGAAAAGGTAGCCTTTTTGGGCCATGTTGTGTCAAGGGATGAAATTATGGTAGACCCCCAGAAGATAGAAGCGGTAAAGAACTGGCCAAAACCGACCACCCCGACAGAGGTTAGAAGTTTCTTGGGTTTGGCTGGGTATTATAGAAGATTCGTAAAAGGTTTTTCTAGTCTTGCTGCTCCCCTGACCCGGTTGACTCAAAAAGCGGTTAAGTACCAGTGGTCAGAAGCATGTGAAGCAAGTTTTCAGAAACTAAAGGAATTATTGACTCATCGCATCACCCTAACCTTACCATCGGGACAAGAAGGGTTCACCGTCTACTGCGATGCCTCTAGAGTTGGGTTGGGATGTGTCTTGATGCAGTTTGGAAAGGTTATTGCGTATGCATCTAGACAATTGAAGATACATGAGAAGAATTACCCAACTCGTGACTTGAAATTAGCTGCGGTGGTGTTTGCCTTACGAATATGGAAACATTATTTGTATGGTGTGCATGTGGATATATTTACAGATCATAAGAGTTTGCAGTACATAACCACGCAGAAGGATTTGAATCTCCGACAAAGAAGATGGTTAGAGTTGCTTAAGGATTATGACCTTAGTATTCTTTACCATCCTGGGAAAGCCAACGTGGTGGCTGACGCACTCAGTACGAGATCAATGGGCAGCTTGGCCCATTTGGCAATACAAAAGAGAGGCATTGTTCGTTAGGTACAAAAGTTGGGGAATCTCGGGGTTAGTTTAACTGAGGTCGGTGAAGGTAGGGTGGTGGTACATGATACCTCGATCACCTTTAGCTTCAGAAATAAAGGAAAGTCAGTTTGAGGACATGAAATTTGTTGGATATCGAGAGAGGATTCAACAGGGAAAACCTTCACAGTTTACCTTAGGAGAAAATGATGGTACCCTTCGGTATAAGGGCAGGTTGTGTGTTCCTAAGATAAAAGATCTAAGAAGAAATATCTTAAATGAAGGTCACAACACAAGATATTCCATTCATCCAGGGTCAACAAAAATGTATCAGGACCTCAAGGCGAATTACTGGTGGGACGGGATGAAGAAAGACGTTGCGGAGTTTGTCGGTAGATGTCTTATAGGTTAGCAGGTGAAAGCTGAACATCAAAAACCTGGCGGATTACTTCAGGACATTGGAGTCCCCATGTGGAAATGGGAGGCGATTCATATGGATTTTGTAACTGGTCTACCGAAAACTCGAGAAGGGTATGATTCTATTTGGGTGATTGTTGATCGACTTACAAAGTCAGTCCATCTCTTACCGGTCAAGACTACGTATCGCGCACCACAGTACACACAGATTTATTTGAAGGAGATTGTGCGGTTACACGGGATTCCCTTACAAATTATTTCAGATAGGGGTTCCCAGTTCACCTCACACTTTTGGCAAAGTTTCAGCAGGTCTGGACAAAAGTTAAGTTACACTGCTTTCCACCCGCAAATGGATGGGCAGCCGAGCGAACAATTCAAACACGAGACATGTTGCGATCTTGTGTGTTAGATTTTCGGGAAGTTTGGTTGACCATCTATGTTTAATTGAGTTCGCCACAACAATAGTTTTCACTCTAGCATACAAATGGCCGTTTGAAGCATTATATGGACGAAAATGTAGTCTCCACTTGGATGGTTCGAGTGGGTGACACAATCGCTCGGACTGAAGTCATTCAGAAACAAATGATAAGGTACAGATGATTCGGAGCGGATCAAAACAGCTCATAGCCGTCATAAGTCCTATGCGGATCATCGGAAAAAGATCTTGAATTCGAGAGGAGAAAGTATTTTTAAAAGTGTCCCCAATGGGGAGTGATGTGTTTTGGTAAGAAAGGGAAATTGAGCCCAAGGTTTATTGGGCCATATGAGATCTTGCGAAGAGTGGGAATGTGGCTTACAATTAGAACTTCCACAAGAGTTGGAAGAAGGCATCCCAGATTTCATGTGTCAATGTTACGAAAATACTTGCACGATCCAAGTCACGTCATCCTTCCCCAGGAGATAGTTCTTAATAAAGAGCTTCAATATGAAGAGGCTCCGGTAGAAATACTTGATAGAAAGGTTCAACGCCTTAGAAATAAAGATATTGCCTCCGTGAAAGTCTTATGGAGGAATCACTCCACAGAGGAAGCCACCTGGGAAGCTGAAGATGCGATGAAAGTCAAATATCAATTCCTATTTGACTAAGGTAATAAAAAAAATGTGTTATATAATACTTTATATGTGTGTCATTTGCGTGTCTATATGCATGTGTTACAACCTTATTCCCATTCGAGGACGAATGCTTCTTAAGGAAGGGAGAATGTGAAGCCCCAAATTAGTGTTACAATAACAATAAACATTATTGTGTCTATGTGATTATGTTATTTACCTAATTCACATTCGAGGACGAATGTTGCTTAAGGAGGAGAGAATGTAAAATCCGGAAAATAATAATAATATATAGTTGTTAGTTGAGTTAATAAAAATACATATATATAAGAAAATAAAGAATAAATTGCATGGGATGGAGTTAGTGTTAAAGTTTGATAAATAGATAGATAAAAATGAAAATAAGAAAAAAAAAAAACAAAAACAAAAGAGAAAAAAAAAAAAAAAAAAAAAAAGGGGATGCATGTTGCTGCACCACGTCCTTCCCTAATCCCCTCCCTTCACCCCTTCCCCCCCTTTTCAATTCCCCTCCACCCTTGGTCTTCCATCTCCCATAAGTTATACAATTATCTCCACTTATACATTATACTTATACACAAACAAAGTGCATACCACAAAGATTAGAAAAATCAGAAAATAATCAAGTGAACAAGAAGGAAAAAAATCAAGAAAATATCAAGGGAGGAAGGAGAACAAGAAAATTAGGGAACACTAAGGAGCAAGGACCACTTGTAGCAACCGAACCACAATCCTTTCACACTTACAAGGTGAGTTTTCTCACTCAGAAATTCTTGGTAATATCCTTTATTTTAAGTTCAATACATGTTAGAATAAGAATTGAGTATTGAAAAGAAATATTGAACTTTTGATTGTTTAGACAACTAGTTGCGTCATGAACTTTACGAGCTGTTCTCACTGAGTTATAATTGTTAGAATTTGATGAAATTCGGAGGAGTGGTACACCTCTCTAATATGATCATATAGAACCAAAAATGAGGTAAAATGGACATACGGTTTGATAGTTCAAAGTTCCTGCCTTAGATTTGGTCGAAATTCGGAAAGGCATAATTACGAACTGTTCTCACTGAGTTATAATTGTTAGAATTTGATGAAATTCGGAGGAGTGGTACACCTCTATAATATGATCATATAGAACCAAAAATGAGGTAAAATGGACATACGGTTTGAAAGTTATCATAGTTCACAGTTCCTGCCTTAGATTTGGTCGAAATTCATAAAGGCATAATTACGGACTGTTTTTATTGAGTTTTACTTATTAGAATTATATGAAAATTTACATGGTTGTAAATATCTCTGTTACGGACAGATATATATAAAGATTTATTAAAACGGACTTACGAGTTGAAAGTTATTGTAGTTTGAAGTTGCTGCCTCGGATTTGTCGGAATCCAGAAGGGCAGGACGTTGAAACGTAACACTGTACTAATATGTGGGGAATATGAAAATTGTTGCTAAATTAAAGTTCTAGATCTCTTTGTTTTGAACATTTTGAGACCTTACGGGGGTCTATCCGACTTACGGATTGAGAGTTATCTTTGTTTAAAGTTTCTGCCTCGGATCTATCGAGATCCGGGAAGGGCAGCGAATAAAAGTGTAAAACTGTACCAAATGGTACAGAATATGAAAGAATGGTTCACATGGAGACGTGTATCTCTCGGTTCTCGTCGTTTTGGGAATTTATGGGGATGGAACGGGTTTACAGATTAGGAGTTATGACTATTATAAGATTGGGTGCTGTTTAATAAAAATTCTGCCGAAACAAATTTCATGTGGCTGTTTTGAGGATAAATTTGTGTTAGTTACCCAAAGTAGTTTTAAATGAAATTGGGTACAGTGAAAGATCCCCGTCTTACCTTAGTTTCCGCTTGAGAAACACCTTAGTTGGAGTTATGGTTAAAAAGTTATAATCGTTACAAGTATGAATGACAGAATGTTAGAAAAGAGAATAGTATTTATTTGATCTTCTGAAAAATATGAAAAGTGAATACGTGTTCACATAAATATATAAATATATAATGGATCGGGTTGCACGCCGCAACAAAACGTAAAGTGAATATATGTTCACCAATACGTAAATATAATGGATCGGGTTGCACGCCGCAACAAAACGTAAAGTGAATACGCGTTCACAAATACGTAAACATAATGGATCGGGTTGCACGCCGCAACAAAACGTAAAGTGAATATATGTTCACAAATACGTAAATATAATGGATCGGGTTGCACGCCGCAACAAAACGTAAAGTGAATACGCGTTCACAAATACGTAAATATAATGGATCGGGTTGCACGCCGCAACAAAACGTAAAGTGAATACACGTTCACAAATACGTAGACATAATGGATCGGGTTGCACGCCGCAACAAAACGTAAAGTGAATACACGTTCACAAATACGTAGACATAATGGATCGGGTTGCACGCCGCAACAAAACGTAAAGTGAATACGTGTTCACAAATACGTAAATATAATGGACCGGGTTGCACGCCGCAACAAATATGAAAGATGAATACATGTTCACCTATATATAAATATGAAAAGTGAATACGCGTTCACAAATTTATAAATGTAATAAACATGTGGAAATGCAGGGGAATGTCTTAACATATAATACGAGATAAAATGAAGTGTTAGTTAAACCGAGAATTCCCTATGAGGAGTTGTTGCATATTTAAAAATGTTGTAACCTGATATGTTTTTGCAATATGCTTATTACGTTATAATGTGATTGCACTTGGAATATTGTGGTGTTACTTTGAATTGCAGGGTAAGGTTCTCACTCAGCCCCAGATGGTAGGGCTGACTCTTTATTTAACATGTTTCAGGAAAGCGTGATAGAGGAAAGGCTCCACGCCAAGGCTAGCGATCGTCCCGCAGCCTCTTGTCATACCAAGTCCATTGCTTCGGGCTTGTACTGCCAAGTTCGTAATGTCGCCCGATGTCTCGAAATGCCCGTGGAATGGTCTCCCTTCCAACTTAGAATAATATTTGTCAGTATGTCTATATAGAAACAATATTTGCACGAGCATGGGCTCGCGTTATATTTTCAATAAAGTCATAAACAAATGTCTTTATTGTTATTTTTATTAATAGCTCCGTATTTGAATATAAGTTTAAATTTCTAAATAAAGAGAATTAAATGGTGCTCCTGGTGGAAAATAATTGTCCAGGTGCCATCACGCCCTAAGTAAAGACTTAGGAAAAGTCGGGGCGTGACAAATAGTCCCTTCGGACTGCCGCTTTCGGCTAATAATATAATAGTCCCTTCTAAGAATAGAGTACTTATGTTTTACATTCTTTAAGAATCATAAAAAAAAGGATCATGTCAAAATATGAAGGAAGGGTTAGCCTTACATACCTCTTAGTCGCACAATCAATGCATTACTAGGATACGTCTCGTCTACTACTCCAACCTATAATAAGGGGTAATACGTTTGTTAATTCTATGATTTCTAACGTAGGTTATATTGAATATCGACTTCCTTTTCCTACAAAAATTTGGGCATCACTTCCCCTGTTTATGTGCGTATCCATAATTAACCAACAAGTCAATCAAACCAACAATCAACTATCATTCCCAGATATAATCAAGTTAGGCTCCGTATACTAAAATAGTCCATATTCCAACAACATCTAGAGTGCAATGTAACACCTTTTTATGCTTTAATTTCTTTAAGACGTGTAATAGCATTTACCATATCGTATACATATGTTCCTAACTTATTTTTCCAGCACTTTAATACTGCCCAAAACAGCCCCTAAAATGTTACAACAACGTCTAACAATTTCATGAAGTTCTTGGACGCAACATGTCATAATTTCATAATTTTTTCCCTCAACTTCCTAAACTCCAATTTCATGTTTCAACACTCAAATACATTTTTAAATGCCAATATTTCTTTCAAGACTTCCTTCCATTTTTAACATTCGATTAGCAACAATAATAATAACAACAACACTTAATTTCAATTTACACAAAATCAGTCCCACATTTCAGGTACAACAACATCACGACAACCACATGCAATCTCACTCTCGTTCCTTCTTAATCTAAGTTTAACTCTTAACTCAATTTCATTTCTTAATTTACCACATCATTCAACTTCATTTAAACTATAAAAAGAAGAATTTTTACCTTAAATTTGAGCCTAAAATAGCCCTGAAATCTGCCCACTATCCCAGCAAAAATGCCCTCTCTTTTGGTCTTTTTCTTGCCAAATTTTCCACATTTTAACTCCAAATTAACATGCATGAATTCTACAACGTTACCCCATCATTATAACATATTTTCCCTAAACAATTTACCCTAAAACGTTGCATTTTCCAGTCCCAAATCTCGGCAGTGAGGCCGATTTCAGCCACTGGTTTTGCTATAATTTTTGGCTTAGAAAATTGGGGGAGAAACTTAATCTATAGTGAGAAACTAGGAAACTACAAATTTGCTAAGTGGAGGGGGAGTGTTCACGATTTGTGGGAGAAAGAATGAGAGTGAGGAGTGTAGAAAATGAAATCAGATTTTTAGAAGAAAGAAAAAAAAAAGGGTTACCAATATTGAAATAAACCAAATCTGGAAATTCTCATTCTTTTCTTTTCTTTTTTTTGCAACTTAGCCCAGTTCTCTTACTTATCCTCTTAAATAACCCCTCAAGTAATAAGTAAGGCTTAAATCCCCCCTTTTTCTAATTCCCGAAAATTTCATAATGTCTCGTATTGCCAATGTCGTAACTTATATATATTACTAATCCATAACGAGAATATATAACTTATAATTTAAAGAAATTTTCCAACGTCACACTCGTCGTTACAAAAAATTTATTTCGTATTATCATATAAAATATACTTAAATTCCAAAATTTTGAATCTTAATTCTTAATGACGTTCTTAATTATTATCTTAAATTTACGAGGTGTAACAGATATAGGTTATAGAAATCCGGAAATTTATTTACAACTTAGTCCAATTCTCTTAATAGTCTATTTAAATTGATCACTCTACTAAAATGAATCCCACATAACCCCTCATATCCTCAATGTCAAGATTTTATAATATAATACTATTCCATAACTCCATTGGAACAAATTCAACTACTAGTATTAATTCTCGTCGTCACATTTGTAGTATTTTAAAAAGAAAATTATTTCGGGATCAACTTCGTTTGTATACTAATTTCCGTATTAACATATGTAAGTATACTTTATATCTAATATCCGAATATTACTTTCTTAATGACGTTCTTAATTATTGTCTTAACTTACGAGGTGTAACATCCTTCCCCCCTTAGAAACATTCGTCCTCGAATGTTCATCATAGGTCTCATGCTAAAAACAATCGGCTGAGTCTCCTTTATAACTATACCTATCCACCTATATCCAGCAAACCAACAGATGTCATACAGGGCCATAATATATCACACATACAATTCACCAATTACTATAATCAAAATAAGGGATCGAGTTGAATTACCCGGAAGAACAGGGAACAAGTGAAGATACTTCTTCTTCATTTCATCTTCTGTTTCCCAAGTCATTTCCTCCCTATATAAATCTCGTACGGGGCCATCTGAATACTAGAATGGTAGCTGTTGTTATAAGCAAACTCAATGAGTGGTAAATGATCATCCCAGCTACCTATGAAGTCAGTAATACAGGTTCTCAACATATCATCTAGTGTCTGAATAGTACGCTCTGCCTGCCCATCAGCCTGAGGATGAAATGTCGTGCTAAGACTCACATGCGTCCCCAATCCCTTCTGGAACGATCTCCAAAAGTTAGATGTAAACTGAGCTCCTCGGTACGATATAATAGATGTGGGAACCCCGTGAAGTCTCACTATCTCCCTGATGTATAGCCTAGCATAGTCCTCAGCTAAGTAAGTGGTCCTGACTGGAAGAAAATGGGCTGATTTCGTCAGCCTATCCACAGTAACCCATATGGAGTCATACTTCCGTTGGGTGCGAGGTAAGTCTGTAATGAGGTCCATATTAATCACTTCCCATTTAACTATCTTACTTACTAGTCTTAGCCTGTAACATTCAAACATCTGCATTATCTGAGGAAGGTATATTAGAATATTTTGTTGTCATGAAAATGTGAGTCTGCACATCTTATAGATAGTCATATTGCCTTCATGCAACACAATATTACCCCACTTCCATATCTACCGCATAGTGATAAGTGGTACAGCTCCGAATACTACTTTGAACTTGGAGGGGCAATAAGCATTCACCACACTCACAATACTTATGTCACCCACAGAAACTGAGTTGTAATACCTACATCAGCGTTACCGTATCTCCAAAAATAAACAAATGATCCACGATCTCATATTGTCTATTATCACAATAATAACATCTAGCCTCAGTCTCTTTTCCAACTCTCCTTAGGACATCCCCACTTGTATTTTAAACTCCCATAATCTCTAGAAAAAGAACGAAATCTCAAAAGGAAATCCTGATATCCATATATTCTTAAAAACATCAGGTTTGTGTGATTTTCTCCTTAACAACTCCCATGCACTGCCTACTGTAAATTTTCCTGAAGCTGTTATTATCTACCATGACATCTCACATCCTCCTGTTAATTTATGCAACACTAATTCTTGTGTGATATGATCCACTATATCCCTAGAAAATAGTTGTTGCAATTTCTACAAATCCCATCTTCCATCTATCATAAGTTCCTTCACATCTTGAATACTCTCATCCACCGTGTATATTTTTTTTGCAGGAACAATGTAATCAAAACTCCTAGTTTTTTTGTCAAACCAGAAATTAGCAGTTCTACTCCTTGGCTCCTACCACATCTCCTGCTCTATGCCATTTCTAGCTTCCAACATCATTTTCCATACACGAGAGCATCATTTCTGTTGTACACTTAGAGGATAATGTCTTTTGCAATATTTGATCCCCATAAAATTATCTCACAATCTGTTAGATGTTTGGAATTTCACTAAAGTTTTGCACATAAGGCTTTAGACACGTCAAACAATGATCTAAGTCCTATGCTTCCTTTATCTCTAGGTAAGCGCATATTCAACCATGCGGACCAATGCCTCATTCTGCCTTCATCACTATTATTCCCATAACATCTTGCAAATACTTTATGTAACTCATTTATGGAATATTTTGGAGGCTTTATAGCTAATAATAGATGGATTGGCAAACTTAAAAGAACACTGGTTATCAAAGTATTTTTCTTCAAATGATAGTAATCTTTATTTCCAGACTTATAATTTATTCTTCAATTTCTCTACAATCGACATTCGCCTAACGAGAATCCAACCAATCCATACCCATAATAACATCAAAGTCAGTCATATCTAACTCTATCAAATCTGCCACTGTATGACGACTATATATAACCACCGAATAATTTTTATATACACGCTTAGCTATGACCGAATCTCCTACCGATGTAGCTACCTCAAATGGTTTTATCGACTCAGGTTCTATCCCGATTTTACTAGCGACAAGGGAAGATATGTATGACAAGGTGGAACCTGGATCAATCAATGCATAGACGTCACAAAAAAAACTTATAATATACATGTAACAACATCTGGTGACGCCTCCTGATCATGCCTACTGGCCAAAGCATATATGTGGTTCGAAGGATCACCAGAACTAGAAACTCCGCCACGACCTCTACCACGGCCTGCTAGAGTCTGAATACCCTACCTGGTGGGGCACATAGCTATGGATGATGATGAACCAGCAGCTGACCCCGTAGGCTGAGCCATACCACCTGTGCCACCTCTATACAGACATTCTCTCATCACATGGTCTTGACGGCCGCAGGAAAAACAAGCACCAATAGCAAGACGGCATTCCCCAGGATGATGTCTGCCACACTGTGAACACCGAGGGAAAAGTGGCCTCGACTGACTACAACACATGTTCCTCTGAGAACCTGGAGCTCTGACCGGCCCCTGAATACCCTGGACGGTCAAATATCCTACCTGTGAACTGTAGAGGAACACTCTGTGCTGACTGGGATGAATATCTAACCTGCTGTTGAGGCTGCCTGCCTCAAGACTCACCAAAATAAACTGCCGACCTAGCCCTCTTATGTTGGTCCCTGTCCTGAACTCTGTCTGGTTGCCGCCATCTGTGTCGGTCCTCAACCCCCTGTGCATAAGCATGGATCCTAGCAATATCCATACCTGGCTGAAGAGCCACTGCCATACACCCATCGATCAAATAGTGGTCCAGCCCCATCACATAGCGATGCACCCTGTCTGCCATATCTGCTACAATAATGGGTGCATATCTGGCCAATGAATCAAACTCAAGGCTGTACTCTCTAATTCTCCTACTGCCCTGGATCAAGTTAGGAACCTATCAACTCTGGCTTTCCTCATCTCTGGAGGTAGGAAGTGGTCAAGGAAAGCCTCTGCGAACTCATCCCACACGGCTGGAGGAGCACCCTCGCCCCTGAATAGCTCCCACGACTCATACCAGTTGATAGCTACGTCACGCAACCGATATGAATCCAACACGACCGATTTAGTCTCTGAAGCATTTATTACCCTCAACGTAAGCTGTATCTGTCGGATGAACTCATATGGGTCATCCTCGGGCCTTGACCCGAAAAACTCTGGTGGACTATAGCTCAAGAAATCACGGACCCTCAAACTATCTGATCTGGGGTCAACTCCTGGTCCCTGTCTATAAGTCTGCCCTGCCACTAATCTAGTCAGCAGCTGAACCGCATCTCTCATAGCTCGCATCCGCCTCGCCGGTGAGCCTGGAGGCTCAGTCTTGGGGTCTCAGAATCGTGATGCCGCCGAATGGAGCCTCTGGAGGTGGCAACGTAGCATAGCTCATCGTCTGGGGTACAGTCTCAGGCATAGACTGAGTACGAGACCTGGTAACTCTCTGAATCCGACTAGTATCCCCCGCTGTAGATTTACCCTTCTGGGTCGCTGTTGCCTTCTTCAGAGGCACAGCTGTAAACATATTAAGTCATCAGAGAGGGATCATGCTAATAACATAGCTCTATTGCACGATCTATGAGGTGAAATAATAGAAATCAATCCTAAATGTCCGGCAGCCTCCTACATATAAGTATGGTGCACAACATACACATATACAGGACTCTACTAGACACGGTCTGTAGGCATTCCTAGAACTAACTGCTGTGATACCATTTTTGTAATGACCCGACGGGCCGCGACCCGATGCCCTAATTGGACACCCTTATACTGACATGTCACATATAATCAGACTGACACTAAGAACAATACGAAATCCGGCAGCATAACGCTGCAAACATAACATATTCTGAATAGGCAAGTCGGCAAGGCTGCCTTTACACATGAATAACCCTGTCTCCAGAGGAGTCACATCTAAATCAATTATAACGAGGGACGCAAGCCGACAAAGATGCCACTATATACGGGAACATCCAAAAATGAAATACAACAACACATATACCAAAACAGGTTTACTACTCCACATACGTACAACCCACAATTGTCTACAGACCTCTATAAGAAGGGTAATGAAATATGATGGGACAGGGCCCCGTCGTGCCCCTAAATATACATAAGTAAAAAATAAGGTTCTGTACCAAAATGACAAAGCTCTGAATCAATGGAGCTCTCCAAACAGCTGAACAGAAATCCTAGACTGGAGGGTCCCCAAACTGAGCACCTGTACCTGCGGGCATGAACGCAGCCCCCCGAGGAAAGGGGGTCAGTACGAAATAATGTACTGAGTATATAAAACATAAAATACTGTAGACAAGATCATAACAGGCTAGAAAAATAACATGAGGAAAATATGATAACCAAAATACCAATACAACTGCGCCATATAAAAATGAGGGTCAGATGTGCCTTATTAAAATGAGAGTCATATCAAAATCATGGATGCATACCCATAGAATCATCATGTATATATATATTAACGTATCTCGTCCCTCTGGTGAGGGACTCTATGGAATCATCAATATAACGTATCTCGGACCTCTAGTGAGGGACTCAATGGAACTATCATGTCATGAATATCTGTCCATATAACGTATCCCGGCCCGTTCTAGGACTCGGTGAGCTCATCATCATCATATAGATACATATAACGTATCCCGACCCATTATGGAACTCGGTGAATTCATATAATCATATCCAATATGAGTAGAGTATCATGAGTAGCTTATACAATTTAAATCATCACTTTGACTCTCAATGGAATAAATAGAATATCTATCACTTAGAAAAATCAAGGCACTATCATATCATGTATCATTGAGAATTAGGATTCAATGGAATTATGTACGTCCGTCGTACATTCATTTTATAAAATCATGCCAAAAGAAGAAAGGATAGTTTCACATACCTTTTAGCCGAACTAACCAACTCAATATTAGAATATGTCTCATCTAGAACTTCAACCTATAACAAAGGGTAATACGTCCGTCAATTCTATGATTTCTAGCGTAAGTTATATCGAAAGACGACTCTCTTTTCTATAGAAATTCGGGCAGCACTTCCCCTATTTATATGCACATCCATAACGTCCAAACAAAGCCAACAATACCAATAAGAAGATACAACTTCAATAAATAACCAATATAATCCCAAACACTCCATATACGTCATCATAACACATTCCTTCTCTTTACGTTTGTTAGGCATATTTTGTATACAATTTTTGAGTCATTTTTAGTTAGTATTTTACTCATTTCGTTTTTGTTTAGTATAGTGTTAGGGTTTTTTATCTTTCTTTTGAGTCACAACGGTTCTAAATGGCAAAATGGTAAAAAGAAGCTAAAAGTGGGCAGAAAAGGAAGAAAAGGAGCTCCCGAAGCAAAAAGGACGAAAGTTGGCGTAGCAGACGAAAAGATCGCGGATCAAGTGCGGATCGCAGGATCAGCGTGCCATAATTACTAAGTCGCGATTTCTGCAGACCGCGGTGCCATTCTGCAGTATCGCGGTGCACACGCTTTTTACAACATATATAAACCCTTGGGACGGATTTTAGGGATTATTCTATCAAACATCCTTGTACATATCATCTCTCAGAACGCAACACAACTTTGGAGGCTATCACATTCTATCACATATTCCACAACACAACTCTTGGAGGCTACAAGATTGGAGACCTAGTTCTAAGTATTTTCTTTTATTTTCTTTATTTCAATTCAGTTCATGTTTGGATTTGTATTAGTTCTTAGCATGCATATGGCTAGGAGCTAAACACTTTATTAGGGTTTTCCTGTTGAATCGCTTGAAACTCTATTTCATGAATTAATGCAGTAGTTTGATTTCTTCTTCACTTGATTAAGATTTATTCAATATTGGTATGAATGTTTGATAATTAACTGGTCACTAATTATCATAATCTATATGATTTCGAATCAAGAACCGAGAGGATAGATTTGGATATGATGTAATTGAATAGACATAGATTAAAATCGCAGACGAAAGTACCCCGATACTTGTGTAGCATTATAGGTTACTGTTCTTAATCCTCCTATGTGGTAAATCCTATCATAGAAATATAGAAGGGTTCTACACTGGGGTTGACTGATTATATATCCTAACCGGAATATAAGACAGTCTAGTTAATCACTATCTTAACGTAGAAGAAGAAGTCATTCTATTTGCATTAAGGATTGAAAAGAGTGGATAGTCGAGGATATTGGAAGCCCTAATTCCTTCATAACTGATTAAACCTCAATAATTTAGTTTAATTCTTCCAATTACTGTAGTAGTGTTAGATAAAAACCCAAATCAACCATCGCTTGCCAAATAGATAACTTAGAATAGATGTTAGCACTTAGAAACGATCTCTGGATTTATATTCGGTCTTACCAGACTATATTACTTGTAACGATACGTACACTTGCGTGAGCAATTGGAAATCGGCTAAACAACGTTCATGGAAGACAACCACTATAACAACTAAGGTGATTAATACACATATCTCTCATGTTAGTTCAGCCCTTAAATCACGTTAAAACAGTCCATAAACAGTTCATAATCCAACAACACCAAGAGTGCAACGTAACACCTTCTTATGATTTAATTCCTTTAAGACATTTAATAGTATTTACCATATCGCATATATAAGTTCATAACTTATATTTCCATCATTATAACTCTACCAAAACAGCCCTAGAAATGCAACACAACATATCCAATAATTTCATACAAGTCTCGGCCAACATCCGCAAAACCAATTCTTTTCTTAACTCCTTAAAATCCAATTCATGTTTAAACATTTCCATCTAACTAATTACAACTTTAAATATCAAGATTTCTCTTCAATTTCAACATGCAATTAGTGACGATAATACCACAACAACAATCAATCCCAAAGTTCCCCAAATCAGTCCCAATCGGCTACGACAACATATTAGTCACATGCATTCTCTTATTTACAATTCTTCTTTAACATGAGTTTATTCCTTAACTACAACATCAATTAATCTTCCAAATACTCAACGAAAAGAAGAATTGTTTACCTTAAACGAAGCCCAAAACAGTCCCTTAATCTCGGCACTGTTCCATCGACCTTTGCACCATTTTTTTCTCACCTTTTCAACTCCAAAACGACATGCATGAATTCTACAATGTTAACCCATCATTCCTTATGTGTTTTTCTTCCAAAACTTGACCCAAAATCTGACAATTTTGTTCTTGAATTCGGCCAGCAGTGGCCGAGAGTTTGGCCACTGTTTTAGTGAAATTCTTGGCTTAGAAATTTAATAGGAGGATTAATCTTGGAGGAAAGAAATATAAAGCTCCAATTCGGCTATGGAGAGAGGGATTTTTGGTTGAGGAGAAGAGAGGGGAGGGAGATGGATGGTTTAAGTTTTGAAATAAAATGAATGAGAGGAGATATATAGGTTATAGAAATCTGAAACATTATTTACAACTTAGTCCAATTCTCTTAATAGTCTATTTAAATTGATCCCTCTACTAAAATGAATCCCACATAACCCCTCATATCCTCAATGCCAAGATTTTATAATACAATACTATTTCATAACTCCATTGAAACAAATTCAACTACTAGTATTAATTCTCGTCGTCACATTTGTAGTATTTTAAAAAGAAAATTATTCCGGGATCACATTCGTTTGTATACTAATTTCCGTATTAACATATGTAAGTATACTTTATATCTAATATCTGAATCTTACTTCCTTAATGGCGTTCTTAATTATCGTCTTAACTTACGAGGTGTAACAGCATCACTGTACCCCTCTAGTACAGCTGGATATCTCGAGTAGTGCAACCCGAAATTTTGCGTGAACTTCAGGAACCGTAGTACCCTATTCAGTGCTTTCCAGTGATCCTCACTTAGATTACGGGTGAATCTAAACAATTTATTGACTGCATGAGCGATATCAGGTCGAGTGCAGTTTGTGATATACATCAGACTCCCAATCACCTGTGCGTATCGCTCCTGGCGTATGGGTGCGCCAAGATGCTTGTCAATCTTTTGAATTTTATCCAATGGTGTCGTTACTGGTGAACTGTCGAACATCTCAAATTTCTTCAGCACATCTTCGATGTATTGAGATTGAGACAAGACCAGTTCATTAGATGTCTTAGAGATCTTGATCCCTAATATAACATCTGTGACACCCATATCTTTCATGTCGAAACATTGTTTTAACATGTTCTTAGTCTCTAGGATTGTCCTAGGACTGCTACTTGTGATCAACAAGTCATCTACATAAAGATATATTATGACGAACGAATCAGCATTTCCTTTCATGTAAACCCTTTTGATAGTAGGGTCCT
Source organism: Przewalskia tangutica (assembly GCA_029844215.1). NCBI lineage: Eukaryota > Viridiplantae > Streptophyta > Magnoliopsida > Solanales > Solanaceae > Przewalskia > Przewalskia tangutica. The sequence continues at coordinate 10,014,736 of CM056740.1, read as the reverse complement.
ATCAAATTTATCGTGCCATTGTTTAGGGGCCTGTTTCAGCCCGTACAATGATTTGACAAGCCGACACACTTTTGTCTCTTATCCTGGAACCACATACCCTTCGGGTTGATCCATGTATGTTTCTTCTTCCAAATCACCATTTAGGAAGGCTATCTAGACATCTATCTTGATGTATTTCAAGACCCCGTGAGGCGGCGATAGTTACGCACATACATATGGATGTCCAGCTTTGAGCCAGTATATAGACCCAATGGTATAGTTGGTTATCAACTTATGTTTTGTGGCGCTTAGATGCTTTAGAATGTTCGTCTTTACTTTTAAGTAAGTAAAGGTAGCACAACCTTGTGCCATTATCTAAGAAAGTTACAAAGTACTTGTTCCCCCTCTAACTTGAGCGAACTTCAAAACACATATGTTGATATATGTGAGTTCTAGAGGAGCGGTTTCCCTTTCGACGGATCTAAGGGGACCTTTTGGAGAGTCTTTGCCTCTATGCCCACCTCACACTTATGTTGAAGGTTTATGTCGATAGACAACAATGATTCCAACTTTACCAATCTTAGTATAGATTGACAGTTAATACGTCTAATCTATGGTGCCATAAATTAGAAGACACAAACAGGTAAAAGGAAGGCTCAGTTTTATTGATATTAAAGAAAATATTGTAGGTGCAGTGTTTGCCCTAAGGAGCCTTCACAGGCGAATCTCCTTAAGTGGAAGGCATTACAAGAGTAGCATTAACTTTAAAGAGGCCTTCACAGACGAAGCCCCTACCTACAAAAGTTCCATTATTCGTGATTACAAACTTGTTAGCCTCGAATACTACCCTAAAACCAGCATTGACCAACACAGGTCCAGAAATTAAATTCCTTCGAATTTTCGGGACATGCATCACTTCCTTTAGAGTCAGCTCATTTCCGGACGTCATCTTGAGGACTACTTTTCCTACCCCCCAGCACATTGGAAGAAGAATTATTGTCCATGAATAACTTTTTATCCGTAACTGGTGTATATGTGGAGAAGGCATCTTTGTTGGAATAAATGTGGCGGGTAGCACCTGTATCCAACAACCATTGTGTTGGATTCTCAACGAGGTTGGCCTCTAGCACAACAGCTGAGAATTCTTCAATCATATCGTCTAAAAGTGTCTCTTCGACGATGTTTGCCTTATCATATTTTTGCTTGCGACAGTCTTTGGCCATGTGACCAACTTTACCACAATAATTTCAAGTTCCCTTAAACTTTTCAGTAGTTTGGGACTGGCCGACCTTCTGGAACTTCCGCTTCTTGCTTGGGTTCCCTTTGACCTCCGTCAGATTTGCCTTAGCCTCAGCGGGTAGTCTCCCCTTTGGCATGGCATTCTTATTATCCTCTTGGATCTGGAGTTTGATAATAAGTTCATCTAAGGTCATTTCCTTCGTTTTGAATTTTAAGTAGTTCATAAACTCGGTCCACGAAGGATGCAGTTTTTCGATTAATGCCCCAACCAAGAATTGCTCGTTGAGCTTCAATCCTTCCAAGTCTAGGTGATGAAGAATCATTTGGAATTCATGGACTTGGGTTGACACACTCTTGTTATCCACCATTTGAAATTTCAGAAATTTCCCAATGATGAACTTCTTACTACCCGCATCTTGGATGTTATATTTCTTTTGTAGTTTTTCCCACAACTGCTTGGCAGTTTCAACGGTACAGTATACCGTGTAGAGTGGATCCGACAAACTATTCAGAATGTAGTTCTTGCATATGAAATCACTATGTTTCCATGCATCACGAACCAACTTCATGTTGTCAACGATATGGATACCTTGTCCCCCTGCCGCCAAATCATTTGGTTGAAGGTCCTTGTTTTCCCCAACTTGTGGAGGGTCTTCGGTTAGGAAACGTGACATTTCCATAACCGTCAGGAAAAACAACATCTTTTGTTGTCATCTTTTGAAGTGCGCACCCATGAACTTCTCAAGGCGTTCATGGTGAAAGTCAACCGGAGTTGAAGCAGTGGTGCTTCCTTGAGCAGGAGCAAAGATGTTTGGAACGCCTTGAGCAACAGTGTTAGCACTCGTGGTGCCAAAACCAGTGGTATTAAAGGCAGTGATATTGCCTTGAGTAGTGGGATTGACAGTAGTAGTGCCAAAAGAAGTGGAGTTGAAGGCATTGGAATTGCCTTGAGTGGTGTTCGAATTTTCAGCGTTGATTTGATCTTTAGCAGATATTGTCGTTGTTGAAAGCAGCGAATATTATCTTAAACTTGTTGGATATAAATATAAAATTACAAGGAAATGGGAAAGCAACAACAAGTAAATAATAAATCTGGAAATAAATAAAGAAAATGGTCTTGCTGAGTATTGAAGTTTCAATCTATCCTTAAGATAATTGCCCTGTATATTCCTTTAACGGTGGTATGACAACTTATCTCTCAAGATAAAACAACAATCAAACTAATGAGTAAAGGAGACTCAAGAGTTCGCTTATAAGAATAAAGATCTATGAGTGTTTGATTGCAAGAGAGGAAGAACAATTTTCAAAAAATTGTCAAAGTATATAATGTATTTTGTGTGTTTTCCAAATGAGCCCTAGGCATCATTTTATAGTGTTGGGAAGATGACCTTCCACATATCAAGTAATGGCCTTGAATTTCCATGAATTAGACTTGATTGTGGAGTTACAATTCAGCCAAATAATAGCTGAATTCATGAGCAAAATAATGGAGCTTTAATGCTCCAAAGTCAGCCCAAAAATCACTTTTAATTCTCTTCCAACGTTCTGAAACTGTCGCAGCGCCGCGGCCCTGCAGGTTGGCACCGCGGCGCCAGAACTTCAGAGAGTTACGGGCGCCGCCGCGACGCTGGCTGGTGGCGCCGCGGCTCTGTGGAGGTTGTTCCTGCGGCGTCGCGGCCTGTTTCCGACTAGTTTCGACATTCACACTTTGTACACATCTTCCTTCATTTACCAACGTGAAACCAGCGTCATTTGGCTAATAACCGTCTATTACCTTACGTCTCAGATAATTCGTATATGTACCAATATCTCTTTCATTTAAGGAAATTATGATCATTGGCACTATATGTGCACGTGTGTGGAAACAACGTTTCATACGTGCGGGGCCTCAATTATTCGATTCATAATGAAATAGAATTAACTTTATTTCACGTTTAATAAATATTTTCAACAAATATGATACTCCATATGTGTTCTTACTCCTTAGAATATGTGAAAGTTGTGTAAAAGTATTGGAATGACGTTAGCATTTTAAGACGCCTAAAACGAAACGGTATCAAATTAATTGGGACAAATTGAGTAAATTTCTAACGATGAAGTCCCTTTTAGATATAAAATTAATAGAAGGCAACGCAACGCATAAAAGATTTTGAGTGATAATATATTAATATTTGAGCAGCCAAACCTAAAAGTGATTTATATGATTAAAAACATAAAGGTTGTTTAGGTAGTCAAAAATTCAAAAAATTAATCACATTAAACGCGATACTTCAATAGTAGTCAATGTATGTGCATTTGAATCTCGTGGTGATTGTGGCCTAAGTTTTATTCTTAGATTTTTTATAATCCTTTTATCGGCTCAACTCTTTATAAGTTGATAGTATATGCTAAAGCTACTTTCTTGTAATGTATTGTCACAACTTATAATTGAGATTAAAATAAGAGCTACACAACAACAAAAAATCAACACTTAACCTTTGGAGCTGAAAATTATTCATAAACGTAACACTCAACGAGCCGAACCTGATAATCAGGTGAGTCTGGAAAGGGTAGAGTGTACGCAGACCTTACCCTTACCTTTTGACGGATAGGAAAGTTGTTTTCAATAGACCCGACTCAAGTAGAAACGAAAGCAACAATGATTATAATAAGTAATAACAAGGAAATAAGGTAACAAAGTGAAATAAACAAGCATATAGGACGATAATCAAAGTAAAAAAATAAATAAATAGTAACAGAAATCGAAAGACAAAGAACTATCAGGATAATATTACGATAACTAGCATGAAAGAATAAATAGGACAACACTCAATTACTTTCAGGGGCGGCTCAACAACATTGAAGGCCTAAAGTATTAATTTAATTAATAAAATTTTATATACGTTTATTTGATTTCTTTTCTTTTTATTTTGTAACGATGATGTACGAATCATTTTGTACATATCTTGACCATTCATGGCTACATATTAGTTTTCACCATCGAAGAATCTACTATCTGGTAACTCTACTCATCAAGGTTTCCATCATATTTTTATAAGAAACTTCCATGGTTAAGATAATATTTTTATCAATTAAGTCTCCTCTTCTAATGATCTCAATTTTGTACTACTAAATAATCTTATCGAGATTCAAAATACTATATAAGATTTTACCAACATCTTGAGGTATTTTTTTCATCATTTTGACGTGAAAGAAATGCAACTTATAGTACTTATTGTATAGTTTCTTTAAATCTAAATTTTAAAATATTGAGTTGATCTAAAATTTAATTTAGCTTCAAAGAGTCAAATTGATCTCAAAAAACAAAAAATATCACACGAATTGAGATGAAGAGATTATTTATCTAAATAACATCTATTTGTTTCTAATAAGCTATATGACATTATCAGAAAACAAGCATACAAATCTAGTATTTTTTAATAATAAAATACTAATTCTAAAATATATACCAAATATAAATATATATATATATATATATATATATATATATATATATATATATATATATATATATATATATATATGTGTGTGTGTGTGTGTGTGTACGCGTGTGTGTGTTAATGAAAATTTGGGGCCTTAATTTTGGGGGGCCTAAATCAATTGCTTTAGTTGCCCCCCCCCTAGAGCAGACAGTGATACTTCTTAACCCTCTACTCTAATCTGTGTCATCCATAACCTCATATCTAAATGTCTTCGGTAAGCTGGACATACGTCATGTCTTTAATCATCTCTTTCCAATACTTCTTCGTGATTGTATATATGTCCTAGAGACAATCATTTTAGAGACATGTGTACTTGAACACATTCGTATTATTAATGAGATTAATATATTTATGACATTTTGAAATTACTGAATTATTATTTGATTATTTATATTATTCATTAATGTGCATTCCTTGAGCTAACGTTGTCATTGATAGGGTGAGATATTAATGATAGAGTGTAATTCTTAAAGTAGACTCGACCGATGATCATTGAGAATGTGATATCAATGATATATTATAAGTCGACATGTGGTCTGCATCATATTCTTAGAGAATGTAGTATGTCTCACTTACTACTAGTAATAGTTACTGGTGATGGACACATGGATACTCTTAGAGGGTATTGACATAATGACATGCCCTGCTAATAAACTATTTGTTATGCATGTCTAGAGTATTAGATAGAGGTCTTTTGACTTGAGGTCAATACGCACCTGATTTGTAGAGCAATGTACTTTGATCCTGTTCTAAGCTTAAATTCCTTATAGGATAAGACATGACTTGAATTGGGTACATTGCGATACAGACTAAGGTGGTAGTTGAGCCAAGAATATGATTCATTCCTCGATTGGATATTCGAGAGAACACTCAACTTCTCAGTGATATTAGGTCGACCAAGTCATTGGCCAATGCAAGAGACATATTTGAGATATGATCTAGTTGTTGACTAAAATAGATGAGATAAAGTGATCAAGCCATTTGGATAGACACTTGGCAAATTCTAAGCTTGATTGAGTGTGTCGCGAATGAAAGAAATTTATCATCCCACATAGAGGTTGTGTTTACTAGAGTCTTGTAAACGTACTTCACACATTGAGTTCGTCACCGGCGCAGTATAGGAGTTCTGTGTGAACCTTAATTTGATTAAGTGTCGATGTGAAAAGGCCTAAAGGGTCACACTAAGTCGATTGTCTTTTCGGTCTAAGGGTATATTGAGAGAGGATAAAATATTCAATTTAGAATTGAGATATTAGAACCAATAATAAATTATGAGATAAATTCCATTTGATGGAAATTAATTAATTAAGTCAAAATTAGATTTAAGATTTAATTAAAATTAAAACGTGCTGAAACTTAAAATAAAGGGGTAGCTACGCCTTGTAGGTCGAGCTGGCAGTGCGGCGATGGGCCCTGATCGACCCACTGCAACTCGGTTTTGGGACGGGTTTTTAAGCCTAATCCCAGTCTGATTGTATCCTAACCTCCCCTATATATTCAGTACTTAACCTCATAATTTAGGTTACTGAAAGTTGTGACAAAATTCTTACTTTCTGAACTCAGAGTTCAGAAATTAAAATCCTCTCAAACCTGTGCCAATGTTTCCTGGCTTTCCTGACAGAGGAATATTGTTACACCCCGTAGTTCCAGGGTATGTATGTGAGGACGTACGTATGAGAATACGACATAAAGATTGGAAAGGAAGAAAGATTTGATTTTCCGACGGAAAATTTTCCAGATTTTGTGAAGGAAAAAGGTTCGTTGATGGGAATTGGATTACCAGATTTGGTATTCGGACTTCTGGGAATATAATATAATTATGGAATTTTATTTCCGGATTTGGTCACGTGGGGCCCACGGGGAAAATTTACGGTTTTGTGGGGACCACTTTGTTTTCGAGATTTTGGATATTATGGATATTTTCGGGAGATGAAACATTTTGGACGAGTAGGAGAGCGACACGTGTCACCCCCTTAGGTGGCACATGGCCGAAATTGGCATGCCATGTGGCCTCTTGGCCGATTTGCTTAGACATGTGGCTAGTCACTTGTCTCAAGCTTGTCTTGCTTGGACAAGTGGCTTGTGGCACACACACTTGTTCCCCCATCTCACCACACACTTGCTCTCATCCTAGCCCTTGATTGTTCTATAAATATCCCCCCCCCCCTCCCTTGAGCTTGCAAGACTTCATCCCACACTTGAGATTTTCAAGGCAATTATCCCTCCCCTCTCCTTGTTGTTCTCGGCAATGAGCCTCCCCCTTGACCAAATGTTGTCCAAAAATCCTTAAACTTTTAAGCGTTCTTCCTTAAGGTGTTAGGAAGATTGTGAACCAAGAGTTGGAAAAGATTTCACACCCTTAGCCTTGAAACCCCACCTTGGCCGAAAGTTGCCATAATTTGAGCCTAAGTGTTCTTCACTTTTTGGAGTTGGATCTTGAAGAGGAGTTGGTTAGGAGCTTCTAAGGGTCTCTTGTAGTGGATTGGAACGTAAGGATTTGGAGCTAAACGTTGCTCAGGATCGACTTATAAATCTTGGATAAATTTGGGCTTATCGAGGTAATGATCTTTGTCCTTCTATTGTAATTGGATATTACATGTTGTAGTAGTTTATAATTGAGTATAATATATATAGAAGGATGATTAAAAAGAATTGAATTGTATTTACATTGGACTGTATTTACTGATCGTTGGTATACCGCAAGCGTAATTATACACGTCCCGCAGGCATGTAATCCCCTTGGAGTTGTTGGCTTGGTAGCGGGCCTTGATATAGGAGGATATTTATGTGGTTACGGGGGGGGAGGTGCTGCCCAATTTTCCGTAGAATAAGGAACTGTATACTTAGAATATTCTACGAAGAAGTCTAGAAGTTGATAGATGTATTGTGATTGTTATAGGTGGATATTCTGCGCGCGGCATACTCGACTTGACTTGTGGATTAAGCCGAAGAGGCATGTGATTCTTCCTATTCTCTTGAGCATGATATTTGTGAAATATATATAGTGCGGTAGACGCACGTGTGTTAAAGGAGTTTGATTTTCCTTTTGTGTCCTTGACTTGATTCTAAAGTTAAGTGACTTGTTATGAAATGTTAAGGACTTGAATTGTGTTAAAAAGTTGTGAAACCTCATTCGTGAGTAATGGGTGCATAGTCTTTTAAAGAATAAAGTTATCTTGATTTCGTAAATGAGAAGTAGTTGTCCTTGGTTGGTTTAAAACATAAAGTGTTATAATAGCTTTATGGGAAGTTAGTTATAACGACTTTATGAAAACGAAAGAATGGTTTTATTATTGGATTTAAAATGATAACTTGACATTTTAAAAGTTAGGAGGTTGGTTTCCTTAAAAGATATGAGATTTGATTTAAAGATTATGAGACTTGATTTTGAAAGTTAAGAGACTTGATCTTGAAAGATAAAGAGACTTGACTTATAAACAACTTGATTTTGAAAAAGGAGAAGTAACTTGATTTAAAGGTATAGGTTACTTGTTTTGAAAAGAGTGAGTTACTTGGGTTTTTAAGAAGTATACTTGACGTTGTTTTAAAAAGTGTAAGCCACTTGGTTTAAAAAGGATATTGCTACTTGACTTTAAAAATGAGGAGTGTCTTTGTTTAAAAATAAAACATGATATTGTTTTGATTTACTTAAAATGATAGTTACTCTATGATTGGTACTACGGGTATTAGTATCGCGTGATTTTGTACTTAAAAGGGGTTCTTTTTAAGAGAGTTGAAGTATGTATTACTTTGGGGTTAAAACCCGGATTTTTGGCATAAAATGAGAGTCTAAGAGTATGTTAAACTTACCTATGCTAGTTGTGATAGCCTTTGTTGTGCAAGTGTTTTACTTCATGCTCACTGTCTCTCGATGAGGCCGGTTATTACGGTTGTTTATGGCCCAGTGGGACTCGTGTTCATGTACTTTTGGTGTGATATCATATCATGATCGCCGATGAGGAAGGAGTTCCACGCATGATGATTTTGGCGTGAGTCACGACTTGACATATCGCTTATATATAAAGCATGATACTACGCGCGTTAGTATTCGAGACTTGTTGTACACGGAGTTTTCTTGGCTTATGTTGTTTACGTTAAGCGGTTTGGCTTACGTTATATCACTTACCCACGACTTGTTACGAGCCGCGGGTTAGCTACCCCCGATGCGAGGAATACCTCATGCGGGTCCACATGACCTATGCGGGCTACGGTAGTCCAGGAATCACTCCGGGTGTGTTACGCCGATGCGAGGAATACCTCATGCGGTCCAAGTGGCCATGCGGGTTGCGGGAGTCCATGGAAATGCCGCGGGTTAGCTACCCCGACGGCGAGAGTACCTCATGCGGGCTGTGGCCATGTGGATCGCGGAGTTCGAGAATAGGCTCGCACAATGATACTGAGGGCGAATGGCCCTGCTTCGATCATTAGCAGCCTAGAAAATACCGGTTGCGTTACATCTATTTGCTCTTGTTTATGCTGTGGCACTATGTGCGGTTAATTGGTTTGTTTTGTACATGTTTGTGAATTGGTTTTTAAATGTTATGATTTCAATTCAGTAATTTCAATTTCACATACTTGGTACCTGTTATCGACCTCCTTCGGCCGCGTCATGCCGCGTAGGTACATCGGTTGTTGATCCTCGCCATAGGATCACCGCTTCGCTTTAGGAAGCTCCGTTTCTCCGGAGGCTTATCTTTTGGTATGATTCCTCGTCATTATAGGTTTATGTACATTCAGGGGTATGGCGGGGCCCTGTCCCGTCATAGTTGTTATTTACAACTCTTAGAGATCTGTAGTACTGTTGTGGGCAAAGTTTGTAAAGGATGTAACTGTTCAAGTATATATATATATATGCAGAAAGGTGACCGTTTTGGTTAGCCTGTTCCTTATTTTATATCTTGTTTCATGTTTAAGTTTTTATTTCCGCTGATTTTCTCTGATGTTGTATCACTAGGGTGCCCGGGGTAAGGCACCAGTCGCGGGCCCATGGTCGAGTCGTGACAAATATACTGAAGCAAGGCTTGCACCGAGTGAAACAATCGCAAGCGCACCTTTTAATCGAGACTAAAGAATATCAACTGTAAGTTTGTTTCTGATGTCTTTACAGGTTTCAATTGTAACGTAATCAAACCAGAAACGAAATTATTGGAGCAAGTAAGTTAATTAAATTTTAAACTTATGTTGTGTCTTACTTGTGTGTTTTAGACTCAACAAAACCCTACACTTCGGTCAATCTATGTCTCTCCTGAAATCATCCATAGTCAGTCTCTCACACCTCCGCACTGGGGCATCTGTGCATGCCCGAACCATCTTAGTCTCGCTTCCCGCATCTTATCCTCCACCGAAGTCACTCCCACCTTATCCCGAATTTCTTCATTTCTAAACCTAATAAGATAATATGTTATTATCTTGTTAAAAAATATTCATTTGTAATATTCATAAAAAAATGATGAAATGAAAAATAAGAAATAATTAGGAAAATTGATGCGCGAATACAATCCGGGCAAACTATTGGCACAAAATAGTTCAGGTTTTATCTTTTGGCATCTAATAGCTCAATAATGTATATCAAATATTGTATGTCACAATGCATACAAATATCAGCTCACATTATATGTATGTCAAATAATGTATATCACACAATGTATACAAATATTATTCATTGGATAAAAATATGTCAATAATTACTAAAGAATATATATAAGAGTCTGTTTGGCCAAACTTCTGAAAAGGTGTTTCTGTTTCTCAGAAGTAGTTCTGCAGAACTGTTTCTGGAGAATCGGTTAGGGTGTTTGGCCTATAATTATAGAAGTGTTTCTGAGAAACATAAATAGTTTCCTGTTTGGCCATCATTTATGCGAATTTACTAGAATATTCTTTTTAATAGATTTAAAACTATTTAAAATATTCTTTTCTATCATATGTTTCTAAAAATTAGTATATACAGTAAAACCTCTATAAATTAATACTCTATAAATTAATAAACTCTCTAAAATAATAAAATCTTCCGGTCCCGACTTGGGCTTTTGTAAAAAATCATCAAATTCGATAAGATAATAAGATAATAATTTTTCGTAAATTCCTTTATAAATATTAGGTATCATTAAAATTCTAAATTAATAATTCATAAATATTACAACTATAAATATTATGGTAATTTTCTAAAATATGAATCTATTGTTACTTGATTTTTCTTAAAATTTAAATCTAATTGAATTTCATCCCTAACTTTTTTAATTGCAGTCAAGAGTTCCGGTGTCGAGTTCTCTAGCTGCAACAAAAAAATTGGAAGAGTTGTTGTCGCGCTCAAAGCCTCCTTTCTCGTGACTGGTTCCAACGGTATTGAATCATCGTCAGCTTCATCATTAGTAGGATCTTCAATAATATCAACAACAATTTCCTCTAAACTTTGAACCATTGAACATTCATCATTTTCACCCGGATAGTCCACCAATTTGTTGACGTCCATTTCATTGTGATAACCAACATCCTTGACCATATTCTGAAGCTCATGTAGGCTTTCTTCAAAGTTTGTCTCACTTGAGATCCTTCATTTGAACGGATTTTGCAGTGCCGAAAGCAATTTGCTATTGACACTTGAGAAACATTGGTTGTCCAAGCGGAGACTGCAAAATTGATGGCATCTAAAACATTAATCTTTTCAGGATTAGGTAGCCCCAACTCATGACCTTCCAGTAGATTTTTGTAGAATCTCCTACGATAGTGCATCTTGAAAGTTCTAATTATTCCTGCATCACATGGTTGAATCTTTGATGTCATGTTAGGTGGCAAAAAAACAACTCAACATTCTGTAACCCTTCAATATTTTTTGCATGGGCTGGACAATTGTCAACCATCAACAAGATTCTTCTGTCATTCATTTTGTGATCAAATCAGCGAACATATTCATCAAAAAGCACACTAGTCATCCATGCCCTCTTGTTGGCACGATAATGATAATTGATGTTGCTCATGTTGATATTTTTTAAGCAACATGGCTTTGCATATTTTTCAATAATTCATAAAGGATTTTTTTCCGAACCATCCTTGTTGCAACAAATAACAATTGTAAGCTTTTCTTTGTCTTGCTTTCTTCCCTCAAGTTGCTTGGTTGCAAGAGAGTGATCACCAGAATCAGAAATGCACTGCTTTCATCCAAATTAAAAACATCTTTCATGAGAAATTGGTTTATTTTCTCCCTTATAGCCTCCAGTTTCATTTTCATGTCATGCATGTCAACCGAACCGTTTTCTCCAAAACGACGAAATGATTTAATATCATGTCTTACCTTGAATTTTTCAAGCCAACCTTGAGAAAATTGATGTTCATGAGGGTGTTGAGGATGCAAAAGCTTCATTATATCCTTTGCTTTCTCCAAAATAAGTTCTCCGGTCATGTTGACTCGATCTTGGTACTGAAGAAACCATTCATAAAGAACTTTCTCCATATCTGGATATTTCGCCGATTTGTGTCGCTTAATATCCCCACCCTTCTCAAAGTTGGCTGAAAGATACTCCGGTGATCTCTTGAGAGTGTTTGATATTGTACCTTGACTAACTTTCAAACGATATTTTTCATCAACCCACTCTTGTAAATCTTTGAGCAATGGGATGGTCTCTCTTATACTCACATAATGCTTTACGCATTTGATCATTCATGGATGATTTTGCGATGTCTTTTAGATGAGAAGACATGGTTGGGTGTTATGAATTATTTTATTTCCATATTGAGATTTATATAGTATATGTTTCATTCACCATGCATGAATATATTTAATTGGCTATAATAGTTATTTAAGTGCAATGAATTAATGTAAACATGTATACATTATTTAAGTAATTCGAATGAATTGATACATGCGTCCATGAATATAATAGTTAATTGTATACAATGAATTGATATTATACATGAATATATTTAATTAGTTACAAAGAATTGGTTGATGCGTGAATATAATCAATGAAACATATATGAATTCATTTATTTTCAATACATATGTACTAAATTTGCTGAATTTAAAAAGTCTCTCTTTTAATTAATAAAATATTAATTTATCGATATATTAATATATCTCTAAATTAATAAAATTTCATGATCCCAAGGTTATTAATTTATAGAGGTTTTACTGTATTTACAATTTAATAATTTTTTTAAAATTATTTAATTGCAACATTTAATCAAAAGAAAATATTATATTGTACATAAGAAATGTAACGACAATATGATAGTTAATGACTCAAATATGTCCAAATCTACCCCCCTCCTCCCTAGGGATGGCAACGGGTAGGATCTGGACCGGATCCTACTAGATCCAGATCCAGATCCATTTTACATACATGTATCCATATCCAGATCCAGATCCATAGGGTCCATAAAATCATATCCAAATTCAGATCCATCGGATCCACGGATCGGATCTGGATCCAAATCAAAGTGACTGATTATTAAGTTATACCTTCTAATCAGTCCAAATTTTCTAGAAAAAAAGTCAATTTAATTTAACGGAATCATGGGGAATGCATCCGTAAATTAGGACTAAATGACATTGTTGGCAATTGTTATGCCTATTGGCTATTGCTGTAGTGAGAAACAATCCTCTCAATACCTAAGCTACTACATAAGTACCACATAAATGATTAATATAATGATTAAAGAATAACACGCAAAACGTGTCTCAATTAAAAGAATAATGGCCTTCGGCCATTTGAATATAAAATAAAATTAAGATTACAAAAGATTCGGTGCCATGATGTATAAATAATAAATGTATAATTAATTTAATAAAAAATGGATTCACTGCCTGATGGACCGGATACGGATCTCAAAGACAAGATCCAGATCCAGATTCGATCCATCATAAACGGATCTGGGTCCGATTCGGATCCGTCGGGCACAAACTTTGAATATCCATATCCTATAAAACGGATCTGAATCTACCGGATCTGGATCGGGTCCAGGATCCATTGTCATCTCTACTCCTCCCCCCTACGCCCTACCCATACCTACCTCTCAAATTTCTATGTCATATTTTTTTTACTTTTATAAAAAATATGAATTTTTTTCTTCCCCCTTACCCGCCCTACCCCCAACCCCACCCCATTGCCCTACCCCATCCTCAAATTTTTATTTCATATTTTTTGTTACTTTTATAAAAAATATTATTAAAAATATAAAAAAAATTCTTACCCTCCCGCGCCCTACCCCCTAACCCCACCCTACCCATTGTCGTACCTATCCTCAAATTTCTATTTCATATTTTGTTACTTTTATAAAAAATATATATATATTAATTTTTTTCATACTCCCGCCTCTACCCCACCCCATTGTCCTACTCATCCTTAAATTTCTATTTCATATTTTTTTGTTACTTTTATAAAAAAAATATGAATATTTTTCTTAACCCCCCCGCCCTATGATTTTTTTCTTACGGGCCCCTACCCCCACCTTACTCCTATTTCTAAATTTCTATTTTATATGGGATATTATATGAGATTAAAAGGAATTTTGTGAAAAGAAAATGATAAATGGGTCCAAAAAATTCAATGAATGAGCAAAAATGGTTTCTCCAGAAGCACTAAATTGGTGTTTCTGCTTCTCTTCCCATCTAGAAATACTTTTTGGCTTCTGAAAAAAGTGTTTCTACTTCTGAAAAAAATGTATTTGGCCAAAGAAGTATTTCTGAGAAACACAAACACTTTCAAAAGTTTGGTCAAACACCACCTACGTGTCAATAGCTGGAAAAGGAATGAGCTTCAAAGTTTGAACTTCCAGCAAATGACACCAATCCTGATTGATTGTTTTGAAGTAACGGGTTTTTTCCTACTAATGAGTAAGATATGCGGCCTTAAATTAAATATGTTCTTCGTGATGAAGAGCAAGTAAATGGCCAACAACGTTTTCAGTGGTTATTGGGTTGGGTATATAGTAGCAAGTGGGTCAATGATCCATTTTTGGGCTTGAATCTTGACGAGTACCTTCTTTGGATTGGATAGATTGATTTTGTGAGGATTCCCTTTAAAAGCAATCTTCTTTAATTTCCCCCCTTAAATTGTTGGTCTTAATTTTTGTCCTTCGCTTAAAAATACTTTGAGATTTTGGGTTCGAATCCCCGCTCAGTTAAAAATTAAAATACAATTCACAAGATAGAATTTGAATTTGCTAGGCAGAGTTTGTCGGCAATTTCTACCTTATGAGACAGAGATTGCCTTCATAAGACAAACTATGTCTTAAGGTAAAGTTTGTTACCTTAAGGCAAATTCTGACTTGCGATTTTTTAAAAAAATTTGTCTGAGCTGGGGTTCGAACCAGAACTCATAAATTTTAGGCGAAGGACAAAAATTAAAAAAATCAATTTGAGGGAAAAAAATAATAACCACCCCGGAAGAGAGACATTTGTGCGAATTTCCCGCAAGAATAATAGCCGGACCAACATTGTTTACTTGCCCAAACTATTAGGCCCAATTTTAACCGGATGATGTAGAGCGACAGATTTGAAGTGTAGCCCAAAAATTTAAAATCTCACAATCGGTCCATCTTGGGATTAATTGCAAATTTGTACTTCAATCGAATAGCTCGTGTTCTCACTAACGATGTATGGGATTTTATTATAAAACTTTATGCAGTAGCTAGCAATGATGTGTTGTAGCTCATTGTATGAAGGAACTAGGTATTGAGTGAGAAATCCAAAAAGAATTACCATTGAAGGTTTTCTAGAAAAGCTTCAAGATGACAAAATGGGTTTATTAAATGTGTTGTTATTTTGACAAATTAGCAATTGGAACTTGTTCTATGTGAAATTTGGAATTTATATTTTAAATTTGAGCTCTAGACTGGAACATTAAATTTGATGAAATATTGAAATTTGAAGAACAAGTTATTAATTGTGAGCAAAAACTTGGTCACTTAAACTTAATGTACAAGTGTCTGAAGTTCAATCAGACGTGTGAGTCGTGTCCTTCTAGCTTCAGGAAAAAATTATAATCGTATATATGTAGTTATATTTGAAGTGACAAGACTTACAAAATTTATAAATTTTGAACATGACTTAAAAGGAGGTCTCAAAATTGGCTATTAATTTGTGAACTTCGGCCGACCATCTTGTGTCGGGCAATTCACACTAATGCCCTTAATTCGGGCTGGTCTTAATTTTTGCCTCTTAATTTTTTTTTAAAATTTTTTGTCATTCGCCTAATAATTTTTGGGTTTCGAATTCGAACTCACGCTCAGTTAAAAATAAAAAAATCTCAAGGCGTAGTTTGAATTCGCAAGGCAAAATTTGTTATCCGACAGAGTTTATCTTAAGGTAGAAAACTCTATCTTAAGGCAGACATAGTTTGCCTTCAAGCATAAGACATATTTTGCCTTGCGAATTCAAACTCTACCTTGCGATTTTTTTTTTAATTTTTTATTAAGCGGTGTTCGAATCCGGAACCTCGAGATATTTTTAACCGAATTTAAAGGGCAAAAATTAAAGATTCCGAATTTAAAGGGAAAAAATTAAAGATTTCAAATTTAAAGGGCAAAAATTAAAGATTCCAATACCTTTGAAGGGCAAAAAAGTCTTGTGTCACTATTTTAGTGATGGCTGTGCCGACCTAACCTTGTTCAAAATGGCAATTAAAGTTTGTAAAATTAACCCAAAAAGTTTTGTTCCCTTGCCAATCTTAAGTGGCCAACCCTACATCTTCAATCTTTTGGCACTAGATTCTGCTCTTTTCATACGAATGTTTAATGATGGTAGCCACGAATCTGTTAAAGATAGGGCCAGTTAGACATGGTTGCATATTGGTTCACTAGTTCTATATAAAATTATATTTTTCAGCAGTTCATGATTTTCTTCTTTAAATTTCACATACTCTCGCGTTAGCTATAGGCACGGCATATAAAAGAACGATATCTATAAAATAGGTACAAAAAATTACAATTAAAACGGAAGTTTTGGATACAAGTTCTATATATGTATGAAAAAACTCATGTTACAAAGCAATTTTCTATTAAATGAATTTTACACGGCACAAATTGAATTAATTAGGGCTCTAATACAGATAATGACGATCTTGTGAGAAAAAAACAGTGTATATAGTAACTTGAAAATAAGAAGATCAATAGAATAAAGAAGATATGTTAATGTTAGGATTAGTATCATGACATTTTTCCTAACATATTGTTTTCCAGAAAATGTCGGAACAAATGTCTTGACATTTGGGCTAACATTCTGGTAACAGTTTTGCCTATCTTCATGAACTATTTTTCAGGAAAATGTGACCTTATTTAACACATGGCAAATTGACTTGGCAAGGAGTATTTAAAGCAGATTATGATCGATGAAGACCAATTGGAGCATAACTTGAGGAGCAAGACGTAAAAGAAAAAGTCCAAGCTGTTGAGAAATTCTCTCTTCAAGTTTCTGCCACACGTGACCACTTTTAGCTCAACCTCTACAACCAATTGATGGACTTTTCAAGGAGGACTCTCTACTATAAATAGAGAGGGCAGATTAGTTAATCAAGATCCAGAAACAAAATGTAAAAATACCAAGAGAACTCTCGGGATTTCTTCTCAGATATCTGGATCACAAAAATGTTGTCTGAGTTTGTGACGACATTCTGCATGACATTTAAGTCGTTGTTTCAGATTCTAGATAAGCTTTGTATGGAGCGATTGTAATGAGATGTTTGTCACTTCTATTTAGATAAGATTTTTCATGCATAAGTCATCTGCGACTTAACCTTTTTATTCCTGTTGTATCATCTTGTAAATCTTGTAAATAAAGGAATATATATATATACAATACTTTGGTCATTGACCATCATGGGTTATATTAATATATAACCTATAAAAATTAAACATTTGTGTCTATATTATTTCCGCAACATTTTACTCTTCAAATGTTTTATTCTGTTTTTAACTGAATATTGTTTTTACCGAAATGTCGTCAGTTATGTCAGACGATATTTTTCGCCACATTTGCAAACTGTTCCAGCATTCGAATTGAGTTAATTTCCAGTTTGTTTTTTATTATTCCATAGATGTACCCCCGTGACCCAACAAATGGTATGTTAAAATCAGAAGTTTTGTCCTTCCTTCACTGATCGCTAATGCCATCGGGTCGATACGGTCGACGCCGCTTAGTGTTGAGAATATGGTCTGTGTATAAATCTGTATAAGTGGATGATATGTGTATATGTGCTAACATCTTTCTTCTTTTCTAATCCTATATAAATGGTATATATATGTGTATATTGTATATGCTTTATTTTATATACTATCACAGGTTGAGGGGGAGC
The DNA here is from genome assembly GCA_029844215.1 of Przewalskia tangutica. Classification (NCBI taxonomy): domain Eukaryota; kingdom Viridiplantae; phylum Streptophyta; class Magnoliopsida; order Solanales; family Solanaceae; genus Przewalskia; species Przewalskia tangutica. The sequence continues at coordinate 9,996,750 of CM056740.1, read as the reverse complement.
ATTTGTGTGAATTTGCCATTGTTAGGTCACTTATGCTTAGTTGGTTAAGTTTTGTGAAGAAAGACAAAAATGGGGAGAATGTTAATGTTAGGATTGATATCATAACATTTTTCCTAACATATTATTTTCCATAAAATGTCAGAACAAATGTCTTGACATTTGGGCTGACATTCGCAATGCTTTGTCTATCTTCACGGATCGCTTGTAAAATCGTGACCTTATTTAACACATGGCAAATTGACTTGGCAAGGAGTATTTAAAGCAGATTATGATCGATGAAGACCAAGTCCAAGTGGAGCATAACTTGAGGAGCAATGTTATACCCCGTATTTCCAGAGTATGTACGTAAGGGCGTACGTACAAAAGTTTAAGCCTTAAAGTAGGCATAGGGACGAAAATTTGTGCACAACCCACGAAACGAATTGTTTTCCGACGAAACGCTTTTCCAAAACACGCGTAGGAAAATTACGCTATGTCATTTATAATTTTGCGGATTTTTCCGAGAGATGAAATATTTTGGACCAACGAGAGTGACACTTGTCACCCTGCCGACGGCAAAGCAGGCACGGTGGCATGATTTTAAGGCCTAAACCAAGTGGTCAATGTTTGTGAGTGATTTGTGAGTAGGATAGGTGCACTTGCAAATCCACACCCTCCACTTGCCCTCTACTTGCCTTCATCTCGCCCTTGAAAGCCCTATAAATACCTCGAGTCAAGACTTCTTCATCCACAAATCATCTTCCAAGTCTCCAAACTTTCCCCTTCGAGAAGCTCTCGCCCAAAGCCTCTCTTGTGAAGAGCTTAATAAACACCCTTCTCCCCTTCCTAGTAGTCTCTGAAAAGCCCCCTTGGTAGAAAATACTCTCCAAGTATTGTTACTATCCCCAAAAATACCTTAGCCAATCCCTTTTAGTATTTCCAAAGTTACCTCTACGTAGAGTCCAGAAATACTACCTTATATTCCTTTAGTCACTAAACGAAACCCTAAAGAGAAACTTCATAGTTGGTTGAAGTAGAAAGTAGAAGTTGTGTAGAAACGTCTAAGGGTTTCTTGGAGCGACGGAGCGCTCAGACAGAGCTAAACCTTGCTCAGGATCGACTTATATCTTGGATAATTCTGGGCTTATCGAGGTAAATAATAATCTTATCCTTCTATTATAATTGGAGAATACATACTGTATAAGTATAGAAATAAGTAAAATACATAGAAGGGTATTACAGAACAGAATTGAACTGTAATTACATCGGAAGTATATTAAAGAAGATAGGACTGTATTTACATTTGACTTGTATCGTTTACCGGGTAGGGAAGTGCTGCCCGATTTTCCGTAGAATAGAGAACCCTCTGCTTAGATTATCCTACAGAGTAGTCTAGACGTTGATAGACGTATTTGACTACTATAGGTTGATACTCTGCGCGCGACATATTCGACTTGGCAGGTGGATTTCGCCGAGAAGGTATGTGATTCTTCCTATCCTCTTGAGCATGATATTTTAAAGTATATATATAGTATGGTAGACGTACGTGTGTTAACTGAACATGGTTTTACTTGACGTCTTTGGACTTGAGTCTAAATAACAAGAATCTTGAAGTATTTCAAAAGAATTATGAATCATTTTTTAAAGAAGAGTAATACTTGGTTTTTAAACAAAAGCTTAAGAGTTATACTAGCTTTATGGGAAGTTAGGTATAACGACTTAAGAAAGATAAAAGGAACGGTTTACTTATGTGTTTATAAAAGACTTGTATTGATTTCTGGAAAGTACAGTGAGATGGTTTGTTGAGTAGACATATTGTGATGTTATGTGTGTTAGTATCTTGTAAACGTTTGTGTAAAGAGGTTATTCTTATTTGTGCTTATGTTGTTTAACGATAAGCCGTTATGCTAGTATTACATCACTCACCTCTTGACATGATATACGGGGTTGCGCCTCCGACGCGGGTATACCTCGTGCACCGGGACTATGATTCGAGAATACCTACGCGGGTCCAGGGACCTATGCGAGCTACGAGAGTTCCGTGTTACCGCGGTCTATGTGGGCTACGCGACTACGAGTCCAGACGATGCCGGCGAGTAGCTACCCTCGATGCGGAATACCTCACGCGCCTAGGTGGCCTACGCGGACTACACGGAGTCCGTGATTAGGCATGCATAATGATACTATGGGCGATCGCCTTGCTCGATCATTCGCAGCCTAGAAAAGACATTAGCTTTACCTATCATACTTGTTTGTGATGTGGCACTATGTACTGCTACATTGGTTATTTCATACATATTTGTAAAATTGGCTTTAAAATGATATGATTTCATTTAAGTACTTTACAGCCACATACTTGGTACTGTTATCGACCTTCTGGGTTGCTCACGCCGCAGGTAAGGAAAGCAGTGCTAGATCCGCATCCTGTGGATCTTTTGCTTTGGTGTCGTGAGCTCCATCTTCTCCTGAGGCTCGACTTTTGTACGGTTCTCCCGACGATGTTGTAGATATATGTACATTCAGGGTATGTGGCCCCGTCCCGCCATAGTTGTTTACTTCCAGAGGTCTGTAGTCCTATTGTATACGGTTGGGATGTAATCGCGATTTTGGTTTATATATATACGCCGAAAGACGATTTTTCTCGATAAACCGTGTCTCAATTTACATTGTTTCATGTCTTGTTTTATATTCCGATTTTCTCGATGTATGACTACTTGGGTGCGGGTAAGGCACGATCCGCCCCTAACGGGTCGTGACAAAAGTGGTATCGAGCGCTTAATCCTCTGAAAGTGTCTACGCATCATTCAGCAGAGTCTTGATTATCGCACGTCAGTGCACCACACCAATAATCGTGAGGCTATAGGATATTTAGGATCGTTTCCATTCTTCTCACTCGAGATCAGGCCTTAGAGTCAGGTTATAAGTCGGACCTCTAACGTATTTCCTTTTTAACGCTTATGCCTCCACGTAAGGCAACCCGACCCGTATGGCAAGGCGGCGGAGCCGCTAGTAGGACACCGAAAGTCACGAGGCTCGTGCCCGCCTATACCCGAGACGGCGAGTTCCACGACGCCGCCGCCCCAAAGCAGGTTTAGGCCGCAGCGGTGGTTGATGACCCCAAGACTGCACCTCCACCCCACACCGGAGCAGATTTAGACGGGTTACAGAGATATGGCCCGCCATCGCCGTGATCGTGGCATACGGCGATAGCCGGACGCAGCAGCCAGCCCAAAGAAGACTCGTGATTCACCCGAGATCGGATAGTTTGAGGCAACGAGATTTTCTCGAGTCAGAGCCCGCGAGTTCTACGGTCGAGGCCGAGGATGATCCGCAGGAGTTCATCCGTCGATTCAGAGATCACGCGAGTGATCAAGGCTTCGAGACCGAGTCCGTGATCTTCGGTTCACATAGGCCGCGTGATACCGCAATCGATTGGTTTGATTCGCGGAGTTATCCCGGAGAGCACGCTGGCCCCGCCTACTGGGATGAGTTCTGAGGCTTTTCTCACTCACTTCTTGCCTCCGCAGAGCAAGGAGGGCACGCGGCCGTGATTTTTGTCACGAGATGCAGAGGCGCACGCCAGTGAGTACAACGTTGAGTTCGATTCGTTGGCTCGATATGTCCTCGCTGGTAGCAGATATGGAGGATGTGGTACACCGCTATGTCACCGGCTAGATGATTATATGGCCGAAGTCTTGTGCGGCGTGGCTCTTCACCAGAATGGACATTACCGTATGGGCTCTCGCACTGACGGCGAGGCGTAGAGGTCGACGGGTCGATGCATGCCAGCAGCAGGTTAAGGCCGTGACGGCAGGTCTTTTGGTAGCTATCGGGTGGCCTACTCGCAGCTAGCCTAGATTTGCGCCACGGCACACCACTCGAGCACTCCTACACCGCCCTCGTGACACCAGGTATTCGAGGCGCACTCAGGCCCCGTGACTTCGACATCCGTGGTAGCAGAGGTGCTAACCGATCGGACCACCCTCTCCTCACGCCGGTCGATGCAGATCCCATTACGGAATCAGGTACCGCCGAGTTTGTTTCAGCGCCACCGTCACTGCGAGCCTGCTCACTGCGGCGGCGCAGAGGATGTGGTCACCATGTGTTCTTTCCCCGGTCTTCTTCATCTCCTACAGCTATCGCCCGAGGCGTGGTACTACGGGCCGCCAGGTCGCGGCAGAGGTCGTGGCGCGGTCCAGCTTCTAGCGTCCTCGGGACCGCATTTATGCTTGTCCACGGCAGACCGTGAGGCCTCACTGAGCATCGCCATGTACTTTATCGCTTCTTGTTGCGACGTATGCCTTGATAGATCCGGTTCTACTCCCCATATATCTCCTCATGTTGCTAGTAGGATAGGATAGATCCCGAGTCCATAGACCCTTTCGAGGTAGCTACGTCAGCCGGGTGATTCGGTGGTAGCTCTACGGGTATATAGGCTTGTCCAAAGGATCATATGCGCCGTCGCACTCGCCGACTTGGTAGAGTCGATATGACCGATTTTGATGTGATCATGGGTATGGATTGGCTAGCTTCTTGCTACGCCAATGTAGACCGCAGGAGAGAGTGGTACGGTTCCAGCTTCGGCGAGCCGGTTGTTGAGTGAGGGAACACCGCGGTCGCCGAGGGTAAGTTTATTTCTTACCTCAAGGCTAGGAAGATGGTGCAGGGGGTATATCTACCATCTCATTCGGGTGTTCGAGCATCGAGGTCGTGCACCAGATTTTCATTCTTGTGGTCGAGAGTTCCCGATGTGTTTCGGATGACCTTCCGGTATCCTCCCGAGAGGAGATAGAGTTTTGTATCGACTTTGCGACACTCGGCTATTTCCATTCCGCCATACGTAATGGCACCGCCGAGTTGAGAGAGTCAAGGACCACCGAGAGATTTCCGGAGAAGCGGCTTCATCGCCTAGTGTTTCTCCCCGGGAGCGCCAGATTGTTCGTGAAGAAGGACGGACGCCACGCACGTGTGTGTTGATTACAGCACCAACAAGGTGACCATTAAGAACGATACCCTCTTCCCGGGATTGATGATTTGTTCGACCAACAGGTGCGAGATGTTTCTCCAAGATTGATCTGCGATCGCTATCATCAGTGCGAGTCGAGAGGCGGATGTCCCTGGATCGCATTCGGACCTGCAGACGCATTATGAGTTCAGAGTCATGTCTTTCAGGTTGACCAATGCTCCGGCGATATTCATGGATTTGATGAACCGAGTGTTCAAGCCATTTTTGGACACGTTTGTGATAGTGTTCATTGATGACATCTTGGTTTATTCCCGCTCAGAGCAGGAGCAAGCGAGCATTCGGCGATCGAGGCCTTGAGAGTTCTCCAGACCAACGCTTATACGCCAAGTTTTCCAAATGTGAGTTTTGGTTGGCTTCGTGGCTTTTTCGGGCATATTGTCGGTCGATGGTATTCGGGTGGATATCGCCAAGATCGAGGCGATCGAGTTGGCCTAGACCTACTACTCCGGCAGAGTGCGCGCCTTTCTCGGGCCTTGCAGTTACTATCGGCGTTCAGAGAAGTTTGCTTCTATCTCTCGCACCATTGACTAGCCGACTCGTGGCGCCTAAGTTTGGATCGATGTCAGGAGCGGGGTTTCCGCCATGAAGGAGAGATCGACGACCGCCTCGTTTACTCTTCCGGCGGTCCGACGTTATGTAGTGTATTGTGACGCGTCAGCGTCGGGCTCGGATGTGTTGACGCACTGGTAAGGTTATAGCGCACGATCCCGACTTAAGAAGCATGAGAACTACCCCACCCATGATTTGGAGTCGCGGTGGTGATTCACGCCTTGTAGATCCGGAGGCACTATTTGTATGGGGTTCATGTGGATATTTATACGCACCACAAGAGCCTCCAAGATATCTTCACCAGAGGAGTCGAACTTACGCAGAGCGGTTAGAGTTACTCAAGGATTATGATGTTGATATCCCGCACCACCCGGGAAGGCCAATGTCAGGCGTATGCTCTACCGTAGGTCGATGGGAGTCTATCGATGTTCACCGAGAAGAGGACATGGTCCGAGAGTTACATCGCCTAGCGAGCCTCGAGTCCGATTGATTGATTACGATAGCGCTGGGTTCGAGTTCGAGAGGTTGCCGAGTCTTCCATCGCCGGCGAGGTGAAGAGGCAACGCTTGAGGATCCGGTTTTGACGCAGTATCGTGATACCGCTCTTCGTGAGGAAGAGTCCTGAGGTAGCACTGATGGGTGCTAAGGTTTGAGGGCGTTGTGTGTTCCGATATTGGAGGACTTCGGCAGTTCTAGGGGAAGCACACAGCGGCGTACTCTATCCATCCGGTCGACCAAGATGTACCACGACCTCGGATCCGTATTGGTGGGATGGCTAGAAGAGGGACGTTGCAGAGTTTGTAGCTCAGTGCCCGTGTTGTCAGCAGGTGAAGGTAGAGCACCAGAGGCCTGGTGGTTTGTTGCAGACGATAGAGATCCCGACCTGGAAGTGGGAGGTGATCAACATGGACTTTATCACAGGATTACCTCGCACTCAGAGGAAACATGATTCTATTTGGGTTATCGTCGACAGGCTGACGAAATCAGCCCACTTTCTTCCCGTCAGGACGACTTTTTCGGCTGAGGATTATGCCAGACTTTACATCCGAGAGATCGTCAGACTGCATGAAGTCCCTATTTCTATCATATCGCATGCAGGAGCCCGCACGCTAACTTCCGGAGGTCTTTCCGAGGTCTAGGACGCAGTGAGCTCGAGTAACGCATTCCATCCTCGCAGCACTGACAAAGCGAGCGCACTATCCGCACTCTTGAGGATACGCTGCGAGTCCGTGTTATTGATTTCGTGGTACCGGGAGGATCATTTGCCTCTAGTTGAGTTTCGTATAATAATAGCTACCACTCAAGATTCGAGATGGCGCCTTATGACGCCTTGTACGAGGAAGTGCGGTCGCCGATAGCTGGTTTGATGTGGCGAGGTGCGATTAGTAGGACCGCTTTGGCGTGCAAGATGGATAAGTGAAGCTTATCCAGAGCTGATTCGACACCGTGAGTCGATAGAAGTCATACGCAGATCATCTTCGCCGCATCTAGAGTTTGAGGTTGATGATTGGGTTTTCTGCGCCACCCACGGCGGTGTGATGAGATTCGGAAGAAAGGGAAACTCACCCGCGTACATTGGGCCGTGACGATTGTCCGCAGGTAGGCAAGGTTGCCTATGAGTTGGATCCGCCATCCGATCTTGAGGCGGTGCATCCGGTTTTTCATGTTTACGCCGGCGAGATGTACGGATCCATCTAGGTGCACCCGATTGACGATGTCCGTGTGACCGGCGGGTTATCGTATGAGTAGATTCCCATAGCGATAATCGATCGTCGTTAGGCGTCATGGACCAAGGACGTGGCTTCCGTCAAAGTCTTGTGGCGAACGAGCTCGGTGGAGACGACGTGGGAAGCCGAGGAGGACATGAGGCAGAAGTATCCTCACCTATTCCCCACACCTCCAGGTAACTCACTTTCCTACTTGTAAATTTTCATTGTCATATTTGCTTAAGTGTTGTATTGTGGCCATGTGTGGCATTTGCAACTGTTTAAGTTATGAGGAACCTTATCGTTATCTATCTTGGGAAGGAACATTCGGGACGAATGTTTCTAAGGAGGGGAGAATGTTATACCCCGTATTTCCAGAGTATGTACGTAAGGGCGTACGTACAAAAGTTTAAGCCTTAAAGTAGGCATAGGGACGAAAATTTGTGCACAACCCACGAAACGAATTGTTTTCCGACGAAACGTTTTCCAAAACTTGCGTAGGGAAAATTACGGCTATGTCATTTATAATTTTTGCGGATTTTTCCGAGAGATGAAATATTTTGGACCAACGAGAGGGTGACACTTGTCACCCTCAAGTGGACGGCAAAGAGGGCACGGTTGGCATGATTTTAAGGCCTAAACCAAGGGTCAATGTTTGTGAGTGATTTGTGGAGTAGGGATAGGGTGCACTTGTGCAAATCCACACCCTCCACTTGCCTTCATCTTGGCCCTTGAAAGCCCTATAAATACCCCCCTTGAGTTGAAGACTTCTTCATCCACAAATCATCTTCCAAGTCTCCAAACTTTCCCCCCCTTTGAGAGAAGCTCTCGTCCAAAGCCTCCCCCCCTCTTGTGAAGAGCTTAGCCGAAACACCCCTTCTCCCCCCCCCCCCCATTGGTAGAAAATACTCTCCAAGTATTGTTACTATCCCCAAAAATACCTTAGCCAATCCCTTTTAGTATTTCCAAAGTTACCTCTACGTAGAGTCCGGAAATACTACCTTATATTCCTTTAGTCACTAAACGAAACCCTAAAGAGAAACTTCATAGTTGGTTGAAGTAGAAAGTAGAAGTTGTGTAGAAACGTCTAAGGGTTTCTTGGAGCGGATTGGAGCGTTCAGATTAGGAGCTAAACCTTGCTCAGGATCGACTTATATCTTGGATAATTTTGGGCTTATCGAGGTAAATAATAATCTTATCCTTCTATTATAATTGGAGAATACATATTGTATAAGTATAGAAATAAGTAAAATACATATAAGGGTATTACAGAAGAGAACTGAACTGTAATTACATCGGAAGTATATTAAAGAAGATAGAATTTGTATTCTGATGAGACTTGTATCGTTTACCGGGTAGGGAAGTGCTGTCCGATTTTCCGTAGAATAGAGAACCCTCTGCTTAGATTATCCTACAGAGTAGTCTAGACGTTGATAGACATATTTGACTATTATAGGTTGATACTCTGCGCGCGACATATTCGACTTGGCAGGTGGATTTCGCCGAGAAGGTATGTTATTCTTCCTATCCTCTTGAGCATGATATTTTAAAGTATATATATAGTACGGTAGACGTGCGTGTGTTAACTGAACATGGTTTTACTTGACGTCTTTGGACTTGAGTCTAAATAACAAGAATCTTGAAGTATTTCAAAAGAATTATGAATCATTTTTTAAAGAAGAGTAATACTTGGTTTTTAAACAAAAGCTTAAGAGTTATACTAGCTTTATGGGAAGTTAGGTATAACGACTTAAGAAAGATAAAAGGAACAGTTTACTTATGTGTTTATAAAAGACTTGTATTGATTTCTGGAAAGTACAGTGAGATGGTTTGTTGAGTAGACATATTGTGATGCTATGTGTGTTAGTATCTTGTAAACGTTTGTGTAAAGAGGTTATTCTTATTTGTGCTTATGTTGTTTAACGATAAGCCGTTATGCTAGTATTACATCACTCACCTCTTGACATGATATACCGGGGGTTAAGCTGCCCTCCGATGCGGGGTATACCTCAGGCAGTCTGGGACTATGATTCGAGAATACCTCATGCGGGTCCAGGGGACCTATGCGGAGCTACGAGAGTTCCAGGTTAGTGTGCGGTCTATGTGGCCATGCGGACTACGAGTCCAGGACGATGCCGAGGAGTAGCTACCCTCGATGCGGGGAATACCTCATGCGGGCCTAGGTGGCCTATGCGGACTACGGGAGTCCAGGATTAGGCATGCATAATGATACTATGGGCGATTGGCCTTGCTTCGATCATTCGCAGCCTAGAAAAGACCTGTTACAGTTTACCTGTTGTTACTCTTGTTTGTGATGTGGCACTATGTGCGGTTACATTGGTTATTTCATACATATTTGTAAAATTGGCTTTAAAATGATATGATTTCATTTAAGTACTTTACAGTTTCACATACTTGGTACATTGTTATCGACCTCCTCCGGAAGTGCGTTAAATCCGCAGTAAGGGGAAGCAGGTGCTAGATCCGCATCCTTAGGATCTTTTGCTTTGGTGTCAGGAGCTCCATCTTCTCCGGAGGCTCGACTTTTGGTATGGTTCTCCCTGATGTTGTAGATATATGTACATTCAGGGTATGGCGGGGCCCTGTCCCGCCATAGTTGTTTACTTCCTGCAGAAGTGCGTAGTCTGTTATGCAGTTGAGATGTAACTGCCAGATTTTGGTTTATATATATATGCCGAAAGACGACTTTTCTCAGATAAACTGTGTCTCAATTTACATTGTTTGATGTCTTGTTTTTATATTCCGCTGATTTTCTCTGATGTATGACTACTTGGGTGCCCGGGTAAGGCACCAGTCACTGGCCCCGGAACGGGTCGTGACAAGCAAGACGTGGAAGAAAAAGTCCAAGCTGTTGAGAAATTCTCTCCTCAAGTTTCTGCCACACGTGACCACTTTTAGCTCAATCTCTACAACCAATTGATGAGCTTTTCAAGGATGACTCTCTTCTATAAATAGAGAGGGCAAATCAGTGAATCAAGATCCAGAAACAAAATGTAAAAAATACCAAGAGAGCTCTCGGAATTTCTTCTCAGAAATCTGGATCACAAAATATTGATTGAGTTTGTGACGACATTCTGCATGACATTTAAGTCGAAGTTTCAGATTTTATATTAGATTTGTATGGAGCGATTGTAATGAGATGTTTGTCACTTCTATTTAGATAGATTTTTCAGGCAGAAGTCATCTGCGACTTAACATTTTTATTCATTTTGTATCATCTTGTAAATCTTGTAAAGAAAGGAATATATCAATTGTATATATATATATATATATATATATAATACTTTGGTCATTGACCATCATGGGTTATATTAATATATAACCTATGAAAATTAAACATTTGTGTCTTTATTATTTCCGCTGTATTTTACTCTTCAAAGATTTTATTCTGTTTTTAACTGAACATTATTTTTACCGAAATGTAAATCGGTTATGTCGACATTTTAATGACATTTGCAAACTGTTCCAGCATTCGAATTGAGTTAATTTCCAGTTTAATTTTTTTATTCCATAGTTGTACCCCCGAAACCCAACAAGTGTATCAAAGCCAACACTTGACATAATAAGTGATTGGTCTTATTATTCAAAGCTATGGATCTGGCTAATTCAAATATTGGTAGACTTCCCCTTTTAAATGGAACAAAATGTACCTATTGAGGATTCACCTACGTTCTCACATCAAATCAATTGATGTTAGGGCATGGAGATCTATAATCAATGGGTATGTTGTTCAAAAGTTGTCGCCGGATAAGGAAGGTGACATTCTTGTTAAACCTGAATCCCAATGGACGGTGTAAGAAACCAATAATGTTACCTTAATGAAAAGGCCTTTAATGCAATTTTTGGATGGGTTTATCTTCACACGTTCAAGCTAATTCAAAACTGCCCAACGGCTAAGAATGCATGAGATACTTTACAAATTCATTGTGAATGTAGATCAAGTGTTCATCGAATTAAGCTATGCATACTCATGAGAAAATATGAATTTTTAAGGATGGAAGAAGCGGATGATATTAAATCTTATTTTTGAAAGGCTCTTCGTTCTCTTCCTGAAAAGTTCAATTTAAAGATTTGTGCCATTAAAGAAGGCCAAAATCTTGCTACTATGGACCTTCATACATTGATGAATATTCTCAAAACCTATGAGATGAACATTGAGAATCAAAGGGAACTATATAAGAGAAAAATGTGACACTTCAAGTTCAATCCTCGAAGAATCAAATCAATGAAGAGGATGTAAATCTTGAAGAACTTGGTGAAGGTGCTAATGTTTTCTTACTCACACGAAAATACAATTTGAATGTGAGAAAGTTCAACAATAAGAGAAATCAATCTAAATATAAAAAGCACCAAAACCAAGGCTTCAATCAAAAGTCCACCAAGTTCCTTCAAAGTTCTAAAAAAGGATGTCCACTAAGAAGAGGAAGAAGATCAAGAAATCAAATCGCAAGCATCGCTGACCTTTGTTCTGAACAACCCTCGTCGATAATGAAAATGTAAATGCGTAATGATATCTCAGGTGTCACGACATTTCAGGCAACATCTGCAACGACATCTGCATCTGCAGTAACATCTGAAAGACACATATTCTTTAACTGTATTGATGTTAATTGCTTTACTGATTTTACTTCTAATAGTGAGGCTGAGAGTATAGATCAAGTTTAATGCAAAGATGACATGATTAATGAATTATAAAATATGTATAAAGCCTTAATAATAGAATCCAAGCAACTTGAGACAGATGTAAAAAAATTAACTCGTGAGAATGTAGATCTAAAAGGCACAATAACCCTACTAGAGGTTGCACTTACCAAATAGGATACTGCATTCGGTAAGATTCGTGCAAAATTGAATTTAGCCAAAAAAAAAACTTCCGTAAGCTCTACTCATGGACTTCTAAATTGAAAGAGATACTCAGCTTTAGGAAACCTCCACATGCAGGTATTGGGTATGAAAAACTCTCTTAGAACTTTCTGCTCTACTTTATTTGACAAAAATGAGAAAATGTGCTTTGTAAAAGAAACGTGATTAGATAATAGGTTCTCATATATGTCAAAAGGATATGAAGTTTGTGTGCCTTCATTGTAACTCCCCTGGGTTTTTTTAAACCGTACTGTTTTCAAACTTTAGAATTCTGTGAGCGAAATGTTGCCTAAAATATTGTCCAACATTTCTGACAACATTCAAAGCAACATTTCTGAGCTGAAATGTAAAAATATTGTAAAAGAGTTTGAGATCTCAAACATGGTGAAACTTGTACTGTTGTGATAAATTCTTTAAGAACTAATATCGCAGGTTTTGGGTAATTTGATAGTGGATGTTCTCACCACATGACAGGTACAAAGGAGTTTCTAAAGAACTGAGAGTTATTCAATGGAGTTAACGTAACTTATGGAGGTGGGAATAAAAGAATTGGAAAAGGGATCTTGGATGTTCCTGGATGTCCAAACTTTAAGAAATGTCTTACACGATTGACGGTTTATTGGCTAAATTGATGAGTCAATTGTGTAATGACAATCTGGAGGTGAAATCTAATAAGAATGCTTGTAAAGTTGCGAATAAAGCTAATGTGTGTGTCAGGTACTAGAACATGTGATAATTGTTGCACTCTCGTTGCAAGACAAGAAATATGCAATAATGTCAAGATGAACGACACAACACTATGACATCAAAAGTTGGGGCATGTCAACTACCGCAATCTGAAAGAATTGGTCTCATATGAAACGGTTAGAGACTTACCCAACTTTAGTCATAAAGGTAAAACAGTCTGTGCAGATTGTCTCCAAGGTAAGCAAACTCATGTTTCCCATAATGTTGTCCGTAATGACGACAACATTCAGGTATGTCTCACTGTTCTCAAATCATTGCACATGAATTTTATAGGTCCAATTGAGGTAGACAGTTTAGGAGGCATGAGGTATTCCTATGTGATAGCACATGATTTTTCTAGGTACCCATGGATATATTTCTTGAAAGAAAAATAACAACTTTTGACATTTTTTTAAAAATTTTGCATTCTAGAATTAGGATCTTGTTCTATTCTCCTATTTTTTTGGATTATATCAAACCATGGAACAGAATGTGAAAACATCTCCTTCACAAAATTTTGTGAGAAAAGAGAAATTTTCCATGAGATTTTCTGCTCCCAAAAACTCCTTAACGGAATGGGTAGCACAAAGGAAGAATATAACTTGATAAGGAATGCCTAGAGTTTTGCTTAATTCTAAAAATTGTCAAAATGTTTTTTACTGCCTGTCACATCACTAATAGAGTCTTCTTAAGGTCTATAACAAAGATGGCACCTTATGACCTAATATATGGAAAGAAACCTAACTTGTGTTACTTTCATATTTTTGGGTGTATTTGTTACTTTTTAAACGATAAATATTATCTGGCTAAGTTTTACTCTACAGCTTCGTTCATGCGCCAATCAATTGACAGAGAAGCAGAGAAGGAAATCCTCTTCCCCAGAGATCTCAGATGAGGGAACCCTGGGAGAGAGTTAGAAGAATCGAATCCATCAGCTCCTGCACAATCAGAAGAAGGAAAGGGCAAGGATAGAGGTGAGTGAAACTTCACAACTCCCCTTCTAAGAGTGACAAAGGGATTTTGTTGGCTATTTCCAAAATAGTCATGCTTACTGAGTGTACAATCTAAGGACAAAACCTGTACAGAAGAAAACTGCTGAAGTCGTTAAAACATGTGGAAATAGCCAACAAAATATCTTTCAAGACTTAATCATCTTTGCCTTGGTCATTTGACCTCTCTACCCTTGGCCTATTTCGATCAAGACCATACAAGGGGTGACACGTGTCACCCTCCCATTCGTCGTAATATTTCGTTTCACGACATTTCCATAATTCCGATAAATTCTACAAGTCTCAAATCTTAGCGTCCTGATTTCTTACGTACGTTCTTATATACATGTCCTGAAATTATGGGGTGTAACATTCTTCCCCCCTTAGAAACATTCGTCCCCGAATGTTCTTTCGGAGCTCAATCTAGCATTTCTCGGTATAGTCTCATAAAACTACACTTAATGAAACCTAATTATGCCACATATGATCATAATACATCGCACATACATATCCATCAATCATAAGCCAAACGAGAAAACAAATCCAAAGTGTGCACCATCACTACTTACTCCTCTAATACTGTCGGCGTAACTGAACTCGCCGCCTGAGCCAAAACCTCAGGCATAATCTGGGCCTGAGTCCTGGTAACCCTATGTGTACCACTTAGCGACCACGGTGTTGCCTTGCCGCCACGGGCCTGGTCGCGCCAGTGGAGGCATAACTGATAAATAAGAATATGTCAGAGAGGATTCAACCTAATATGACAGTTCTATTGCATGATCTTAGAAAGAGAAAAATGAAAAACAATCCTAAATGCCCTGCAGCCTCCTGGTTATAGATGTGGTGCACAACACACCGATAACCAAGATTCTACTAGACACGGTCTGTAGACACTTTCCGAGGAATAACTGTTTTGATACCACTTTTGTAACGACCAGGGCCGACGCGGTGGTGCCCTACCTGGGCACCCCTTACAGGTATACATCAGAGAATAGTAGCGGAACATACATACAACTCAACAATTACTAGTCATGAAATATCAACAGGTTAGCCGATAAGGCCACCTTCCGGAAAATATATACATAAGCCCAAAAGCAGTTACCTCTTTCTTTTTACAACCCAATCCACAAGATATGACTACAGACCTCTAAGAAATTTTACATAACAACTGTGACGGGACAGGGCTCCGCCATACCCCTGAATATACATAAATCTACAACCTCAGGGAAACCGTACCAAAAGATAAGCCTCCGGAGTAAATGGAGCCTTTTTCCAAAAACTGAACAGAGATCCTAAGAGCAAGGATCACCAACCTGTGTACCTAATACCTGCGGGCATGAACGCAGCCCCCCGAAGGGGTCAGTACAACAGGTATCGAATATGGAACGGAAATAAGGTACAGTAAACAATTCTTAATTGTACAAAAGAATGACAGGGCAAGTATAAAAAGTAAATATCAGATCCTACCGTGTCATTACAACTCATGAACTTAATCGCACATTATTATCTTTTCCCATTTTTCGATAAGAGTTATAGTCAAATTCTTACGTATATACTTAGGAAAAATCATCAAGTTCATAAACATATAAGTTAAATATCTTGCATAACATAATCCGGCCCTTTATGGAGGGACGCCTCATTTTGGAGTTCACTTTGATTATCCATACGTGATAACGTAACCCGGCCCATTTGCGGGGCACGGTGAATTCATAAAAAGTTTTCCCACGAAGGTATACTGCCCGGCCCATTCTAGGACGCGATAAAGTCATATAAGTCTGCCCGTAAAGGTATACTGCCCGGCCCATTCTGGGACGCGATAAAGTCATATAAGTCTGCCCATAAAGGTATACTGCCCGAAATATTTTGGGACGCGATAAAGTCATATAAGTCTGCCCATAAAGGTATACTGCTCGGCCCATTCTGGGACGCGATAAAGTCATATAAGTCTGCCCATAAAGGTATACTGCCCGGCCCATTCTGGGACGCGATAAAGTCATATAAGTTTGCCCATAAAGGTATATTGCCCGACCCATTCTGGGACGCGATAAAGTCATATAAGTCTGCCCATAAAGGTATACTCCCCGGCCCATTCTGGAACGCGATAAAGTCATATAAGTTTGCCTATAAAGGTATACTGCCCGACCCATTCTGGGACGCGATCAAGTCTCTTTACATAACATTTTAAACCATCTTTTCACTTCTTCTTAAGTCGTTATAACAACTTCCCATAAATCTATTATAACAAACTTTCGCTTTAGAGAACTTAAGGCACTTTTATTTCTCATTACTTTAGGGTAAATTAAACCCAAAAGTACTACGTACATACATACTTAAAAAGAATCATAAAACTCCTTCTCTTTTAAATCAATAAACTTATTCTTTTGAAAACTCAAGTTACATTTTCTTTTGAAATCAAGGCTCTTAACTTTTGAAATAATTCATGGCAACCATACTTTTTTTAAATCAAGTCATTCCTTTCTTTAAGAATCAAGTCTCATAACTTGAAAAATAAAGTCTCATAACCTTTTAAGAAATCAAGGTTCATAGTTTTAAAACTTCATAACATAAACTCTTTTAAATTAAGTAACATATACTTTTATGAGTGGTGAATAGGTTATACTCGTTTATAACGATCTTATTAAAGCAGTCATGATCTAGAAAATGTAATACAATTTTGTCTTATCTTAGTTTCTATGCAGATGGAGAATTCTACTCATTTTAATATAATTGATTGTCAATACATTTTCTTTTATTAACGCTGCAATGACTTGTTCGATACTTATTCTCATTAGTGCAGTAAATTAGCAAAGTCAACTCGACTCCAAATACTTCCTAACGACTATTACCAACATCCCCCATAAGACTTGGTAAGAACTTAGGATAACATAGACATACCTTTTTACATAGAGTAAATCAACATACGTACCTCTTAACTTCTAAGAGTAGAAGGAATCATGAAATAACACCACATGTATATTTCATACGTAGAACATGCCAAAAGAAGGAAGAGGTTCACATACCTCGCGACGATTATCGACAAGTAGCAAAATGCTTCAAAGTACTTCAACCTTGATAGTTATTCCATCCTTCAAGTAGAATACGCTATACGTAGTATTTCAACCTATAATAACCATAACATGTCTGTTGACACCCAATTTTGACCCTCCCGTCCAGTCATTAACCATAGAATTACATTAATGTTGTAAAATAATTTTTTATGATAAAATGCAGCGATAAAACATAAATACAGGCACAAATAAACATTTTAATAATGACATCGCGTCTTACGTAGAGTATTAAGCACTTAGAATCCCGCGCCCGCATTAATTGATTTTAAGCCCTGTCGCCATTAATAAATACATAAAAGAAGTAATTTAGCAATGACGTCGTGTCAGGTAGCATAGCCGCATTTATTAATAATCATTTGTAATTTAAAATCAATTTTAATCTAATACATGCATTTAATAGCGTCGCATTTATAAAAGCTTTAAACAATTCCTAAATATCATACTTGCAGTTAGAATTTAAATAATTTAATCTAAACTCAATTCAATTTTAATTTAACTTCGCAATAATGCATAACAATAAGATTTTAAATAATAGCGCGCTTCTAAAGTATTGAGCATTAATTAAATAGCACGCCCGCATTTATTTATTATAACAATTAGATTAATGAAGCACCTAATTAGTTTAATCACATGTGTTAATTTAAGTTATCACTAATTAATTATTAATACACTTGCCTAGAATTAATTAGCTAATTAATTAACTAGCCTAAAACTAATTAAACTCCTAGAATTAATTAACCTTACTGTGACCGATCGGCCGTCGACCGCGACATGAGAGCCCAGCATGACCCACACGCCCGCGCCGCTTTATACCTTACCCACGAAGCCCTTCCGGGAGCCCATCGTCCTCAACAGAAAAAGCAGCGAAACCACAGAGCTTCAATCGCGCCGGATTTCGTAGGAGAATCCGGGACTTTCCTTCACCCACGCACCTTGGTCAACCTTCCTTACCCATGCAAGCGCAGCCAACAATTTCTTACCATAGATAACCAAACAAATCCTTCCAAAAATCAGAACCCATTCGAATCAGTAGCAAATCGATACGAATCACTTACCTTCGCCTGCACGCCCAACCTTTATTTACTTACCATAAGCCAACTAGCAAAATCTTTCCAGAATCGGAAACTTACCATAACCGAATCGCACGAATCAAGCACCAAATCGCGTCGATATCAGCCCTTACTACTTACCTAATAGGGAATCCAAAGCATGGCTATATAAGCACATGCAGGAGCATTGATCGAAGGACAGAGCAGAGACGGGGAGAACACAGCAAGGCATCGGGAGTCAGGAAGTCAGCACCCAGAGAATTAGCATCGCAAGAATAAGGTTCGAATCCCTTTCTTTTAGTCCCAGCCCAGAACCAGCAAACAAAACCTTGCCCTTTCATTCGCATTGCAAGCCCAAAACCCGAAACCCGAGCGAGTCGACGACTTGATACGCTGCCTCGGTTCGCTGTCCGGAGAAGGTAATCTCGCCTCCTTTCTTATTTTCTCCTTCGATTGGTATTTCGTGATATATGTGACAATTATGTGTTGGTAGCCGTTAATATGTGTATCTGAGTCTTGTATGCTTGCTTGAAGGCGTATCGATTCAATCTGAGATGAATGATTATCTTGTTTGCATCGGTGATTGTTAGTTTTACTAGCATTTGTTATGCATTCGAATGATGTGGTCCTTTGTCAAGATTCTTGGATCATGTCGTTTATGCTAGTTATAAATATTCTAGTAATTGTTTTGCATAGGTTAAGTATTTGTCAGGAAGAACATGGATAAATCCTGGAAGGCATAGAAATAGTTCAGTTATTCATAGGTTAATTTAGTGTGTTAAAAAAAAAACTTGCTAGGAATTCTCTTTGTGTAATCTGGTTAGCTTTAAATCTGTAGGATGTTCTTAGGGTATATTCAGATCTTATGAAGAGGTTAAATATGTGTGTATTACCTTTCCTATGCATCTAGTGGCCAAGTATAGTCCTTATCTTTGTCAAAATGCTCCTTTAGATCACTTGTGGTAAACTCTTTGGTTTGTGTAGTTCATTTGTCTATGATTGCATCATTATGTCAAATCTGATGTTATTTAAGTATGTGATCAATTTGATAAGTGTCATCTAGGTCTTAGGATCAACACATGTTGTCGTTGACATATTTTCAAATGTGAGAGTTTGTCTGCAAAGCCGTTTTGAATCATGAAATGTGTTATGATAGACATCCGACAGATTGGTTTGGTCATATATATATATATCATAGTCTATTTCTGTTTTGCTTCAAGGGATTCTAGTTATGTTTGTGAATTCTGAAAATATATATCTCTAGTCTTGGGTCTATTCTACTTTTCTGTCATGTGCTACTGGAAATATGAAGCTCAATTAAGTGAACTATTGTTCTTGACTGTTCTTGGGCCCCTGTTTCGGTTCTGGTCCCATTTTTCCTTCTTTTAATCATTAGGTGATTGCATATTTCTATATGTGTTATTTATTTCATACTGAATTTGCTGCTTACTTCGGCTCTCTGTTTTCTTTAGATCTGTTTTCCCATAGGCTTTCATAATTAAATCATAAGCATGTTTGAGTACGTGATTATTTTGTCTAGCCATTTTGTCAAATATATACTAATCCTTATATTTCTTTGCTTTACATGAAATGCACCGGAGTCTATGAAGGGTTTCATTGCGAGACCCATCGCGCCTTCCATCAAAGATCTGCACCCACATTTGCGTGTATCCGCGTCCGTGTCGCATCAGAAATTCCAAAGCTACAGGCGAAATGATATCGCCGCTCCTTCGAGTCCTCTTTCGATTTCTTCCCCGCCCCTATTCATTTATTGTAATTATTGTCTAACATTACTCTATCGATGAAACGGTTAGAACAATTAAATCTGAATTAACAAATTAGCAAGTAGCTTGGCATTAGTTTAGCTCGCCATACGTTGTTAAGTTTTATCATTTTCACTCCTATAATTATTTAGGTAGCCACGATACTTATTACTAAATCCTAGCATAAGAAACCTATTTTATACTAACTTTCTTATTAATATTCCTGTAGGAGAATTAGTAATAAACCCCTTGCATTCTAGGTATACTCCATAAACGTATCTTTCGTCATAATCAATATTTTTGCACTATAATCATGCTATGCGATATATACACCTTATTAAAGTATTTTATGAATAGATATTCTCATTTGAAACTAACCTTGGTTTTGCAGATAAATTTTACAACTTTCTTTTATTGAGAACGCATCCTTTTTCTTAAATACCCTTCAAAACATGCATTTTCAATAGCATAATAATTACCCTAGGTTTGGCAGGACAACCGCAAGTTAGCGGATCTTAGAGGGTGCCTAACCCCTTCCCTCTAGATTAATAAAGAACTCTTACCCAGAATCTCACTAAGTTTAGCAGACCATAAAATGGAGTTAATGTTTTACTTTAAACTAGTTAAACATTTAGGTGTCCTAATTCACCCAAATTAATTAGGTGGCGACTCATGAACCATAGCATTCTAGCAACCCTTTAGCATTTAACACCTTTTAGCACTTCTAATATGTTAGCACCCCTTTTAACATTTCAGCATTCTTTAAAAACATTTTAGCTTTTATTTTATCTTCTAACCTTTTATTTGAGCAGCAGGAGTTTAGAAAATAAAAAATGTCGCGGCCGAAAAAGGGCGCGACAGAAATGGCAACTCCGCTGGGGATTTTAGGTTCTTAACCACAACAGACTTAGGGTTATTATTTGGCAATTATTTTTTGCATTTAATTTTGTGTGTTGTATTTTGTTTTATTTATTTTTTTGATTGATACTTGCTTTACTGCTTTCCTTAAACTGGCATTCCGCTCATATTTCTTCCATTATGGAAAATTCACACAATCACACACTCACGCTATTGGTGTGCCGCGCGCCCGCATTTCTTTCAAAAATATCCAAATTTTAGGAGAGTTGGCGCTGTGCGAGTTAGATCGGTTCGTCGATCGGTAGCGTAGCCTTCTCACTCGAGTTGTCGCTCGGGAACCTTGCGTCTAAAGCCAAATCTTAGAAACTTAAGATAGAGCTATACCACCCTTATTCTAGGGCATGCATGCATTTACCTTAGGTGGGTCGGTCCGCATCGACACCACAATTAAGAAGACACCAGGTGGCGGGTTATTATAACCCGCGCCCAAAAGCATATTATGTGTTGCATAGTCATGATAAACAAAACCAAGCCTGAAGTTGAAATGCCTAAATTGGAAAATGTATACTCATTTTTTTTTTTTTTTAGATGGAACCTATCCCTCAGATCAGAATGGTGAATGGGGTTCCGAGCAAATTGAGGACATGGTGGTCAAAATTCGACTTGGGTAGTCAAATGGCAATCAGAAGAAGGTTGGGATGCCTTACCTCGTGTCGACATCTCCGATCAACATTTGGTGAGCATTGATCGATTTTGGGATCGGATCGAGTCACCTTCAAATTCGGGGATTTGAAATAACCCCACGCAGAAGAAAGTCGGCTACTTTACGCTTTAGCATATCACGACGAGAAACCGGTTATTCCACATGGCGATCGGGAAAAAGCTCCTCCGGTATGCGGGTTTGAAGAATACGGAAGTGCGTTGCTTTGAAAATAATTGGGTTTCTCTAGACTACTTATGCGAGAGATATGGTTGCGAGCGGATATAAATTGTTTAAGAATGAATTTTCTTTGCGACCGGACCATTGGAGAGTTAGGCGTCTATTGCATTTGCTATGGCTTTCCTAGGGATTCTTTTATTTCCGCTCGAGCATGGAAGGATCAGCACATGCATATGTTCGGTGGTTAGAAGCGGTGTTTGATAGCGTTGGTGGCAAACAACTCACTCGGCGCCCGTGATCTTGGCGAGAACTATTTAGGCGTTGAATAGGTGCGAGAAGGGTGAATCGAGCTTCTTTGAAGCGGTAATCTCATTTTCGGATGTGGGCAATAGAACATTTTTATCGGCGTTCAAACATGACCGATGTATGCCACGCCATGACAACAAGATCTCCACTTTTATGAAAGAACGGCGTTATGTGTCACGATCGGCCAGAGGATTGGTACAAGTACCTAGCATCCCGCGATGGCGATCAAGTTCAATGGAAGTATCCATTGCTTCACGTAGTCAAAAGGGTCTACTTGAGACATAAGGGATTGTATTATATCGGACTTATAGGTCTAAAGGGACTACAACCATATGCTCCACTCTGGCGTACTCAGCGGTTTGGCCATACACAAGTAATCCTCGTAGGGACACGAGCCTCGAAAGTCAGTTCGGACGAGTCGTCGTTCGAAGCCGCGGATCCTTTATGAATGGCATCATATTGACCAAATGGAAATCGGGAAGGACGGCGAAGTCTCCCAGTATCAAGCATGGTTTCTAGATCGCATGGAATATAGTCGGAAGGGCAAGGCGTTGAGGACATTCTTTGCGAGGGCGGAATGAAGGACAATCAACTCGAGAGAGTCGTCACGGACATGTGGGCCCAATGCGATGCGTCTGATACTTGGAGCAGTGGGAGCTATACCAAAGAAAACCTAAGCTTCACCATCGGCGACATAGTTATTTAGTTTGAGATTTTTATTGTTTTTATTATAAAGTGTCATTTCAATTAACTTTATTTCCAATAAAGGCATTTCGATACAATGGCTTGGTACATCTAACATGGCTTTGCATGTATGGCGCTTAGGCCTACCTGCGGCATAATAGAGGTCCCTTGCATATTAGGAAACATTTGAATGTGCTATGTGCAATATATCTACATACCTGCAAATTATGCTCTTTATGCTAACACCGTTTGCTGCATTTTTAGAAAGATTTATCATCTTCCCCAAAGGTCCGGTTCGTATTTGACTCAACAATGTCGGAGTATCCACACTACGAGATCAGCGAGAAATAGCGATATGGCGGCTCGGGCGTCGAGCGAATGGTTTGGAATTATTCTGTCGGTAGCAGAACCTTGAGAGAGGAATGTCACGATCGGGAAGAATGTATTGCGCGATTGCTCTGACAAATTCTTGATATGCGAGGTTGAGATGGAGAGGCTACGGAATCGACCAACCTATCCATTAGTTTGAATACCACATGCGAGCAAAGGGCCACTACCTCATAAACCGTCGAGAGACCTCCGCGCATATCTCCCAAAACTCTCCACAAAGCGCGATTACCAACCCAGCGCCCTCGCCCGGCCAATCACGAGCCCCACCTTCAAAATGATCCCCTGCGCCCGTGTACCTCGGCCTCCGCCTACTCACCGCATGATCAGCCCTGTCGCCAAGCCAACCAATGCCCACGCACCACGCGGCTGCGGCCCGTGAAACCACCCGACGGCTAACTTACACAGCGAAACCCAACCTTTTACCGTCGCGCCGCCAAGAAGTGGATCATTCTGAAGAAATGGAAAGAAGTCAGAGCCAAAATGGGCGATGGCGTATACGGAGATTCACGACTGAAAAGCGATTCGTGGCATGCGATCGGATAAAGGTCACGAAGGACTAGATTATGAAGATCTTTGCATGCACGGATGTGGAAGCGCGGTGGGATACAAGTACGAAGTTCGATCTATTTGATGGGAAAGGAACCGTCTTGCGCGCGAGTGCGTGTGCGACAAGCTAATCGGGGTAGGAAGAACCAGCGATCATCGTGAAGTTGTTCATTGAAGCTTAACCGGCGAGGCAATAGATTGGTACACTGCTTGAGGATCGCGTAAATGGCATACATTGGAATGCATTAGCTCAAGACTTTGTGGGCGGTTGGTTAACACGGCAGGGTGGGCGGGTTCTATCTAATGAAGTTGGAAAAAGTCTACGGAGACTTTCGGGAAGTCGCCATGAGGTGGCGTTGAGCGACAAAGGTACAACCACTCATGGTGGAGAGTGAGATGACCACACTTTGTTCGTGCAATCTTTGAAGAACGCGACCTCATGAGCGGATGATAAGCGTCATCGGGCGGAATTTGCGGAGGTTGTCGAGAATGGGCGATTTCGTAGAAGAGGTATTAAAGCGGCGAGGATCACGAATCTAGCGGCATTGCGAGGCAACGATAAGGCAATTGATCGAGGGGCGATCGGGGTGCCGAGGAAGAAAGAGCGATTTCCGCTTCCATGCTCATCTGAACGCAAGCGAAGCATTCATAACATACCAAAACCCATCCTACGGACCCATACTACGCGGCGGCCAAAACTTTACACCTGCTTACGCGCGCCCACGCTGCGGCCCATATATAACGCTTCGACACCCATTTATCCGGCCCGCATCAACGCCCATCAATCCCGCCAACAACGCCGAGCACCCAATGCGCCCGGACGAACAATTTTGAAGGAAGACCATCGAACCCGCACTTAATCGGCGAACCCATACCCCGGATATACGAAGGCTGCGGCTGCGAGCTTGATCGACCCAATTCGGGAGGATCCCAGCCTATCCCAAGATGGTATGATGAGAATAAGCGTTGTGCGTATCACTCTGATAGCCGAGGCATGACAGGAAGTTGCTACACCTCGAGGACAAAATCGAAGAGTTGATCAAAGAAGGAATAATTGGTGAAGGATCACGCTGACGTGCATGATAATCCCTTGCCAAACCACGCAACGCCATGTGCACGATAACCACAGATGAGAATACAACTTGGAGGAACCATCCGTCGATTCGAAGTGAGGAAGAGTCGAACATACGCTTTCGTCGCCCGCCACCAATCACCGAAAAAAGCGGTATTTGAGTTGGAAAGAACGCCGAGATATAAAGGTTCAATCACGATTGTTCAGCGCGGGAAGGGCCACCGTCAAGATGGATCGCGAGAGAAAGTGGGAAGCGGGTCATAGAAGTCACCATTGCGGTATAACGGTCATGGAGGTATTACACACCTATAGAGGCAGCCAGGAGGCGCAAAAGAATCCGTGTAGGTGAAGTCGAGGAGTTTTGGAGGAAAATGCCCACTAAAGTATTAAATCGTCAGAAGCGATTAAAGAAAACCTCGGTAGCGTATTTCTACTTTCATTGTTAATGCATTACGCCTCGCACAGGACTGCATTGATGGAGTGTTGAAGGATGCATCGTTCGGAGGTACAGACGGGAACTTGGCGGCTTTGGTCGGACAGTACTAGAGGCGCGAGAATCACCTTTCACGATGATGAGTTACCGTGAGGCGTCGAACCTGACGCTGCATTGAATATCACCATCTAAGTCGCGAGACAAGATTGTTTCAACGATCTTGATTGATGGAGGCTCGGTAGTCAACATTTGTCCGTAGCGACCTGTTGAAATTGAGGCATCAGAAGAAATTCGTGAAAGTCATATCGAGTCAAAGGTTTCGACGAGTCCATAGAAGTCGAAGGCGTGATGGACCTCAGCTGCGGATCGGACTGCGAGAATTCGTTGTGGAATTTCAAATATTGGATATTGCTACATGTTACAACTTTGTTGATAGGAAGGTCGTGGATCCGTGAAATTGAGTGCGATCCGTCCACGCTGCATCGATGCCTAAAGTTTATATGGAATCACGGTGAAGTGGTAGTATTTGGAGATAAAAGGAAGCATCAACACCGATTATGCAATCCTGTCATAGAAAGGCGTGAAACGATCGGATGGTTCGGTTTTCATATTAATGAGATCAAGAGAGCAAGTAGGGTCCCGTTGCATTTGCCACGTTCTCTCAAAATGGTAGCAAGAAATGTTAAGAAATGGATCTGAGCGGCGAGGTCTTGGAGTCGGTATGAAGGGATCGCAGAACCTATCCGGTTGTTTGGGAAGAGAGACACTTTTGGTTTGGGGTACCGGCCAGCGAAGGATTTGGTGACCACGAACCTGCGGAAGAAGGATACATTCCGCACTGCGCCCATTCCGCCCTTGAGTCGATCGTTCGTCAAAGCCTACACCATCCGGATCGAGAGAAGATGACCGGATGATCTTGCGGTAGGGTTCGAGAATCTGTTCATAGGTGATGATGAGGCGATTGTTGCATGATCGCGAGGAGATCACGAGGAGGAGCTCGCGTTCGGGATGCGAGCATGGATCTGACTGAATAATTGGACTTGCACCCCGTCGACGGCCGTCAGAAGCTTGGTAGAATTTATGATTAGTTCTAGCGATGTGACCTTTTTATCTAGAAAGAAAGCAGACGTGCATTTATGATTCTTAATATGTTTTTAATCTCGCAATTTTACTTTCATCATAAATTCGGGACATTTTTGCGACTTTTAAAAGATTTTGTTTGTGTTAAAATTAAATTCTTTAAGCATTTTCTTTCGGCGATCATATTAATAAACACATTGATAACGCTTGAATATGACATGTAATGAGACCAACGAACAAAGTTCAAATGGCGAGCATAACCAGAGAACAGAGGAATGTCATGCAATCGAACTTAGCCAAGAAATTTGGAAAACTTTGAGAATAGGCCTAAACCAAATTTGGAAGAAAGCGAGTTAATAAACTTAGGCGATGAGGCACCGTGAAAGAGACTAGAGTCGGCGCCACCTAAGCGTCACGGAAGAAAGAATTAATTGAGCTCACGAAGCGAGTATCGATGTGTTTGCTTGGTCATATGAAGACATGCGAGGTTTAGTCTGAGGCATTAAATGCCTGAGTACCTATTGAGCCATCTTATTTCCCGTAAAACAAAGGCGAGAAAGATCAAACCGGACATGAGTTTGAAGGTCAAAGAAGAGGTGTCTAAGCAGGTTTGAGGCAAAGGTAATTCGAGTTGCAAAGTATCCTACTTGGTTAGCAAATATCGTGTCGGTAAAGAAGAAAGATGGAAAGGTCCGAAGTCTGCGTGGATTACAGAGACCTCAGCGAGCCGGCCGAAGGATGACTTTCCTCTTCCAAACATCCATATACTCATCGATAATTGTGCGAAGCATGAACTCTGATCGTTAAATCATTTGCTTTGGCTATCATCGAGATCCTTATGGCGAGAAGAGGGCCAGAAAAAGCGGCGTTCACTACCGTGGTGGGTGTACTATTATCGAGTTATGCCGTTCGGTCTCGAAGCGCGGCGCCACCTACATGAGAGCCATGACCACCATCTTCCATGACATGATTCATAAAGAAATTGAGGTCTATGTGGGCGGCGTCATCATCAAATCGCAGCGGAGGACCGTTGGCAAACTTGAAGAAATTTTCCAACGACTAAGGCGGTATAACGAAGTTGAATCTGCAAAGTGCGCGTTGGCGTTCCGCGAGTGTTGGGTTTTATAGTGGCGGAGAGGATTGAGCTAGACCGCCGAAAATAAAAGCCATCCAAGAGTTACCTCCTCAGAAAAGCAAAAGGGCGTGATGAGCTTCGCGCCTCAACTACATCAGCGAGTTCATAGATCTGCAGTGATATGCGAGCGATATTCAAATTATTGAAAAGGATCACGACTACCAAGTGGACAACAGTTGCCAGCGGGCTTTTAGTGAAATCAAAGAATACCTTTCTAATCCGCGATTCTAGTACCTCGAGCAGGAGACCTTTGCTACTCTATTTATGCGTGTTAGAAAATGCTTTCGGATGCGTGTTGGGCAACACGATGAAACGAGGAAAAAGGCGGGCCATATACTATTTGAGTAAGAATTTCACAGCATATGAAGCTCGTTATACTCTGCTGTAACGTACTTGTTGAGAATAAACTTGTGTCGCCCAGAAGTTCAGGCATTATATATCGGCATACACTAATTATCTTATTTCGAGGATGGATCCGGCAAGTATATCCTTGAAGCCCATGCCCACGGAAAACTAGCGAAATGGCAAATTATGTTGGCGAGTTTGACATCGTCTACGTCACGCGAG
Source organism: Przewalskia tangutica (assembly GCA_029844215.1). Classification (NCBI taxonomy): domain Eukaryota; kingdom Viridiplantae; phylum Streptophyta; class Magnoliopsida; order Solanales; family Solanaceae; genus Przewalskia; species Przewalskia tangutica. The sequence continues at coordinate 9,969,060 of CM056740.1, read as the reverse complement.
CCGTAAAAGGGCGGGCATTAGTGATCATCTTCTTGAGAACCCGATCGATGAGAGTCTGAGCCCGCCGAACCTATTTTCTGATGAAGAGGTATTGTTTGTCGGAGAAGATATCTCGAGGATTACGGGTTGGAGGATGTTTTTGATGGGCGGCAAATTTCAAAGTCGGCATTGGGCGGTTTGGTTTGAAGCAGTCGGCGTTATCCGATTTCCATGGCTCAGTTTCCATGCACCAACAATATGGCGGAATATGAAGCTTGCGTATTGGGGCTCGAATGGCGTAGATATGGACATACTGAGTTCTTTGGTCATAGGCGATTCGACTTGCGATCCATCAGTGCAGGTGAATGGGCAACCAAGAATATGAAGATACTTCCTACCTATTTTGCGTGAAGGAATTACGAAGAGGTTCACCATAGAATTTAGGCATGTTCAGGATCGAGCGAATTCGATGCATTGGCAACCTTATCCTCGTGATTCGACATCAGGACAAGAATTACATCGATCGATCACGGTGAGTGTCTTTGGGCGGTAGAACTTATTGCTCGTATAGGTGAAGAAGCAGACGACAATCCATGGTACCATGACATCAAAAGGTACCTCAAGCGGGGAGAATATCGAAGGCATAACCAGCGTCGGAAGAAGACACCGAAGACTAGCAAATCACTTCTTTTGAATGGGAAATTGTGTATGCAGAAGGACTCGGATCTGGGCCTCTGCGAGATGTGTCGATGCTCGAAGGCAAGCAAGCTAGTAGAAGAGATACACGGATGGACATGTGGACCTCATATGAACGGCTTCACTTTGGCGGAAAAGATTCTGCGAGCAGGTTATTTTTGGATGACGATGGAAACAGATTGTATCCGCTTTGTGCAGAAATGTCGGCAATGCGGATTCATGGAGATTTGATTCGAGTACCTCGAATGAACTTAATGTAACGAGTTCTCCACGGCGTTCGCGACTTGGGGCATGGATGTCATCGGCCTATCGAACGCGACTTCAAATGGGCGCAGATTCATCCTCGTAGCGATTGACTATTTCACTAAATGGGTAGAAGCATCATCACGCGGTCGATGTGAAAAGGTGGTGGTGGACCGTTCGCGACAACGTCATTTGCCGATTTGGGAGTCTGAATCAATTGTGACCGATAGCGAGCAATCTCAGCGATAATTTGATCGTGATATATGTGGAAATTTCAAGATCACGCTGCGTTATTCCACTCGTCGACCCGGATGAATGGAGCGATGGGCGACGATAAGAACATCAAGAGGATATTGCGCAAGATGATCGAACTACAAACATTGGCGTGAGAATTTGCCTTTCGCTTTTGGGTTATCGCACCACAATCCGGACTTACTAGAGAACGCCGTATCTTTTGGTGTATGGAGCAAGCGTGTTACGGCCAGAGGTGGAAATACCATCGTTAAGAATCATCGAAGCCGAGTTGGCGGCCGAGTGGATAAAGGATCGTTCTGGCGATTGATGTTGATTGGCGAAAAAAGGTTGAATGCGATCTGTCATGGCGGTATCGAGCGAGAATGGCTGAAAGCTTTTAACAAGAAGTAAGGCGAAGGTTATTCAGCGGGACAATTGGTTTTGAAACGCATATTTCGAATCAAAATGAAGCTAAAGGAAAGTTCGCACGATTGGCAAAGGGCCTACATGGTCCATCGAGTATTAAGTGGAGGGCACAATCTTGATTTGAGATGGATGGCGAGTATGGCCCAAGGCTATCAGCGAATCTGATGAAGAGATATTACGTCTAGGAGTATTTGTCTTAGTGTAATCCCTTTATATTGTAAAAGTGCATTCCGGTGGGATATGCATAGAGCCAATATAGGTCTCGCATTGCAAATCAAAAGCCGCTTTACTTATGTCGAACTACGTTATGACTGATTCCCTTTGGCGGATCGTGGCGGCCATATCGGCCGGTCCCACTTTTAGAATTTTACCCAATTTAGCTCGTAATGAACTACGTCATGACTGATTCCCTCGTGGGGATACGTGGCGGCCTAAATCGGCCGGTCACACCGTTAGGAATCTCCCGTTTGTCTACGAACAAATGGGTTTGGGTTATTCAAAGCGATATGAGCAATTCATCACGAAGTTAAGTTCGCCAGCGCGACATAATTGAGCGACTGCGCGCACGAGGAAGGCAATAGCAAGGACTCCAAGGATGTTCGTTTGGTGAAATACATGTCATATTCGGCAAATTAGACGAGGCTTTTACATTTTTACGCATGTCATATAAATGTTTATTTCTAAAGATGTTTTGTGCATACTTCATGAAAACATTTCATTTTGGAAAATGCTTTTGGAACACTACTAAACATCTCAAAGAGGTCGGGCGGGGTTGCAAATCCAAGCAGGCGAGCGCGGACATCAAGGACAAGGCGGCAAAGTCGGATCTGAATCGACCCCCAAAAACTCACAAATTTTCTTTGGCGCGAGTCTTTTCATATTAACAGAAGCAGAAAGTGCAATAGCAGAGGCAGAAAATACGGCGAAAGGTTTCTTCATATTAGCGAAGCGAAAGCGGCGGCGGAAAAGGGCATCAATAATCGCGATCAAAAGTTGAGGCATGACAAAACCTAAGCGCATCAACTGGGCATAAAGTCAAATTGGCAACGCGCATCACGCCCGACAAAGCATCGGACAATTAAATCGATTGCGGCATTTAGCGTGTCGTGCGAGGACAACATCTCGATATTCATACGGCGTATCGGGGCGACATCTCGACCCGTAAATTGAACTTCTTATATACATTTATCATTTCGTTTAAGCGGTATACACTAACGCGTTTTTCTCAAGCTTAGCTCGCGGGAGCATTTATTCTACGGGAAGCGGCGGAATCGTCGATCAGCGGCGTTATCGGCGTGTGTCGAACGACACCATCGGCGTCAGCGTCTACGCAGCGACGCCCGGCGAATCGTCGAGCAGCGATGTTATGAGCATTGTGTCGAGCGGCGACACCATCGGCGTGCGTCACGCAGCAGCGCCCGGCGGCAACACGTCGAGCAGCGGCGTTATCGGCGTGTGTCAGCAGCGACACCATCGGCGTGCGTCTGCAGCGGCGCCGGCGGCCTGCGTCCGAAGCAGCGTCGCCGGCGTTGCGTCTGCACGCAACGGCGCCGGCAACGCCGTCCGAGCGCGGCGTTATCGGCGTGTGTCGGCGGCGACACCATGGCGTGCGTCTGCAGCAACGGCGCCCGGCGGCAATACGTCGAGCAACGGCGTTATCGGCGTTGTGTCGAGCGGCGACATCGCCGGCGTGCGTCTACGCAACGGCGCCCGGCAACACGTCCGAGCGGCGGCGTCGCCGGCGTGCGTCTGCAGCGGCGCCCGGCGGCCCACGTCGAACGGCGGCGTTATCGGCGTGTGTCGAGCGGCGACACCATCGGCGTGCGTCTGCGGCGGCGCCCGGCAACGACACGTCGACGGCGGCGTTATCGGACATTAAGTCGAAAGCAGCGCCATCATCGGATATCGCATCTACGCGAGGGCGATTGCTCTGTTCTCAAAATTGCATTTTTCTCATTCATGCTTTGTTATTACGTCTTAGCGGTTATGCACTAACTCTTTCTTGAGCTTTAGTATACGAGGGCGATTGCGGCAAAAGACAACATATCGCGTTCACAATCGCAACACGTGCGTGCGAGGCGAAAATCACGGCATTCACAACATCGCATCAACACGGCGGCGTCACATTTTGCGGGATCACGATTCATTGTTTTAAAATTATCGTCATCATTTTGCCTTATGATTATGCACTAACCGTTTGTTCAAGTCTTAGCGTGCGGGAAGCGAGAGCCTGGCGTGGATTTTCTCTTCTGACGGGCAATTTGTTGGGGCGACCTTCCCAACAAATGGCGAAGCGACCTCAGCGTCGGTCCGCTCACTCGCATCACCATAGAACCCAAAGCCATAAACCATAGCGATGCATCCGAGTTCAAGCGATTATTTTTCTTTTACTTTTTGCACATAGCTTGATGTCATCATAACTCGACCTGGGGCGAACTAAATCGCGTTAGCGCGCGAGTGTTTTGACCATGGTAGCCCGATGTCGTCGTAACTCGACCTTTGGGGCGGCTAGTCGCGTTAGCGCGCTTGGTGTTTTGACCATGGTAGCCTAGTGTCGTCATAACTCGACACTGGGACAGCTTTGAGTCCGCGTTAGCCCGTCTTAGTGTTTTGACCATGGTATCCCAGTGTCGTCATAACTCGACACTGGGACAGTTTTTGATTTTTGCGTCAGCCTTGTCTACTGCCGGCATTTACGCAATTAGAAGATCGAGACAAAATTGGCTATGAGTCAGCGTCTTTGTCAGAAGATTCTTCCATCATCTCCATACTGAAGGACGGTATTGACACGATTTTGACCCTCGTCGGTCATTAACCATAGAATTACATTAATGTTGTAAAATAATTTTTTATGATAAAATGCAGCGATAAAACATAAATACAGGCACAAATAAACATTTTAATAATGACATCGCGTCTTACGTAGAGTATTAAGAACTTAGAATCCCGCGCCCGCATTAATTGATTTTAAGCCACTGCGCCATTAATAAATACATAAAGAAGTAATTTAGCAATGGCGTGTCGGGTAGCATATAGCGCATTTATTAATAATCATTTGTAATTTAAAATCAATTTTAATCTAATACATTTAATAGCGTCGCATTTATAAAAGCTTTAAACAATTCCTAAATATCATACTTGCGATTAGCATTTAAATAATTTAATCTAAACTCAATTCAATTTTAATTTAACCCATAATAATGCATAACAATAAGATTTTAAATAATAGCGTATGATAAAGTATTGAGCATTAATTAAATAGCACGCCCGCATTTATTTATTATAACAATTAGATTAATGAAGCACCTAATTAGTTTAATCACATGTGTTAATTTAAGTTATCACTAATTAATTATTAATACACTTGCCTAGAATTAATTAGCTAATTAATTAACTAGCCTAAAACTAATTAAACTCCTAGAATTAATTAACCTTACCAGGCCCAACCCGATCAGCCCGTCGACCCGCGACCCGCGAGGCTCACCCGCAAGCCCACACGCCCCTGCCCTTTATACCTTACCCACAGAAGCCCTTCCCAGGAGCCCCATCGTCGCCAGCGAGAAAAAGCAGCGAAACCCTAGAGATTCTTCAATCGCCGCCCGGATTTCTCGCCGGAGAATCCGGGACTTTCCTTCACCCACGCACCTTGGTCAACCTTCCTTACCCATGCAAGCGCAACCAACAATTTCTTACCATAGATAACCAAACAAATCCTTCCAAAAATCAGAACCCATTCGAATCAGTAGCAAATCGATACGAATCACTTACCTTCCTTACCTGCACACACCCAAACCTTTATTTACTTACCATAAGCCAACTAGCAAAATCTTTCCAGAATCGGAAACTTACCATAACCGAATCGCACGAATCAAGCACCAAATCGCGTCGATATCAGCCCTTACTACTTACCTAATAGGGAATCCAAAGCATGGCTATATAAGCACATGCAGGAGCATTGATCGAATGATGAGCGAGACGGGAGAACACGAAGCATCGGAGTCGGAAGTCGGCGCAGAATTAGCATCGCAAGAATAAGGTTCGAATCCCTTTCTTTTAGTCCCAGCCCAGAACCAGCAAACAAAACCTTGCCCTTTCATTCGCATTGCAAGCCCAAAACCCGAAACCCGAGCGAGTCGACGACTTGATACGCTGCCTCGGTTCGCTGTCCGGAGAAGGTAATCTCGCCTCCTTTCTTATTTTCTCCTTCGATTGGTATTTCGTGATATATGTGACAATTATGTGTTGGTAGCCGTTAATATGTGTAATACGAGTCTTGTATGCTTGCTTGAAGGCGTATCGATTCAATACAGATGAATGATTATACTGTTTGCATCAGTGATTGTTAGTTTTACTAGCATTTGTTGTCTGTTCGAATGATGTGGTCACTGTCTGAAGATTACTGGATCATGTCGTTTATGCTAGTTATAAATATTCTAGTAATTGTTTTGCATAGGTTAAGTATTTGTCAGGAAGAACATGTATAAATCCTGGAAGGCATAGAATTAGTTCAAGTTATTCATAGGTTAATTTAGTGTGTTAAAAAAAAACTTGCTAGGAATTCTCTTTGTGTAATCTGGTTAGCTTTAAATCTGTAGGATGTTCTTAGGGTATATTCAGATCTTATGAAGAGGTTAAATATGTGTGTATTACCTTTCCTATGCATCTAGTGGCCAAGTATAGTCCTTATACTGTCAAAATGCTCCCTTTAGATCACTTGTGGTAAACTCTTGGTTTGTGTAGTTCATTTGTCTATGATTGCATCATTATGTCAAATCTGATGTTATTTAAGTATGTGATCAATTTGATAAGTGTCATCTAGGTCTTAGGATCAACACATGTTGTCGTTGACATATTTTCAAATGTGAGAGTTTGTCTGCAAAGCCGTTTTGAATCATGAAATGTGTTATGATAGACATCCGACAGATTGGTTTGGTCATATATATATATCATAGTCTATTTCTGTTTTGCTTCAAGGGATTCTAGTTATGTTTGTGAATTCTGAAAATATATATCTCCAGTCTTGGGTCTATTCTACTTTTCTGTCATGTGCTACTGGAAATATGAAGCTCAATTAAGTGAACTATTGTTCTTGACTGTTCTTGGGCCCCTGTTTCGATTCTGGTCCCCTTTTTCCTTCTTTTAATCATTAGGTGATTGCATATTTCTATATGTGTTATTTATTTCATACTGAATTTGCTGCTTACTTCGGCTCTCTGTTTTCTTTAGATCTGTTTTCCCATAGGCTTTCATAATTAAATCATAAGCATGTTTGAGTACGTGATTATTTTGTCTAGCCATTTTGTCAAATATATACTAATCCTTATATTTCTTTGCTTTACATGAAATGCACCGGAGTCTATGAAGGGTTTCATTGCGAGACCCATCGCGCCTTCCATCAAAGATCTGCACCCACATTTGCGTGTATCCCGCATCCGTGTCCGCATCAGAAATTCCAAAGCTACAGGCGAAATGATATCGCCGCTCCTTCGAGTCCTCTTTCGATTTCTTCCCCGCCCCTATTCATTTATTGTAATTATTGTCTAACATTACTCTATCAGTAGAACAGTTAGAACAATTAAATCCTGAATTAACAAATTAGCAAGTAGCTTGGCATTAGTTTAGCTCGCCATACGTTGTTAAGTTTTATCATTTTCACTCCTATAATTATTTAGGTAGCCACGATACTTATTACTAAATCCTAGCATAAGAAACCTATTTTATACTAACTTTCTTATTAATATTCCTGTAGGAGAATTAGTAATAAACCCCTTGCATTCTAGGTATACTTCATAAACGTATCTTTCGTCATAATCAATATTTTTGCACTATAATCATGCTATGCGATATATACACCTTATTAAAGTATTTTATGAATAGATATTCTCATTTGAAACTAACCTTGGTTTTGCAGATAAATTTTACAACTTTCTTTTATTGAGAACGCATCCTTTTCTTAAATACCCTTCAAAACATGCATTTACAATAGCATAATAATTACCCTATGTTTGGCAGTACAACCGCAAGTTCGCGGATCTTAGATGGTGCCTAACCCCTACCCTCTAGATTAATAAAGAACTCTTACGAGAATCTCACTAAGTTTAGCAGACCGTAAAATGGAGTTAATGTTTTACTTTAAACTAGTTAAACATTTAGGTGTCTAATTCACCCAAATTAATTAGGTGGCGACTCATGAACCATAGCATTCTAGCAACCCTTTAGCATTTAACACCTTTTAGCACTTCTAATATGTTAGCACCCCTTTTAACATTTCAGCATTCTTTAAAAACATTTTAGCTTTTATTTTATCTTCTAACCTTTTATTTGAGCAGCAGGAGTTTAGAAAATAAAAAATGCCGCGGCCGAAAAAGGGCGCGACAATGTCTATCAACTCCTAGCTTATTAACGGAATAATACTAAGTGCTATGTCTCTTATTCTACAGAAATTTGGGCAGCACTTCCTTTGTTTCTACGTACTTTTCCACCATTTTCAAGGCCCGAATTCAATAACCAAACATGCCACATTTAAGGCTCAACAATAAGTAGCTAACAAAAGGGGATTACACGCCTAACAGGACGTGTAAAATTCTGCCCCATAATTGATATCAAAATAGTCCAATATTTCAATGTCATTCTCGGCTAATCAATGTACAACAACACAAGTCTTCTCCAATTCTTTTTCAATCCAAGTTGTTTAGTCTAACATGTTATATAGCCGCAATCGATAACAAAAACTACAATCCCTTCTTTATATAACATGCGACGACTAAAACTAATAACTAAATTGAATTACAATCTTAAGGTTAAACATGCAACTTTCGGATTCCATCCAAATATTCCATAACATTTCAATCTCCGTTATATATATCTCATGTTTGCATATATATATATATATATATATATATATATATATATATATATGACTACAACAATAAGTAATCTTTAATCACTTAAGAGGACAAGATTGTTACCTCTTTAAGCCCAAAACAATCCAAAACCTAAAGTCGATCGTTAGCAACTTTAACTCCTCTTCTTGACGTTCCAATCCGCTATTTGCAACCCTTAGAAGCTTGTGAAGAACTCTTCTTCTATTTCCAACTTCAAAGTTGAAGAACACCTTAGGTTTTCACCTTGCGACTAAAGATTTTAAATATCTAGCCAAGTGGGCTCATTGACTTAGTCAACAATTCAAGACTTGATCATCTTTGCCTTGGTCATTTGACCTCTCTACCCTTGGCCTATTTCGATCAAGGCCATACAAGGGGGGTGACACGTGTCACCCTCCCATTTTGTAATATTTCATTTCCCGACATTTTCATAATTCCGATAAATTCTACAAGTCTCAACTCTTAGCATCCTGCTTTCTTACGTACGTTCTTATATACATGTCCTGGAATTACGGGGTATAACAATATCGACTCAAAGAAATTTGGAAGGTATGTCTCTTTACCAGAGTATATATTTTCACACCTGCTGTTATGAACCAATGTATGAGGTTAAATGCTGAGGAGAATGTTAGAGAAGTAGACCTTTAGGTGGACAATAGAGATGAATTAGTTGAGTACCTCACATAAGGTATAATGCATAAGTGGATCTCTAGATGTCCAGCCTCTGAATAACAGCCATGTTTGTCACCCTGTTGTACAAGTTACCAACTTGGCATAAAAAAATCGACCTCAATCCTCTCTTATCTCTCTGATATACAAAGTTTAACTACCCTGGAAAATGGAAGGAAATAGTGCAGATGTTGACAGGAATGTCACCAACATTCTTGACAACACTGGTCCAAGACAGTCTCCACCGTCTACTGAATGACTTGTGATTTAAATTTCAAAGATCAACCAACAAATCTCTGAGGTTGACACTGTGAGGAATGCTCTAATTCAAGCCAGAGACCATTTTATGGTGCTTCTTTATTCACAAAAAGGGGGAGAAAATGCTACTGATATGTTGCTATGCATATCGTATACTCTTGTCTTGTCGAGAGAATGATAATTCTACTGTCGAGGCTACTGTGGATAAAATGATGATGCTGCAGAGGAAGTGCTAATGCAGGGGGAGCAGAGTAAGAAGGCGAGATGTTGTTGTTCTGTGCAAAGAATGAGTTATGCATGAGTAGAAAAAACTGTTGAATCTACTGCTGCAGTATGATGAGTGTCTGAAGCTATGTGCAGAGAAGGAGTTATGCAAGAATAGAGAGCTGCTGAAAGCTAGTGCTGCTGTGTTGGAAGCTACTGTTGTTTGTTGAAAAAGTTATTTTGTAAAGAAAGGCAAAAAGGGGGAGAATGTTAAAATCAGAAGTTTTGCCCTTTCTTCACGGACTGAAGCTAATGCTACTAGTCGATACGAAGCTGATGCTACTAGTTGGTGTTGAGAATATGGTATGTGTATAGATCTGTATAAGTGAATGATATGTGTATATGTGCTAACATCTTTCTTCTTTTCTAATCGTATATAAATGGTATATATATATATATATATATATATATATGTGTATATTGTATATGCTTTGTTTTATATACTATCACAGGTTGAGGGGGAGCATTTGTGTGAATTTGCCATTGTTAGGTCACTTATGTTTAGTTGGTTAAGTTTTGTGAAGAAATGCAAAAAGGGGGAGAATGTTAATGTTAGGATTGATATCATGACATTTTTCCTAACATGTCGTTTTCCAGAAAATGTCGGAACAAATGTCTTGACATTTGGGCTGACATTCTGGTAACAGTTTTGCCTATCTTCATGGACTGTTTTTCAGGAAACTATGACCTTATTTAACACATGGAAAATTGACTTGGCAAGGAGTATTTAAAACAGATTATGATCGATGAAGACCAAGTCCAAGTGGAGCATAACTTGAGGAGCAAGACGTGGAAGACAAAGTCCAAGCTGTTGAGAAATTATCTCCTCAAGTTTCTGCCACACGTGACCACTTTTAGCTCAACCTCTACAACCAATTGATGAGCTTTTCAAGGAGGACTCTCTTCTATAAATAGAGAGGGCAGATCAGTGAATCAAGATCCAGAAATAAAATGTAAAAATACCAAGAGAGCTCTCGGAATTTCTTCTCAGAAATCTGGATCACAATTTTTCCTGAGTTTGTGACGACATTCTGCATGACATTTCAGTCACTGTTTCAGATTCTAGATTAGCTTTGTATGGAGCGATTGTAATGAGATGTTTGTCACTTCTATTTAGATAGATTTTTCAGACATAAGTCATCTGCGACTTAACCTTTTTATTCCTTTTGTATCATCTTGTAAATCTTGTAAAGAAAGGAATATATCAATTATATATATATATATATATATATATATACAATACTTTGGTCATTGACCATCATGAGTTATATTAATATATAACCTATGAAAATTAAACATTTGTGTCTTTATTATTTTCGCTGCATTTTACTCTTCAAAGGTTTTATTCTGTTTTTAACTGAACACTGTTTTTACCGAAATGTCGTCAGTTATGTCAGACGACATTTTCGCCGACATTTGCAAACTGTTCCAGCATTCGAATTGAGTTAATTTCCAGTTTGTTTTTATTATTCCATAGTTGTACCCCGGGACCCAACAAGATATATAAAAAAATCACCATATAATGAGCACTAATATCAAGTTCTGCTAGGGATTTAGTAACTCAGTTAGTTGGCTACCTAAATTTTTACCTTATTGGTGAGGATTCGAATTCGTATATTGCAATCCCTTCCCATGCTCCCTATGTAATTAAAAAAAAAACAATACCAAGCTCTTATGATCCACCATAACTAAAATTATGACCAGCCAATTGGCAACTAATTCAATTGGCATAGAAGACATGGCATTTTTTCTTACTAATGGTTGTGACTTGTGCCTATGCCGACATCAGTACCTACCTAACAATCTCTTAAATGGATACAAAATTAAGCTTGTTGAACATCTTGAGCTAACTCAACTCAAAAACTAGTTTGTAGGATGAAGATTGTCCAAGTTCGAGTTCATATTCTCATTCCATTATTAATGTGAGACTCTTAACACTCTCCCGCACGCCCAAACCCCGTTAACTGGGGCGTGAATAATATATTTGGGGGTCCAACATCAGTGAACAAAGAATTGGAATGGGTCTGACTCTAATACCATATAAGAGTGGATCCTGGGCCTAACTCAACCCAAAACTAGTTTGTAGGATGAAAATTGTTCAAATTCATATAAAAAGTCTATATTTCCATTTCATTACCGATGTGAGACTCTCAACACATCTAATTTTCATTTTCTTGGCAAATTGGCCAAAAACTCTTCATATCTATATTCTTTATGCATTAGAATCTTCTTTTGCATGCTGATCTAAGATAATATTAGCCACAAATCTTTCTCGATGGGGCTTGCTAAACATATTCATTTTCTATGACATAATCTATCTATATTATTTTAAAAGCATGAATATAAAATATGGATTGATCAAAATATTCTTTAAATATTGAACGGTCTCTATATTTTTTAAAGTTAATTTTTTTTCTAAAATATAATTTCATATTTGATAAAATTATAATATTAATTTTTTTCTAATATCTTAGGACTTAATATAATTAAATATGTGAACCTTAATGAGTTGCATTGTTGAATCTCCATATAACCGCCATCTTCATTTTGCACATGAGATGATTTGTGTTTCTCGAAATTAAGATTTGTATAGTAATAATCATTTCAAACTATTATATTCTTTTGGATGGAGTTGAACCTAACTAAAACCTTAACGCTCAGATTTTATAGTATTTATGTTAATTGTTACGTACATACCACAGAGGCACGAACCCATTGTCATTAACGTGAGATATTAACTGCTACTCCCTCAGTTTGAAAAATTAATACTTAGATTTTGAAGTATATATACGAGGGTTGACATGACTCTACAGAATATTGATTTGTTAATTTTCTTTGGGATATAATGTAATTACTATAAACCCACTGTCCTAAACGCAAAATATTATGGTTACTTTAATAATTCGATGTGTAAGAGGTTATTAAATAAACTGTGTATTATTATATCATGAAGAAATAGGGTTTTTTGTTTTAACCTGAAAGCAACTATATTAGCCTCGTCACTCTTTAAGTGCTAATATTCCACGTTTTTAAAATGCATTCCCATGAAAAAACTTGATTAAGTACCTATTGGTCAAATTTCTGGAAGTGTTTCTGTTTTTCAGAAATATTTTTTAGGCCAAACATGTACTTTCAAGAAGTAGAAACACATTTTTCAGAAGACAAAAAGTGTTTCTAGATGGGAAGACAAGCAGAAACACCAATTTGATGCTTCTCCAGAAGCTCTTTTTGCTCATTAAATAATTTTTTTTGGACCCATTTACCCTTTTCTTTTCACAAAATTCCTTTTAATTTCATATAATATCCCCATATAAAATAGAAATTTGGGAATGGGATCGGGGGGGGGGTAGGGGATAAGAAAAAAAATTCATATTTTTTAATAATTTTTTTTTTTTATAAAAGTAACAAAAAATATGAAATATAAATTTGAGGATGTGGTATGGCAATGGGGTGGGGTGGGGGGTAGGGGATAAGAAAAAAATAATATTTTTAATATTTTTTTTTATAAAATTAAAAAAAAATATGAAATACAAAATTGAAGATCTGGTAGGGCCATGGGGTGGGGGTAGGGGGTAAGAAAAAAATTCATATTTTTTATAAATTGTTTATAAAGGTAAAAAAAATATAAAATAGAAATTTGAGAATGTGGTAAAGGGGGGGGAGGAGGTAAGAAAAATCATATTTTCAATCATTTTTTATAAAAGTAACAAAAAATATGAAATAGAAATTTGAGGTTGGGGTAGGGCAATGGGGTGGGGTGGGGTAGGGCGGGGGAGGGTAGGGGGTGAAGAAAAAAATTCATATTTTTTATAAAAGTAAAAAAAAAAAATATGACATAGAAATTTGAGGATGGGGTGGGGGTAGGTGTGGGTAGGGCGGGGGTAGGTTTGCACATATTTGAGTCATTGACTATCTGTCGTTACATTTCTGATGTACAATATAATATTATTTTTTGATTAAATGTTGCAATTAAATAATTTTAAAAAAAATTATTAAAGTGTAAAGATATACTATTTTTAGAAACATATGATAGAAAAGAATATTTTAATAGTTTTAAATCTATTAAAAAGAATATTCTAGTAAATTTGCATAAATGTGAGCCAAACAGGAAACTGTTTCTGTCTCTCAGAAGTACTTCTATAATTATAGATGAAACACCCTAACATATTCTCTAGAAACAGTTTCTGCAGAACTATTTCAAAGAAACATAAATATTTTTTCAGAAGCTTGATCAAATAGACCCTAATCACCTTTTTGTCTTTTGATATATTTGGCATATATGTAACCCGTTTTTCTATTTCAATCCCCATTGAAAGAGATAATCATTTTGTTAATTTTGTTCTTTTTAAAAATTGTGATTTTAAATATGTCATAATATTTATCTGATCATAAACTTTTAAAACTGATGGTCTCAAACAAGATGTTATAACAATTATTTGATTGTAAGAGCTTCTCATTAATAGTAAATGAAAAGTTTAAAATTATTTTGCTAAATATAAAGATTTTTTACGGACTAATAGAAAAATTATTCATATAAACTGAAACAGATGGAGTGTTGTTTATCTCAACAGAAATGGATTCAGGACTTGAAGTTTATGAATTCTGAAATTTATTGATATCTACATTAGCAATATGTACATATTCAACAAAAACAATTAAAACAAATATATAATTTAGATCAAAACTACTGAATTAGATCAATCTATAACCTGAAACTCTAATCCAGTATTCTCGAGCCCCTGCACACCCACGATTAGGGGTGGGCATGGTACGGTATTTGAAACTTCGTACGGTAATTTCAATTTTTGATTTCTAAAAATATTATACCATCACCATACCAAATTAATTCGTATGGTTCAGTATTTTTAAGTTTGGTTTTGATTTTTGGTGTACGGTAAATCGATATCATAGTTTGGTCAACTTCGGATTATATATACTCGTATGGTAGATAATTATGACTTCGACTACTTAAGAAACGTCTCGATTATATTGTAATAACACCTTACACATAAAAATATTCAGAAGAACAAGCAATCCCCTCCGTAGATCAATTACACAAAAAAAATATTTAAATCGAGATAGAGTAGTCAAGTTCCAACGTTTAAATAATTAGTTTTCTAATAATACTATCTTATATATTTGTTAGTGTTATAATACTAAGATATATGAATTGTATATGTAACTATATACTTCGGTATGGTATTCGGTATTTCGATTTTTTTTTATGAATATCGAATACCAAACTTTTTAAAAATGCATATTAAATATCGTATCAAATACCATAATACCGAAATTAGGATATAAAAAGTTTCGATTTCGGTATGATAATCGATATATGTGTACCATGCCCACCCCCTACCCACCACGAAATTTGAAAGAGATAAATATGGAAAGATGACTTTTTAAGTAAAAGTTTTTTTTTCTATTTGATATTTAAATCGTTGAAAGCATTTAGTTTTTTGTGCCAATAGTAGGAATAACGAGAGTTTTTGGATAAAGATGGTGGCAGTTGTAAAATTAGTCTAAAATCAATGGAGAGTTTAGTGTATTTCTTTTAGTGTATTTATTGAGCAAGTTGTGAATTTATTAAATAAAAGATAAATCATACAAAATCTACTCGAACAAGAGAAAAGAATTAAATAGTTGCCTTACTGAACCAGTAGTTTAGTCAGTTATTACTAGTGATTTACAATATAATTAAGAAGTATTAAAAGACTCTTTAAAATTATTCAAATCATTTATTACATTAGTTTTTTTTAAAAATAATATCTTCTTTATCGGTTAAAATATACTTATTTTGAAATCAAATTTTAAGGTAAGCAAATCATTTATTGTGAACATCAGGGAAGCCAATACACCTCAAATGGTGAAAGCGAGCATAACTCAGCATATCGAAGGATTCATATATTCATAATTGTGAATGAAAAGACTCTTGAGAGAGAACGATTCCTCGATAAGGTCTTACACGATACAAATTTAAATAAGCCGGGATCCCAAAACAAAACAAAACAAAAAACTCACTGTACGGAGTAGGTACCAAACTATGTACAAGCTGGTTTTTCACCAACCATTAAACCAAATGCAATATGGTTAATTAAGCAGTTGATTATTGATTAAAAGGTCGGCAGCCATTTGTCATCCTACTCATTATACACCACATACAAGTGTTTGTGCTTATCCATGCCCCTATTATTCATTTCATTAATTCAATCTTTCCCTCTCAACACCTGTTACCTATCGCTAACAACAATTTAGAAGCTAGTAATCGATAATCATATTAAACTACTTAATTAGCATTAGGGTATTTGTATGAACCACATAAATCAAGATAAAATATTTGAATAATCAAATGGCTAATGTAATATCCTAATTGATTGTACTTGTTATTCAGCTCCGTAAAAGATAAGTTTTATAATGTTGCAAAACAAATCATTTTATTAGTGTGAAAAATTAAAGTCACTCTATATTTTAGTTGTAAAATCCCATTATTCCAATTTGGTAAAGAAAAGTCGCAAGTAGTTTCTAAAATGTGAACAAAGACGAAGTCTAGTTGTTGGGACGATTTGAGTTGAGTGGGTGATAAACCAGTCTAACAAAGCACATGAACTGAAACGTGTGAACAGTGAACTACTTGGACTGCCAGCCAATTGAAGGTTTGAAACATTCTCACCCCCATCAAAAATTGTAGACGCGTGATAAAATTATTGGGTGGAAAACGTTTTGTTGGACAGCTGATGGCAAAATAAAAAAGCATTGACACTTGTTATTGTAAAGTAAATGCGTAACTTTTCCAATGGTAGTAACATATACATCTAGATATGCATTGACATCAAATCTTCAATCTTTTTAATGCTAAAAGCTCACCTTTAAAACCACATTTACATAGACGACTACTCAGCAAAGAAAGTCAAAATAACAACTTTAACAGGGTAAGAGAAAATATCATAAAATTTACTCTTTTTTCTTCTGGCATAGTTTAGAAAAGAGTAAAAAATTCAACACAAAAAAATAGCGTGACCAAAGTAATTATTCCACAAAAAATAAATCAATCAATTGAATTTTCGCTATAACTAGCTAGCTCAATATACATACAAAAGAAAAATCCACCCACCCACAAAGAAAAGAAAAAAATTACATATAACTTGTCTACAATCATAGCAATTACTGTTGGAATAATTCAAATTTTGGAGGTAAAGATAGCCTAGATTTCTTCGCCGGATGTGGACTCTCCACCTCATCCTCGCCGGAACCAAATCCCGGCCAGAACTCCGGCAACGCCGGAATATTCAAGTCAAAATCACGGTGACTAAAAGTGGACCCCACACCGTCCGATGACGTCACCCCAACGCTAGCACTAACACTACTATTACCGTTACCGTTACTGTTACCTCCGTCATAGTGACACCGTTTATGTCCACCCAAAGCTTGTCCAGTAGGAAAACACTTGTGACAAATCGAACACTCGTGACTCCTCCCACTACCGTTAACTGAGCTAGTAGTTCCGGTTGCGTTAGTGGTGGTGGAGGTAGTTGAGTGATCATCTCCACCGCCTACGGCGGCGATGAGTTTCCGGTGACTAGCTTTATGTCCTCCTAAAGCTTGATAAGATCCAAATCCCTTACCACAAACTGAACACTTATACAACATCTTCTCCTCCGGCGCGTGGAGTTTCATCACCGGTAGAGATCGTTCGTGATTAGTAGATCCATCGCTACGTGCTAGCATGATTAAGCAAAGTGCCAAATATTCCTCTTCAGTAGGTTGTCGATCCATACTACGTGGCCTTTTCGATCTTTTCCCCTTAGTCCAGTTTTCAATGTATCGGAGCTGCTGCTGGCCTTTGTTCTCAAATTGAAACGACGATGGATTTGGTGTACCAGTAAGAGAATTCAAAGCTTCAAGGGCCATTTCAAATAGAATATAGCTGAGTTATAATCTCTTTTCGAGCTAGGAATGATCGAGTACTATGTAAGTAGAAAGAAAAAAAAAATGATTTTGAGTAGTGAATGAGAGTGAAGGAGAAGGGGTGGGGGATATATAAAGGGGGAAACTTAGGAAGTTGCGTGGGAAAGAGTAACAAGTAGTAGTTAGGATGGTTACTCAAGTAATTGAATTGAAAAAAAGTGTTACTTACCATTTATTTTTTTGGATCAAAATAAGTGTAGGAAAGAATTACTCTTTTTTTTTTTTCAGTCGATTAAATTTCAATATCTATTTAATTGAAGATAGTTTAATTAAATTATCTATTTTTAACTAAAAGTTAGTATTTTTTTAAAAGGGTGTAAAAATAACTAAGTAAACACTCTTTTTTATCCGGAGGGGGTAAATTAAATAGTACTATTTCCGTCCATTTTGACATAACACACCTACTAAAGATCCAAAAATAAAATAATAATTTTACTATATCTCCCATAATTATTGCTAAGAACCTAATTATTGAAATAAATAAAATATATTTTAAAAGTTGTGCAATCACTATAATTTTCTTAAATTTGTCAACTCAATAATAAATGATAAGGGTAAAATAGATATGAAGTGGTAAATTATATGTTGATTTTCTAAATTAGATATGTAAAATTGAATAATTATTTTTAATATAGTGATAAGTAATAACAATAAGAATAAGGAAGGGGAGCTCGTATGAATATAACTTAGTTGGTTTTAGAAAGAAGGGGGGAGTGGAGCACGTTGGAAAAAAAGGACATACTTTTAGTGCCAAGTGGTAGATGCAAAGTACAAGTGGAAGTGAAGTGTAAAATTGTGTGTGTATTGGCTGTGGGCCTTGTTGAGGAAGCAACCTAAGAAGAGTACTTTTATTAGTAGGAGTGTATGGACTGTGTCAAAACACAACCTCACTTGGAAAGAAACAGCGCGCTCCACCGGGTGTTTTTTTATTTTTTTTATTTTTTATAATTGAAATTTTCAGGCTTGCGCCTAACTACTTCATTGATATTACCCAGACGTTTTCGAGATCGCGGTGTTTTAATTTTTCGTAATACTTGCTATTTATATAGCGTTAAAAATGGATATTTATCTATAATTAATTTTCATATATTTGGATAGTGTAAATAAAAGTATTATTTCAGATTGTTAGTTTATAAAGGTTAAGCTTAATTTTTATATGAAATAGCTTTTTATTTATTATGAATTCAAATTTCAAATCTAGTTGTAGTATCAAATTTTTATATTAGTATAGTTTAACCTATAATTGAACAGATATACTTGCTTTCTTTCATTAAATAAATACAATTTAACACTCGCAAGTTTAAAAATAAAAATACTTGAAC
The DNA here is from genome assembly GCA_029844215.1 of Przewalskia tangutica. Classification (NCBI taxonomy): domain Eukaryota; kingdom Viridiplantae; phylum Streptophyta; class Magnoliopsida; order Solanales; family Solanaceae; genus Przewalskia; species Przewalskia tangutica. Next base: position 9,950,120 of record CM056740.1, on the reverse strand, counting down.
AATTAGGTTTTGTTATTGAGTGTAAATGACAAAACAATTGTATAAAGAGGTCAAAAATTTTAAGATATACTTTTAAAAATGGAAGGAAAGAGAAGGGAAAATGGAAAAGCTTTTTTTCTTTATTGCTTAGTTGACAAAAAATCTATTAAGACTAACCACTCTGTCTATCCTTTAATTTAATTCTCACCTATCTCCAACCTAATTATGAAGCATATCTTTAATTTTGTAAGTTTAAAAGTTAGTACTAAGTTTTTTTTTTTGACCAAGAACTCACGCATTATTTTTTCGAGTGCGCATGCAGAAACTCGAATCGACGCAATACGCGCAAACCACGCCACCGATTAACCACACTCGGCAGTTCCATGCGCGATGACTCAACCAAGAAAGTTTATGCAGGGAATCGAACTCGTGACCTTGCGATCCCGCGCTCTACTGCTACACCAATTTGACTACCTTGCGGGTAAGTTAGTACTAAGTTCATCCAATATTTGGCAATTACTTGGGAAAAGATAACAAAATGGGCTTTTGGAGCAGCCGCGTGGACTGTGTAGAAGGTAATAAAAGACCAAAGGTTGCCAAGGGTGACTGTGACTGAATTGGGTCGCCGACTTTTACTTTGTTTCAGGAGTCGGCTACTGCTATTCACCCCCAAATATAAATGCATGTATCTTTGCCAAGTCGCACATTATAAAAATGGTAAAATGAACCGTGGACATTTCTCCAATTGGACTTATCTAATTAGTACTAAGACTATTATTTTTGTTGAGTTCCACAAAAGTGTGGGTGGGTTGCTTGGTATCCTTATATGATTTTAATCAATCCTTACTTCATTTTATATTGTACTGTTGAGTCCCACATCAGTGGATATGAATTCCTTGGTCTCTTTATCTTAGAAATTTTTCCCTCGTCAGTTAGCGGTTTGTTTTAAATTAGGCGAAGATCTATTTTCATGGATTCACTCTATCTAAAAAATAGTGTTACTTTGTTAGAATTCTTACACTTTTTTTTTTTTTTGTTGACGAAGGAACCCGCAGCCGCTATTCTTTCGAAATACGCAGTAAACCCTGATCGACGCAGCATCGCAAACCACGCCACCATGTAAACCACACTTGGCAAGCCATGCGATGTGCCAACCAAGAAGGTTTATGCGAGGATCGAACTCGCGACCATGGCCCCGCTTCTTCTTCAAGCACCAACTGCTACCCTCATGTATTAGAATTCTTACACTTGAAACATGGCAAGTGGTGAAGTGTAATTAATTACTTCCTCCCTTCCACATTATTCCTTTTATTTTTTCCAAAATAAGTGATTTTTTAAAATTTTAAGAATACTTTAGACATGTTCTTTTAAAATTATCATTGTTTAAATAATCAATATTCATTAATTATATTTTTTTTTCTAAGCCAATTAGGGGTAAATTAGTAAAAGTATTCTTAATTTTCTAGGAATGAACATTTTCTTAAAGGGTGTGTGTCGCGCCCGTTTTTGACCTCGGGGTCTGAACGATATCCGAAAAGTTGCTCTTTGGCGCGGTTCCCTGGATGGAGCAATAATGCTGATTTTGAGGAGTCGCCACCTAATTATTTAAGTGAATTAGGACACTTGATTTATTGCAATAAAAATACTGCAATTAATCTCCATTTAATGGTCTGCGAAATTAGTGAGATTCTGGATCAGGATTCTTTATTATCCTAAAGGGAAGGGGTTAGGCATCCTTTAAGATCCGTTAACTTGCGGTTATCCGTTCAAACCTAGGTTAATTATTTATTGTCTTTCTATTCTACATATTCTAAGCAACTTTCATAATTTACAATTACAATGGAATGCAATACATAATAATAAAGCTAAATCAAATAAAAATTTCGAGACATCTTTTAACCCCTTTTTAGGCTTTCTGCACAAGACGATCTACGGGTACCTGCATAAACACTTAGTAAAAATGTCAGTAATAGAATAAATAATTTTAATGCAATGACAAGAATTAATAAGTAAAGCCAAAATAAATCCGTCTTTTGTACAGGGAGGGCTTGGAAATCAGACGGAGATTCCTTCATCGGCCAATATTGCTAGAAACAATAAAATAAATAAAACCTTCGGATCCGCGCCAAAACAGTAATAGTTTTAAACACAGAGGGCTCAGATATATAAAAAATAAAGCGGGACAGCCTAAACAAGTGCGGTTGCGAGAATTCGCCCTGCCAGCGCATGTTGGTTATCCGGTGTAAAGTGGAAGAAATCATCATTGCCCAGAAAGCTTCATTTATTTTATTTTCCGTCTTTGCAACTGTGGAGACCTCAAAAATCGACGGATAACTTTTTCATTGGCCAAGTGTAGTATCATATTCAAAATCAGTAAATACCAATAAGCGTAGCAACATGTTCAAAATTAGTTTAATAAAATATCAAGTGTAGTATATGTTCCAAATCAGTTTAATAAAGTAATAAAAAGGCCAAATCGCCAAAAATCAGTACGGAACCCAAAACAGTAAAAGGTTTGCCTGAACAGTTGCAATATCCAAAAACAGTAGTAGTTCGTCGGAACAGTTGTAGCCAGAACTCGCCGAAATTTCAGAACGTCGCCGAAGTCTTCAAACTCCGGTGAATATCAAAAATATCAGAAGAATCAATCCATTAGTAACAAGGACAGTAGATACCAAACGATAAGTCAAACAAAGTCGCCGGAGTTTATAGAAATTCCGGTCAGATAGCAAAGTCTTAAAAATCAGTCCAAAAGAGTCAGCAACAGATCCATTCGAAGGTCGTCGGAGTTTTTTTTTAAAAAAGAACTCCGGTAGAACTCCATATCCAAAAAATCAATCCAACAAGATACCAAAATATGCAACAGATCTCAAAACAAAGCACAAGATTCACGTAAAAATCAGTCTAAACAAAGCACGGTATATATAATAACTCCAACAGAGAACAGAGCAACGTCTCCGCCAGTCGCCGGTGGTCAGCTCCGGCGAGGCAGAGACGATATAAAAAAAAGATATGGGGTGACGGTGGTCTGCCACCATGGTGTTGTCGACGGCGAGCAATGGGGGGTCATGAGTTGGGGCGACGGGAGAGGTTCGACAGTGGGGTGGTTTCGCCGGTGGTGGGCGACGGGAGGTGTGGAGGTGAGAGACGAGGGAGAGTGATGGTGAGAGAGGGGAAGAGGTGATGAGTGTGCGGCTGAAGGTGTTGCTAGGGGGTTCGTCGGAGCTTGGTGTCACGACCCATTCCGGGGCCCGTGACTGGTGCCTTACCGGGGCACCCAAGTAGTCATACATCAGAGTAATCAGCGGAAATATAAAACAAGACATGAAACAGTTTATAAAATAAGACACGCTTTATGTGAGAAAACGTCGCTTTTCGCATATATATATAAACATGGTTTAGCGATTACATCCAAATCTTGCATAACATGACTACAGACCTCTAAGGAAATATACAACTATGGCGGGACGGGCCCCGCCATACCTCGATCTGACAAAACTATCTACAACAGGGAGATCATACCCAAAAGTAGAGCCTCGGAAAAGATGGAGCTCCGACACCAACGTAGAGATCCTAAGAATGTGGATCTAGCACTGCCGCCTTACTGCGGCATGAACGCACCCAAGGAGGTCGATACAATGGTACTAAGTATATGAAATCGTAAAGTACTTAAATGAAAACATATCATTTTAAAATCAGTTTTGCAAGTATGTATGAAACAATCAAGGTAACGCACATAGCCACATCATAAACAAGAGCAACAATAGGTAAATCGAATGGTCTTTTCTAGGCTGCGAATGATCAAGCAGGCCATTGCGTAGTATCACCATGCAAGCCTAATCTCGACTCCGTAGTCCGCATAGGCCACTCATATAGGCCCGCATAGGGTATGTAACCCCGCATCGAGGTAGCTACCTCGCATCGCCCGGACTCGTAGTCCGCATGGCCACATAGACGCGTGAGGTATAACCCCGCATCACTAACACCGAACTCCGTAGCTCGCATAGGTCCCTTGGACCCGCATGAGGTATTCTCGAATCATGGTCCTGCATCGCACGAAGTCTACCCCGCATCGGAGGGCAGCTTAACCCCCGGTAATATGTCAAGAGGTGAGTGATAGTACGCTAACATAACAGCTTATCTTTAAACAACATAAGCACAACAAGAATACTCTTTTATACAAACGTTACAAGACAATAACACACATAACATCATATCATGTCTACTTATCAAACCATCTTATTATTCTTTTCACAATTCAATATAAGTCTGTTATAAACACATAGGCAAACTGTTTCTTTTATCATTCTTAAGTGGTTATACTTAACTGTCCATAAAGCTAGTATAACTCTTAAGCTTCTGTTGTAAAAACCAATTAGTTCTCTTCTGTTAAAAATGATTCAGTATTCTTTTGAAATGCTTTCAGTTCTTTATTATTCAGGCTTAAGTCGTGAGGCATTGCCGTAAGTATTATTCAGGCTTAAGCCGTGAGGCATTGCCGTAAGTATTATTCAGTTAACACATGTAAGTCTACCGTACTACATATATATTGTAAAATATCATGCTTTAGGAAGAATCACATACCTTCTCAGCGAAAACCACCTGGCAAGTTGAATATGTCGCGCGCAGAGAATCAGCCTATAATAGTCAGACACGTCTATCAATGTTCAGACTACTTTGTAACCAGTTCTAAACAGAGGGTTCTATATCCTACGGAAAATGGGCGTCTTCCCTACAGGTGAGCTACTCAAGTCTACTGTGAAAACAGTCCTATGTAAGTACAATTTGATTATTCTTCTTTTAAACCCTTCTACTGTGATAACAGTTCAATTCTATTATGTGATATGCTTCTAAGTATTTTATACTTATTCTTATACTACTACAGTATGTATTCTCTAATTCAAAAGAGGGTTAGGATTATTTACCTCGGTAAGCCCAATAATATCCTAGATAAAGTCGCGCCTGAGCAAGGTTTAGCTCCTAAGTTGTACTCTCCGGTAGCTCCAAGAAACCTTAGAAGTTCTTCACAACTTCTACTAAGGACTAAGGGATTTGGGCTAGGGTATTTTGGGCATTATAACAATACAAGAAGGCAATTTTTCTACCAAGGAGGGGTAGGTTTCTAGGCTAGGGGGCGGGGTTGCCTCGGCCAAGCTTCAAAAGGGGAGGGGGGGTAGGAGGCTTTGGACGAAAAGCTTTAGAGCGAGGGGGAGGGATTTTTCAAGACTTGGAAATTGATTTGTGGATGAAGAACTCTTCATCTAGAGGGGGGGTATTTATAGGTCAAGAAGTGGCCAACCAATGGCCAAGATTAAGCCAAGTGCTAGGCAAGTGTAAGGCCAAGATTATGGCAAGTGTCTTTATCCATCTACTACACAAAATATCCTACCTAATCCTTGACTTGTGCAAAGGCACAAAAAACGTGCAACTCCATGTCCAATTCGTCCAATGGACGATTTCAAGTCCACCAATTGGAGGGTGCCAAGTGTCGCCTCCCGTTGGTCCAAAATGTTTCGTCTCCGGAAAAATCCGCAAAAATACTAAATGACATAGCGAATTTTCCTACGAAAGTCGTGGAAACGCTTTCCGGAAACGATTCTTTTAGCGAGTTGTGCACAATTTTGAACTTGCCTAACTTTAAGGCTAAACTTTCGTGACGCACGCCTTACGCACATACTCCGAAATACGGTATAACATTCTCCCCTTAGAAACATTCGTCGAATGCTCCTTCCCAAGACAGATTAACGATAAGATTCTTCATAACTTAAACATTGCAAATGCCACACACGGCCACGTAACAACACTTAGGCATAAACGATAATGAAGATTTACAAGTAGGAAAAGTGAATTACACGGAGGTGTGGGAATAGGTGAGGATACCTCCGCCTCATGTCCTCCTCGACTTCCCACGTCATCTCCTCCCTAAGCTCGTTCCGCCACAAGACTTTGACGAAGCCACATCCTCGTCCGCAGACGCCTAACTCCGACGATCGACTATCGCTATGGGAATCTCCTCATACGATAACCTCGGTCACTGGACATCGTCAATCGGGTGTACCACTAGATGGATCCCCGATACATCTCCTCGATAGATACGCGAAAAACCGGATGCACCGCCTTCCGATCGGACGACAGATTCAACTCATAGCAACCTTGCCTACCTCGGACGACAACGAAGCGGCCCGATGTACCTTGGGCCGAAGTTTCCCTTCTTCCCGAATCTCATCACACCCTTCATGGGTGACACCTTCAGAAAACCCAATCATCAATGCGAACTCGGATGCCGACGGCGATGATCTGCATCGATACGATTGCCGACTACGAGTCAATAGCCGCCTCGGATAAGCTTCACCTTATCCACGGCCTGCACCAAATCTGGTCCCACTAGCCGCACCTCGCCCACATCGAACCAACCTATAGGCGTCCGCGCACTTCCTCCCATACAAGGCCTCATAAGGCGCCATCCGAATCTTGGAGTGGTAGCTATTATTGTACGCGAACTCAACTAGAGGCAAATGATCCTCCCACTACCGAAAGTCGATAACACAGCTCGCAAAGATATCCTCAAGAGTGCGGATAGCGCGCCGGCTTTGTCAAGTGCATCGTGGATGGAATGCGATTCGAAGCTCACTGCGTCCCTAAACCTCTTCGAAAGACCTCCAGGAAGTTAGCCAGAACCGGGCTCCTGCATCGATATGATCGAAATAGGGACTCCATGCGATCGACGATCTCTCGGATGTAAAGTCCGCATAATCCTCACCAAAAAGTCGCCCCGACGGGAAGAAAGTGGGTTGATCTCGTCAAGATGTCGACGATAACCCATATAGAATCATGTCTCCGAAAGTGCGAGGTAATCCTGATGAAGTCCATGTTGATTACCTCCCACTTCCGGTCGGGATCTCAATCGTCAGAATAAACCACCACGCCTCGGTGCTCTACCTTCACCGCCGACAACACGCACCGAGCTACGAACTCGCAACGCCCTCTTCAAGCCATCCCACCAATACACGATCTAAGGTCGTGGTACATCTTGGTCGCACTCGACGGATAGAGTAACGCGCGCCGTGTGCTTCCCAAGAACTCACGCCAAGTCTCAAACATCCGGAACACACAACTCGCCAAACCTTAGCACCCCATCGTGCTACCAAAAGGACCTTGCCTCACGAAGAGTCAGATCACGATAACGTGTCAACACCGGATCCTCGAATCGTTGCCTCTTCACCTCTCGACGATGGAAGACTCGGCAACCTCACGAACTCGAACCCCACCGCTATCGTAATCAATCAAACGGACACCAAGGCTCGCTAATCGATGCAAATCACGAACCATGTCCTCCTCTCTAGCTGCACATCCGATAGGCTCCCATCGACCTACGACTAAGAGCATCCGCCACAACATCGCCTTCCGGTGGTACAGATATCAACATCGTAATCCTTAAGCAACTCTAACCACCGTCTCGCCGTAAGTTCGGCTCCTCTGGTGAAGATATACCGGAGGCTCTTGTGGTGCGTATAAATATCCACGTGAACCCCATACAAATAGTGCCTCCAGATCTTCAAAGCGTGGATCACAGCCGCCAACTCCAAATCATGGGTGGGGTAGTTCTTCTCGTGTTTCTTCAGCTGTCGGGATGCATATGCTATAACCCTGCTATGTTGCATCAACACACATCCCAACCCGATGCCCGACGATCACAATACACGACATAACCATCCGGACCTCCGGAAGAGTAAGAACGGGCGGTCGTCGCCTCTTTTCAAAGAATCGAAACCCCGCCACAAGCATCACCACCGAAACTTATCCGTCTTACGAGTCACCTAGTCAATGGTGCAGAGATAAGCAAACTTCTCCACGAACCGATAATATCCTCGCAAGGCCCGTAAAATCGCGAACCTCAGCCGAGTAGTAGGTTCAGGCCAAGTCCCGATCGCCGATCTTGCCGTATCCACTGAATGTCATCACCGACAATATGCCCAAGAAACGCCACCAAGTCAACCAAAACTCACATTTGGAAAACTTGGCGCATAATCGCTGGTCTCGAGAATCACAAGACGCCTCAAATGCTCCGTACGCTCTCGCTCGAGCGAGAATAAACCAAGATATCATCAATGAACACTATCACAAACGTGTCCAAAAATGGTTTGAACACTCGGTTCATCAAATCCATGAATACCACGAGCATTGGTCAACCCAAAAGACATGACTGAACTCATAATGCCTGCACGTCCGGAATGCGATCTAGGGACATCCACCTCTCGACTCGCACTGATGATAGCCCGATCGCAGATCAATCTTGAGAAATATCTCGCACTCGCAACCGGTCGAACAAATCATCAATCACAGGAAGGGTATTCGTTCTTAATGGTCACCTTGTTCACCGTCAGAATCAACACATGCGCAGCGGCCCCGCCCTTCTTCTTTACGAACAATACCGCGCTTCCTGGGAGAAACACTAGGCCCGGATGAAGCCCTTCTCCAAAGAAATCCCTAAGCCGATCCTTCAACTCTCTCAACTCGCGGTGCCATTCTCAGATGGCGGAATGGAAATAGGCCGAGTGTCCGCAATATGTCTATACAAACTCAATCTCCTCTCGGGAGGATACCCGGAGGTCGCCTCGAAACACGCCTGGGAACTTCTCTCGACCATCGAATCGACGGAAAATCTGGTACCGCAGCCTTCAGATCAAACACCCGAACGAGATGGTAGATATACCCTTCGCACCATCTTCCTAGCCTCGAGGTAGAAATAAACCTACCGCCGATACTGCGTGCTCTCCCACTCAACAACCGGCCTCGTGAACGGAACCGTACTACTCTCTCTGCGGTCTACATTGGCGTAGTGAAGCTAGCCAATCCATCCCCATGATCACGTCGGTCAATCATCTCCAACTCTATCAAGTCGGCCAGGTCCGACGATCGTAAATGGTCACAGACAAGCTCTATATACCCGCCGAGCTACCACCGAATCACCCATCGGCGTAGCTACCTCGAAAGTGGTCTATGGACTCGTGCTCTATCCCTATCCTACTAGCAACAAGGGAGATATATAGACAGTAGAACCGGATCTATCAAGGCATAAACATCAAACCCGTAAACCGATAAGGTACTGTGGCGACATCGTGAGGCCTCCGATCCCGCTTACCGACAGCATAAATGCGGTTCGAGGACCGCTAGAATCGACCGCGCCACGACCTGCCGCGACCGCTGGTCCATGAGTACCTTGCCTCCGTGGCGAGTAATCGCTGGGGATGAAGACCACGGCGAAAAGAACTGTGGTGACTCCTACCACCCGCGCCACTCCTGGGCGGGCAGTCTCTCGCAAAGTGACCCTGCTGGCCACAATCAAACAAGCTCCCGTAGCACCACAACTCCCGTGGGATCTACCGACGGCCACACCGGCGGGTGGTCCCGACGCCAAGACTTCGCCGCTCGGATGTCAAGACACGGGCCCGGTTCCGCCTCGAATATCTGGGTGTCTTTGAAGACGGCGGGAGTGCTCGAGCCGGCCGTGGTGCAAATCTAGATCGCCGAGGCCGCCACCACGATAGCCACCAAAAGACCTCGCCCCGGTCTTCTCCTGCTGCTGTCACAACCCGTCGGTCCTCTACGCCTCACATCCAATAAGATGAGCTCGCGTGCGGGTAATGTCCATACGGTGAAGATAAACACCGCATACGACTCGCCATATAGTCATCTAGCCTGGACGTAGCGGCACCCTATCCTCCATATCTGCTACTAACGCTGGGACATATCGAGCCAATGAATCAAACTCGACATTGTACTCCCGACGGCCCTCTCTCGCCTCGGTGAAAAATCTATCACCGCGCCTCCTCATCCGCGAGGCAAGAGTGAGTGAGGAAAGCCTCGAGAACTCATCCCAAGTGGGACGCTGCTTTCCCCGGATAACTCCCATGAATCAAACCAATCGATCGCGGTATCACGCGACCTATGTGAACCAAAGATCACGGACTCGGTCTCCGACGCTCGATCACTCGTAATCCTCTCAGAGCCGACGGATGAACTCCTGCGGATCATCCTCCGGCCTCGACCAGTAAAACTCGGCGGCTACAACTCAGAAGTCTCGTAGCCTCAAACTTCTCGCCTCGGGTGAACCAACCACGGCACGAGTGGGGCTGGATCGAAGCCGATCCAGCGCCTCATGTTCGCCACGATCCCGGCGATGGGCCATCTCCTTGTACCTAACCTCCGCCTGTGCCGCGGGACGCGAGGTGTGGTACTGTGGTCTCGCTGGGCCGGGCGGCGTCGTAGAACTCGCCGCCTCGGTATAGATCGCCCGAGCCCTCGTGACTCTAGGTGTCCCACTAGCGCCTCTCTACGCTTTGCCCTTCTCGGGCGGGTTGCCTTACGTGGAGGCATAATCATATGAAAAGGAATACGTTAGAGGGTCCAACTTTAACACGCCTCTAAAGCACGATCTCGAGTAAGAAGAGTGGAAACCAATCCTAAATATCCTATAGCCTCACGATTATTGGTGTGGTGCACAACACACCGATAATCAAGACTCTACTAGATACGATGCTGTAGACACCTTCCGAGGATTAATCGCTCGATACCACTTTTGTCACGACCCATTCCGGCCCGTGGATCGTGCCTTACCGGCACCCAAGTAGTCATACATCGAGTAATCGGCGGAAATATAAAACAAGACATGAAAGCTTTATAAAATACATACGCTTTATGTGAAAACGTCGCTTTCGATATATATATATAAACATGGTTTAGCGATACATCCGATAATCGCATAAATACATGACTATGCACTCTAAGGAAATATACAACTATGGCGGATTGCGGGCCCGCCATACCGATCAGACAAAACTATCTACAACAGGAGATCATACCCAAAAGTAGAGCCTCCGAAAAGATGGAGCTCCCGACACCAACGTAGATCCTAAGAATGTGGATCTAGCACTGCCGCCCTTACTGCGGCATGAACGCACTCGGGCGAGGTCAAGACAACAGTACTAAGTATATGAAATCAGAAAGTACTTAAATGAAAACATATCATTTTAAAATCAGTTTGCAAGTATGTATGAAACAACCAAGGTAACCGCACATAGTGCCACATCATAAACAAGAGCAACAATAGGTAAACAGAATGTGTCTTTTCTAGGCCGCGAATGATCAAGCAGGTCAATTGCCCGTAGTATCACCATGCAAGCCTAATCTCGACTCGTAGTCCGCATAGGCCACTCATATAGGCCCGCATAGGTATGTAACCCCGCATCGGTGGTAGCTACTCTAAGATCGCCCCGACTCGTAGTCCGCACGGCCACATGCATCGCATGAGGTATAACCCCGCATCACTAACCTCGAAACTCCGTAGCTCGCATAGGTCCCTTGGACCCGCATGAGGTATTCTCGAATCACGGTCCTGCATCACCGAGTCTACCCGCGACGGAGGCGCTTAACCCCTGAATATGTCAAGAGTGGTGATAGTGCGCTAACATAACAGCTTATCTTTAAACAACATAAGCACAACAAGAATACTCTTTTATACAAACGTTACAAGATACTAACACACATAGCATCATATCATGTCTACTTATCAAACCATCTTATTATTCTTTTCACCATTCAATATAAGTCTGTTATAAACACATAGGCAAACTGTTTCTTTTATCATTCTTAAGTGGTTATACTTAACTTCCCATAAAGCTAGTATAACTCTTAAGCTTCACATTGTAAAACCAATTAGTTCTCTTACATTAAAAATGATTCAGATTCTTTTGAAATGCTTTCGCTTCTTTATTATTCAAAGCTTAAGCGTGAGGCATCGCCGTAAGTATTATTCGAGCTTAAGCGTGAGGCATTGCCGTAAGTATTATTCGATTAACACACGTACGTCACCGTACTACATATATATTATAAAATATCATGCTTTAGGAAGAATCACATACCTTCTCAAATAAAACCACCGCCAAGTTGAATATGTCGCTACAGAGAATCAACTATAATAGTCGACACGCCTATCAATGTTCGGACTACTTTGTAACCGATTCTAAGCAGAGGTTCTATATCCTACGGAAAATTGGGCGCACTTCCTACCGTGAGCTACTCAAGTCTCATCGTGAAAACAATCTATGTACGTACAATTTGAGTCTTCTTCTTTTGAACCCTTATACTGTGATAACAGTGCAATTCTCTTCTGTGATATGCTTCTAAGTCTTTAATACTGATTCTTATACTACTACTGTATGTATTCTCTAATTCAAAAGAGGTTAGGATTATTTACCTCGGTAAGCCCAATAATATCCTAGATAAAGTCGCGCTGAGCAAGGTTTAGCTCTAAGTTGTACTCTCAGAGTCTAAGAAACTTTAGAAGTTCTTCACAACTTCTACTAAGGACTAAGGGATTTGGGCTAGGGTATTTTGGGCATTATAACAATACAAGACAACTTTTCTACCAAGGGAGTGGGGTAGGTTTGGCTAGGCAGGGAGGGTTGCCGGCCAAGCTTGAGGAGGGGGTAGGAGGCTTTGGACGAAAAGCTTTAGAGAGAGGGAGGGATTTTTCAAGACTTGGAAATTGATTTGTGGATGAAGAACTCTTCATCTGTATGGGGGTATTTATAGGTCAAGTGGCCAACCAATGGCCAAGATTAAGCCAAGTGTTAGGCAAGTGTAAGGCCAAGATTAGGCGTGTCCTTATCCATCTACTACACAAAATATCCTACCTAATCCTTGACTTGTGCAATGGCAGAAAATACGGGCAACTCCATGTCCAATTCGTCGATGGGCGATTTCAAGTCCACCAATCGGAGGTGCCAAGTGTCGCCTCCCGTTGGTCCAAAATGTTTCGCCTCTCTAAAAATCCGCAAAAATACTAAATGACATAGGAATTTTCCCTACGAAAGTCAGGGAAACGTTTTCGGAAACGATTCTTTTAGCGAGTTGTGCACAATTTTCGAACTTGGCCTAACTTTAAGGCTAAACCAGACGCACGCCTTACGCATACTCCTAAATACGGGTATAACACTGACTCCTACGAGCGGCGTGAGAGAAGGGTTAGGGAATGGAGAGAGTAAAATCTGAAATGGGGGGGGGGGTTTGGTTTGTGCGCTGACTGCTGATTTTTAGGGAAGGGAATGCAGGTTTTTTTTTTATTTATAGGGGGTATTTAGGTTTAGGGTTTTGGGTATTGGGTATTGGAGGGAAAAGATGAAAGGTGTACTGTGCTTCATTTTTGGGTCTCAGTTTGGGCTTTGGTTTCCGGCGGATTGGACTGATCCAGGTTGTGCCTCGGACTGGACTGATTTTGACAAAAATGCAAAACGAGTTTATTTTTTAAAAGAAAAAATTATTTAAAAAGATGTAAAATTATTAAAATGCAAATGCCGATGCAGTAATAATAAAATACAATATTTAATGCCTAATTAAATGTAAAGACGGGATGTCAATTAATTATTTAAAGAGACGCAAACATTATTAAAATAAAACGACGGTGTAATAATAATAGAAACATAATATTAACAAAGACATCATGCTTAATTTAAAATAAAAAGATGCAATGCCATTTTGTGAAGAAATAAACATAGAATATTATGTAAAAATGCAAAAAATGATGATTAAAATGCGGTGTCCTAAAATGCTTAAAATTGCAAGAAATGACTAAAAGATTGGTCAAAATTGGGTGTCAACAGTGTGCACAAATTTAAAGAATCACTTATTATGGAACGCGAGGGAGTACTTGGTTAACAGTAACATTACCTTTGTTAGGACCATAACAGTAACATTACATTTGTTAGGACCATTCTTATTTCTAAAGGCTGCTTTAAGGGAAGAGACATGGTATTTTCCAACAAATTAACAAATGACATTAATTGCTAAAAGAGAAATGATGGTACTATTCTAAAATTATGAATCACTTTCTGCAAAGTTACCCATTTTGAATGGCATTCAAACTCTTTGAAGTATTTTCGTTTAGCAAAATAACATAGATACAATGATAGCTTATTAGTCAGGGTCAGGGCGGTCATCGGCTCAATCGAAGCCTCTTCTCATGCGCGGTAGTTCTATTGATGAAATCTCAAAGTGGTCATTTCTATTGATTGAATCCCAACGGATATTGTTAGGCAGTTCGATTCCTTTGCAAGGAAGGAATCGGAAAGAGATTGTGAATGTACTCGTAGTCAAAGGACGAATAAAAATGTGGTCATTCTCCACTTGATATACCAGTTCAATTATAGTGATGTATCCCATGATGTTACTACTTGTTAACATAGTGTTTAACGAACTCCGATCCCCTTACTTTTTCCTGCAAACATTATCAATGTCGTGTTCAATAATTTCCTCAAATTATAAAGGGTTATGTTTAACAATTTCCTTTCATTAATATTGTGTACTAATTATTTTCGGGCACATATTAGGGTCGAATCTGGATACTTTGTTGAGTTGGTCCAGAGTGACTGAAGCTACTATAAATAAATTCTTCCTTCTTACATTAAAATTAAAAAGACGATTGTTTACCCCAAAAAAGATACAGTTGAATTTGCAAGTGATTTTAAGAATATGTAATTTGATTTGCAATATAAGATGATTAATTATCAGTTCAAAATAAGTAAGTGAATGAAAAAAAACAAGTAAGAAAATTAGCCTGAAATGTTGTAAATGAATCTTATCAGCAAGATTGGTCCAGACTTTAGCTAAATTGCTTCGGTTTCAAGCAAAAAATGAGAGCTCGTGAGTATAATTTCAGTAGAATTGGTCGTATAAGTGCAAGTAGTGAGAATTAAATGGCCTTCCAACATGAAGATTGAACTCCTTTTATAGTCATGTAAATATGGCTTTAATGCTCGAAAATCTCTATATAATTAAATGACTTAAATAGTAACTAAGGCCTCTTGATGAATAAGGAATAACGGTTGGCGCCATATCCGGAACATGTATACGCTAGCTAGGCGCCTCCGGTTCTTCATCCGGTGTCAACTGACTTAGTTGAACCCGAACTCGTCTTCACCTACCGCATTCCACTGGTGCCACTAGTGTCCGGTTCAGAACTCAACCAACCACCCCAAACTTCACATTTGAACCTTGCCACGTGACATGCCGTTTTTTACCATATACAACAAAAAAAAATTAACAAATAATCGCTTAAAATCTTTCCTCTTTCCTCCATAGTGAAAATAGACTTTACGACAAATTTCGTAATCTGAATATTAAACCAAATGTTAGAATTTGGTTATGCTAATATATATTCGGTTAGGTTGTTGACATGTCGTGGTACATGCACCTTTTGTTATGCTGTCCACCTAACCTCATTTGCATCTATACTTATGGTGGTGGCATTAAATGCAAGAGGCCTAACTCTAATTCTAATTGTTTAGAAATGCTTAAGGAAAAAAGAGAAGATATTTCATTCTAGTTCTCATAAAAAGGGCAGTGGATTCTGTGTATGTAATCTTATTATGTTTACGAGTTTTAAGTTATATACACTATTAGTATATATTTATTTTTACATTATCAAGTTATTCGAAGAATATTTATAGATAAACTTTTTTAAATGTGAGACTTGTAGTCTTGGATCTACCTATTATTGCAGGCTAATTTTACCTAAATAGTATAAAAACCTGTCATATATGCAGTTAAATTTCCAGAACTTGTCACAGTGATCAGCCTTGTTCTCAAGATTCATAGAAAATCATTAATTCATGCATCTATTAGCCGTAAAACAAAAAAAAATGTACTAACTATGTAGATCGATTACGCTTCAACAAACAACAACAGTAGGGTAGTTGACCAGTAACAGTACGGTTCAACAGTTGAATTTTCCATAAAGAGGATCCAAACTTGACCCGAGTATCGTGGGTCACATATATATATATATATATATATAAGTCTGAATATGAATATTTTAGGGTACAAACTCGGCAACGTGGAAACATCCAAAATTCCACACCATTGTGATGAAACTTGCCAGACGTTTGACTGTTGACAATTATCTAAACTCATATATTAACAGAGACTTCTACAGTGGCCACTTATCACTGTTGGTTATTGGTAAGTCAGCTAATCACTATACCGCCTATAGTAAGCCAAAAACATTAGCACACGGATTTTTGCTGGTCACCAAAGCAAAGGCGAATTTCGCCCATGCGCTCCATACCCCTACCGTATCAGATTGATGAATCACGGACTAAATGACCCACTGTGGGACACATTGTTCGCCGCCACAAGAGCCATCACCCACAAGAAGGAATGAAACTCTCACATCGCAATTCGCGCCGAATCCTTACTGTGAAATCTACCACCATTGAACTAATCAGTTTACGCCACGCACCTATAATTAATAGTGTATAAATTTGATTTGTTAAATAGAAATTTTATTTCCTCATATTCTAATGTCACTTTGGAGATTTATTTCCAGCTTTGAAAATATAATTTATTTTTAAAATCGTTCCAACAGAAAACAAGTTTGGAAGTTAGGTCTAGTTTTGAAAGATTGTTTTGGCTGAAAAGCATATTCATTGGCCAATATAAGTACTCCCTCCCCTCCATATTATAAGTATTTTTTTTTAGTTTGGACAACACCCCTTAAGAAATCACGCATTTTTAGAAAATAAAAAGTGTTTTAACAAAATTATTCTTAATTAAATAGTATTAATTTAATATAATTTCTTGATTACGTAACGGTTCACTTATTTAAATAAGATAAATATAAAAAAATAAGTAATATCTTCTTGATTATACAAAAAAATATTTATTTTCAATTAAATTTAAAACAAAAAAATATCAGACAATATGGACCGAATGGATAATGAAATATACATGTTCGTGAACGTAGGATTAAGAGAGCGTTCGATCGATTGTCATGCTTTATTAGAGAAAATAAGCACATTCACCTAAAGTATTAAAACTATGTATTATGTAGTGCTCACAAATAGAGAAAGTACTAGAAGAATTAAAACTCAACTTTTAAATATAGTAGTAGACTAGTATAGTAATAAGATAAAGCCAAGAGCAGGGTCGGCTGAAGACTGAAGTCATTGCTTAGTACCACGAGTTTAGTGATTTTTACATGCTTTGTTTTGGACAAGAATTAGTTAGCACAAAACAATCAACAATTCCATGAATAAAAAATATAGGAGTTAATTATTTGAACGGGCACACGATTTTTATTTTATTAAACCAAAATATTGAATTACTATCTTTTAATAAAAATGTTACTAAATTTTAAGTATTTAAGTTTTAATAAAATCATAAACTATTATTTGTAAGCTCTTTAATTAGGAGGAAACAGAGGAGAAACGATGATAGTGTACACATAATTACGTATATGATGCTTAGGTACAGTTGAATGACTTTTAAATTACAAAATAATAATTTAATAATTGTTATACGATAAAATAAAATTAAGTAACTATATGTGAAATAACAGATGTGAGCACACAAGTTTTCACTTTTTTTTCCTTTCAGCTTCAGGACATGTATAATATAGCAGAGTTAGATGAGTTGAGCTCGAGATTGAGCAATAATGGTAATATTCACTGTGGGATTAAAATGAGGAGAAGAGGAAAAAAGATATTTTGGTGAAATGCTCAACTGATTTCATTACTTCACATAACCAGTATATGTACAAAATGAGAATGAAATAACCGACTCATTATTTCCAACTAAGCAACTTAACATATAAGCTACAACTAACCATACAACTAACTAACTAACTCTTATAATTAACTAACTAATACAAGATGAAAATAAATGTAAAATATAAATACACATCTTGGCTCAAGTTGGAGGTGAGGTTCTCCTTGCCAACTTGCTAAGAACAGTTGAGTGTTTTGGACCAGTGAGAGTCTTGATAAGGATATCTGCCAGCTAATCACAGTGCCAATATTATGCAATGCAATGAGGCCTTCTTGAAGCTTATCCCTCACAAAGTGACAGTCAACTTCTATATATTTTGTCATCTTATGAAAGACATGGTTTCTAACTATATGTAGTGCAGATTGGCTATCACAAAATATGGAAACAGGATGAGGATAGGTGAGAGCAAATTTAGTAAATAATCTACATAGCCAAATGACTTCACCAACCAATTTTCTAAGGGTCCTGTATTCTGCTTCTGCTGAGGACAAGAAAATTGTTTCTTGCTTATTAGATTTCCAGTTTATAGGACTATTGCCCAGCAAAACAAGGTAACCACTCACTGATCTTCTAAAATTAGGACAAGTAGCCCAATCTGAGTCACAGTACCCCCTTATGATGCAATCTGGATCATTGGACAAGAAAGTACCAAGTATAGGATCAGCTTTAAAATACATGAGTAGATGATAAGTTATTTGTAAGTGAGGTTCCCTGGATCCTGCATGTATTAACTTAGGTGTTGCACACTGTAAGCAATGTCTAGCCTAGTGTTGGTGAGGAAAGTTAGTTTACGAATGAGTTTTCTGTAGAATGATGGACCTGAAGGTGTTGGACCCTCTTTTGCCCTTAGTTTCACAGTAAGGTCAAGGGGAGAATTCAAACTACTGCAATTAAGGCAGTCATATTCCTTCAACAGATTAAGTGCAAACTTTCTTTGAAAATTATGACTCCATCACTTCTGTACAGAACCTCCAGCCCCAAAAAATAGTGCAATCTTCCCAAATCCTTGATCTTAATTCTATTATGCAAGTAGTTCTTCAGTTGGGTAATTTCTTCTGGATTAGTCCCAGAGATGATCACATCATTCACATACACTGCTACATACACTGTGGATAAGTTTGTATTTTTATAAAATAAGGAATAGTTATATAAGGAGTGTGGGTAGCCCCTATAACACAATGCTTCAGCTAGTTTGGCATACCCATAAAGAAATTTATTCAACTTACAGGCTAAACCAGGACTAGCAACAGAAAGGTCATGTGGTACTTTCATATAGACCTCTTCATGAAGGTCACCACATAAGAATGCATTATTCACATCAAGTTGTGAGATGCACCAGTATTTCTTAACTGATGTGGCTATTAAAGCTCTAAGTATAGTCATTTTAATTACTATAGAAAAGGTAATTAACACCTGTTTGTTGAGTTTACCCTTTGATAATTACTATGACCTTAAACTTCTCAATTGATCTATTTGCCTATGTTTGATTTTGTATACCCACTTACAAGTTACAATCAATTTATTTCTTGCCTACTGGTAAGGGGACCATGTTGTAGGTATTTGCTTCGGGTTCATACACGCAGCGAAACTTAAAAAATTATGTTTCAAACCCGACGACGGTCAAACTGAAGTATGATATGTAATGTAAAATTAAACACAAAGTAAATGTAATACTTCGAACGAAGACTTACATTTTGAAGCAATCAGCCAAGCAGTTGAAACTTATTACTTTGTGTAGTCCGGGGTGCACACTCAAAAGTCCATTGATTTGCAAGTTCTAAGTTCTTAGAACTTTGATGTAATTTCTATCTTTAGAAATGCTAGGAATTTGTCACGACCCGACCTCGGGCCCGCGACTGGTGCCTTACACCGGGCACCCTAGTGATACAACATCAGAGAAAATCAGCGGAAATAAAAACTTAAACAGGAAACAAGATACATCATAAGAAAATAGGCCAACCAAAACGGTCGTCTTCATGTATATATATCAAACCGAACAGTTACAATCCTGCCCACAACAGTACTACAGACCTCTAAGAATGTAACAACAACTATGACGGGACAGGGTACAAGAACCTACAACTCAGAGAAACATACCAAAAGATAAGCCTCCGGAGAAACGGAGCTTCCCAATACGCTGAACTGTGATCCTATGAGCGAGGATCCACAACCGATGCATTACCGCAGATTTAACGCGGCCGGGCGAGGTTAGTACAACAGTACTAAGTATGTGAAATCGAAAATATCAGAATGAAATCCCATTTCATCATTTTATAAAACCATTTTGCGATAAGTAGCGGTTATGCAAATAAGGGACGATATCCCGAATAATCACTCACATAACTATGGGTCTCACGCCCATAATATCACTCATGCGCCGTGGAACTCATTCTCATCACGGCATAGATACATGATGTAAAACAACACCCATATGTGAACTCGAACACTAGATCCGCTGCGCTATCAAACCGACGGGCAAGTAGAATCGCCTATACCAGCCCAAAAGCTAGTCATAAAACTTCACGCAAGGTACTAAGCTAATTACTGATCCAAAAGCTAGCCACGAATCGCCGAGGCAAGTACCAAAGCTAATGTATTCTAGCCAACCGCTCTCACGAGATATGGCCGAGGCAAGTATCTCGTTATCTACCAAAGAAACTGCCGATACACGAAACGCACGTGACAAGTATCTAAAGTGCTCAGTAACCACATGTACAAATCAAGCGTGATTGTTCGTCACCGCGCAAGCTTTACGGATTAGCGGTCCGTGGACTAATAACAAAACTCTCACAACGGCCGCGTGCCCCAAGATCTTACTCGGAAAGCATGGCGTGAAACCATCCCATCGACGACGCCGTGGATCATCCATCGCACAAGATGTCCAAAGGAAATAACAAGATAATACTCGCGCGACGATACTCGGTCACCCAACGCGTCAAGATGTCCAAAAGGAATAACGGATAATACTCATAGCCGACGATACTCGTGACCATCCAACGCGTCAAGATGTCCAAACAATCAATCGATAGTCGCCTCCCCGAGAGACACAGAGTACGTAATCAAAACACTTGCACAACAAAGCTATCACAACAAACATAGGCAAGTTCAACGCATTTTTATTTTATGTTAACAATACGGGTTTCAACCCAAAATACTACATACTTTCCTTCTTTCAAAAGACCCTCTTTATGTAAAAGCCACACAATACTAATACTCGTAGTATTAAAACACGTTTCCTTTTAAACCAAATTACTACACCTTCGTAAAATCTTTACAAGCTTTTAAAATCAAGTACTCTATACTTTTAAACTAAGTGCTTCTCTTTAAAACAACAACAAGTGTTCTTTTAAAACCTAAACAACTTTACTCTTTTCAAAACAAGTAACCTATACTTAAATCAAGTTACTTCTCTTTTCCAAAACAAGTCGTTATAAGTCAAGTCTCTTATCTTTCAAGATCAAGTCTCTTAACTTTCAAAATCAAGTCGTTTCATCACCAAAATCAAACCTTTCTTTTATCCTCATAAAGTCGTTATAACTAACTTCCCATAAAGCCATTATAACACTTTATGTTTTAAACAAACAAAATTCATTTCACACACGCACGTCTACCGCACTATATAGTTTACAACAATCATGCTCAAGAGTATAGGAAGAATCACATACCTTTTAGCTTAAACCACAAGCCAAGTCAAGTATGCCGCGTAGAAGATCCACCTATAACAACCACAATACATCTATCAACTTCTAGTTCTCTTCAGAGAATATTCTAAATACAAGATTCCTTATTCTACGTAAAATTCGCAAAGACCTCCCCGCTATCACATAAATCTCTCCTAACAAGGCCCGCTACTGTGCCAACAACTCCTGTGGATTACACGTCTAACCGGACGTGTTCAATTCTGCTTCACAATAATACTACACAAGTCTACTGTAAGTACAGTCCAATGTAAATACAGTTCAAACCTTTATAATCATCCTTCCAATACAATATACTTAAGTATAACTACTACAACATGTAATATCCAATTACAATAGGGGGACATAGATTATTACCTCGATAAGCCCAAAAATTATCCAAGTTTATAAGTCGATCCTGAGCAACGTTTAGCTCCAATTCCTTACGCTCCAACCCGCTCCAAGCGACTCTTAGAAGTTTCCAAACAACTTTTCTAAATACTTCAACCAAGCTAGGAAGATTTTTCTAGGGTTTCACTTTACGGCTATTGGAATAAAGTAGTATTTCCGGGCTCCTAGTATTGAAATAACTTTGGAATACTACTAGGGATACTAGGCCAAGGTATTTGGGACTATACAACAATACACAATGTATTTCTACACATGTGGGGGAGGGTGGACGAAACAAGGCTTAAAGGGAAAGGGATATTTTTGCCTTGGAAGACTTTCAAGTGTGGATGAATTACTCTTCAACCTAAGGGGGGGTATTTATAAAGGTTTCAAGGGCCAAGATCAAGGTAAGTGTAGGGTCAAGATTGGGCCATGTGTGTGTGGGTCCCACCACACCACATGGCCAACGATTTGGCTCTCCAAATGTCATGGCAAAATCGGCCAAGGGGACAAGTGGCTAGCCACTTGTCCCTCCAATTTCGGCCAAGTGACACATGGGGGTGAAATGTGTCGCCCCCCGACTCGTCCAAAATATTTCGTCTTCCGAAAATATCCAAAATACCGAAAATCTCAAAAACAAAGCGGGCCCCACAAAACCGTAAATTTCTCCCGTGGGCCCCACGTGACCATTTCCAAAAATAAAATCTCATAATTCTAAAATAATCCAAGAAGCCCAAATACCAAACTGGGAATCCAATTCCCATTAACGAACCTTTTCCTTCACAAAACCGAAACTTTTCCGTCGAAAATCACATCTTTCTTTCTTTCCAAAATTTACGTCAGATTCTCGTACGTACGTTCTCACATACATACCCTGGAACTACGGGGTATAACATTCTTCCCCCCTTAGAAACATTCGTCCCGAATGTTCCTTCTAAGTCTCCAAACAAACGTGTCAGATAGTCTTCACTACTATACTTACGAAACCAATCACGCCATCAATGGCCATAGTATATCATACAAATCCAAGCCAACGAGGAATCACCTCTAATCATCACAAAAAGCTCACACCCATGGTCTAAAGGATACTCTCTTCGCATCTTTACTTCACAAAAGAAATGATCACTTCCGTTCTCATAACACATTGTTCGCTTCCCTTCTTACTCGTCGTCCCTTTCTCGCACACGAACTCTCTATAGTACACGCCCACACTTCCGCCATCGCTTAATTTCCAAAACCTTGGAGTCACTACCTCCAAACTTGGTCATCTACAAGCCTCTCATTCCCTTAAGGCCATTCCCGGCCTTTACGATCTGATTCTAGTCGAACACATCCACGAACTCATACGATGGCTACCTAAACCTGGGCTTAGTACCCTCGTGACCCTACCACCTGGCGGGACCACCTCGAACTGACCCCACCCAAAACCGGGCTGCGGGTTGACCCGCGAATGGTCCTCAACCCGACCCATAATCGCATCAGACTCTTGTTCCCCGTTCCGGAACAATCTTACATATTCACGTCATAAAAGCTATCACTTCCATCTCACACTACCCATGAAATTTTCCCACAATATATTTTACGCATACCAAGTACTTCGACAAAAACCAACCGTAAAATCATCCACTCAAGGCGGCCTTATATCCAAGGTCCTAACTGTTATAAATTCTAAGGCTCACAATATCTATGTACCCAACTTCCCCCTTAGTAACCAGGCCTCTAAATCACAATTTAGCATAACGCTTATCTGAACATAATACTCAGCACATTATGATATCATAAACGTATACCAGTCTCTAGAGGGTGAAGGATATACCTGAAATCAAATAGGCGGTTCCAAGGACTGCTAGAACTGGGAACTTCCACCACGACCGCTCGCTCGCCGTGTATGAACACCGCCGCTTAGCTATCAAGACGAAGAACCCGCAATGATCCCGGCGCCGAAGTCTCAACATCCGCGCTACCTCTGGTCGGACAATTCTTCGCTAAATGGCCCTGCTGGCCGTATGTAAAACAAACCCTATGAATACTGCGACATTCCCCCGCATGGGTTTTACCACACTGGCTACACTTAGGTCGGGTGGCTTCATCCGCCAAAGACTCCCAACTCCCCGAAACCCAACCTCGAGCCCGACCGCTCTGAATACTCGAGGCCACAAGATCAGAGACCACTGCATCGGGCGGCGTATAACTAGTATGCTTCGAGGCGGTCCGCCGAAAGTTACCAAAGGACCGCTGCCCCGGCCTTCTTCTGGGTATCGTCAATCCGCTTGCCTCCGCGCTCACACCCAGCGTGAGCTCGACGCGGGCAATATCCATGCCCGGTAAGCGATACACCAACAAGACTCGCCAAGTAGTCAAGCTCGTGACGTAGCGTGCAAGATGTCCTCCATATTAGCTACTAACGCAGGACATATCGAGCCAACGAGTCGAACTCTACGTTGTACTCCCGAATCGCGGCGTCCTCGCCTCAAAGATCGTAAACCTCGTTTACCGCGCCCTCCTCATCTGCGAGGCAAGAAATGGCCGAAATGCCTCCGAGAACTCGCCCCAAATACCGGGGCGATGCTCCCGACAGCCCTACGAATCAAACTACCGATCGCGGATCACGAACCGACGCGAATCGAAGATCACGAATCGGTCTCAAGCCTTGATCACTTGCATGATCCTTCAGAATCGGATGAACTCGCTGGATCATCCTCGTGCCTCGACCGTAGAACTCGCGGCTACAACTCGTAAAATCCCGTAGCCTCAAACTATCCGACCGGGTGGACTACGGCTCTGAATCAAATCGCCAGATCCAAATTTATCCGCATGTATGGCCACGATCACGCTAGTAATCGCCATCTCTTTGTAACTCATCTCTCTCGCTTCCAGCCGTGGATCGAGGCTCGTATCAGGCCTCGCAGAGATCGCCGCTTCTACTCGCAGCCTTCTCTCGCCGCTTGCCTTCGGGCTCGCCGCTTTACGCGAGGCATAATCGCGTAAAAGAATACGTCAGAAGGAGTCCAACTTACAACACAGCTCTAAGGCACGATCTCAGAGCGAGAAAAAATAGAAACCAATCCTAGATATTGTCACGACCCGAACCCGGGCCCGTGACTGTTGCCTTACCCCGGGCACCCTAGTGATACAACATCAGAGTAATCAGCGGAATATAAAACACAACATGAAACAATGTAAAAGAGACACAGTTTATCTGAAGAAAAGTTGCCTTTCGGCATATATATATAAAAACTTACATCCAACGATACATCATTTTTTACAAACTCGCCCACAACAAGATTTCTGCACTTCTAAGAATGATATGACAACAATGGCGGGACAGGGCCCCGCCATACCCCTGAATGTAAGTACCTACAATGACAGGGGACTATACCCAAGATAAGCCTCCGGAGAAACGGAGTTTCTCAAACGCTGAACTGTGACCACATGGCGAGGATCAACATCGTGTACTTACTGCGCAGATTTAACGCACTTCGGGCGAGGTCGACAACAGTACCAAGTATGAAATCAAAATATCAGAAATGAAATCATAGTAGTCTATATAAAGCAGAGACATGTATGATAACCAAACTACGCCACAATAAATAAGCAAATATGTCAAGTCGTGGACTCACGCCTCAAAGTCATCACTCAAATACAACTATGGGTCTCACGCCCACAACATCAATCACGCCTGGAATACCTTCCTCACCGACGATCTACATGATATAAAAGCACCAAGGAATACACATGAACACCGTGTCCCACACGTGTCATAATAAAACCGTGACGGTAAGTACGAAGGCATAGCCGACTACTAAAACCCACGCACTAACAAGGTCATAAATCGTATCATGAGATCTGCCTATACCGCCATATGATCGGTTCGCCACTCGCCCGCAGATCTAATGCGCGCTGCCTAGTCCCGAACTTCCCGACTCCGCATAGGTGTCACGACCAACCGGGCCCGTGATCGTGCCTTACCCGCACCCTAGTGATACAACATCGAGAAAATCGGAAATAAAAACATGAACATGAATTTAGAGACAAAATAAATAAACAAAGCAACCAAAACAGCTTGCCTTCATCATATATATACATAAATACTCAACGCTTATCCTTTTTACAAACCCCGCCACACAAAG
This sequence comes from Przewalskia tangutica, assembly GCA_029844215.1. NCBI lineage: Eukaryota > Viridiplantae > Streptophyta > Magnoliopsida > Solanales > Solanaceae > Przewalskia > Przewalskia tangutica. The sequence continues at coordinate 9,924,340 of CM056740.1, read as the reverse complement.
GCTGCACTTAAGAATTTATATTAACAACTATGACGACAGTGGCCCCGCCATACCACGAATGTACAAGAACCTGCTGCACTGTGGTAACATACCAACAGATAAGCCTCCGAAGGAACGGAGCTTCCCAAAACTGAAATGAGATCCTAAACGCGGATCGACAAATGACGACTCCTACTGCAGATGAACGCACCCGGGCGAGGTCAAGATAACAGTACCAAGTATGTGAAATCAGAAATATCAGAATCAAATCATAATAGTCTATAAAAGCAGGAGATGTATGATAACCAAACTACGAGACATACACATAATGCTTATATCAATTCGTGGTCTCACGCCTCAACATCAATCCCGCCATGAGTACCTTCCTCACCGCGATGCATGATATGATAACAACAAGATAGCAATCCAAATGGGAGCATACCCGCGCGCTACGATCGTGTCAAGATGTCCAAAGGGAACAAATAAGACAACATTCCAAATGGAAGCATACCCGCGCTACGCATCGTGTCAAGAGTCCAAAGGGAAACAATAAGACAACATTCTAAATGGAAGCATACCCGCAGCGCCACGATCGTGTCGGTATGTCCAAAGGGAAACAATAAGACAAAGATTCCAAATGGAAGCATACCCGCGCTACGCATCGGCAAGATGTCCAAAGCGGAAACAATAAGCAAAGGCGTGTAATCAAAGGAAGCATACCCGCGCGCTACGATCGTGTCAAGATGTCCAAAGTGATTTAACAAAAGTAACACTATCAGCGAACGCACTGCGGAATTTATCCGTCACACGGCCACGCCCAAGTAAGTTCTCAACAAGTCAACCGATCCTCCATCGAGACGCCAGAGTATAAACACAATTCTTGCACAACAAAGGCTATCACAACAAAGATAGGCAAGTTTCACAACAACAAGCATAGGCAAGTTTCACAACAACAAGCATAGCGAGTTTCACCACAACTCAAAGTACTTTCATTTTTATGCCAAGGTCCGGTTTTAACCCTAAAGTACTACGCGTTAAATTCCTTTTAAGAGATTCATTCTTTGTATAAAAGTCACCCGATACGTAGTATAAAATAGAGTGACTTACATCCTTTAAGTAAACCAAAACAACTTCCATACTTTCTTTTTTTTAAAGTCAAGTTACCACGTTAAAACCAATGATAAAACCTTTCTTTTGTTTTCATAAGGTAATTATAACCAACTTTCCATAAAGCTGTTATAACACCTTATGCTTTAAACCATTTTAAGACAACACAATGCCTTTCTTTTCCCTAAGGTTCCAGGTTTGCCTAATTTTAATTACGCAAGTCTCTTTTAAAAGTTTCATAGTTCAATGTCTTAATCTCTTTTAAAACAATTGAGTAACATATGCCATAAAGTAGGTTATTCTTGTTCATAATCAATCTTATTAAGCGACCATGATCTAGAAAATGTAATATCATTTTGTCTCATCTTAGCTTCTATGCAGATGGAGGTTTCTACCGGTTTTAATAATACTTAATTATTCAATACATTTCCTTTATTAACGCCGCAGTTGGTTTGTCGATACACATTCTCGATTTCAAATCAAGAAACATTATTCCTTCCAAAACCAAGTACTCATTACTCACGAATGAGGTTTCACACAAACATCCATATTAAGTCAAGTCTCTTAACTTCTAAACCATTAAACCATTCTTTTATCTCTCTTGGCGTTACACCTAACTTTTCATAAAGTCGGTATAACTTTTATGTTTTCAAACCAAGTATACACTTCTTCCAAAAAGGTTTCTTAATCTCTTAGAATACTTCAAGGTTCTTTTACATCAAGTCGGTTATAAGTCAAATCGCTTATCTTTTAAAAATCACAAAGCATTTCTCATTTACATAGAGTTGTTATAACACTTTATGTTTAAAGGCAATCAAATACATTTAACACACGTACGCTCACCGTACTACATAGTTATACACATATCATGCTAGAACAGATAGGAAGAGGTTCACATACCTCGCGACGAGTATCGACTAATAGCAAAACGCCCAAGTACCCCAAACCGCTCGCTACACTCTCGCCAGATCACTCCACACGTAGTACTACAACCTATAGAGGCCACAAAGCGTCTATTAATATCTTTTAGATCCCGACGTAGAATATTCTACGTAAAATTGGCAAAGACCTCCCCGCACAACAGCGTAAATCTCCTCCTCTATCGAGGCCGCTACCAAGCCAACCGGGGTTAACACGCCTAACCGACGTGTACAAATTCTATTACACAAGAATGCTACACAAGTCCATCAGAATACACCCTATGTAATTACAGATTCTCTTCTTTAAATTCAGCTTAAGTCGCAAGACATCGCTGTAAGTATTATTCAGCTTAAGTCAAAAGACATTGCCGCACAATTATAATGTTCAGTTCTATATATAGTATACTTCAACTATATATTCCTACAACATGTAATTTCCAATTACAATAGAAGGTCAAGAGTGTTTACCTCGATAAGCCCAAAATTATCCGAGTTTAAATGTCGATCCCGAGCAAGGTTTAGCTCCTACTCCGCTGCTCCGACTCCGCCTCCAACCAACCCTAGAAGTTCTAACCAACTTCTACTTAACTTCAACTACGGTGAAGATTTACTTAGGGTTTCGTTTTTGTGGTGAGGAAGTATAATAGTATTTTCTGGGCTTTTGTACAAGTGTAACTTTGGGAATACTACAAGGTATTTGGGCGAAGGTATTTGGACATAACAACAATACTAAGAGAGTATTTCTATACCACAACAAGGGTATTTATACGAGACAACTAGGCTAGGGGTATGTACCCCACGCCAAGCCTCTGAGGAGGGTGGGTTTCGCAAGGGCCTCAAGAGGGGAGGGTGTGTGGTGGACGAGATCACAAGAGGAGAGGAGGGTTTGAGACTTAGAAAGATTGCTCAATTTTTGGATGAAGAAAGTTCATCACTTAGAGGGTATTTATAGTCAAGTGGGCGCCAACCAATGGCCAAGATGAAGACAAGTGCATAGCAAGTGTAAGGCCAAGATTTAGCCATGTGCTACCTTATCCATCTACACAAAAATATCCTACCTAACCCTTGACCAAAATTTCACACCAAAACGTGCAAGACTTAGCCAATTGCCAGTCAACCTCTTCCAATGTGAGGTGACACGTCACCCTCCCGCTGGTCCAAAATGTTTCGCCTCTCGGAAAAATCCGCAAAAATTATTAATGACATAGCGAATTTTCCTTCAAAGTCGTGGAAACGCTTCGTCGAAAAACGACTCCTTCGGTTGTTGTGTACAAATTTGAAACTAGCCAACTTTAAGGCTCAAATTGTATACGCACGCCTCACGTATATACTGAAATACGGGTATAACAATCTCCTCCTAGAAACATTCGTCGAATGTTCCTTCTCGAACAGATAACGGTTCTTCTAACAAGTTGCCAACGCCACACCGCCACGAAATATCACACGTTCTCTTCCTTCCTTACTCGCCGTGCCCTTCTGACACTTGAACTCTTCTAGTATACGCACCACACTTCGCCATCGCCAGCTTCCCAATACTTTGGAGTCACAACCTCCAAACTCGTCATCTTACTAGCTTCACTGTCTTCACGATCCGCACGTCGAACATATCCACGAACTCATACGATGGTTATCTAATCATGGGCCTAGCGCCTCGTGACCCTACCACTGGCGGGACCACCCAGAGCTGACCCACTTTGAAGCCGCGGTTGGCCCTCAACACGGCCCCAACCCGACCCACTTACGCATCACGCCTCTTGTTCCCGATCCGGAACAATCTTACTATACTGGTCATGAAAGCTACCACTTCCATTACACACTACCTGTGGATTTTATCACACAAAACGTTCTAGGCATAAAATGCACTCAAGGATCACTTGCAAAACTGGTACTCAAGACGGCCTTACATCTAAGGTCTCAACTGTAATATTCTAAGGTTCATCATTTTCTCACCTCAAGCTTACCCTTCTCACAACCAGTTCTACATCACGTTTTAGCATAACGCTATCCGAACATAACACTAAACACATCATCACATCATCAATACATACAAAACTCTGAGGTTAAGGATATACACGAAAATAGGTGATTCAGAGGACCGCTAAAATCGAACTTCCACCGCGACCTACCGTGGCCCGCCGTGTATGAACATCTGCTCGACTATGGGAGGTGAAGAACCCGCAATCGATCCGTGAGTCAGTGCTATCCTACCAGGCCACCCTCGGTCGGACAATTTCTCCCAAAATGGCCTGGCCGCATGTAAAACAAACTCCCGACTAGCACGACACTCCCACCGCGAGTCTACCACTGGTCACAACGAGGTAGGGGTGGCTTCACCGCTAACACCGCTTCTCTCGAAATCTGAACCTCGAGCCCCGACCGCTCCGAATACTCTGGGTGCTCAAGACGTGGAGGACCACTCAGATCGGGCGAGGCGCATAACTAGTCTCATTGTTGGCGGTCCGCCTCGAAAGTCACTAAAGGACCTCGCTGCTCGCCCTCTTCTCACGACCTTGGTTATTCCGTCGATTTCTCCGCCTCACCTCCAAGTGCATAAGCTCGCATGCGGCAATGTCCATGCCCTACCAAGAGCTACACCGAACAACTCTCTCGCTAGGTAATCATCGAGCCTCAGAACATATCGGTGCACTCGATCCTCCATACTAGCTACTAATGCGGGACGTATCGCCAATGAGTCGAACTCCACATTGTACTCCGAACCGCACGCCTGCTCGCGCAACCCCAAAAATCTTTACCGAGCCCTCCTCATCCGCGAGGCAAGAAATGTGCAAGAAAGGCCTCGAGAACTCGCCCCATAAAGCCGGAAGTGCATGCTCTCCCGACAGCTCCCACGAATCAAACCGATCATGCGGTATCACGCACCGATGCGAACCTAGACCACCGACTCGGTCTCCGATGCCTGATCACTTTACGATCCACAGAATCGCCGGATGAACTCCTCGCGATCATCCTCGTGCCTCGACCCATAAAACTCTGGCGTTACACTCGAAAAATCCCGTAATCTCAAATCGCTCGCCGGGGGTGAACTACGGTGCTCTTGGATCGAACTGCTGCGGCTTATCTCAAGTTCGCTACAACCACGCCATTAATCGGGCCATCTCTTGTAACCCATCTCATCTCGCCTCACTGTAGGATCGAGGCTCAGTGCTGTGGTCTCTGTAGATCGCCGTTTACTCGTATCTTCCTTCGCCGCTTGCCTTCCGCCCGGGTTGCCAAGGCGAGGCATAACTGCAGGAAAGGAATACGTCGGAGGGTTCAACTCATCACACGTTCTAAGGCACGATCTCGTAATGAGAAGAATGGAAACCAATCCTAAATGTCCTATAGCCTCACGATTATAGATGTGGTGCACAACACACCGATAATCAAGACTCTACTAGACACTTGCGTAGACACTTTCCGAGGACTAATCGCTCGATACCACTTTTGTCACGACCCAACCCGGGCCGTGGATCGTGCCTTACCGGGCACCCTAGTGATACAACATCGGAGAAAATCGTGGAAATAAAAACATGAACATGAATTTAGAGACAAAATAAATAAACAAAGCCAACCAAAACAGCTTGCCTTCATCATATATACATAAATACCCGAATGCTTATCCTTTTTACAAACCCCGCCCACACAAGCTGCACTTAAGAATTTATACAACAACTATGACGACAGGCCCGCCATACCCCGAATGTACAAGAACCTACGGACTCGTGGTAACATACCAACAGATAAGCCTCCGAAGGAACGGAGCTTCCCAAAATCTCGAAATGAGATCCTAAACGCGGATCGACAAATGACGATTCTACTGCGCAGATGAACGCAGCCTCGAGGAGGTCAAGATAACAGTACTAAGTATGTGAAATCAGAAATATCAGAATCAAATCATAATAGTCTATAAAAGCAGATGTGTATGATAACCAAACTACGACATACACATAATGCTTATATCAATTCGTGGTCTCACGCTCAACATCAATCCCGCGTGAGTACCTTCCTCATCACGGCATGCATGATATGATAACAACAAGATAGCAATCCAAATGGGAGCATACCCGCGGCGCTACGATCGCGTGTCGATGTCCAAAGGGAACAAATAAGACAACATTCCAAATGGAAGCATACCCGCGCTACGATCGTGTCAAGAGGTCCAAAGGGAAACAATAAGACAAAGATTCCAAATGGAAGCATACCCGCAGCGCCACGATCGTGTCGATGTCCAAAGTGGAAACAATAAGACAAAGATTCCAAATGGAAGCATACCCGCAGCGCTACGATCGCGGTAAGATGTCCAAAGGGAAACAATAAGCAACAAGCGCAGAATCAAAGTGGAAGCATACTCGCGCGCACGATCGCGGTCAAGATGTCCAAAGTGATTTAACAAAAGTAACACTATCAACGAACGCATCTGGAATTTATCCGTCACCGCCGGCCACGCCCAAGTAAGTTCTCAACAAGTCAACCGATCCTCCATCGAGAGACGCCAGTAGTATAAACACAATTCTTGCACAACAAAGGCTATCACAACAAGATAGGCAAGTTTCACAACAACAAGATAGGCAAGTTTCACAACAACAAGCATAGCGTGTTTCACCACAACTCAAAGTACTTTCATTTTTATGCCAAGGTCCGGGTTTTAACCCTAAAGTACTACGCACGTTAAATTCCTTTTAAGAGATTCATTCTTTGTATAAAAGTCACCCGATACCCGTAGTATAAAATAGAGTGACTTACATCCTTTAAGTAAACCAAAACAACTTCCATACTTTCTTTTTTTTTAAAGTCAAGTTACCACGTTAAAACCAATGATAAAACCTTTCTTTTGTTTTCATAAGGTCATTATAACCAACTTCCCATAAAGCTGTTATAACACCTTATGCTTTAAACCATTTTAAGACAACACAATGCCTTTCTTTTCCTAAGGTTCCAGCTTGCCTAATTTTAATTACGCAAGTCTCTTTTAAAAGTTTCATAGTTCAATGTCTTAATTTCTTTTAAAACAATTGAGTAACATATGCCATAAGCGAGTAGGTTATTCTTGTTCATAATCAATCTTATTAAGCAGCCATGATCTAGAAAATGTAATATCATTTTGTCTCATCTTAGCTTCTATGCGGATGGAGGTTTCTACCGGGTTTTAATAATACTTAATTATTCAATACATTTCCCTTTATTAACGCCGCAGTGGTTTGTCGATACACATTCGATTTCCAAATCAAGAAACATTATTCCTTCCAAAACCAAGTACTCATTACTCACGAATGAGGTTTCACACAAACATCCATATTAAGTCAAGTCTCTTAACTTCTAAACCATTAAACCATTCTTTTTATCTCTTAAGGCGTTACACCTAACTTTTCATAAAGTCGTATAACTTTTATGTTTTCAAACCAAGTATACACTTCTTCCAAAAAGGTTTCTTAATCTCTTAGAATACTTGAGGTTCTTTTACATCAAGCCGGTTATAAGTCAACCGCTTATCTTTTAAAAATCACAAAGCATTTCTCATTTACATAGAGTTGTTATAACACTTTATGTTTAAAGGCAATCAAATACATTTAACACGTACGCTCACCGTACTACATAGTTATACACATATCATGCTAGAACAGATAGGAAGAGGTTCACATACCTCGCGACAGTATCGACTAATAGCAAAACGCCCAAGTACTTCAAACCGTGCTACACTCTACCAACTGCATCACCCACACGTAGTACTACAACCTATAGATGCCACAAAGCGCCTATTAATATCTTTTAGATCCCGACGTAGAATATTCTACGTAAAATTCGTGAAGATTTTCCCCGCAACAGAAATTTCCTCTCTATCGGTGCCGACTACCAAGCCAACCAGGGGGTTAACACGCCTAACCGACGTGTACAAATTCTATTACACAAGAATGCTACACAAGTCTATCGTAATACACCCTATGTAATTACGATTCGATTCTCTTCTTTAAATTCAGCTTAAGTCGCAAGACATCACGTAAGTATTATTCGAGCTTAAGTCAAAAGACATTGCCGCACAATTATAATGTTCAGTTCTATATATAGTATACTTCAACTATATATTCCTACAACATGTAATTTCCAATTACAATAGAAGGTCAAGAGTGTTTACCTCGATAAGCCCAAAATTATCCGAGTTTAAATGTCGATCCTGAGCAAGGTTTAGCTCCTACTCCGTGCGTTCCGCCTCCAACCAACCCTTAGAAGTTCTAACCAACTTCTACTTAACTTCAACTACGGGTGAAGATTTACTTAGGGTTTCGTTTTTGTGACTGAGGGAAGTATAATAGTATTTTCTGGGCTTTTGTACAAGTGTAACTTTGGGAATACTACAAGGTATTTGGGCCAAGGTATTTGGACATAACAACAATACTAGGAGAGTATTTCTATACCACAACAAGGGGTATTTATACGAGACAACTAGCAGTGGGGTATGCACTCACGCCAAGCCTCTACAAGGAGGGGGTGGGTTTCGGCCAAGGGCCTTCAAGAGGGAGTGGTGGACGAGATCACAAGAGGAGAGGAGGGTTTGAGACTTAGAAAGATTGCTCAATTTTGACGAAGAAAGTTCATCACTTAGAGGGTATTTATAGGTCAAGTGAAGGCCAACCAATGGCCAAGATGAAGACAAGTGCATAGCAAGTGTAAGGCCAAGATTTAGCCACGTATACCTTATCCATCTACACAAAAATATCCTACCTAACCCTTGACCAAAATTTCACACCAAAAACGCAAGACTTAGCCAATTGCCGTCAACCTCTTCCAATGTGAGGTGACACACGCCACCCTCCCGTTGGTCCAAAATGTTTCGCCTCTGGAAAAATCCGCAAAAATTATTAATGACATAGCGAATTTTCCTTCGAAATTGTGAAACGTTTCGTCGAAAAACGACTCCTTTCGGGTGTTGTGTACAAATTTCGAAACTAGCCAACTTTAAGGCTCAAATTGTATACGTACGCCCTCACGTACATACTCTGGAAATACGGGGTATAACAATAGGCCACTCCAATGGCCCGCATGAGGTATTCCCCGCATCGAGGGTAGCTACTCCCGAACGCCCCGACTCGCAGTCCGCATGGCCACATAGACCGCATGACCATAAAGGCCGCACACTAACCTGGAACTCTCGTAGCTCCGCATAGGCCACCTGGACCCGCATGAGGTATCTCGAATCATAGTCACACAGACTGCCTGAAGCTACCCCGCATCGGAGGGCAGCTTAACCTCCGGGATCAAGTCAAGGTGAGTGATATAATACTAACATAACCGCTTATCGTTAAACAACATAAGCACAATCAAGGGAAACCCCTTTACACAAACATCACAAGATACTAACACACGTAGCATCCTAACATGTTTACTTATCAAATCAACAAGAAAGTATTACAAGGCTATCACAAACCAACACAATCAAGTTAATCACACAAGGTACTTTCTACTTTATGTTAACAAGTTCGGGTTTTTATCCCCAAAGTACTTCATACATTAACTCCTTAAAAGATCCGTTTCTTTCACAAAAGTCACACAATACCCGTAGTATAAAAATAGAGTGACTATCTTTTTAAGTAAACCAAAACACTTCCCTTTGTAAAATCAAGTACCAACATTATTTTCCAAACGTTCCAGTTTGCCTAATTTCAAATGCTCAAGTTTCTCATTTTCGAAAGGTTTCGTAGTTCATAGTCTTAATCACTTAATAATATAATTCTCTTTTAAAACCATTTGAGAAACATATGTCTTATATGTGAGTAGGTTATTCTTGTTCATAACAATCTTATTAAAGCAGCCATGATCTAGGAAATGTAATATCATTTTGTCTCATCTTAGCTTCTATGCAGATGGAGGTTTCCCGGTTTTAATAATACTTAATTAGTCAAAACATTTCCTTTATTAGCGCTACGTGGTTTGTTCGATACTTATTACGATTTCAAATCAAGAAACATTATCCCTTTAAAACCAAGTACTCATTACTCACAATGAGGTTTCACACCTTTTAACAAAATTCATATTAATTAAGTCAAGTCTCTTATCTATTAAGATCAAGTCTCTTAACTTCTAAAATCAATAAACCATTCTTTTTATCACTCTTAAGTCGTTATACCTAACTTCCCATAAAGCTAGTATAACTCTTAAGCTTTTAAAACCAAGTATTACTCTTCTTTCAAAACGGTTCTTAATTTTTTTGAAATACTTCAAGATTTTTATTATTAGACTCAAGTCAAAAGACATCGCAAAGAAAAACCACGTTCGGTTAACACACGACGCTCACCGTACTATATATATTCTTTTAAAATATCATGCTCAAGAGGATAGGAAGAATCACATACCTCGCGACGATTATCGACTATTAGCAAATAGCTCCAAAGATCGTAATCTCGCTAGCCTTTTCCACCCTTCCGAGTAGAATACGCTACTCGCAAAGACTCCAACCTATAACGGTTATACAAGTCTATCAATGTCTAGACTACTCGGAGAATAAATCTAGATACAAGATTCTACGGAAAATTGGGCAAAGACTTCCTACCACAAACTTCACAAGTCCATCAGAAATACAAATTCTATGTAAGTACAATTCAATCTTCTACTTTAATATTCTTACGATGTGATTTCGATTCGAGTCTTATCCGTAATATCCTTCTATTACAGTTCAATTCTCTTCTATGAATCTTATATTCATTTCTATACTACTACGATGTAATTTCCAATTACAATATAAGACAAGAGTATTTACCTCGATAAGCCCAAAATTATCCAAGATTTAATGTCGATCCCGAGCAACGTTTAGCTCTACTCCGGTGCTCCAACCCGCCCAAACAACCCTTAGAAGTTCTACGCAACTTCTTCTTAATACTTCAACCAACCGTGAAGATTTTCCTGTGGTTTCGCTTTTATGACCAAGGGAAGTATAGTAGTATTTACGGCTTTTAGTATAGGTGTAACCTCGAATACTACAAGGTATTTGGGCCAAGGTATTTTGGAATAGTAACAATACTTGGAGAATACTTTTCTACCAGGGGGGGGGGTGTATTTACGAGACAACACTCAAGGTAGGGGGGAGGGGTACTCTCGGCCAAAAGGCCTCACAAAGGGGGAGAGGGGGAGCTCTTTGGACGAGAGCTTCACTACAAGTGAGGGAGGATTTTCAAGACTTTGACATGTTTTAGGATGAAGAAGTCTTCAACAAAGGGGTATTTATAGGCCAACCAATGGCCAAGATCAAGACAAGTGGTGGGCAAGTGGAGGGTCAAGATTTGGAAAAGTGTTTGTGGGTCCCACTTGCTCATCAACTACACAAAATATCTACAAATATCCTACCAACTCCTTGACCAAAGTCTCAACACAAAAACGTGCAAGACCTCCCTAGCTTTGCTGGCCCACTGAGGCCAAGTGTCGCCTCTCTCGTTGGTCCAAAATATTTCATCCTCGGAAAAATCCGCAAAATAATAAATGACATAGCCGTAATTTTCCCTTCGCAAAGTTTGGAAAACGTTTAAAAAACAATTCTTTTGCACAGGCACAAAATTTTGTCTCTAGCCTAACTTAAGGCTTAAACCTTTATACGTACGCCCTCACGTACATACTCGGGAAATACGGGGTATAACAGATATCCCATAGCCTCCTGATTATAGGTGTGGTGCACAACACGCCGATAGTCAAGACTCTACTAGATACGGTCTGTAGACACTTTCCGAGGAATAACCTGGCTCTGATACCACTTTTGTCACGACCCGACCTCGGGCCCGCGACTGGTGCCTTACCCCGGGCACCCTAGTGATACAACATCAGAGAAAATCAGCGGAAATAAAAACTTAAACAGGAAACAAGATACATCATAAGAAAATATGCCAACCAAAACGGTCGCCTTCATGTATATATATCAAACCGAACGCCATAATCCCGCCACAACAAGATTCTGCACTTCTAAGAATGTAATAACAACTATGACGACGGGGCCCGCCATACCCCGAATGTACAAGAACCTACAACTCAGGAAACATACCAAAAGATAAGCCTCCGAGAAACGGCTTCCTAATACGAACTGCGGATCCTATGAAAGGATCCACAACCGATGTACTTACTCGCAGATGAACGCAGCCTCAAGCGAGGTCAAGACAACAGTACCAAGTATGTGAAATCGAAAAATCGTAATGAAATCCCATTTCATCATTTTATAAAACCATTTTGCGATAAGTAAGCTATGCAATAAGGGACGATATCCCCGTAATAATCACTACACATAACTATGGTTCTCACGCCATAATATCATTCATGCGCCGTGGAACTCATTCTCATCACGGCAGTACATGATGTAAAACAACACCCATATGTGAACTCGAACACTAGATCCCGCTCGGCTATCAAACCGACGCAAGTAGAATCACCCTATACCGCCTAAAAAGCTAGTCATAAAACTTCACGCAAGGTACGGAAGCTAATTACTGGATCCAAAAGCTAGCCACGAATCGCCGAGGCAAGTACCAAAGCTAACGCATTCTAGCCAACCGTCTCACGAGATACGCATCGAGGCAAGTATCTCAAACTATCTACCAAAGACTGGCCGATACACGAGAAATGACCAGACAAGTATCTAAAGTGTGCCAGAACTACGTGTAAATCAAGCCCGTGATTGTTCGTCACCGCGCATTCTTCATGGATTAGCGTCCATGGACTAATAACAAAACTCGCACAACGGCGCATTCCCAAGATCTTACCTCGGAAAGTACGGCCATGAAACCATCCCATCGACGACGCCCGTGGATCATCCATCGCACAAGATGTCCAAAGGAAATAACAAGATAATACTCAGGTGGACGATACTCGGTCACCCAACGCACAAGATGTCCAAAAGGAATAACCGGATAATACTCATAGTGGACGATACTCGTGGACCATCCAACGCACAAGATGTCCAAACAATCAATCGATAGCCGCCTCCCGAGAGACACGCAGAGTACGTAATCAAAACACTTGCACAACAAAGCTATCACAACAAGATAGTAAGTTCAACGATTTTTATTTTATGTTAACAATACGGGTTTCAACCCAAAATACTACATACTTTCCTTCTTTCAAAAGACCCTCTTTATGTAAAAGCCACACAATACTAATACTCGTAGTATTAAAACACGTTTCCTTTTAAACCAAATTACTACACCTTCAGAAAATCTTTACAAGCTTTTAAAATCAAGTACTCTATACTTTTTAAACCAAGTGCTTCTCTTTTAAAACAACAACAAGTGTTCTTTTAAAACCTAAACAACTTTACTCTTTTCAAAACAAGTAACCTATACTTAAATCAAGTTACTTCTCTTTTTCCAAAAACAAGTCGTTATAAGTCAAGTCTCTTATCTTTCAAGATCAAGTCTCTTAACTTTCAAAATCAAGTCGTTTCACTGTCAAAATCAAACCTTTCTTTTATCCTCATAAAGTCGTTATAACTAACTTCCCATAAAGCCATTATAACACTTTATGTTTTAAACAAACAAAATTCATTTCACACACGTACGTCTACCGTACTATATAGTTTACAACAATCATGATCAAGAGTATAGGAAGAATCACATACCTTTTTAGCTTAAACCACAAGTCAAGTCAAGTATGCCGCGCGTAGAATATCCACCTATAACAACCACAATACATCTATCAACTTCTAGTTCTCTTCGTAGAATATTCTAAATACAAGATTCCTTATTCTACAGAAAATTCTACAGACCTCCCCGCTATCACATAAATCTCCTCCTAACAAGGCCCGCTACTGTGCCAACAACTCGTGGGATTACACGCCTAACCTGACGTGTTCAATTCGCTTCACAATAATACTACACAAGTTCATCGTAAGTACACCCAATGTAAATACAGTTCAAACATTTATAATCATCCTTCCAATATAATATACTTAAGTATAACTACTACAACATGTAATATCCAATTACAATAGGGGGACATAGATTATTATCTCGATAAGCCCAAAAATTATCCAAGTTTATAAGTAGATCCTGAGCAACGTTTAGCTCCAATTCCTTACGCCCAACCCGCTCCCAAGCGACCCTTAGAAGTTTCCAAACAACTTCTAAATACTTCAACCAAGCTAGGAAGATTTTTCTAGGGTTTCACTTTACGGCTATTGGAATAAAGTAGTATTTCCGGGCTCCTAGTATTGAAATAATTTTGGAATACTACTAGGGATACTAGGCCAAGGTATTTGGGACTATACAACAATACACAAAGTATTTCTACACATGTGGGGGAGGGTGGACGAAACAAGGCTTAAAGGGAAAGGGATATTTTTGCCTTGGAAGACTTTCAAGTGTGGATGAATTACTCTTCAACCTAAGGGGGGGTATTTATAGAGGTTTCAAGGGCCAAGATCAAGGTAAGTGTAGGGTCAAGATTGGGCCATGTGTGTGTGGGTCCCACCACACCACATGGCCAACGATTTGGCTCTCCAAATGTCATGGCACAATCGGCGAGGGACAGCTGCTAGCCACTTGTCCCTCCAATTTCGGCCAAGTGACACATGGGGGTGAAATGTGTCGCCCCCCGACTCGTCCAAAATATTTCGTCTTCCGAAAATATCCAAAATACCGAAAATCTCAAAAACAAAGCGGGCCCCACAAAACCGTAAATTTCTCCCGTGGGCCCCACGTGACCATTTCCGAAAATAAAATCTCATAATTCTAAAATAATCCAAGAAGCCCAAATACCAAATCTGGGAATCCAATTCCCATTAACGAACCTTTTTCCTTCACAAAAACCGGAAACTTTTCCGTCGAAAAATCACATCTTTCTTTCTTTCCAAAATTTCTGTCGTATTCTCGTACGTACGTCCTCACATACATACCCTGGAACTACGGGGTATAACAGAATTTCTGCAGAGTTTTAGAAGAGATAATCTCTCTTAGATATGATCTACTGAAATGGGAAGAGAGGCCTCCTATTTATAGGAAAAAATAGGAGCTTTAGGGTTTCCATGGGACAGGCCCAGCAGAAAATCGGAATGGATCAAAATTCGGACTGCCAGAACACCCGTCGGCACCGCGGTGCCTCCACGTGCTTCTGGCACCGCGTTCCTGAATCAAGGCACTGCGGTCCTGTCCAATTTTCTGCACCCTTTTCCCATTTCTAATGTCTCGGTTATCAACCGAACATATATATATTATCTCTTCAATTACATCCTTAAATCAATGAAACATTTGACTTAGTGTTTACCCTTTAGGCCCCTACATATTGACACTAATATCATTAGGATCTTCACGGAAATCCTAGACTGCGCCGGAAGACGAAACTCAATATGTAAAGTTTAGCTACACGAAGCACGTGAACTGAACCTCTATGTGGGAAGATAAAATCTTTTCATTCACGACACACTCAATCAAACTTAGGATTTGTCAAGTGTCTATCCAAATGGCTTGAACATAATAACTCATTTATATTAGTTGACAACAGGATCATATCAAAGACATGTCCACTGCGTTGGCCAACGACTTAGTCAATCTAATATCTTATGAGAATCTGAGTGCTCTCTCGAAGATGCATTCGAGGAATGAATTCTAATTTTGGCTCAATACCCACCTTTAATCCACTTTGTAACGTATCAAACAAGCCGCGTCTCAACCTATAAGGCATTTGAGCTTAGGACAGGATCAAAATACATTACTCCGTGAATAAGGTGATATCGACCTCAAGTCTAAGGACTACTATCTCCCACACACCGATGACATTATAGACATATAACAAAATAATACATCATCAGGGTATACCAATACTCCAATAAGTATTCATATGTCCATCACGAGTTGTCATAACTCGTAGCAAATGAGACATACTACATCCCAAAGGATATGATGCAGACCATATGTCGACGTATAACATATCACCGATATCCCAATCTCGATGATCATTAGTCGAGGCGGTTTAAGAGTGTCACGCTATGATATTAATTCTCACTCCATTAATAACCACGTAACCTCTAGGGATACATTTATAGAATATTATAAACAATCAACTAATAATTCAACAAATGCAAATACCATAATACTAATCATCATCAATATATAAATATGAATGTGTATAAAGTACATGTGTCCTAATACTGATTGTCTCTCGGACATACATATACTTTCACATGTCCCAAGTGTGATTAGCATGAAGGGCTTCGAATTCAAGGGTTATAGCAACATGCCAAGTAGGATTTACAGTTGCTTCTTTATATAAAGTTGATTCACTGTTAGTGCAAACATGTTGAACCAAGAGCTAAAGATATGAGAGAAACATGGGTATTGGTGGAAGAAAGAGAAGTAGGAGGTTGAGATTGGGTAAATGGGTTGGACTTGAGGCCAGAGATTTAGCAAATGTAGTCATGTAGAGTGTGGGCATGATATTATTCCTAAGAGATCTTCTAAGTGTTTGTTGAGGAACTTGGATTGGTGAGTTAATAGAGGGAACAACATGAGCATCAAATGTTTGTGAAATGGTGTTGTTTGGAGAGTCTGATAAGAATGTAGTTGTTAAATTGCTAGGAGATGAATAAGTGTGTGGTGAGCCACTGGGTGACAATGAAGATGGGTTATTAGGAGACAGGTGATGAAGTATGTCTATTGACACCTCAAGATTACTTTGAACTACATGCTTATCAATGTTATCATAATCATCAATAAAAGGAATGGAATTAATAATAGAAGGAAAAGAGGTGGATGGAGACAAATGAAAAGGAAAAATATGCTCATGAAAAGTGACATTCCTAAAGATGTGAATCTTCCTGGTACTAAGGTTTAGGACTTTGTACCATTTTGTGTCAAAAAGGTAGCCTATAAAGATATGAGGGGTGGATCTTGGTTGAAATTTATCCCTATAGACTTTAGGTATTGTAGGGAAACATAAACAACCAAATCTTCTGAGATGAGTATATGAATCTTTTCTCTTGTAAAATATTTCAAAAGGGATTTTGTTATGAAGAGAGGAAGTGGGTAACCTATTTATGATATATGTTGTTGTTATAATATACTCCCCCAATACTTTACAGGCAACTTGGAATATTGAAAAATGAGGGCTCTTGCAGTTTTCAAAAGAAATTTGTGTTTTATTTCAACTATGTCATTTTGTTGGGGTGTATAAGGGCATGTCTTTTGGTGAACAATGCCTTTGAATTGGAAGAATAACATTGCTTTTGTGTTTGTGAATTATAAGCCATTGTTTGACCGGAGTGTTTTGAGGTTAGTTTGGAATTGGATTTCAATCAATGAGATGAAAGCTTTGATCACATGTAGAGCATTATTTTTACAAGTGAGTAAGTGAGTCCAGGTGGCCCTACTGCAATCATCAACCATATTAAAAAAATATTTATAGTTATTGTGAGTAGAAATGTGATACGGTCCCCATAAATCCACATGAAGGAGGTCAAAAATATATGAACTAGTGTTGTCTCTTTCGATTCCTACCATAATTTCTCCATCCTGGTCTAATATCCAGTGACATTAAGTGGATATTTAGATATTTGAAGGGCAGCTCGAGTTCAATTTTGTGTTTCTGAAAGTCAGAAATATGATTGCAGAATTACGTTGATGCTGACAACGATGGTGATGTTGATAGTAGAAAGAGCACATCCGGGTATGTTTACACCTTCAGAGGTATCGCAATTGGTTGAGTTTCAAAGTTGCAGAATATAGTAGCTCTCTCAAGGTGTGAGACTGAGTATGTAGCCGTGACGGAAGTCACGAAGTAGATGATGTGGCTACAATCCTTTCTGCGGGAATTTGAACATGACCACGATAAGAGTGTAATGTACTGTGACATCCAGAGTGCCATTCATTTGGCAAAGAATCCGATTTATCATGCTCGGACGAAGCACATACAATTTCGGTACCACTTCATCCGATCAGCGTTCGAAGATGAAGTGTTAGCACTGGAGAAGATCCCAAGAAGTTGTAATCTAGTTGATATGTTAACAAAGGATGTGCCAAATGATAAACTGAAGTTGTATGCTACTTCGGGTGGACTTCACGGATGAGGATCGTAGTCGCTACTGCAGATAGAGACATATGATTGAAATTAGTCTCCAAGTGGGAGATTGTTGAGTTGTGGAGCCTAATTCATTTACCTACACTATGAAGACCTTAAGCGCAATCAATTGTCATGATCGGTTACTGTTATCGGGTGAGGCTGAGTATAATCGACTATCGATAAGGCGGAAAAAAATCTTTCCCAAGGAAGTAGGGCGGCGGGGTTTAAAACCCTAATGATATTTAGTGAAGGGTACCATAGGAATTTCAGGCTTGTATTATGTTGCCCTAGTTTTGGCTATAAAAACTATGGCGCCGTACCTTCTAGGTTGGATGACTACAGAATAAGTTGAGTGAGTTGTACATAGAAAAATATCATTTTTCTTAAGAGTAAAACAGTGAGTCGTGAGATGGTGTAGCTGAAGAGAGAAAGAGAGATTGTAAACTCAAAAGCATTATAGTGAAAATCTGCAGCGACAAGTGGACGTAGCTCTCGCATTGAGGGTGAACCACGATAAATCTGTGTGTGTTATTTTGTTCTTTGCCGATTTACTTTTTCTTGTTTAGACGAATTTGGGTCGTCAAATCCTAATAGGGTCGAGTAGTGGATCAAAATTTAGGTTGGGTTTTAATTAGAATCGGATATTAAAATTGAGAATGAGTCATTTTATTCTTAAGCTTCCACGTGTCATTATAACTGTAGGGGTACAATTGGATAAAAGTATAACGGATGGCAATTCCTGGGTAATTGATGGCCATAGACGAAACTCATAAATGCTGCCTTTTAAAAAAACATATATTATATTATTTTTAGTATATATAAAATAAAATCAAATAACTTCATCTCATAAATTATAATTGAATTCATAATTAGTCACAACTGAAGTTTTTCTTTAATTTCTACTCAAGCAAATTATAAAGGCGTACTAACCTTTAGATTGTCAAAATGTGACCTCAAATTCTTATATTAACAACCTGTTGATAGGAAAAGATAAAAATCAATCCCATAGTGAGAACATATAAAGGACAAATAAAAGTATAGAAATTAAGATGTACTTCTCAAAGCTTGATTTTTCAATAGATCTTCAATAACAAATTGAAACTATTACAATACTTTTACCAGGAGAACACAAAAAAGGAAAACAAGGAAAATTGTGCGTTGGACTTTTTGTTTCTTTTTCTTCTCTGTCTTCAGTTTTGTTGATGTGTGCGTTGGACTGGTTTTGGGAGAAATAATGATGTGTGCGTTGATTTTGAGAGAAATAAGGAAAATTTTAAAAAAAAAACTCAATAATATACTTATGTACCATATGTTACCCTAGAGGCCCTATATATTTTGAGGCTCTGGGCGCTCGCCCGGCCCGACCACCCCATGGCCGACCCTGACTGATGGTACAAATAAATAATATTTGAAAGTTCAAGAGCATTTTTTACCCTTTTTCATTCTTGAAATGACACAACTGTAGGCATTAAATTTTGGGACAATTCTATAAATAGTTTTTTTTAGCAGAAAAATGAATTAAAATTCCAAAAAAAAAATGAGAAATAGGTATATTAAAATCTTCTTAAGAGATGTGTCACGCCATCTCTTCTATTGCCAGCTATAGTATATTACTACTCCCTCTATTTTAATTTATGTGATGATTTGATTGGACATAGAGTTTAAAAATAAAAGATGATTTTTGAATCATGTGGTCTATAACAAATCAATAAATATTTGTGTGGTTATAAATCATATCGTTAAGCGTAAAATGTAAAGTTTAAAGTTAAATTGTTCACAAATAAAAAAATATGTCATTCTTTTTGAGACATACTAAAAAAAGAGTATCAAATAAATTGAGACCGAGAGAGTAATAGATTTGAGCTAAACCACTGTCTTTTCAGCTTATAATCCATCAACACATAGTGTATATATCAACATTTGCTTTACTCTACACCGTACATTAGAGCTAAACCAATTTATGAGCCTTTTTAAGAAAATGGCAAATTGTATTAAACATTACTTTACTTCTTAATTAATCAGTGTACAGTAGAAGTAAGGCGCATAAATACCGAAAATCGAAAAATCGAACCGAATTAATTCAGTATTTCGGTTCGATTATGGTGCTTATTTTTAAAAAGTTAAGTGTTTGATGTTGGATTTTCGATTCTTGGGTACTTCGGTTTAACTAAATATTTAGTAAACGAGTACAAAAAAAAAAATCATAATACTCACTACTCAGGGCACTATTCTGAGTAGGCCCAAATCATCTAACCCAACTACCCAAGTTCTAAGCCCAAATTCATAATACCCACCTTGCACTTTGCTACATGTTATCTGAATGAGAACCTTGCCTGATGTAACTTGTGCTTTAGTGGCCCTTTAATGCTTTCAAACCGAGCTTCAGCAAATAATAAGTCAGCCCCAACCCCCAATTAACTCATCTGGGCTGGGGGTATTAATACATTCTACACAAGCTCTTTTTACTAGGTGAAATTCCATCTGCAGTGACCTAATGTTTGTAGTGCTATTGGACTAAAGTACTAAACCATGTAAAAGATGTTGTCAAATTGCTATCACTTTATAATGTTGTGAAGTACTGACCGTCTTTAACAAATGTACCATGCTTCTTAGGTGCCTTAAAATAACCCATTCTGAATTAAAAACAACAACAAAAATAGCTCATTTCAAGCCCATGCCAAAAAAAACAGAACTAGAAAATTTTACAAGCAGAAAATTAGTTCGTTTCGGTGTATGATGTCCATTTAAAAAAAAAAAAACAAACTGAAATTGAAAAAACTGAACCGAAGAATCGAATGTCCAACCGGAAGGGAGTAAGATTTAAAAGAATAGTAATATACTAGTATTCACTTAAAACGTGTATTTCTATTTCCACCTAATACAAGTCCTTTCACCACTATCAGACGTAGCTTTTCTATTGGTCTTCACTTTTTCTGTGAGTTGATTTTAGCATTTAAGTTTCTTTGATTTTATGATCTTAATTTAAGGCGTGAAACATGCTGCATACAATAACTTCAAAAGAGAAAAAAAAAATTAAAAGTATTTTTGTGCACATGACAATATTGAAAAAAGAATTATTCCTTAATAACTAATTAATTATAAACACAATTCATCATAATCTTCGATTTTGATTCTTTCCCATCAAATCTTAAATTTAAAGGCTTGCTCTCAGTTGTTATTCAGCATAATCTTCGATTTTGAACTTTATTGTTATTTTTGAGCCGAGACTCAAGAGTCTATCGAAAAATCGTCTCTCTACCATATAAAAACAGGAATAAGATCTACATACATTTTTATCCTCCCAACCCCATTTATAAAATTAACTCAATGATGTTAACCATTTTTTTGAGAATAATGGTAAGCATCAAACTTAAGATTCTAATATAATGGTTTCAATTTTTCGTCGAAAGATTTATTTTAATATACTAATAGTGTAATTCTTTATATACTACTTATCAGTATAAGTTAATTTTTAGTAATAATTTAGTAAATATTTATTTCCTTATCAATTAATATTTATTGTAAATTATAAGTATATACTAATATTTTATAATATCCAATTGTATAGATATTTTTAAATACTTTATTGTATTGAATTTACACTCCTTTAGTCAACGGTGTCATCATTTCCCCCCTTTATGTTCTAAAAAAACACCTTCAAATTGCACCATCCGATTGAAAAGTGACGAAATTACCCTTTATTTATCAGTTCCCATTACCACCAACCATACTGTAATTTAAACGTTTGTTCCCTTTACAAAAACCCTACACACTATGGATTCACTGACCCAAAACATTGCTCTCAAATTCACCAGGGCTAATTTTGTCCCACAAAAAATTACAAACAGAGATTATTATCATAGGGACAATTTAGTCCAAATAAAATCACCTACCACCACCACCCTGTCCCTAACCACTAAACCCACTAGAAATACTCGGGGTTTTTCACCCCTCTGTGTGTCAAAAAAAGTTGCCGGACCCGGAGCAGGTGAAGAACCCGAGTTGAAAAAGATCCGGATCCGAGATCCAGTAAGTTCAACAGATATGGCTTCTCATGATCCGATTATTAAAGATGAACGTATTGCTGGGATTTCTTCTGCTATTCGGATCATACCCGACTTCCCTAAACCCGGTACCCATTTGTTCTTTTGTTGTTTGTAGCAGTAATTTATTTTTGTATTGTGTTTAATGGAGTGATATATTTTTGCAGGGATTATGTTTCAGGATATAACTACGTTGCTTCTTGATACTAAGGCGTTTAAGGATACTATTGATTTGTTTGTTGAGAGATACAGGGACAAAAAAATCGATGTGGTTGCAGGTCATTTCTTTGTTTTTTTCCCCTTGAATGTTTTGAGCTTTAAAAGAAAATACTAGTATATCTTCAATAACTTAAGATATGTGTAGCTATTATTATTATTAATTGTATTTGATTCTGTATTTGTAATGATGAACCATTCAATTATGAAGTTAGTACTTTAAAGGATAAAAAAATATTCAAGGTTTAGATGCTGAGATTTTAGATCTCGTAGTAATGCTATAAATACTACACACAACAACGACAACATACCTAGTGCAATCACACAAAGTGGGGGTTTGGGAAGGGTAGAGTGTACGCAGATCTTACCCCTACATTGGGAGGTAGATAAGCTATTTCCGGTAGACCCTCAGCATAAATACTACATACTAGCAAATCTTTTAGGTTGCCGGGCTCTATATTATCAGCATTATTATGTGTTGTTTAAAAGGAAAATACAAGAGGTTCAAACTTTGATTTAAAATTTAGGCAAGATCCTTTAGAAGAGAAAAAAGTTGCTTTGTAGAGGTAGATTTATGATAATTTGCGCATCTAACCCAAGTGAATAGGCCTAGATCTATAGACCCTTCTGGAAGCACTTACACAATGTGAGCTCCCCCTGCAAAAGTGATCAAATAACCGGAAGTAAAAAAGCGAGACTTTACTAAACAAGCAAGAAAGGCTCTTTCTATCTTATTAGTCAAGCGCTAACGAGCAAGAAAAGGGATGCGCTAAGAAGCAAGGGCTTTCGTGCAGCTGCGCCCTTGCTTCTTGCCTTATCTTACTTAGTAAAGCAACCTTTCGCGCTAGGCGCTCACCTTTTTTGGCTTCCCTAAAATAGAATATTTGGAAGTCGGTACTATATAACTCAACAAGATTCAGATTTGTAAACCTTTATCACCAAAAGAAAAAGAGCTTCAATTTTTTTGACATTTTGACATAAAAAACGTGATATTTGAATAAAAGTAGCATTTGAAAAAGGGTATTTGGAAGTTGAAGTTGTGTTTAGACATGCATTTAACTTGAAAAAAGTAGAAGTTTTGTGGGTGGAAGAAAAAATTCACTTGAAAAGTTGGTCAAAACCACTTTTCCAAACATGAAACTCATCTTCAATTTTTTTTCCAGAAAATCATTCCAATTGTATAACCAATGTTGTTTCGAAATTCTTTTTTGAAAAAATTAACAATATATCTATGGCCAAATGGTCCGAGTGACAGTACCACAAACTCATGTACTTAGTTGAACACCTCATAAGTAGTTAAGACAAAATAATAGGCTGAAGAACCCTTCTTTTGAGGTTTTGTTTGCTTATTGATTTTTTGGGGTTTGGGGGAACTATTTCCGCTAGTACCACTGACCAAGAGTAACCAACCTCTTCAGATCTCCAACATATGACTTCATTTGCAAATATTAAATGGAATGTGAGTTCATTTAACAGATATGAAATGAGCGTTAAGTGTTATTGTGTGGTCAAGTTTAGATGCTCAAGAACTTGTCCTCCAATTTTATAGATGAACATGTTAGCTGGTGTAAGGTATCTTCATGAAACAACATGCATCAAATAGTGGTAGACTTCAATTTGGAATAGGGATTGTGATGCATAGCTCATATATGCTCCATAAATCTAAAATATGCATAGATGTCTTTTAATGTCATTTCTAGCAGCAAAAGTGGATCAAGCTAGACCATGTTGGCAAATATGGATGAGTTGATTTCTACAACGAATTCTCACATTGCCAAAGTGAATACTCTCCTTCACATGCCCAAAAGAATTAAAAGAGAGAAACAAAATAACATGTATTTCCAATTGTGGACCCTACGTCCATCCATGACGAGGTTATAGAATATTTGAGTTCCTAAGTATAGCTGGTAAAAAGTATGAGAGAAGGAAATATAAAGGTCAAGTTTTCATTATAGTTAGGTTCAAGAACAACAACAATATACCCAGTGTAA
Organism: Przewalskia tangutica; assembly: GCA_029844215.1. Classification (NCBI taxonomy): domain Eukaryota; kingdom Viridiplantae; phylum Streptophyta; class Magnoliopsida; order Solanales; family Solanaceae; genus Przewalskia; species Przewalskia tangutica. The sequence goes on along the minus strand of CM056740.1, from coordinate 9,900,067 downwards.
TCCCACAAGTGAGGTTTGGGGAGGGTAGAGTGTACACAGACCTTACCCCTACCTTGGGAGTAAGGTTCAAGAAATATGAAAGAGAACAGTACTCATCTTCCCTCTTAGGTGTTTCTTTCTTGTTATGAATGAGATACAGTCCTAAGTTCTAGATCCCAAATTCATTAGAAGTTCAGAGGGTTTATATTGTGTAATTATGTTGTACACACCCAACAGAATGTGGCTTGTCTGTGTTTTATTTATTTACTATTTTAAAAAGATTGTGTGCTCCCCCCCCCCCCCCAACAAATGACTCATAACAAACGTCGTAACTAAGGCTAGGGTGTAACCATTTCCTGTTCTAATGCTCCTTAGCCTGGCCGACTCCAACTATCTCATATATTATAAGCCTGCCATTTGTTTTGGAGAAATTAACTTTTGTATTTCAGGTATTGAAGCAAGAGGTTTTATATTTGGTCCTCCCATTGCATTGGCTATTGGAGCAAAATTTGTCCCCATGAGGAAACCCAAGAAGTTGCCTGGTAAGCTTTAGCACTATTTTTCTGCCTTTCCATCTCATCGGGAGTTGTATTTTTCTCAGAAATGAACTAGAATCTGACGTGTGGATAGGAAGACAACCTTGGTCGTAGAACTATTTTTCTGGCATGTGTTCTGTGTTTGCTAGTTGTGTTGTTGTTTGTTTGTTGCTCGAGCATGGGGGAGCGGGGGATGAAGAGAATGAAATCACAGCTAGGAACATTGATCCAAGCTTATCCAGTATCAAAAGAAAAAGAAAAAGAAAAAAAGAAACAAAAAATGTTCGAGCAAGCTTGAAGCAGGGTCTTATGCAATGTAGCTGAATTCCATGGGAAAAAAAATTTAAAGCTAAGATAAATATAGAAAAGAAACAAGTAAATCCAGTATCCTGTTCAAAGTAAATCATTGTGCAGTAGGCGTATTTTGTGCATGTTCAAAGTCTATATACTCATCGTTAGTTCCCAACTTGGGAAATTCTTGGTTCACATCTTGCTTTTCCTGTCCAGCGTTCAGTTTCCTAGGAAATTCTATCATCATCATGTGTTAACTTAGTAATGTTAATGGTACTTGCGAGGAACAATAAGAACACAGTCTAAGCTTTGAACTGGGATGCAACTTATTAATGGTGAATACACTATCAATTTCAAACTCTTAAGAATCAGGTTGAGATCTTGAGTAGATAAATTGATTAGAACCATTTCTTGTTCAGCGGGTAAAATAATCGGGTCTTATATGAAGGTCAAGATGGAAAACTGATAATCCCCACTGTTTATTGCCTCACCTCCATGATTCATGATGAAACTTAATGATAATTCATGAATGTTAGCTCTTTTGGCATTGCATCGTCACAAGCATTTCACTCTGCTGCTTTTCCCATTTTATCAGGGGAGGTTATTTCAGAAGAGTATTCTTTGGAGTATGGAACGGACAAGATTGAGATGCATGTAGGTGCCGTGCAAGCTGGTGAACGTGCACTTGTGGTAGATGATCTTATTGCGACTGGAGGGACCCTAACTGCTGCTATTAGGCTTCTAGGTACTTTGTTCAGTTTCATTCTTACTGTTATCGAATTCTGTATATTCTCCTTTAACGCGTCTTTGCTGACATCAGACACAAGGTGAGTAAGATCAGAATCTATCAGTTAGATAACCGAGAGACAGTGACATCCTTTATTTTAGAGGTGTTCGGCCACTTCTTTTGCTTCCAACTATTTGAAAACACAGCACGATCTCTTGGAACTTCCTTGATAGGACGTGTGAGTTGTGACATTGAAGTTTCAACGCCTTAAATTTGTTATCTTGTTTTTTCTTCAGAGCGTGTTGGAGTTGAGGTGGTCGAGTGTGCATGTCTTATCGAGTTGCCAGAATTGAAGGTATGCCAGTATTTCTATTGTTGATATAATCCGGGCTAATATTTCTTGAGTTTCACACCCCACTGCTGTGTTTCTGAGAACGATAATGTGAATGGTCTGATGGGCTTATGAGTTTATATCCCAAATTATTTTCATTCCCTGGAGAATGGATAACTGAGCTACTGAGTGGTCGATATAATTTTCTGCACCAACTTATGTTATTCCTGTCCTGACTCTCCCCCTCTCATTAACACTTTGCTGTTCGTGTTTGTTTAAATTCAGGGTCGGGACCGGCTAGGAGATAAGCCATTGTTTGTTCTTGTGAGCTCAACCTGATCTTCACTTGGGAAAGGATCTGAACGGAGAGCTTCATTAAGGTGGATTGTATCATGGTGACATTTTGAATTTGGAGAGGAGAAATCTCATTTTTATAACAATTGCCAATTCTGGCGTTCATGTGTGGATTGAAATAAGCCTTTGTTTAGGTACTTTCAGTTGAATTAGCTATTCTAAGAGATATGGTCTCGATGAATTAAGTCCAATTTCTATCGTTATAGTAATAGTTTTTGGTCCTCTTTTATTTACTTTCTACTGATTCTCTCTCCATCAAATCATAGTATCTTGTGCTGCCATCCATTTTCCATGGCTGCGGGGACAGGAGCTAGAAGAACTAAACCAAAAGAAAATGGCTGTAGAAGGCTATCTTTCAGAATAAGAAAAGGCACCTTATTGGCAGGATAGGAGATGCTTAGACAAGCAAAAAGCATTCGGCCCATGTGCAGATCTTGTGTCTGGTGGGTGGATCACCTGGTGCATTATAGTGAGAACAATGTATATCCAGATTAATGATAATAACTAGTGTTATTTAGCCATTACCATCACTGAGTTTGTAGTGTGCGTAAAATCCGCATGTCAAAACACTAAGCCGTTGTCCTAGAGGCTGTGATTAACATTCTTTTAAATTTTATTGTACACTGAGGAGGGAAAGGGGTAACGGGGAAGGAGATTATAAGATGGGCGCAGCCAACCAATTGGACTATCATGATTATTGTGATTAAGATTGATCTTCAGCAACTCAAAGGTGTTTGGCCCAGTGGCCATTTCACTAAGGGTATGTTGGGAGGGGTCCGTGTTCGAGTCCCCTCTCAGCGAATTGTTTCCGGGGCATATTTCAGTGGCAAAGGATGGGCGTTAAGATGCACTGTCATGCGCAGTGTGGGATCGATCCCCGGCAGTGGGTTGAGCCTTGTGTCATTGATCAGTTGTCCGCTCTCGAGCACATCTCGCGGTTTACCTTGGTGATAGCGATGAGGGACCGGATCTATCATCTCCAGGACGTTTAGATAATACTAGGAAAACAAAATTTAATTCATATGCTTATGTAGAGTAACTTAACCCACATATTCAGCTTTCCTTCTGACAAAGGAAAACAAAACCATAACTGTAGTGACTAGGGGTGCACAATTTTCGGTCCGGATCGAAAAATCGGACCGGACCGACCCTCTTTGGACCGGACCGAACCGGACCGAGATTATCGGTCCGGTCTTCGGTCCTTAAAAAAACTTATTTCGGTTTTCGGTCCGGTCAGTGGTCGTCCGGACCTAATTTTTTTATTTTTTTATTTTTATAATATATATAATTTATATAATTCCTAATATATATAATATATTTAATATATATAATTCCTAATATATATAATATATATAATTCCTAATTTTCTAAATCCCTTCCTAATATATATAATTTCTAATTTTCTAAATTCCTAATATATATAATTCCTAATATATATAATTTCTAATATATATAATTTCTAATATATATAATATATATAATTCATATAATTCCTAATATATATAATATATATAATTCCTAATTTTCTAAATTCCTAATATATAATATATATATATAATTCCTGAAGTTCCGGTCTGCTTTATTTTTTAAAATTGAATTACCAATACAAATTGACATTCTCGGACGCGGTGCCACGAAATATTTACGTTGAAATCTATTGTACATCGCAAGATATTTAGATTTGAAAATGGGAAAACGTAACGATTTGGGAAAAGAGAAATGGAGGGCAAGATGGACGTTTTTGGAGAAATCGGACGAATCAAACCGCTTACGCGTTTGGCCACCCCAGATCGAAAAATACGAAATCAAAAAAATTAGGTAAAGCGGACGTCCAGCGCAAAGTTATGATCAGTATAAAGTTTTATCAATTTACAACCTATATTTCATATGCCAATACGTCCTGCTGGGGTCAAAGGGGCTGGGGTCAGGGCTACAGGCTGGGGGCTGGGGAAGTGGGAGTGGGGCGCTGGGAGGCGGTCGGTCCCATCGGTCCAGAGGTGGACGACCGAAATTGACCGACCGAGAATCAAGATCGGTCTTCGGTCCGGTCCGGTTTTGACCCTTTGTGCACCCCTAGTAGTGACAAACCCTTTGATAAGCTATTTCTCGGGGCAATCTATCACCCCCGGAACCAGGGTGGAACCAAATGAGCTACGCCTTTGACAAGCTATTTCTTTTATTGAAAAAAATATCCTTTGACAAAGAAAAAGTAAATCACAAAAATTTTAAAATAAACTATTGCCGACTTAGCTAGTCTTCTTATTTAGTTATTTAATCTACTGAATAGGATTCAACAGTGTGTCCTAATTAAAGCCTTTCATTGACAAAATATGCCTATCTAGCTAAAGCATTGGATCGACTCATATTTAATTAAACTTATAGCACAGTAGTCATCTTAATGGACTTGTAACTCAAGATAGTTAGTTTGACTTCCATCGCATAAGTGGGTTTAATTAAGATGTTCCTAAAATGATGTTTTCATAATTTGGTCAATTAGGTATAAAAATGAGAGTTTTACATTTATTATATAGTGATGCTAATTAAAGACGTAAAAACAATGTCAACACAACACCTTAAAAATTCGGCTGTGTTTCCAGAAGAAAAAAAAGTTGATATTGTGCATTAAGAAAAGTGAGAATTATATTGTCGCAATTTGTTTGAACTTTCAAAAGTCTCTTCATCAGTTGCACCTCTTGTTTTGTTTCAATTTATTGCTTGTTTCTATTTGAGGATTTTCTAGAGGACACAATGTCTTTAGATAGAGACCATACCTTGTGCGATATATTAATGGCCCGTAAGGTTGAATAAGCCCTCAAATCATAATAATCCTGCTTATAGTGAATGCCCTATAGCGGAAATTTAGTGCATATAAGATTGTCCTTTATATACCAGAATTATAATCCTAAAATAACCTGATTTTGAACCAAACAAACTCTAGAATTTTGCTTCACTTCACTTTTATGAGTGGATGGGCAAATTAGTTGTTATAACTTTGCATGCACTAACACTCATTGTTTTACCCTTTCATTAGAGTTACTAAACATCATGCTATAACCATTAACTTTCCATGTAAATTAACAAACCTTAATTACACAGGAAAAAAGAAAGAAAGGGTTCACAAACTTCTTTTCGTCATTGAACTACCTCCTACTAATACAATTATACAAAGAGAATAAAAATTCTTATGCGCGTAATATAATATCAAAAATTTAAATTATCCTAATTCAACAATGAAAGTTTCAATTTGTGCCCTTATTTAATAATCTTATAGTTTGATTATCTATAAAAGTATGTATGTACCAATGAAGATGTACTTCTAATGAACTCAATTTAATTTATAATAAATTGAATTCTGGCCAGTTTTTACTTTTTTAAAATAGTTTGCCCAGTATGCATTCTGGGGCGTTAAAAGGTACTTTATTAAGGTAGAGTATAATTATGTAATTTATTAGGAACTTAAGATAAAAGCTTTGACCTCTGAGTTCAATAAGTCAGCCAGAAGAAATTCAAAATTATAATTTATACCATCCATGACCGACGTGAAATTTAAATATTGTTCCCACTACCAACCTTTATTTTTAAATATATATGTTTAATCGTAGAACTCTAATTAATATTACGATAAATGGGTCTAGTCTATTATGAAGGCTTAGTTTATTACGATAATCCTATCTTTTTATCTTAATTAATAAGGAGATTAAGAATTTTTCTATTGACTTATAATATGCTCTTAGGGACCTCAAAAAAGTTAGAGAAAGCATGAGGAATGCTGCATAACATATTCCACCCTCCGCCAGAAAATTTGTTTTTGAATATTTTTATGCACACCATTATACATATTGGAAATATTTATTAAACGTGAAATAAAGTTACTCCTATTTAATTATGACTCGAACAATTGAGGCCCCGCACATGGAAAATCTTGTTACCACACACGTGCACATGTAATGTCAAGTATCATATTTCTTCAATGAAAGAGATATTGGTACAAATATGAATTGTTTGAGACATAAGGTAATAGACGGTTATTGGCCAAATGACGTTGATTTCACATTGGTAAATGAAGGAAGAAGTGTACAATGTGTTTAAAGATGAAACGAGTCATGAATCGGGCCGCGTCGCCAAACTGCAGGGCCGCGACGCCAACTCTCTGAGGATGTGCTGAAAAATTTGAGATGTTCGACAGTTCACCGGTAACGACGCCATTGGACAGAAGTCAAAAGATTGACAAGCAACTTGGTGTACCCATACGCCAGGAGCGATACACACAGGTGATTGGGAGTTTGATGTATGTCACAAACTGCACTCGACCAGATATCGCTTATGCAGTCAATAAATTGGCTAGGTACACCCGTAATCCAAGTGAGGATCACTGGAAAGCATTGAATAGGGTACTACGGTTCCTAAAGTTCACACTAAAGTCCGGGTTACACTATTCGAGGTATCCAGCGGTACTAGAGGGGTACAGTGACACAAACTGGATATCTGATAGTGACGACATCAAGTCCACCAACAGATATATTTTTACAATCGGTGGTGGAGCTGTGTCTTGGAAGTCCTCTAGACAAACGCTTATTGCCCGATCCACGATGGAGTCGGAATTCATCGCTTTAGACAAAGCGGGAGAATGACTTCATGGGTTTCTAGAGGATGTCTTGTGTTGGGGAAAACACGTATCTTCTATAATGATCCACTGCGATAGTCAGTCGGCTCTAGGAAGAGCACGAAGTTCTATGTATAACGGCAAGTCTCGTCATATTCAACGGAGACACGAGTCCGTTAGGCAGCTGATAACCTCGGGAATTATTTCCATTGATTGCGTGAAATCTAAGGAAAATATCGTCGATCCCTTGACGAAGGGAATGACCAGAGATCAAATGTACTGCTTGTCTAGGGGAATGAGCTTAAAACCCAATCAATAAGAATCGATATAGTGGACACCCAACCTTACGGACTGGAGATCTGAGGGGTAAGGTTCAATGGAAAAACTAAACTGTAAAGGTTCAGTTGAGCGCTTCGGTGGAAGCAAGAGAACTTCGGATAATGATTTCTTCTTATGAAACATAATCCAAGGTCATTCTCGTGATAGACAAAAAGTGCTACCTGTAGAGGGGTAGAGGATAAGTTTCCAAATTTTTAATGATCTTCAATACTTTGAGGTTAGATTGGAAAAACTTTTAATGGTTCCTAACGCTTGCGCAGCGGGGTATTACATGATACCTAGCTGGAGACCACCTATTTAAGTACGAGGACAGACCACCTCAAATGAACGTACTTAAGAATTCAAGTGTGTCCACGGCCCACGACGGACAAAACATACAAGAAAGATAGAGTAGGAAATGTGTTGTGCCGATACCATTGTCTTGGCATATACTAAACACACGGTTCAAGACATCACGTTCACCGCGCAGTATATATGTCCGATGGTATTCTACTATTGAAGGTTCAAAGCTACGACTACCTCTCCAGATGCAACATCAATCCGCCAGTTGATTGCTAGAAAGGCACCAATTGCGTGCACCAAAATCTGTTCCAAGAGGGGGTTGTTGGAAATATTTACTAAACTTTAAATAAAGTTAATCCTATTTAATTATGATTCGAACAATTGGGGCCCCGCACGTGGGAAACCTTGTTTCCACACACGTGCACACGTAATGCCAAATATCATATTTTCTAAATGGAAGAGATATTGTTACAAATATGAATTGTTTGAGACGTAAGGTAATAGACGATTATTGGCCAAATGACGTTGATTTCACGTTGATAAATGAAGGAAGAAGTGTACAATGTGTTTAAAGATAAAAAGAGTCATGAATCGGGTCGCGGCGCCAAACTGCAGGGCCGCGGCGCCAACTCTCTGAAGTTGGAGCGCCGCGGCGCCTCCCTGCAGGACCGCGACACTGATAGTCCAGAGATTGCGACGGGAGACGAAAAGACATGACTCTTGGGTTGGTTTTGAAGCATTAAACCCCCATTACATCCCAAATGAATTCAGTCATTATTTGGTTGAATTAACACTCCATAATCAATGTCAGTACATGGTCATTCAAGGCCATTACATGGGCAATTGGAAAGTCATCTTCTCAATACTATAAAATGAGGCCTTTGGCTCATTTGCAAGAACACACTTAACACATTTTCTAGACAATTTCCTGAAATTGTTCTTCCTCTTTAGCAATTAAACACTCTAAGATATTTCTTCCTATACCGAACTCTTGAGTCTCCTTTGCTCATTAGTTTGGTTGCTGTTTTATCTTGAGAGATAAGTTGTCATTACTCCGTTGAAAGGAATATACGAGACAATATTATCTTAAAGAAAGATTGATCATCAATCGACTCAGCGAGACAAGTTTCCTTGTTCACATTGATTGTTGACCAATATATTCCAACAATACACATATACGAAAAAGTTCTATATTATATATATACTGTAAGAATCTTTTATTTAAAATTACAAATTATTAAGTATATCTAATTAAGAATTTATTGGTAATCAAACTATATGTATAGCTCTTACTTGAGAAGAGAAGCCAGTTAAAGAGTCTAAATGTCCTTATCCAATTAATCATTAGTCGTATATATCATTTGTAAATTAATAATACGAAAACCCAATTAATAACTTAAGTGCAAGAAGCATGGCGCTTGCGTCCCTCATGAACTCTATATTAAGTTCTTCGATTTCTTTTTTTCTTTCTTTTAGAGTAATTGTTTTTTGTTGAATGAATTCTTTTAGAAAGTTTTGCTTTATATATGACTTTTGATGGACTGTATTGGACAAAAAAATAATACAGCGTTTGATGGATGTTTCAGCCGGACTGGATTGTACTATTTTTAAAAATAATACACTCCAACTGCCATTTTTGGAACTCATCTAGTAGATGGGTCTCCCCTGGACTGTATTAAAAAAATACAGTCCATTATATATTAATACTCTAATACCGTCCATATATATTAATACAGTACAGTCTATTACAATACAATACATTTCATGCAAAATTATACAGTCCAATGCGACGTACCAAACGAGCCCCATACTGAAATAGATAATAGAGTAAATTTTATAGATGGTTACATAACTATCAATTTTTTCCACTAAAGCCACTTAACTATATTTTCTAACACAAAAGTCACATACTATCATTTTTTTCTACCAAGTCACTTAACTATGTTTTGTAACATAAAAGTCACAAAACATTGAGCTTATTAACACAAAAGTCACACCTATCGAAAAATCCAACTTTCAATAGGTATGTTTTTAACCTAATAAATACAAACTCAATTCAAAAGAACCGCCCTGATCCAAAATTCATATGGAGAAATTAAAATATTAAAGAAACAGAATCAATCCTTCCACCGAATATACGATCCAAAAATGTGTGGACTAAAATATTCATTCTAGGATTAATTTTTTTTAGTTTGATAATTTTATTTTATTCTTCATAATTTTAATGCAATTCAAAATCTTTTTCTATATGATCCATTTTCACGAGCGAAGATAAAATATTGTGGATTGTGATGCTAGGCATTGGATGGTGAAATTTTCATGCTTGTGGTATGCAAATAAAACGCATCGGAGGAGGACATGACCATAGATAAGCTTATCCTTGATTATTTAATTATATGCTCAATGATTAAAATATTTAGAGAGTTGTTATTGAAAATTTTTACATTTGTAAATATCATATTGCTTGATGTTAATACTAGTTAACTTTGGTTAATTTACTCAAAATAACTTTTTTTTCAATCTTAAGGTATATTGTCCTTTTTTTGATATATATTGAAAAGTTTTATATTTTATTGAATAGTAAAAAATTAACTTTTATAATCTTGTGATAAATTTTTTCAAATTTATTCGCCCTTTTATTACTTCAATATTTGAATATAAATTACGGGTCGGGTTGATTTTTTATTGAATTTGTAATTTTTAGATTATAAATAAAATAATAATAAAATATATTACCACCATAGTTAAATTTTTAAATAGGTGTAATTTTTTTATTAGAAAACATAGTTGAGTGACTTTTGGTGGGAAAAAAGTGTGCATAGAGAGTACGTTTGATGGTTTAATGAGAGAGAGAGAGAGGACAAGTTTGAAAATGATTAATGGCAAAAATGATTGAGACAAGGCTGTTATGAGAACAGATTAACCAAAATTTGACATTTGTAAAATGTGAATATTGTTTAATCATCAAACACAAAATCCTAAAGTAATGGGTGATCATGTAATCATAGAATACAACAAATCCCTTTTAGAAACTTGTACAATTCTTTTTAAAAAAAAAAAAAAATCTTACGCACTCATCTAGTTGTCGAAGATGTGAAGTGACAACCCTGAGAATCAAGAATAGATATAAAATTTCAATGGAGGTGAAACAACAATTAGATAAAAAAAATCATCTATCTAAATCTTTATTGTGTTAAGAGTCACATCAAATGAATTCTTTATATGGAGTTGGACACTCCTCACCCTACAAGCTAGCTTTTGGAGTTGAGTTAGACTCAAGATTCATTCTTTACATAATATCAGAGTCAGACTCATTCCAATTTGTTGTCCACCGATATTGGGCACTCAAATTATATTATCCACGCTCCAGTTAAGAAGGTCTGAGCGTACGGGGAGTGTTAAGAGTCTCACATCGGATATGAAATGAAAACATAGACTCCTTATATGAACTTGGACAATCGTATCACCATACAAGCTAGCTTTTGAAATTGAGTTAAGCCCAATATCTATTCTTTATCTATTGATATAGTTATTCAATACATATTTTGTTCTGATGGGAATAGAGGAGATATGAATTGTGTTGATGCATGCACAATGTTCCCGAAACTAGGAGAAAAGATTGTATCAAATTTTTGAGAGAAAATGAGTGTACATAACCCTTTACCATTTAAAATGAAGAAAATAATCTTATAAATTTTTTGTGTATGTCTTGTGTGTGAAAATAAAGTTATATATCCTATCTCTAATTAAAAATATAAAATTATAATAAATTTATAGAGGATTAAAATCAATTGACCTCCAAATATCCGAATATAATATTGTCTTATGCAAAGCATTTGAAAAACAGGCACATATATAGTCAATATAGACTCCCTGCATTGTCTTTTCTACCACCTGATATTCATCATTTACCCTCAGCAAGGCAAAATGAGGGTAATTATTTACTTGTACCCAATGCCAAACAATATAAATTTATGATAATAAAGTGATAATGTAAATTAATTATTCATGATCAACTGCTAAAAATATATGTGCAAATACATGTCATACATTTATTGATTTGTGCAAGCACCAAATCCAATAATTTTTTACACAAAAAAAGATTGTTGCATTAATACCTTCTTTCACATATACTCATACCAGAGTAATGATCAATAGGACCACTATACACTTTCACTACTCGAGGTTAGAAGGGCGGAATTTTTTCTACTTCTTTGCATAAAAGAGACTGAGATGACGAAGTGGATGTGGCTTGATTTCCTCCAACTCCTTACTTAATGCCTCAATGAAATCCTCGTCCATGTCTTTAGAAGAGAAAGCCTTCGTACTATATTCGACTTGCATGTGTTAATATTATTATTTTTACCTAATTAATATGATTGAATTCATGATTAGCCTTAAGATTGTATTTCAATTTAGTTGTTAGTTTTAGTCGTCACATGTTATATAAAGAAAGGATTATAGTTGTTAAAGTTGTTTGGGACTATATAACATGTTAGGACGACATTATGGATTGAAAGGAATTGGAAAGGATTATATGTGGTTGTACTTTGTAGCTGAGAATGATAAGTTAATATTGGATTGTTTGTATAAATTGTGGGGCAGAATTTTACACGTCTTGTAAGACGTGTAATCCCCTTTGGATAGCTGAATTGTTGAGCCTTAAATGTGGCATGTTTGGTTGTTAAATTCGGGCCTTGAAAAAGGTGGAAAAGTACGTAGAAACAAAGGAAGTCGCCAATTTTCTCAGAGAATTAGAGACCTAGCACTTGGTATTTTTCCACGTTGATAAGCTAGGAGTTGATAGACATGTTATGGTTATTATAGGTTGAAGTACTACGTGTAGCGTATTCTACTTGAAGGGTGGAATAGCTAACAAGGTTGAAGTACTTGAAGCATTTTGCTATTTGTCGATAGTCGTCGCGAGGTATGTGAACCTCTTCCTTCTTTTGGCATGTTCTATGTATGAAATATACGTGTGGTGTTATTTCATGATCCCTTCTGCTCTTATTACGTATGTTGATTTACTCTATGTAAAAGGTATGTCTAAGTTATCCTAAGTTCTTACCAGGTCTTATGGGGGATGTTGGTAAGAGTCGCTAGGAAGTATGTGGAGTCGAGGTGGATTTGCTAATTTACTGTACTAATGAGAATAAGTATCGAACAAGCCATTGCAGCGTTAATAAAAAATGTATCGACAATCAATTATACTAAAATGAGTAGAATTCTCCATATGCATAGTAACTAAGATAAGACAAAATTGTATTACATTTTCTAGATCATGGCTGCTTTAATAAGATCGTTATAAACAAGTATAACCTATTCACAACTCATAAAAGTATATGTTACTTAATTTAAAGAGTTTATGTTATGAAGTTTTAAGACTATGAACCTTGATTTCTTAAAAGGTTATGAGACTTTATTTTTCAAGTTATGGGACTTGATTCTTAAAGGAAGGAATGACTTGATTTAAAAAGTATGGTGTCTAGGATTTATTTCAAAAGTTAAGAGGCTTGATTTCAAAAGAGAATGTAACTTGAGTTTTCAAAAGAAGAAGTTTATTAATTTAAAAGAGAAGGAGTTTTATGATTCTTTTTAAGTATGTATGTACATAGTATTTTTGGGTTTAATTTTACCTAATGTAATAAGAAATAAAAGTGCCTTAAGTTCTCTAAAGTGAAAGGTTGTTATAATAGCTTTATGGGAAGTTGTTATAACTACTTAAGAAGAAGTGAAAAGATAGTTTAAAATGTTATGTAAAGAAGACTTTATCGCGTCCCAGAATGGGCCGGGCAGTATACCTTTATGGGCAGACTTATATTACTTTATCGCGTCCCAGAATGGACCGGGCAGTATACCTTTATGGGCAGACTTATATGACTTTATCGCGTCCTAGAAATGGGCCGGGCAGTATACCTTTATGGGCAAACTTATATGACTTTATCGCGTCCCAGAATGAGCCGGGCAGTATACCTTTATGGGCAGACTTATATGACTTTATCGCATCCCAGAAATGGGCCGGGCAGTATACCTTTATGGGCAGACTTATATGACTTTATCGCGTCCCAGAAATGGGCCGGGCAGTATACCTTTATGGGCAGACTTATATGACTTTATCGCCCCCGTAAATGGGCGGACAAGATACCTTTACGGGCGGACTTATATGACTTTATCGCTTCGAACGGGCGGACAAGATACCTTTACGGGCGACTTATATGACTTTATCGCCCCCGAATGGGTAGGCGATACCTTCGTGGGAAGACTTTTTATGAATTCGCCGTGTCCCGCAAATGGGCCGGGTTACGTTATCACGTATGGATAATCAAAGTGAACTCCAAAATGAGGCGTCCCTCCATAAAGGGCCGGATTATGTTATGCAAGATACGTAAGTTATATGTTTATGAACTTGATGGTTTTTCCTAAGTATGTACGTAAGAATTTGACTATAACTCTTATTGAAAAATGGGAAAAGATAATAACGTGCGATTAAGTTCATGAGTTGTAATGGCACGGTAGGATCTGTTATTTACTTTTTATACTTGCCTCTGTCATTCTTTTGTACAATTATGATTTGTTTCTCGCACTTATTTCCGCTCCATATTCGGTACTGTTAGATCGACTTCTTCGGGCTGCGTTCATGCCCGCAGGTATTAGGTACACAAGTTGGTGATCCTTGCTCTTAGGATCTCTGTTCAGTTTTTGGGGAAAATGCTCCATTTACTCCGGAGACTTATCTTTTGGTACGGTTTTCCTGAGGTTGTAGATCTATGTACATTCAGGGGTGTGGCGGGGCTCTGTCCCGTCACAGTTGTTATGTTAAAACTCTTAGAGGTCTGTAGTCATATCTTGTGGGTCAGTTTGTAAAAGAAATGAGGCAACTGCTTTCAGTTATGTATTTATATATCCAGGGAGGTAGCCTTATCGGCTAACCAGTTGGTTATTCCGTATTGATTTTAAATTTATTAAGAGTTGTATGTATGTTCCGCTGATTTTCTCTGATGTATACCTGTAAGGGTGCCCAGGTAGAGCACTAGTCGTGGGCCCGGGTTCGGGTCGTGACAAAAGTGGTATCAGAGCAGTTAGTCCTCGGAAAGTGTCTACAGACTGTTTCCAGTAGAGTCGTGGTTATCGGTGTGTTGTGCACCACATCTATAACCAGGAGGCTGCAGGACATTTAGGATTGGTTTCCATTCTTCTCTCTCTGATATCGTGCAGTAGAGTTGTCTTATTAGGTTGAATCCTCTCTGACCTATTCTTATGTATCAGTTATGCCTCCACGGAATGCGACCAGGGCCCAGAAGGGCAAGGCAGCAGCATGAGCTGCTAGTGGTACACAGAGGGTTACCAGGACTCAGGCCCAGATTATGCCTGAGGTCAGGCTCGCGGCGAGTCTGCGACGCAGCAAAGACAGAGAGCCAAACACCGCAGCTCCAGAGGTTCCGATACCTGAGCCTCCAGTTCCGCCGCCAGGGGCAGAGTTTAGAGATTATGGAGAGCAGATCAGGTTATTGACTAGCATAGTGGTAGGGCAGCGCCGACAGGAGCAGGTAGCTAACCTTAGAGCCGACAGTTTAAGGATTCGGGATTTTCTGGGTTGTAGTCCACCCGAGTTCTATTGTTCGAGATCTGAGGATAATCCTCAGGAGTTCATTCGGTAGATACAACGGACTATGCAGGTACTTAGGGCCTCGATGACAGAGTCAGTTGTGCTAGCTTCTTACCGGTTACGCGATATTGCGTTGAACTGGTTTGAGTCATGGGAGCTATCTAGAGATGTGGGTGCTACTCCAGCTATTTGGGATGAGTTAACGGAGGCCTTCCTTGATCACTTTTTGCCTCCTGCGATGAGGAGAGCCTGAGTTGATAGGTTCTTGGCATTAAGGCAGAATGAGAGGACCATCAGAGAGTACAACCTGGAGTTTGACTCATTGGCTAGGTATGCTATCACTATTGTGGCTGACATGGCTAATAGAGTTCATCGTTATGTGATGAGGCTAGACCGCTACATGGTTACTGCATGCCTGGGAGTGGCCCTTCAGCCATGTATGGATATTGCTAGGATGCAGGCATATGCAGGGGATTGAGGACAGGGAGAGAGAGGACCAGCCAGACCGAGGCCAGCCCAAGAAGGCCAGGACGGCAGGGTTTCAGGGTAATTTTCGAGGCGACCTCATCGTGACTAGGTCTACATTTCAGCCAGCACCGAGTGCTCCTCCACAGTTTTCCGGCGGGGGGTTTTACAACCCCGGGAATGTAGGGGCCGGTCAGATCTCTAGAGCTTCATGGTCTTAGGGAGATGGGGGTTCCAGTCAGTCGAGGCCACCTTTGCCTCAATGCACCCAGTGTGGTAGGTTCTATTCTGGGGTGTGTCGCTCCGGTACAGATGCTTGTTTTTCTTGTGGTCGTCTAGGCCATATGATAAGAGAGTGTCCTTATAGAGTGGCTGGTGGATAGCACGCCATCGGATCGCCATGGTTCTTCGCCTTCAATAGCTAGGCGGGATGTTCACGACCGGCAGCCGCGGCAGGGTAAGTGGGAGTTCCCAGTTTTAGCGGTCCTTTGAACCACCTATATGATTTCAGGTATATCTTTGACCCTTTAGAGACTTGTATGCATGATAAGGTTGTTGTATGTTTAAGTGCCATGAACGGATAATATTGAGATTATGTACGTATGCTAGAATAAGTTGGAGGTACGAAAAGATAATCCTTTTAGGCCATGAATAGGAGTAAGTAGTGATGGTGCACACTTTGGGTTTGTTTCCTCGTTTGGCTTATGATGGATGAATATGCATGTGCGATGTAGTAGGGCCATATGTGGCATACTTAGGTTTCATTAAGTGTAGTTTTATGAGACTATACCGAGAAATGCTAGATTGAACTCCGAAAGAACATTCGGGGACGAATGTTTCTAAGGGGGGAAGAATGTTACACCCCGTAACTCCAGGACATCTATATAGGAATGTACATAAAAAATCAGGACGTTATGATTTGAGACTTGTAGAATTTATCGGAATTTTTGGAAATGTCGGGAAACGAAATATTGTGACGAATGGGAGGGCGACATGTGTCACCCCCCCCCCCCCCCCCTTAATAGGCTTGATCGAAATAATGGACCAAGGTTAAGTGGTCTAAGTGACCAAGGTTAGTAGTCTAGTGTGGATGAACAAAGCTTGAGATTGTTGACCAAGTCAATGAGCCTACTTGACTATAGATATTTAATCTTCTTCATCCAAACCCCACAAGTGTTTTAATCTTGACCCTCCGTTGTTTTATATATTCATCCTAGTAGCAAGACAAGTCTCCACAATTAGAAAAAAATTAGAGAAACTTTGAGCTAGACTAGAGGAGCTCTCAGATTTGTCATCTCCCTCACACAAAAAAGAATTCGTTTGTTGTTCATAATTCGCCATACTTTAACCCAAGGTTCCTAGAGGTATTGTAAGGTTATCTCAATAGAACGATCCCGGGAAAACTACGTTTTCACGTTAGTCGCAAGATGGAAACCTAAGGTGTTCTTCAACTTTGAAGTTGGAAATTGAATAGAAGCTGGTTATGAACTTCTAAGGGTTGCTTGAAGTGGATTGAAATGTCAAGAAGAGGAGCTAAAGTTTCTAAGGAGCGAGTTTGAATCTTGGAATCATATTAGGGCTTATCAAGGTAACAATCTTATCGTCTTAGTGATTAAAGATTTCATATTGTTGTAGTTATGGATATAAACAAGCATGAGATATATATAATGAAGATTGATAAGTGTTATGGATATTGGAACCACTAATCCGAAAGTTTCATGATTAGCCTTAAGATTGTAATTCAATTTAGTTGTTAGTTTTAGTCGTCGCATGTTATATAAAGAAGGGATTATAGTTGTTAAAGTTGTTTGGGACTATATAACATGTTAGGACGACATTATGGATTGAAAGGATTATATGTGGTTGTACTTTGTAGCCGAGAATGATAAGTTAATATTGGATTGTTTGTATAAATTGTGGGGCAGAATTTTACACGTCTTGTAAGACGTGTAATCCCCTTTGGATAGCTGAATTGTTGAGCCTTAAATGTGGCATGTTTGGTTGTTAAATTCGGGCCTTGAAAAAGGTGGAAAAGTACGTAGAAACAAAGGAAGTGCTGCCCAATTTTCTGTAGAATTAGAGACCTAGCACTTGGTATTTTTCCACGTTGATAAGCTAGGAGTTGATAGACATGTTATGGTTATTATAGGTTGAAGTACTACGTGTAGCGTATTCTACTTGAAGGGTGGAATAGCTAACAATGTTGAAGTACTTGGAGCATTTTGCTACTTGTCGATAGTCGTCGCGAGATATGCGAACCTCTTCCTTCTTTTGGCATGTTCTATGTATGAAATATACGTGTGGTGTTATTTCATGATCCCTTCTACTCTTAGAAGTTAAGAGGTACGTATGTTGATTTACTCTATGTAAAAGGTATGTCTAAGTTATCCTAAGTTCTTACCAAGTCTTATGGGGGATGTTGGTAAGAGTCCTTAGGAAGTATGTGGAGTCGAGGTGGCTTTGCTAATTTACTGTACTAATGAGAATAAGTATCGAACAAGCCATTGCAGCGTTAATAAAAAATGTATCGACAATCAATTATACTAAAATGAGTAAAATTCTCCATCTGCATAGAAACTAAGATAAGACAAAATTGTATTACATTTTCTAGATCATGGCTGCTTTAATAAGATCGTTATAAACAAGTATAACCTATTCACAACTCATAAAAGTATATGTTACTTAATTTAAAGAGTTTATGTTATGAAGTTTTAAGACTATGAACCTTGATTTCCTAAAAGGTTATGAGACTTTATTTTTCAAGTTATGGGACTTGATTCTTAAAGGAAGGAATGACTTGATTTAAAAAGTATGGTGTCTAGGATTTATTTCAATAGTTAAGAGGCTTGATTTAAAAGAGAATGTAACTTGAGTTTTCAAAAGAAGAAGTTTATTAATTTAAAAGAGAAGGAGTTTTATGATTCTTTTTAAGTATGTATGTACGTAGTACTTTTGAGTTTAATTTTCCCTAATGTAATAAGAAATAAAAGTGCCTTAAGTTTTCTAAAGTGAAAGGTTGTTATAATAGCTTTATGGGAAGTTGTTATAACGACTTAAGAAGAAGTGAAAAGATGGTTTAAAATGTTATGTAAAGAAGACTTTATCGCGTCCCAGAATGGACCGGGCAGTATACCTTTATGGGCAGACTTATATGACTTTATCGCGTCCCAGAATGGGCCGGACAATATATCTTTATGGGCAGACTTATATGACTTTATCGCGTTCCAGAAATGGGCCGGGCAATATACCTTTATGGGCAGACTTATATTACTTTATCGTGTCCTAGAATGGGCCGGGTAGTATACCTTTATGGGCAGACTTATATGACTTTATCGCGTCCCATAAATGGGTCGGGCAGTATACCTTTATGGGAATACTTATATGACTTTATCGCGTCCCAGAAATGGGCCGGGCAGTATACCTTTATGGACAGACTTATATGACTTTATCGCGTCCCAGAAATGGGTCGGGCAGTATACCTTTATGGGCAGACTTATATGACTTTATCGCGTCCCAGAAATGGGCCGGGCAGTATACTGTGGGAAGACTTTTTATGAATTCGTCGTGTCCCGCAAATGGGCCGGGTTACGTTATCACGTTTGGATAATCAAAGTGAACTCCAAAATGAGGCGTCCCTCCATAAAGGGTCGGATTATGTTATGCAAGATACGTAAGTTATATGTTTATGAACTTGATGATTTTTCTAAGTATGTACGTAAGAATTTGACTATAACTCTTATTGAAAAATGGAAAAAGATAATAATGTGCGATTAAGTTCATGAGTTGTAATGGCACGGTAGGATCTGGTATTTACTTTTTATACTTGCCCCTGTCATTCTTTTGTACAATTATGATTTGTTTACTGTACCTTATTTCCGTTCCATATTCTGCACTGTTGATCGACTTCTTCGGCTGCGTTCATGCCCGCAGGTATTAGGTACACAGGTTGGTGATCCTTGCTCTTAGGATCTCTGTTCAGTTTTTGGGGAAAAGACTCCATTTACTCCGGAGGCTTATCTTTTGGTACGGTTTCCCTGAGGTTGTAGATCTATGTACATTCAGGGGTATGGCGGGGCCCTGTCCCGTCACAATTGTTATGTTAAAACTCTTAGAGGTCTGTAGTCATATCTTGTGGGTCAGTTTGTAAAAGAAAGGAGGCAACTGCTTTCGGTTATGTATTTATATATCCAGGGAGGTAGCCTTATCGGCTAACCAGTTGGTTATTCCGTATTAATTTTATTTTTATTTATTAAGAGTTGTATGTATGTTCCGCTAATTTTCTCTGATGTATACCTGTAATAGTGCCCAGGTAGAGCACCAGTCGCGGGCCCGGGGTCGGATCGTGACAGGTTCTCCATTGGGGTTGAATGTTTATATTACCTTAACAGGAGTATAAAACGGTCTAGTTAACCTGCTATCTTAACGTAGAAGAAAAAGTTAGTCTAATTGTATTAAGGATTGAATAGAGTGGATAGTTGATGATCTTGGAAGCCCTAATTCTCCATCATAACTGATTTAAATCAAAGTATTTTCATAATTAGTTTATTTCCTGCATTATTAGTTTAGAATTCCAACCCAATTAACGTTAACCAAATAGAAACTAAAGCATAGATAATTGGTACTTGAAAACCAGTTCCTGAGGACGATATTCGGTCTTACCCAGACTATATTACTTGTAACGATACGTGCACTTGCGTTTAGCGTGTGTATAAATCGTGCATCAAGTTTTTGGCGCCGTTGCCATGGACTGGCGTACTTTCAATATCGATTTATCTATTCTTATTTCTAATTTGGTTGCTCCAAGAACAAGTTTCTAACTTGTTCTGCGAGCATCTTGTTATCACTTTTTGTTGTTTTTCTTATTTTGCAGGTTAAATTCGGAAAAAAAAAACGAAAAAAATAATATATATATATATATATATATATATATATATATATATATATACAGGTCCATGGACTACTACTTCTATCAGGGGCAGCAAATTCATCAACAACAGCTTAACCCACAAGTTCTGGAAGAAGATCTAGATGAGTTGCAGGCAGGCATACTC
The DNA here is from genome assembly GCA_029844215.1 of Przewalskia tangutica. Classification (NCBI taxonomy): domain Eukaryota; kingdom Viridiplantae; phylum Streptophyta; class Magnoliopsida; order Solanales; family Solanaceae; genus Przewalskia; species Przewalskia tangutica. Next base: position 9,879,503 of record CM056740.1, on the reverse strand, counting down.
AGGCTCACCAAGTGTAAGTCTCAGTTCATGGATGAGACAAAAGTGTCCCTCAGAAATTTGGAGACACAAATAGGGCAACTAATGGATAGGATGAGCAATACACTTCAAGAAAGTCTGCCTAGCGACACCGTTGTGGGTATTGATAAGCAAATATAGGAACCTGAACCACACCCAGTTGTTGAGGAATCTGGCGAGATAGTTGGTGTAGAGAAGGAAAAGATTACTGAGATTCAATTATTCACCTTTTTGGATTCTTTGGAAATTCCTTTTTCTGTACCTATTGCAAAAGAAATACCACCAGCGGTCACTATTGATCCCCAAATATGAAGTCCATACCATCAAGGGCACCCCCTAGAGTTGAGAGATGTTGGGAATCTCACTGATCCCTACATTATAGAGAGCCTAGAAGACAAGCATGTCTTGTGTACTTGGGGGATAATATTATATCTGAAGCCCTTAGTTGAAAAGATTGTTGTAGGAAAAGTGAGACCTGCAACAATAACTATTCGGATTGCAAGCAGTTCGCAAAAGGATCCAATGGGCACTCGTAAAGGTTAACTGTGTTCGGCTAAAAGACGTTAAAGACAGCGCTTGTTGGGAGGCAACCCAATGTTTTTAATTATGTTAGTTTGATTTTTGTCTTTAGTCTGTTTTATTTTGTCTTGAACAGTCTCACGGTCTTGGGTTCTTGTTTTGTGATGTTGGATGACAGGTACACTGAAAGCTAACTCTGAGGAAAAATGAGCAAAAACACTGAAAAAAAGGAAAAGCCGTCGTCAGCGCCACGGCGCCCAGAATCAGCGTCGTGGCGCCGAAACTTCAGAGAGCCGCAGTACTTGGGGCGCCACGGCGCCGAACCTCCGGGTCGTGGCGCCGAAAGTTCCGAGAGCCATATTCCGTGCAAATTTCAGAATTTTTCCTCTCAGACCTCCGTTATGACCGTTGTGTTGTGTCAGTAAGTTGTCCCTATTTTTAGTCTTCACACATTGGGGACAATGTGTGATTTAAGTTTGGGGGGTGTCTTATTGTTTTTGAGTCTTTTTGATTTCTTTTGTGTGTTTTTGAGTATTTTTGAGTCATAATTTTTTTTTTATGATCATGCATGTTGTAGTTATTTGAAATGCCTAGTGAAGTAAAGTGGATAATGTAATGGAATTAGAAGCAGAAAATCTGAATGCTTAAGTTAGATATGCCAAGAATTCATGAAATCAAATTATTTGGGGTATCTGTGCTTGATTTATGCATTGTTAAAAAATAAAGCTTATGTGTCTGCTTGCTTGTTATTTGAGGCGAAATAGTTAGGATATGCATGTTAGGGAGATGACTCATGCATTTCTTTGTTAGCCCTTTCTTACCATTCATTGCCTATCCCTGACATCACAATTGTATCACTAGTCAGTCCCGTTGAACCAAAAATAAGATCTTTCTTTGACACCCTATAATTCCATATTTGTGCCATAAGTGGAAAAAAATTGAGTTGTTGGAATATAAAGTGTTGAAAAAGAGACAAAAGAGAGTGAACAATTTTGTTGCACCCCAATGAAAAATAATAATAAATAGGCAAAAGCCTAAGTTTGGGGGTGTCTGCTATTCATAATACACCTCATTCTCTCAAAACAAAAGAGGGGAAAGATAGGTATGAGGTGAAAAAGAGAATCAAAAGAAAAGGGAAAAATCGAAAGCAAAAAGAGCTTATGGTACGTAAGTTGAGCCTAAATGTCTATTTTTACCTACCCCTGTCTAAGCCTACATTACAACCCTGAAAAGCCCTGAAGATCTCTAATATGTGTATCCATGATTAGTGAAGAATAACAAGTAAACATGCCATAGGATTTTGAAATTGGCATGCATAGTTAGGTATTTTTACATCCATTGAGCATGATTGAATTGAATTTGCGAAATATCTGACTTGAGTGCTTAGAATGCTAAAAATAAATGCTATATGTTCCTCATATTATCCTACTAACCTTCGTGCTTTTCTAAGTGGTAATTGTGCAGCAGATTGATCAGTATCTTTGAGTCATTTTATTTTCTTTTCTGTCGTGTCTTTATTTCTATCTTTTTTATCTTTACTCGAGGGCGAGCAAAGGTTAAGTTTGGGGGTGTTTGATATGCGTATTTTATATATACTTTTTGAGTCATTTTTAGTTAGTATTTTACTCATTTTGTTGATGTGTAGTACATTATTAGGGTCGTTTTCCTTTCTTTTGTGTCACAGCGGTCAGAAATGGAGAGATGGTGAAAAGGACAGGAAATGAGCTTATTTGAGATGGAATTGTACACAAAAGGGCCAATAACTGTAGTCTAAGAAATCTCCGGAAGTATAGAAGAGATCAGACGAAGTCCGGACAAAAAAAAAGACGACGAAACGAAAATCTGCCAGAAAAACGCCTCAGGCGCCGCGGCGCTGAATGTTCCGAAAGTTGATTTCGCGAGTTTTTCGCGTGGCGCCCGATCAGGCTACCACGGCCGACGCGGTATAGTTGACGTTTTGGGCCGAATTTGACACGTTTTCAGGGTCCAAAAGGGATAACGTTTCCTACCTACATAATCCCTAACCCTTGACCAAAAGGATTCTTGGGCTATATATATTCTCTACATCATTCTCTAGAGGGGAATTCATCATTGTACATACAACACAACTTAGGAGGCTAAGATTGGAGGCTTTTCAAGTATTTTCTTTTCTTTCTCTTTTCTTTGTTTATTTCAGTTCATGTATGGAGATTGTATTAGTTCTTAGCGTGACTATGGCTGAGAGCTAATTACTTTATTAGGGATTTCCTTGTGATTCGCTTGAAACTCGTATTCATGAATTAATATATTAGTTTGGTTTCTTCTTCACTTGTTTAAGATTTATTCAATAGTTGTTTTGATTGCTTGATAATTAACTGATCACTAGTTATCATCACTTATATGAGTTCTAATCGAAATCCGAAAGGGGAGATTGTGAATATGCTATAGTTGAATAAACATAGGTTTAAATCGTGAACGAAAGTACCCCGATACTTGTGTAGCTTAATAGGTTATTGCTCTTAATCCTCCTTTGTAGTCAATCTTGTCATCGAAAGATAGAAGGGTTCTCCATTGGGGTTGAGTGTTTATATTACCTTAACAGGAGTATAAAACGGTCTAGTTAACCTGCTATCTTAACGTAGAAGAAAAAGTTAGTCTAATTGTATTAAGGATTGAATAGAGTGGATAGTTGATGATCTTGGAAGCCCTAATTTTCCATCATAACTGATTTAAATTAAAGTATTTTCATAATTAGTTTATTTCCTGCATTATTAGTTTAGAATTCCAACTCAATTAACGTTTACCCAAATAGAAACTAAAGCATAGATAATCGGTACTTGAAAATCAGTCCCTGAGGACGATATTCGGTCTTACCCAGACTATATTACTTGTAACGATACGTGCACTTGCGTTTAGCGTGTGTATAAATCGTGCATCAATAGCCAACTAGCTGCAGTAGCAGTATTTGGACAACCTCTCCAATTGTGCCCGCAGCTTGTGAGGATCCTCACCAGAAAATAGAAATGAAGATGGTAATATGAAGCTCCATGGAATTAATCTTCAAGCTAGGAATGAAGAATGTCTTCATATCTCCTAGCTTGAGGGGGGTGTTGAAGTATAAGGAATACACTGATATACACACAAATATATACTCAGTATACATGTGTGGAAGTGGGTTGTTAGTAGTTGTTAATTTCTGTTAGAGTGCAATTAGTTTTCTGTTAGTAGCAATTAGAGTTAAGAGTTAATAGTTATCTTAGCCTATAAATAGGACTAGTTCCTTGTAATTACATTTGAGAGGAATAATTCAATATACAGAAGAGCTACGATTTAGCTCCCCAAAAGATCTCTCCCTCTCCCTCACGATTATCTCGTCTCCTTCTCCACAAAACCTCTTCCTTTCTGTCTTCCTCTTCTCGATTTCACCTCCAGTTCAGATTTTAACAGATATACGACAAAAATCAGCTTTCAACAATTCCCATCAAGGTCTGTAGGAGGATAACTATCAGTATTAGCTCATTTAGTTGATTGATGACAATAATCATATAGTTTAAGGACTTAATCGAGTTTTAAAGCATGATTAAGGTATATGGTGGAATGGATGAATCACGTTACTCTTTAACCAAAGGATTTAGATTCGAGGCATAGAAATAAAATTGTTCCTATCTATACAACACAAATTTGAACTTATTGGAGCGGTAAATTCTGAATATATACCAAACGGTTATATACAAATAGAAGTAATATAATACTATATAGCTCTGAACTTCACCACTTTGTTAGGGGCATTAGGATGGAATATATTTAAGTGAAAAATACGTCGTGCACGGCCGGCCATCTGCTCAATGAGAAAATGGAATTTCCACGAGAACAAAATCTTAGTTTTTTTTTTTGAGTTGTTCGAATCTCTTAACTCTCAAACAAAAAGTAATTTTTAATATATGATTGTTCCGTTTGTTATGTCTGTTTTTCATCCCTTGAGATCGTGCAATGGTCGGCGTGGCCTCAAACTACCTTGAAAAGTTATAAGCAATAGTACCCTTACAGAAGCTTCCTAGAAGCCATCACTGACCTAGCCTTTATAGTATATGTTCACCTGAATCCAATAGCTTATGTTAAGACTATGTATTTGTATTGAAACATTTGTTAAATATGTAACTGTGAATTCAGTTACTATTGTATAGTATTACCTGGGTCGTTGTAGGAACACATAAACTTTAAATTATAAATCCGCTTTTGCCTAGAAGACATGATATTTAATTTTAATGGAAAAGAAACGAAGACAATCAATTATAGTTTATATGTTTTTTTTTGGTAAACATAAATAAAATAGTATGAAGAGGAGTCTTTTTCTGACGCGTATATGATGAAGGGCGAAAGAAACGGCAGAATCAAAGGTTGTGTGAATATAATTGGCAAAGGTAACGAATGAAGGGGATGGCTAAGTTCAGGTAATCTAAATCTCTTACGGCTATGACTTAATCTTCATTCCTGTATGTGAGTGTTTTTTCATACTCCTTTTTTCTAATCTTAAAACCAAGATATCACAGCTAAGTTTTAGTTATATGATAGATATCTTGCTTCCCCCTATCTCAATTATATATGGGTAAAGGGTCCACTTTGTTCATGTACTACGTACTTGTTATGTTTGTGGACTGATGTAAGAACCAGGTCCGTTGACTGCAGAGGTTGCAGGCAACAACAATCTAATGGGAAACCTACTTGGAGGACATCGATTTAGATTGAATTTAGGTTTTTTCGCAAGCCTATATATACATGACTTTTCTTCATAATTATGTATTCTTGTAAAAACATCTTCCATTGAGATATAAGAGTTGTTGACGATAGTGATTTTTCTTCCTCTTGAGGATTTTCACATTAAATTATTTGTTCTTCTTTTTTGTTATCATTGCTTAATTACCGTTAATTCATAACAATACTAATTATCCACATTGTTGGGAAAAAAGTTTTACTTTTGCCCTTTACCTCTTACGGAGCTCTAAACCAAGACGATTCAGGATTTTAGTTTATGAATTCTAGATCATAACTTATGTTTTTATTTATATTATTTTCTGAATAGATTATTTATACATATTATATAATTTTTTAAAACAAAATACATGATTGAACTAAATTAAAGCTACTGATTTCTGCCGAACTCTTAGCTAGAACTGTGATTGCCGCATACTTTAAGATGAGGGGAATTTTAAACAATATAGATAAAAATTGAGAGATAAATTTGAATAAATTTTTCATGAATAATTTGGACAAGTAGAATTTATCAGTTTCACGTTAGAGCTTTGTTAATACTTTATTAAGGATAAATATAAGACGATTTGTGGATTTGAACTCTACACTTTAAGTGGCAGTACATATATAATAGAAATACAACCTGTAACCCCAATCTCACAACAGCTCATTTATCTTTTAGAAACGGATTCCAAATTTCCAATACGACTTCTTACCATCACTTCTCAAGAAATAAAGTTACTAGTAATTTGTTTTGTCTCAACTAGAGTTGCACTTTTTTTTTAACTCCTCTCCCTCCCAGGAGCTTCCCTTTGCTCTCTTGATAACTCGAACTCGCAATATTCGAATTGAAAATGGAGGACACTTACCATCTGAGTTTTGTTATTTGGAGAACTGGAAAAAAAAATTCTCCATCAATATTTTACAGTGTACATTTTAGAAATATCTTTAACTATAACATTGTGAGTTGTAATGCCTTTTTCTTAATTATGTTGTATCTTTTTTTAAAAATGATATCAATGTAAAAATTCTTATTGAAATTTGATGCGTCGATTCTTGTGTTTAAATTTTGTCACGACCTTTTTATTACAAAAGAATTTGTCACGTTGGAGAATCAAGGAAGATGAATGAGAAAGGGACATTGAGAATTGAACTCAAATATATACGGTGCAGAGATACATACTCGTGAGTAGTTTGGCAACACTAGAGTGTAAGCCTTGATGGTATGCTACAACTCTTGCATTTGAACCTTTTTATGTTTTTGGGACAAATGATGTATTTTTCTATGGGAAAAAAGAAGAAAAAAACAGGGGGAAGTCCACTAACTAATATCCTTATGTGAAGATATATTGCAACTGTAGGGTTGCAGGGTAAAATCGGACCGATTCGGATTGAATCGAGGACTGATTATTCAAAAAATTATGATTGAAAATCGGATCGAATTTATCTGTTCGGTCCGATTATATGAACCGAATAGTTGAATTGGAAGAAGTAACCACTTGTAACTTATATATATATATGGACCGGACCGGATCAAAATTCAAAAATATAAATTAAAAGGATCGGACCGAAATTTAACGATCCGATCTGAATAGGATCGGTCCGGACCGAATTTTGTGCAGCCCTAATTGCAAGTACAACTAGGGTAGCAATGGTTAGGTTTGAGAACAAAAAAAATCCAAAAAAGAAAGACAAGAAACGAACTCTGCGGTTACTGTGTCGGATTTCGTTAGTAGTTAAATGATTTCCAATACACATCTCCCACGTCCTCTTCATTCCTTTTCTTTAATTAATCTCTCAACAGAACTCATATTATATTCAAGAAAAGCTTACCACGTTCTCACTTGTTTTTCGCCATCTAATTAATCTCTTCTCTTAATTAACTCTCTTCAGATTAATTTTCATCAAACAGTGGGGGTTAGTAGAATAGTAGTCATGCCCCAATGATTAGATTAAGACAGTTAGCCTTCTAAGAGTTATATTAATGACATTATAAGCTAAGTCCAAGATTGCATTAATCCCATTGAAAGGTAATATATTTTATTCCATTATTGCATGAACTAGGTCCCTCTGCTTAGTTGTACTTTGCCTGTTGGTTGGCCCCACAGTAGAGAAAACCTTTGTAAATTAATCATTTGAGATTATGGAATTCAATAAAGAAATCAGTTTAATCCTTTTCTAAACATTCTTCCAACTCCTTTGTAACATTTTCTCGTATAAATGTCCCCAACTTTTCGCTCCTTCCAAGTGTGAGATCATCCTCAAAAGCTTATTTTGTCAGTTGAACAATATTTTCTCTCTGGCCTAACCGAACTCCCATTAGGCCTTCAATTTATATACTTTGACAAAAAACAATGGAGCATGTGGGAGCTTTTTTTGATGAAGAATGGGAGTCATTGAGCAAATTATTCTCTAGTACTGAAACTGCAGATTTCATGCTTCAATTGCATGGTGATCATGGCTTGTTCTCGATGAACGGTCGCGATAATGCTGGCTCGAGCTATGGGACTGATCATCCACAATTAGCTGATGATAATTATGAAGCTAACAATAACTTTCACTATTTTTCTCAAGAAAGTAGCATTACCAGCTGTGGAAGTGATGCCATGTTTTTTACTAACAACTCGAGCCACGAGCATCTGCAGCATTCTAACAACATTGATGATGTCAATAACCATCTCCTTCAAGTAGCAATTAACAACCACCCTGATGACCAGTTCACTGATTTCTTTGTTGAGAATAAAAATCTTGACAATATGTCCATTAATCCAGCATTTCCAAATGACATGGCCTACAAAGAAGATATGGTATGTGATCAATTGGACAATGCTGGAATTTCCCCTGTTTCAGACAAGGAAATGCAGCTAAAGAGGAAGTGTGACAAAATAGCACCTGAAAATCCCAAGAAGAAATCGCGGGGCTCACAAGATGTGAGTTTAATTAGAACTTTAACAAGAAAGATTGATTGATTAGTACCGTTTTTTAATATATGAATTTCTAATGCGGTTCTCTATCATTTACTCAATGCAGGCACAGAAAAGTACTAAGAAAAAGGCACAGCCAAAAAAAGGGAAAAAGAATCAGAAGATGACTGAAATTAACAATGAAGAAGGAGAAGAAGAAGAGACTAATAATGCAGATAACCAAATTGGTCAGAGCTCAAGTTGCTGCAGCTCTGAGAATGATTCTAATGCTTCTCAGGAACTAAATGGAGATACAATATCTTCAAACCCCAAAGGGAAATCAAGAGCCAGCAGAGGGGCTGCAACAGATCCACAAAGCCTTTATGCAAGGGTAATAATTAACATCAGCTTCATCCAATTATTGTTCATAGATTCAAAATGTTAATAATCTAAGATTTTCATTTGCAAAAATTGCAGAAACGAAGAGAAAGAATCAACGAAAGATTGAGAATCTTGCAGAACCTTGTTCCAAATGGCACAAAGGTTGACATTAGCACAATGCTTGAAGAAGCAGTTACTTATGTGAAGTTTTTACAGCTTCAAATTAAGGTATTAAAAAATCAAAGCTTTTTCACATTTTTCAGTTTTTCTTTTCTTAATTTGCTTTGATTGAATATTGGAAGGAGAATAACATCATTTACTAAATATCTCTTCCATTTCTGCAGTTACTGAGCTCAGATGAACTCTGGATGTATGCACCACTTGCTTACCATGGAATGGACATTGGTATCTATCAAAAGATGCTGCCAAGTTTGCAATGACTTTAGAAGCAACATGAGTTGTTGCAATTGTTTTATTAAGTGTTTACCTATAAATAACAGAACCCCCTCCCCTAAACATGCCGACTATGTACAAAAAAGCATTTATTTTTCTTCTTAATCATGAGGAGTAATTCTCATGTTTTATAAAGTAACATTTAAAGTTCTCTGCACACATTGTCCAAGGAGGAATTTCGCTGTATTGGTTAACACATCGTAGATATCCATGAAAGGATAAAAATTTATCAACAACCTGACTTTTACACCAAATCACTGTAACTTACGGGTGTTATGTGATAAATTGATGTGAGAATACAGATGTTATGTATTTATTTGGTTGGTGTAAACAGCAGATGAGGTTAAACTTTTCCGGGTATAAATTGGAAAAGGAGGATTTTCCCCTCTTTTGTTTCTACCTTCTTCTCTTGAGAAATGATAGGCAATTATGTACAAACAACTTGAGGAATGAAACAAATCTAATATCCTTGTTCATTGGCAGAAAAGAACTCGAACCTACTTAGGTATATTGGCAAAAAGGGAAGAACGTTTAAAGCAATTATTGTTGATTGTGCAACAAAAATACAGCTATGCTGCTATGCATAGCACCCTTAAAAGTGTTAATATGAGAAAGTCAAACTTCAGGTATTGCCCAAAGGCATGCCAGTAAATAAAAAATAAGCAGGGTTCAGAATTAGGTAAGTGTTCAGTAATAAGACCGGAGAAAAGCTCGGAAGTTAGTGCAAGTCAATAGCTCCTTCCATCATCGAGTACACTATTGACTTTTCATACTTATCACGACAACATCATCAATCTTTTGGACTTATGGGGAGCTAATCATAGACAACACACCTCCATAATCTTCATATGAACTCTAGGTCGAGGGTCAAGCAAAGGTAAATCGGATTAACTATGAGAAGCGGTCAAATCAAAACTATTAAGTTTTTTCTTTGTTTAATCCACTATAAAATTGTTAAATAGTGTGGGGTGTTAGAAGCCATCCATCTTATTAGAAGGTTGGCGGAGAAGTATAAAGAGAGGAAGAAAGACTTACATATGGTTTTCATCGACTTCGAAAAGGCATACGACAAAGTCCCTAGGGAGGTTTTATAGAGATATTTGGAGGTTAGAGGGGTACCTGACGTACACTAGGACGATCAAGGATATGTATGATGGAGCCAAGACAAGAGTATAGACAGTGGAAGGAGACTCTGAGCGCTTTCCAGTGATGATGGGGATGCGCCAAAGATCAACTCTTAGCCCATTCTTATTTGTCTTGGTGAAGGACAGGCTGACGCGACAAATCCAAGGGAGGTACCATAGTGGTATGTTATTCGCAGACGACAGTCCTGATTGATGAGACTCGCAGCGGAGTGAACGCCAAACTGGAGGTTTGGAGATAGACTCTGAAGTCTAAAGAGTTCAGGTTGAGTAGGACCAAGACAAAATATTTGGAGTGCAAGTTCAGCAACGAGAGCGACCCTGAGACAGGCGTGGAGGTAAGGTTGGTACGCAGGTCATTCCAAAGAAAGGAATCTTCAAGTACCTAAGGTCTATTATCCAATGGAATGAAGAGATTGATGACGATATCACACATCGTATTGGGGCAGGGTGGATGAAATGGAGGCTCGCATCTGGAGTCTTGTGCGACGAAAATGTGCCACTAAAACTTAAAGGCAAGTTTTATAGGGTGGTGGTTAGACCGACTATGTTGTATGGGGCGGAGTGTTGGTCAGTCAAGACTTCGCACGTATAAAAGATGAAAGTTGGGGAGACGAGGATGTTGATATGGATGTGTGCGCATATAAGGAGAGATATGATTATAAATGATGATATCCGGTAAAAAGTGAGAGTGGTCTCGGTGGATGATAAGATGCGAGAAGCGAGGTTGAGATAGTTCGGGCATGTGCAGAGTAGAGATACAGATGTCCCAGTGCGGAGGTGTGAGAGGTTGACTATGGACGGGTTCATGAGGGGTAGAGGTAGGCCGAAGAAGTATTGGGGAGAGGTGATTAGACGAGATATGACACATGTGCAACTTACTGAGGACATTACCTTAGATAGGGGGTTGTGTAGAATACAGATTAGGGTAGAAAAGTAGTAGGTACTCAAGCGTAGTCCTACTTATGCTTATAAATTGATAATTGTAGTATTATTACTGTAGGTCCGATTAGCCTATCACACTTATAGGCATATTATTGCTTTATAATCCACTGTAGTCTGATTTCTGTTGCTATGTGTTCTTTAGTGTATTTTGTTTAGCTTATTTAGTTGTGTTAGCTACCGCTCTCTTTTGTTCGAATGCGCTTTATACTGCTTTAATCCTTATTTGAGTCTGATCGCTTCTCTTGTTTTACTCTTTACTCATGCTTTGTTTTGATTATCCTGCTTGTGATTATGATTATGCTTTGTTTTAAGCCGAGGATCTTCCGAAAACAGCCGCTCTTCCTACCATGGTGGAGGTAAGATATGTGTACATTCTACTCTCCCCGGATCTCACGGTGTGGATTACATTGAATATGTTATTGTAGGCCAAATTAATGTACAACGATAACATGGCGTTCAAAATACTTTTCTAGAAAGTAGGCTGAGACCAATTACTTACTATTTTAAGTAATTTTCACTAACTAATTATTTTTTTTAAACGGCTTTCACAACATATACTCGAAATAGTAAGCTACCGAGCCATATATCTACAAATAAATGGATGATAAAGAAACTTCTACTAAATAAAAATCACTTAAATGGATATCAGTATCCTCATGGTGAGAAATTCATAACTAATAAAAGGAAATATAGCTAGTTATAACAAAAAAAAAAAGTGTTCCATATCTTTCGGTACAGATAAAGCTGTTGTAAAATATGTGGGTATGAACGGAAATAGAAGAACTGAAAGGTTAGACACAAAGAAGTTTAGTGCAATGTTTGTCGAGTCGATTGTTTGACAATCTCTCCTTAAGACAAAATTATCCCCGTATATAATGGCTTACGGTAGATGAATAATAGTCTCTCAAGATAAAACGATAATACTTTCTCAAGCACAAGCCCAATACTTGAGAATACTTGTAGAAGAAACAAGAACAAAAGATTGCTAGAGATAGAAGAATAGCTCTCAACAATTTTCAGATTTTTGTATTATCAAATGATGATCTAAATCTGAATTTTGAGGCCCCTTTTATAGTTGCAAAATGATCATTCATATACCATGTGAAAGCACTAAATAGGGTGCATAGATTTCTGCAAAAGACACATTGATCATGCCAAGAGTTGGTTGATCTTTGGCTCTTCAAATCAGTCTATGAATTAGAAGATTCTGGAGAAATTTCGGCCGCGGCCCTGGACTGGCGGCGCCGCGGCGCTTACCTGTCAGAAAACAGTCTCGAGTCGCAGGAGTTTTGGCGTCGTAGCGCTGCGGCCCTGGTCAGGCAGTGTCGCGGCGCTGGTCCGTCGTGACTCGGCGCCGCGGCTCTTCTCCATCTTTCGTATTTTGCACATTTCTTCTTTTCTTATGTGGGAAATACATTAATTTGGTCAATTAATCGTCCATCCTTACCTAACTTAAGAACACTTTAACATGTGTACCAACATCTCTTTCACTACGTGAAATTTAGCTAGACATTGTACGACGTATGCATGTGTGTGAAAATCGTATTTCCGACATGCGGGGCCCCATGTGTTCAAGTCATTAAGGACGGAATAACTCAATCTCATTAGGTAAATTTTCTAACAAAAGCTTACCCACAATCAATGTTAAATGTTAACTAATATGTATTCTCTCTTAAATATGTAGCTCCTTAAGTTAAATTTCTTAGTTTGGTGCAGTCATCATGCTTGTACTGGTCAACTTTGAGCTAAAAAGCTAGAGATTGACGATTGACTGAACGTGCTTTGACAGCTTGTGAGGGAGAAGATTTCTAAAATAACTATCAATAAGTAAATTAAATACACAAATCATGTAGATACACACAATGCTATTAAAAAATTCCCAAGTGGATAGCAAATCTAATTGCATATTAATTAACAACAACCTCGAAAATAAAGGGATTACCTCCGCATAACCTCCAATGTCTGGATGGTCCTCTTAGACTGGCCATCGGAGGATGGAAGGCTGTGCTAAGACGGGGAACTTTTTTGACTATTTACCTTCGCCGGAAGCAAAGGGCGAAAACTCCAAAACTCGTAAATAAAGGGTGCTTGTGTTGTGGTCGAAATATTCCAGATCATATATAACACCTACTTTTTACTTATAAATCACTCGGTAAAACTAAAAACAAAAGACTAAAAAGTTAAAATGAATCATGGCTTGTTGTCTCGGTAAAATTACTGAAAGACTAAAACGTGAAAGTATATGTATGTCCTAGAGACAATCTGTATTAGGACACAATGTACTTTACACACATTCGTATTTATATTAATGATGATTAATATTATGACAATTTACATTTATTGAATTATTAATTGATTGTTTATAATATTTTATAAATGTTTTCCTAGAGGTTACATGTTTATTAATGATGTGAGAATTAATGTTTTAATGTAACTCTTAAATTACCTCGACTAATGATCATCGAAATTGGGATATCGATGATATGCGATATGTCGACATGTGGTCTGCATCATATCCTTAGGGGATGTAGTATGTCTCACTTGCTACGAGTTATGACAACTCGTGATGGACACGTGGATACTTGTTGAAGTATTGGTATGTCCTGTTGATGTACTGTTTTGTTCTATGTCTATAATGTCATCGACATGTGGGAGATAAAAGTCCTTAGACTTGAGGTCAATAGCATCTTGTTTACGGAGTAATGTACTTTGATCATGTCCTAAGCTCAAATGTCTTATAGGTTGAGACGCGACTTGTTTTGGGTGCATTACGAAGTAGATTAAATGTGGATGTGAGCCAAGATTAGGATTCATTCCTTGAATGCATATTCGAGTGAACACTCAGATACGCATATGGTATTAGGTTGACTAAGTCATTGACCAATGCAATGGACATGTCTGTGACATGGTCCTGTTGTCAACTAATATAGATGAGTTATAATAATCAAACAATTTGGATAGACACTTGACAGATCCTAAGCTTGATTGAGTGTGTCATGAATGAAAGGATTTTATCTTCTCACATAGAGGTTCAGTTTACATATTTTGTATAGCTAAACTTTACATATTGGGTTCGTCTTCCGGCGCAGTCTAGAAGTTCAGTGAAGATCCTAATGTAATTAGTGACGATATGTAAAGGCCTGAAGGGTAACACTGAGTCAAATGTTCTGTCGATTGAAGGATGTAATTAGAAGGAGCTACCTATATGTTCGGTTTATGACCGGGACATTAAAATGGGAAAATGGGCAGAAAAATAAGACGGAACAGCGGTGCCTTGATTCTGGATCGCGGTGCCAGGAACACGTGCCAGCACCGTGGTGCCTCTTGCTGAGGACCGCGGTGTCATGACGTGGCCTAACAGTCTGAATTCTGCCCAGTTAGTTTCTGCTGGGCCTGGCCCTACTGAAACTCTTGAGCTCTTATTTTATCCTATAAATAGGAGGCTCATCTTCTCATTTTAATACACAAAACCTAAGAGGGGTCAATCTCTTCTAAAGCTTTGTCAGAATCCCTAGCATTCCTGACTTAGCAAATTACATCATAGTTTCTAGAACTTACAAATCGAGGGATGTTTGCGTGTGTACCCTCGGACTATATATAACACAAAGATTCAACTGTTTGACTGATTTCTACAATAATGTAAGTCTTCGATCGAAGTTTTACATATTACTTTGTGTTTGTACTTTTCATTGCATATCATACTGCAGTTCGACCGTCGTCGGGTTTGAATCATAAATTTTTAAATTTCGCTGCGTGTACGAACCCGACGTAAACACCTACACTTAACAAATATGAACTTTTGACTGAAGACTTGGAATTATTGAGGTTAAATTGTCTGTATACGACTTGCAGTTGTGTAGCGAATGCTGACAACAAAGTTTGTCTTCGACCTTCATCTTTCTTTCTTTCTTCCATTGAAGCTTTTGTTTCTCTTTAAACTATATAATACAACCAGGAAAAATCTAACTTTCTGCACCCACGGGAATATAATGAAGTGACTTGAGAACTATCAGATCTCATGTTCTGTGAGTGGTAATGTGTAAAACGGGAAAATAACAATTATTTGTTAGAAATCTGGAAATGATCAAATATGAGGGCTTGCTGAGTCGACCAAATTCTTGATCCATCCTTAAGATAATATTGCCCCGTATATCCTTTCAACGGTGGTAATGACAACTTATCTCCCAAGATAAAACAGCAATCAAACAAATGAGCAAAGGGAACTCAAGTGTTTGCTTTGGAAGAAAGATCTTTGAGTGTTTGTGATTACAAGAGAGGAAAATAATTTCAGAAAATTGTTTAGTGAATGTGTCAAGTGTGTTTTGCAAGCCAAAAGCGTCATTTTATAGTGTTGAGAAGAAGACCCTTCAACTAGCCAATTTATGGCTTTGAATGACCAAGTAATGACCATTAGTATGGAGTTACAATTCAGCCAAGTAATGGCTGAATTCAAGAGCAAATAATGAGGAGTTAATCCTCCAAAGTCAGCTCAAACGTCAGTTTTTATTCTTCTCCAACGGACTGAAAACGGTCACATCGTCGCGTCCCTGCAGGGAGGCTTCGTGTTCCCAGAACTTCAGAGGCGCAACGCCGCGGCCCTACAGAGTGGCGCCGAAACTCTAGGGACTTGGCGTCGCGGCCCTGCATGAAGGCGCTGTGGCGCTCCAGCATCACGGTCCTTGCCGCCGCGGCCCTATCCATGACTCGTTTCATCTTTTAACATATTGTACATTTCTTCCTTCATTTACCAACGTGAAACCAACGTCATTTGGCCAATAACCGTCTATTACCTTACGTCTCAAAAATTCGTATACGTACCAATATCTCTTCCATTTAAGAAAATTATGATCATTGGCATTGTATGTAAACGTGTGTGGAAACAACGTTTTCGACGTAGGGCCTTGTTACACCCCGTAATTCTAGGACATGTTTATAAGAACGTGCGTAAGAACTAAAAAATGTTAAGATTTGAGACTAGTAAAAATTTATCGAAATTATGGAAATGTCGGGAAATGAAATATTGCGACGAATGGGAGGGTGACACGTGTCACCCCCTTAGTTGGTCTTGGTCGAAATTGACCATGGGTATAATGGTCATTTGACCAAAGTAAAGATGAACAAATCTTGCAAAGCTAGAGCTTGAGTTTATTGACTAAGTCAAAGAGCCACTTGGCTTGATATTTAAATCTCATTCATCCAAGCCTCACAAGTGTTATAATCTTGACCCTCCATTGTGTTATATATTCACCCTAAGTTGCAAGACAAGTCTTTTACACTTAGAAAAAAAATTAGAACACTTAGAGATTGAGAGGAGCTCTCGGGTTAGGGTAGTTCCCACACAAAAAAAAATTGCAATTTTGGTTCATTATTCACAAGACTTTAATCCAAGGTCCCTAAGGGTATTGTAAGGATATCTCAATAGAAAGATCTCGGAAAAACGACGTTTTCACGTTAGTCGCAAGGTGAAAACCTAAGGTGTTCTTCAACTTTGAAGTTGGAAATTGAAGGGAAGTTGTTTGTGAACTTCTAAGGGCTTCAAATAGCGGATTGGAGCGTAAAGGAAAGGAGCTAATATTTCTAAGGAGCGACTTTAATCTTGGAGTTATATAAGGGCTTATCAAGGTAACCATCTTGTCGTTTTAATGATTAAAGATTACTTATTGTTGTAGTTATGGATATTAGCAAGCATGAAGTATATATTATGAAGTTTGATAAGTGTTATGGACATTGGAATCCCTAATCCGAAAGTTGCATGATTAGCCTAAAGATTGTAATTCAATTTGGTTATTAGTTTTAGTCGTCGCATGTTATATAAAGATGGGATTATAGTTGTTTGCGACTATATAACATGTTAGGATGTCATTATGGATTGAAAGGTATTGGAAAGGATTATATGTGGTTGTACTTTGTAGCCGAGAATGATTAGTTAATATTGGATTGTTTTGTATTATTGTGTGGCAGAATTTTACACGTCTTGTTAAGGCGTGTAATCCCCTTTGAATTGTTGGATTGTTGCACCTTAAATGTGGCATGTTGGTTATTGATTTCGGGCCTTGAAAAAGGTGGAAAAGTACGTAGAAACAAAGGAAGTGCTGCCCAATTTTCCGTAGAATAAGAGACCTTACACTTAGTATGATTCTACGTTAAAAAGCTAGGAGTTTATAGACATGTTATGATTAATATAAGTTGAAGTACTACGAGTAGCGTATTCTACTTGAAGGGTGGAAAAGCTAGCAAGGTTAAAGTACTTGGGAGCATTTTGCAACTTGTCGCTAGTCGTCGCGAGGTATGTGAACCTCTTCTTTCTTTGACATGATCCTACGTATGAAATAGCCATGTGATATTATTTCATGATTCCTTCTACTCTTAGAAGTTAAGAAGTATTCACGTTGTTGATTCTAAGTTAAAAGTATGTTTAAATTATCCTAAGTCCTTACCAAGTCTTATGGGAGATGTTGGTAAGAATGGTTAGGAAGTTATGAGATTTGATTTAAAGTTATGTGTCTTGATTTATTTAAAGTAAGTAAGTTGATTTTATGTTTGAAAATGACTTGAATTTATATGTGAAAAGGGGATTTGATTTTAAAAGTGGAAGTTATGTGATTTTAAAGAGAATAAGTTACTTGGTTTTGGAGGTGTATGAAACATTTTTTTTTCAAGTTATGGAACTTGATTTCTAAAGTATAGATGACATGATTTTATATGTATAAGCGACACGATTTTAAAGAGTATATGATACGAGGTTTTAAGACTATAAGCCTTGATTTTATAAGTGGAAATGACTTGATTTAAAAAGTATGGCTTCTTGATCTATTTCAAAAGTTAAGAAGATTGATTTCAAAAGAGTATGTAACTTGAGTTTTAAAAAGAAGAATTTATTGATTTAAAGGAGAGGGAGTGGCATGATTCTTTTAGAAGTATGTATGTACTATTATTTTTGGGTTTAGTTTCCCTAATGTTGCAAGAATAAAAATGTCTTAAGTTCTCTAAAATGAAAGGTTGTTATAATAGCTTTATGAGAAGTTGTTATAACGACTTAAGAAGAAGTGAAAAGATGATTTAAAAATGTTATGTAAGGAAAAATCACACCGAGCCTACAAATAGGCCGGATTATGTTATGAGATACACCGAGCCTACAAATAGGCCGGATTATGTTATGAGATACACCGAGCCTACACATAGGCCGGATTACGCCATATTACCCCGAGCCTACACATAGGCCGGGTTACGTCATCTTACACCAAGCCCCACAGGCGGGCTGGATTATGCTACATGATTCCACAGTACACCGAGCCCCACAGGCGGACCGGATTATGCTACATGATTCCACAGTACACCGAGCCCCACAGGCGGGCCGAATTATGCTACATGATTCCACAGTACACCGAGCCCCACAGGCGGGCCGGATTATGCTACATGATTCCACAGTACACCGAGCCCCACAGACGGGCCGGATTATGCTACATGATTCCACAGTACACCGAGCCCCACAGGCGGGCCGGATTATGCCACATGATTCATCAGTACACAGTGTCCCGCAAATGGGTTGGATTACGTTATCACGTATGGATAATCAAAGTAAGCTCCCAAATAAGAAGTCCCTCCATAAAGGACCGGATTATGTTATGTAAGATATGTAAGTTATGTGGAAAAACTTGATTAAATTCTTAAGTATGTATGTAAGAATATGATGTTAATTCTTATTGAAAGAAGGAAAAGAACGGTTAATATACGATTGATTTCAGGAGTTAAAATGGCACGGTAGGATCTGATATTTCATTTTTATACTTGCCCCTGTCATTCTTTATACAATTATGATTTGGTTATCAGACCTTATTTATTTCTGCTCCATACTGCACTGTTGTTATCGACTTCTTCGGAGGCTGCGTTCATGCCCGCAGGTGTTAGGTACACAGGTTGGTGATCCTTGCTCTTAGGATCTCTGTTCAGTTTTTGGGAAGAACTCCATTCACTCCGGAGGCTTATCTTTTGGGTACGGTTTCCCTAATGTTGTTGATCTATGTACATTCAGGGGTATGGCGGGGCCCTGTCCCGCCACAGTTGTAATTCTTAGAGGTCTGTAGTCATATCTTGTGGGTCGATTTGTAAAGAAGAAGGATGTAACTGCGTTTGGTTATGTATATGTATATGTATATGCGTCCAGGGAGGTAGCCTTATCGGCTAACCTGTTCTTTACTTCTTGTTGAATTATTTTATAAGTTTCATGTATGTTCCGCTGATTATCTCTGATGTATACCGTAAGTGGTACCTGTAGGCACCGCCACGCGGCCTGGTCGTGTGAGCCCTTAATTGTTCGATTCGTAATTAAATAGGATTAACTATATTTCACGTTTAATAAATATTTCCAATATGTTCAATTCTCATTTGTCTAAGCCTTGCTGGACAGATTCTCCCGGTACATGTGCAGGTGGAAGGTGTGCTCAAGATGACCCGGTCACTAGAAATTAATTAGCTATTATAGTATAATTATACAGTTGCCTCCGTGATAATTAAGAGAGATTACCGTAACAATATCATGAGGGCTCCTAAAGAAGACTAACCCAATCCCAAATTTTGAACAGTGCAATGGCTTTAATTTTGACGCAATGGCGCCATTTAGAATAGTAGGAAAAAAAATCGTATTGCAGCGCCGTAGCACTAGAATTGACACATGAGGCCTTAGGCCCTTAGGTCGTTGCCTCTCCAGTCTCCACTAATCTTTTCACTAGCACATTATGGCGTCAACGATTTGTTTTTATGGAAAGGTAAATGTGTATTAAAAATCATCAGAATATACATGTTTTGCGGGCGTGCCCACGGCGTAAAGACGATGTAAATCTAGTGCGTCTCTGCTAGGAAAATCAGCATAAAATTTAGGCTCGTCAGTAACAAAAGCTCAAGCTAGCCCACATGTTGGGTAGTCGTGAGTGGCCAAGCTAAGAAAAAGAGAGATGCATCCTACAAAAGTCCTAAACTATGGCAATTCCCTTATGTAGAGCATAAGGTTGCAGCCGTGGGCCTCCTTAAACTCTTGTCATGGTAAACTCAAAAGGGACAAACCCACGATCAAGGGAAGAGTACCTATTCGGACATGGGTAGAGACCCACCCTCGTCACGTTATGCCGCTAGGAGTAATCACCATAGTAGCTACTATCCAGGCCACGTACTATATCATGCTTGCCCACAGGGCGAGAAGTCATTAGGTACAAAGCATAAAAGACTCCCGCCAATCCCACATTCCGGGTGGTCGGAAGACTCACCGATCCCAGTCAAGGCACGGAGATTTGCAAAAGGCGCATCGGCGATGCCACAGGTCCAGCCCGACATCTAAATCCTAGTTTGTGGCTAGGGAAACAAATCTATCCAGGAAAAGGGGGTAAAATGTGAACAAAATTTTGTAGACGCTGGTCTTGATCCTAAAGGGAATAGCTTCTCTATCAAGTCTCGACCCGTAAAAAATAATCATGTTCCTTTCAGTCCAAATGTGGTAGATGGTGGTGGCCAGGCCAGCCCGCTTAGCTTTAGCTTGCCAACCAGTGCCACGCCCCTCTTTCTTGATATATTTCAAAGCGCTATCGATTTTGGTCATAGCCCTCCTGATGCCAAGCCAAGTCTTGACACGTGACCAGAGATAACTACTGACCGTGCAGCTGAAGAATAGGTAAGCTATAGACTCGTCAGAATAACCACAAAGGGAGCACTTTCTATCAATGTCCATATAAGTGATTCTATCCTTCGTCCGTAATCTTTTCCTCGCACAATGCCAAAGAATGAAGGACTGCTTTGGAGTGATACAAGAACTCCAAACATCCTTCGCCCAAATAATCTTCTGCCCATGTGTCCGGAAATAGTCATATGCACTATGATTACTATTATACCATGCCGCCATTTTAATAGTCGCTTGATCGTGTGAGCCTTCGCGTTCAAGGATGAAGTCACAGATAAACATAAGCCGCTTGATCAAAGGTGAGTCGTCGTTCTTAGCTACCCAGGTCCAAATGTTGTTGTTGTTTTTGAGATACTTGTTATTGATCCATTTAATCCATAGTGAGTCCTTCTTTTGATGGATATTCCAAAGGCACTTGGCGAGTAAAGCGAGGTTCCAGGCCTTGAGATCCCTGATTCCAAGGCCACCCTCGGGTTTCGGCCTGGTACACTCCTTCCATGCTACAAGAGGGTGGCTAGAACGCCACATGAAGGTCCTACATAGACCGTAAACTTTCTTACAGACCGCCAACAAGTACCGGCAATATTGATAACCAGAAACATTCCACTCTTGAAGGACAGACTTGATGAGTTCAAGCCTGCCCGCATAGGATAAAGTAGCGCTCATCCATGAGTCAGTGTACCCTGCAATTTTGTTCACAAAAGGGTCATAGTGAACCAGTCTCATCCTCTCTGCGGCAAGGGGAATACCGAGATAGCGGAAAGGCATAACGCCAGTGTCGAAACTAGTAATGTGCTTAATATCAGCAAGGTCGTGATCCGTGATACCAGCCGTGTACAAGCTGGATTTGAGTGCATTGGAACTGAGCCCAGAGCAATTCTAGAAATCACGAAGGCAATCCATGAGGATCCAGACAGAAGTAGTGTCCCCTTTCGACATAAGTAGCAAATCATCGGCGAAAACAAGGTGTGTGATCTTTAGGCTATTGCACTTGGGGTGGTAGTGGAAAACCGAAGTCTGAGTGTTCTTGTTGATCATCCTCGAGACATATTCTAAGTGTTGACACCAATTTTGACCCTCTCGCCCAACTGTTAACTATAAATTTACACTATTTTTCAAAATAATTTTAAAATAATTTTTTAATAATAAAATGCAACACTAAAACATTAATACATGCATAAATAAATAATTTAATAATGGCACTGCATTTTACGTAGAGTATTAAGCACACCTTGAGTCTCACGTCCGCATTCGTCATTTTAATAATAAGCAATTTCATTAATATTATTTGTAATTTAAATTAATTTTAATCTAATACATGCGTCTTAATAGCGTCGCGTTTATAAAAGCATTAAACAATCCTTAAATATCATATCTGCATTTAGCATTTAATAATATTCAGTTTTAATTTAACATCGCAAAATACACATAATAAATAAGATTTAATAACGGCATCGCATTATAAAATATTAAGCACTAATTAAATAGCACATCCGTCTTTATTTTTGTAATAATTTAAACTCAAGCTTAGGTTAATAAAGCACCTAAATAATTTAATCACAATTTAAATAATTTAATTTACCACTAATTAAATAAAACACCTAAAACTAATAATACACTTAAAACTCTACCTAAACCCCACTAATTAAATAATAATCCCAAAACTTAACACCTAAATCCTTAATTTGCAGCCCACTCTAATAACTCACCAGCCCAAGTTCCCGTCAGGCCCAATCCCTGTATTTGCCCCATCCTCTTTAAACCCGCAACCCCTTCATTTCTCCCCATCTCCATCGACAAAAACCCTAAAACCTAAACTTCAACAGCCAGCCTTTCACCCTCCATCGCCGCCCACACCCAGCCGAGATTCTCGCCGGAGAATCCGGCGAATCTTTCACCAATACAACTAACAAATCAGCCCCAATATTATGATAATCATAAACTTGCCTTAAGAAACCACATCCAAAATCGTATCACGGAAAATCAGCAAAATCGTATGAAAATCTGAACGAACCATGTCAAAATCGCAGTAAGAATCGTTCGAAATCAGTACCAAATATTACACCAAATCAGCCTTAAAATCTTACCAAAGTCAGAACTCCTAATCGCGACTATATAAAAGGAACCAATCTACACATACAAGGGGATCGAAAGAGGAGATCGGGGGATCGATGGAAAATCAGCCCAATTAAGGGAGGAGCGATCCAAAATAACAGGGAAAAACAGAGACGAACCAGTGTGTAGGGGTCTCCTACCAGCGAAATCAGGAACCCAACAATTAAGCACAAATCTGAAACATTTCTTCTCAATAATTGCCTGGAATCGACTCCAAACCGCATCGCTTTCAATCGCATCGCAATAATCCCCGAGTGGATCGACAACTTGATACGCTGCCTCGGTTCGCTGTCCGGAGAAGGTAAATCCATTCCTCTTTGCGAGCCCGGATTTTGTATTCGATTTTGCGTGCTCTGTATTATATTATCTGTTAGCATCGTTTAAAATGTTTTAAGTCCAATTAAAGGAATGCCGATTATTGAGTCATCATTATGTTTGCATATGTAGCATGTTCTCTATGTTTTAAATCTCATGCTGGTTCTAATGGTATGTGCCTCTGTGTTCGTCATGCTGAGTTGAAGTCGATGTAATATCCAACTCAGTTTCTCTAGGCTGCTTCGTGGCATTTGTGTGTAGAGTCAATACTTTGCTATTTTGATTCATCATACACATATTACATCGTGACTAACAACTGTTTAGGTTCGAGTAAGCAGTCGTTAAACTATTAATTACAGTTGAACTCATGGATATCTGAAAGATCTGGGAGTGATCGTCTAATGAACTCCATTCTTGTCAATTTGCTTCTTAAAGAATGAGTTACATGAACTGAGTGTCGATTTGTATACCTTGTGATTGTCCTACAACAGTATCTTAATTCCTATCCTGATTAACGTGTTAACATCCACCTATAATTTCTTTAAGTAACCTATTTGAAACTGGATGCAATCTGGAGTGTTTGTTTGCTGGCCAGTATGCTTTGTCCTATGTGTCCCCGCGGGTTAAATTTGTTACACTCTAGCTATCAATATGTAGGGTTACTCTCTGTGTGTTCGATTTGAATTGCATACCTATACTTATATACGAGATGCACATTTGCTCAATTAGTTATACGCGCCTAAATGTATCCTTATCATGAATAATGGCTTGTCCTATCTCTTATCTGTATCTCTGCAATATGAATGGTTGACTGAACATATACCTTTAGATAGCCTGTCACTAAGAAATTAAATTGTTGTTCTGTTGAGTTGGCCTTATTCTCCCTTTGAATCTGGAATGTCACGTTTCGGGGCTTTAGTTCTTTTCGTATTGGCCTATTGTTTGCATCACTCGTCTTCCAGAATTTATGAACAACATATGTTTAAATTGTCTTATTTTCCTTATGCCTTTATTGTTATTGGTAATGTTTCCTTCTTTGCCTAAAGTTGTCAGTTGTTTTTGAATAATGATTGAACAAATCGTGTGCATGTGTGTGCATTTAGTGTCTTGATCGTTTACATCAAAAAAATTATTTGTACATGTACTAATCCTTATTATTTTCTTTTCATATGAAATGCATCGGAGCAAAAATAATGAGTCTCAGGGCGAGACTCATCACGATTTTCGTCAATGAAGGCCCGCATCTACATCCATCGCGTTCTCTCCTCGGCAATTCCTAGAAAAACAAAATAGGACGAAGTCATCCACTTCAATTCCCTTACTCTCTTAACCCCCTTGTCGCATGTTTATGTCTTTAGTTGTTTATTGTAATTTTATCATCTAACTTTGTAATTAACAGGATACCTTGAGCAATTAGCCTTTGAACATATAAGTTGGGAAGATAATTTAGAATTAGAAATACACTTCTAGTTAGTTATTTTAGGCTTGTCATGCACGCCTAATCTCTTGCCTAACCATTAAAATTGCCTATCTAATCATAAGGTTAATGCATAACAAAAGAAATTGATTTTCTCTTAAATCACTAAATGACATCATAATTCATTTCATAAAAAATTATCTTCTTATTATCAATTGTAAAAAATATAGAATCTTTATATCATACCTTGCATATATTAATCAAAAATTGATTTTTGCAAATGAAAGGCATATCTTTAGTAAATACATCATTTTATAAATACACACTTTAAAGTTGCACGTATATTTTTGTAGCATTAGTCTTATGAGTCTTTTTATAAAAAATGCATTCTTTCATGAAGTTCTTACATCATCCTTTTAAACACGTATTTTCAATAGCATAATAATTTACCCTAGGTTTGGCAGGACAACTGCAAGTTAGCGGATCTTAGAGGGTGCCTAATCTCTTCCCTCTAGATTAATAAAGAACTCTTATCCAGAATCTCACATAGTTTAGCAGACCATTTAAATGGAGTTAGTGTTGACTTTAACTTAGTTAACATTTAGGTGTCCTAATTCACCCAAAATAATTAGGTGGCGACTCCGCGAACCCTAGCACTACTTTTAGCATTCTTTTAACATTTTAGCACGTTTAGCTTTTATTATTTTTCTAACATTTTTATATAAGCAGGGTTCGCTAGAATAATGTCGCGATCGAAAAAGGGCGTGACACTAAGCAAATAACAAATAAGGTAGGGGAGAGGGGGTCCCCCTGTCTGAGTCCCTTTCGGCCCTTAAAATGGCTGCGTAAGCTCCCATTGATAGAAATCGAATAAGAGGTCGTGGAGACGCATTCCATAATCCAAGCAACGAGTCTCTCTGGGAAATTCAAACCAATCAAAATAGCCGTGAAGAATTCCCAATTAACTGAATCGAAGGCCTTACGGAGATCAACTTTGAGCATGCATCTACTAGAGACCCTCTTATGGTTGTAACCCCTCAAAAGCTCTTGTGCAAGGTGTATGTTGTCAGACATACTTCTATTCTGGACAAAAGCCGCCAGAGCTGGATCAATGAGGACATCCAGAACCGTCACCAATCGAGAAGCAATGATCTTAGTGATGACCTTATACATAATGTTGCAGTAAGAAATAGGCCTGTAGTCGCCCACCGTTGAGCTGTGGGTAGATTTAGGAATAAGGGCGATGGTAGTGTGGTTGATCTGCCTGAGAAGCTTTCCAAAAGTGAAGAACTCTTTAACCGCTTCACAGAATTCCCTGCCAACGATATTCCAAGCTTTCCTGAAGAAACCCGAAGAAAAGTATCCGACCGGGGCTTTGTCATCCCCAATACCGAATAATGCCCATTTAATTTCAGCATCCGTGACATTCCTAACGAGGTCATCCCCCTGTTCAACCGAGAGGCAATTGCCCGAAGAAATGACACCAACATCAATAGGCTCACAAACGTCCCTAGTTCCAAGTAACCGTTTATAGTAATTAATGAATTCCACCGCAACTTGGTCACTGGAGTTCGTAAGAGAGCTATCACTCTTGGTAGTGACCGCAATAAAGTTTCTTTTGGAGTTAAGTTTGACCATACCATGGAATAACTTAGTGCACTTATCACTGTGCTTGAGATGCTCACACTTGGCAAGCTGCCTGAGGAAACTCATTTCCGCATCAATAAGAACCATGGACTTGTGCCTTAGCTCGGAAACCCTCGTGTGTAAGTGGTCAAGATGCGGGTTGTTTAAGGCATCATGTTGAGCAATATCCAGCTCCTCCTTTGCCCTTTTGACCCGCGTCGAGATATGGGAGAAGTCTTTCTCGTTTAGCTGCTTCAAGGGTCCTTTGAGGTAAAATAATTTCCGGGAAAATCGGAATTGAGCATTGCCATCGATAATATGCTCCCAAACGTTCGTCACAATTCTACCAAAATGCTCATGAGTAGCCCACATATTGAAGAACTTGAAAGGTCTATTGTGCATCCTTGGACGATCCAAAATAGAGACAATGCACGGCGTATGGTCCGAAAAAGGTCCGGACCGACGGAAATGTGCATTGCCATACCAACCCGCATGTAACCAATGGGCGTTAATGAGGGCCCTGTCAAGTTTGCTCAAAGTATTACCACGACTGAAAGTGAACTCGCATCCCGTTGAAGATAAATCCGTGAGGCTTAGATCTCGACAACAATCAACAATATCTTTCGTGTCGTAGATGGTGATGGGTGCCATGTTGAAACGCTCATCCTCCTTCATAACCGTGTTGAAATCCCCAAGAACAAGCCATGGCATAGTCATGAGGGTCCCGTACTCTCTCAATTTCTCCCATAAGACTCGTCTATCAATAATCGTGTGAAAACCGTAAACAAAAGTGACTTGAAGCCTTTTGGAGGAGATATCACAAGTGACATCGCAATGAATGGCTTGCGGGTTGATGTCAAGACTTGCAAGATGACTTTGGTCGAGTTGAATAAAATAAATATCCTCCCTGCCGGGTGATGGGCAAAGTTATCCAACACCTCCCAGTTGCAAAAATTATAATTCCAGAAACGTTCAAGAGTCGAGTTGTTGAGTTTAGATTCCAGGATACCAAAGATGTCAATGTTGTTCTCACGCACCACAGAGCAAATCTCCTTTTGCTTGGAGGAGCGGTGCAGGCCCCTTATATTCCAAGAAGTAATGATCATTTCGATAACGGCAGGGGAATAGTCCCCTTCGTGCTATCTTCATTAGTAATAATAGAGCTGATGCCGCCATAAGTACCCTTCTTTTTAATGTGAATGGTTGTTATTCTTCTCAAGGGTATGGACAAGTTTTGTCCACCATTATTGGCCTTAGTTATTGCCCTCGTCCTCACGTCCCCTTGTCATTCCTCCTTCTTGGTCCGTTCCAAATTCCGGCCTTTCCCAACCTTAGCCGAATGGCCAAAAGGTTGGGCTTCCAAATTAGTCCGACCCTTGCCAACTTCGGTCTGTGTCCCCGCAAGCTGGCCACCAATATTCACAACCATTGAACTACCCGCATTGTCCACGGGTTGTCCTATACCGTCGATGTCGAGGTAGATCTGTACAACCGGTTTGAATCCCCATTGGCCCCACCTCGAACGAAATCCCTTCGTCTTCCCCCCTCTATCCTAGGGTTACTCCGACCTTTGCCAGCCTCGGTTTGGGACCCCAAAGGCAGGCCATCATGAGTATGAGGGACAAGAGTCGGGGATTGCTATGACGTTGACGTTCATTTACGCACATACTGTAGGACTCGTTTGGTTTGACAGATTTGATAAAAAATGATGTGTTCTTAAAATTATGTAGAACTAATGTTCTTATAATTTAATATACCAATTGGTATATTATTGATTCTAGGATCATGTTATTGTTCCACATCGTCTAGAGTTAAGGTACTATTTATTTAGTAATTGACAAAGTTAAGTGTTTATGTCATTGTGGACAACTCAAAAGGGCATTATCTTCTTTTATAATTATAGTGTCCAAACTAATTTACGCGGTCAGCTACCTACTACTTCCTATCAACGCATGTACCAAATAATTCTATCCATTAACTCTTGGACATATGTAATAAATCACCATATCGTCAAACTTTTAGAAAAAATAAGTGCTTTTGAGTTATAGCAAAAAATGCTTTTCAAAAACTGACAAAATGATTTATCTCAAAAGCGCTTTTAGAATCTTGATCAACCACAAATTCAATCTCTAATATTGATAAAAGTGTATTTCAAATTTATTAGTCAAATAAAAATTCCTAATCTACAAAATTACTTTTTATAAAGATTTTTTGATAAAAAATACTTTTCAAAATAACAGATTTTAGAAATTTGATCAAATACGTTATTAATTTTGTCATTTTAGCATTTAAACCATTTATTTTTACTACTAATAGCCTATTCTTATTCCATATTATATCGTTGTAAAAAATACATAAATTTTATCATAATTTATGCGAATACATTATTAAAAAAAAATACTATGCCTTTTTAACACAAGTCACTAGAGAAGTAGTGGCGCATACGAATGCCTTTTGTTCAGATTTCAGTTCACAGACTATTTACATTTACACTGGGGGAATATATACATATATTATATAATGAAAGATCCGACTTCTTAATCACCCAAGTATAATAAATCCCTATAATAAAACAGTGACTGAACGCGTGTTCCCACTCCCATCCCTCCGCCATGGCTACGACTGAGCAACCACTGAAGAAACGTAAGCTTTACGAACCATCACCACCACCGCCGGCGCCTCAGTCACCACCTCCTCCTCCTGCATCGAAACCACCACCACCGGCGCTATCTCAAGATGAAATTCTCCGACGAAGGAGAAACCAAGAAGAGATTCGTAATGTTTTTGAGTGTTACAAACGCATTAAATTTTGTATCTCACAGAACAACGATGATCGTCTTTCCTCCGAACTCGAACAAGCCTATCTTTCTCTTATTACTGCATCAAGAGGTCGATGTTAACTACTCGTTTTTTCTCTAATATTGTTTATACAGCTTTGTTTACCTGTTTTGTTGTTATTCCAAGTATAAGAATTACTAGTAATTTTGTGATATTGCTTAATTACATGAATTTAAAGTGTTTTAGGCGTTTCTGAGATTTTTTTACCCGTTCCTTGTATGAATCATAAACCCTAGGTTCTAGAAATTAACGCTTTGTCTGGTTGTAATGAAAAGAGGAGAGGTTGAAGTGGTGAAAGGAAGAATTATAGCTTATTTAATTCCCTTTCAACTATAGTAAATTACTACCTTATTATCATTTCAAAAAAAGAGAAGAAAAAAGAATGAAGGTAAAAAATTTACCAAATCGACGGGAGTAATGCAAGCAAGGGAATAGCTTCTCATGGTTGAAGTGGTGCGTAGAAGAGTGTGCTTTAAGTTACTGCTTCTCATGGTTGAAGCGAGCTAAGTTATGTTGTCGGATACTCCAAAAAAGGATTTTCATTAAGGGTTGTCAAAAAATTATAATTATGTTGCAACCTAGAATCGAACACGCGACCTTAGGGAATTTTTTCAACCCCTCTACCACTATGATGAACCTTCAACTTGTGTCAATAGGTGTCAAACACTGGTATATACCTATAAAACCAAAATTTGATCTATTTATACAATCTAATTTTCTGGTGAAGGGGTGTCGCTTGACACCTCACAAGGGTAGCTCTCCCCCTGTTTGGAGGGTCTGATGTTGGTGTTATTCAAGTGAGAAGGATTGCTTCTTCAAATATGACTTCAAAAGATGAATGCCTTTTACTCTTTGATTGGTGTATTTCAGTTAAAATATCTGAAGTAGCAAAGCCTTGGGTAAAAAAATTACTTGGGCATGTTATTTTACTTTATAATTTTTTTTAAAAAAAATACGCAATTATCTGAATAAGGGAGGGACTCCATGAAAGGAAAATTAATGATTAATATAAATCGCTTAGTGGGAAATGCCTCGAAGAAATCCAATGAGTAACTAATAATAGGCATAATCCTATTATATAGAAAAAGTAATTTCTGACGAATCATGTAGTTTTACGATTTCATTGACTAAAAAGGTTATGAAATGAATTGTAATTACAATTGAAAAGGAAATTTCGAAAATGTCTTTCTGGATATTCCTCCATCTCCCGGCTATTCACGGAACGTGATGATTAATCATCCGTTTTCAGAAGAAATCAAAGAATTTCTTGGGAATCCTACATCCCTTGAATCCGGTACCAATGGCCCCCCCACCCCCACCCAAAAGAACAACGTTGTCTTTCAGGCCTTCCAATCAATCGATACGACCCCAGAGAGACGTTTTTGTTAAAACTCGAGCAGTTTCTTGAAAACTCGCTTCATATATGAAACTTTGAGTATTGAGAGATGTTCTTGTTATTCCCAATAAGACGACTCAATAACAAATTGCTTCTTCCAAAGCGCGCTCCGTTCGATCCATCATTTTTAGCAGAAAAACTGATATTCCTTGCTCATTATCACACAATCAACAAACTTCATGTGGAAAATAGTGCCTTTACTCATTGTCTCGCAACACTCCTCTTTGTTGTCCTCTTCTACTTTTGTAGCCTACAAGAATCTCCTCCTCCACCTCTTTTGAGAATTTATAAACAAAGCACAAAGATTCTCAAAATCAGTTGTGCCAAAAAGTACATACACCCCATTTCCTCTACCTTATTGCAGGATACTGAGAATTCTAACATGTCCACAATATTAAGTTATTAACATATTCTAGTCTACACCAAAAAGCTAAAAAAGAAAACAGATGTAAGAATGTTTCAATGTAAGAATGTTCTTGTGTTTGCTTTTAAAACGTCTTTGGTTCCTTTCTATTAGAGTATGTTAGAGTCTCACTTGGTTGGGAATAAGTTGTTGTTTTCTTTGTATGGACTTGAGCAAATCCAAATTTGCCGAATCACTCTACATCCCGGGTCTTCTCGTTTCTCGTTTCGTCATCTGGCTTATGTCTTTATGTAGCATTCAGACAATTCAGAGTGCCACTCTGAAGTTCAGAATTGAGTTTTGAACTGATGGGATTTTTCGAATGGTAATGAAACTTGCCATTCTATTTATTTGACTGAATCCGACTCTGGGCCAGTCTTTTGCTAGCTTTTGGGGTTGAGTTAGGCCCCAGGGTCGTTCTTCACATAACCAGTACAAATCATGTCTTCTTAAATCTTCTCACGGACAAAATGATAGTCAACTTCAATATATTTCGTCTGTTCATGGTACATTGGGTCTGAGGCTATGTGTAAAGCAGCCTGATTATCCCATCAAAATTTTGCGGGAGACAAAGATTTTAAACCAACCTCAGCTAAAAGGTGATGTATTTATAGTATTTCACATGCGGATTGAGCCATAGCTCTATACTCGAATTTTGCACTAGATCGAGATACAACGTTTTGTTTCTTACTCCAAGATACCAAATTCAACAAAGACGCAATATCCAATAGTCGATCTTCTATCAATTCGTGATCCAGCCTAATCAACATTTGCAAGACACTCAATACGAGTATGTCCGTGATTGCTATACGATATGCCATGGCCAAGAGCTCCTTTCAGATAGCATCTGTTCCAAGGCTGCCCAATGTTTGATTGTCGGTGCAGACTGTCTGACAATACTGGTTGCATAGGCAATATCTGGACAGGTCATCGCGAGGTAGTTCAGTTTTCCAAATAACCTTTCATATCTTTTTGGATCATCAAAAGAGTCACTATTATCTTTAGTAAGGTCTACATTAGAAACCATTGGGATGCTACACAACTTGGCTCCTAACTTTTCAGTTTCTGCAAGTAGGTCAAGTACATACTTCTTTTGAGATATGAAAATATTTTTCTTGCTTCTTGCTACTTCTACGCCCAAGAAGTATTTCAGCTGCCCAAGTCTTTGGTATGAAACTTAACAAGGTGAAAATCCCTCTTTTCCTTGTTGCCCCTACAAAGGAATTCACTTATGCTATGCAGTTTCTTTTTTATCTTGGTTGGTATTGGAAATAGAGACATAGTGTATGTAGGAAGTAAATCCGATACATTATTGATAAGCACCAACCTGCCACCCAAAGAAAGATATTGACGTTTTTAATTTGAAAGCCTTTTTCACATCTATCTCTCCAAAAAAAGAAGTTATTTTAGAAACCTATAGTCTCTTACAACAACAACAACAAAGTGAAATCTCACAACGTGGGGTCTGGAAAGGGTAGAGTGTACACAGACATTACCTCTACCTTGGTAGGTAGAGTGACTATTTTCGGAAGACCCTCGGCTCAAGAAAAAGCATAATCACAAGCAAAGCAATAGAAATCTATAGTCTCTTATTATTACATTTTTTGTTGTTGTAGTAGTAGCATCTATCTTCCTATCATTTTGAGTCAACAATACCTTTACATCCTGCACCTATTTCCTTTGGGACGAAGGGCTCTGGATTACCCTTTAGGGAGCGGCACTAATTTCGTCTGTTTATGAAAATCCTATCCTGTTATCTTTTACCATTTTTTCCTAATCAGAATGAAAATCCTATCTTGT
The DNA here is from genome assembly GCA_029844215.1 of Przewalskia tangutica. Taxonomy (NCBI): domain Eukaryota; kingdom Viridiplantae; phylum Streptophyta; class Magnoliopsida; order Solanales; family Solanaceae; genus Przewalskia; species Przewalskia tangutica. Next base: position 9,846,840 of record CM056740.1, on the reverse strand, counting down.
CCCCCGAAAAGCAAATAACAAATAGAGAACGAGAAGGAAAATTGCGGATTTGTGAATTACTACACTTAGGTCAACGCGGTCCATTCCTCAATTATTGAAAGATTAGACATATGAAACTAAGACAGGTTAGCCCAATGACATGTATACATGTTCCCTGTCGTTCTATCTAAGATTTCCTATAACTGTGTCAATTGTTCTATTATATGTACCCCCCCTGCTATTCTTGCTCAAGTGATTTGTTAGTGTGCCAATTCTTCAATGAAACCCGCTGCAGGTCCATTCTTTCTAAAATGTCACCAGTTGTTCGGTGGTACCCACTCGTGTTGACCGATTGGATTGTACAGTAGTTGCTGTGCTTATGCTTCTATTTCTATTTTTGCCACTTCGTGTCAAATTTTGTTCAGCTATCTGGTAGTAATTCTTTTCATGCTTTCATGGTCTTATTAAACAATTGCATTATAATGAATTGCCATCAGTATTCCTGGTAGAACATCATCATACTGATGCAGCCTGTGAACTCTGAAAGCGAGTTGATACTATTTGTTGGAAGTATCCCTTTGAGTGTTCTATAAAGTTCTAAACTTTATTTTTCATCTATGATTCTGGGTTTGCAGGCTGCACAAGTGTACAACGTCTAGTGGCTGATTTTATTCCTCGATTTGCTTCGTATTGTCCCACTGCTCTTGAAGCTGCAGTGAAAGTTGTTATCAATATGCATAATTGGAAGCTAGCTTTGATTGGTAAAGGAGATACAGACGATGTTGCATTTGACACTGCTAAGGCATGCATTTTTGGTCTAGCTGATATCTGTCAAAGTGCTGCTGCTGAGGCACCAACATCATCAGTTATTCGTGGAATTTGCGCCACAGTTTTTCATGATGCACTCACCTTCTTCATGTCTTGTTTTGAAGGGAAAGATGTTTGCGAGATTGCTGACAAGGAAATTTTTGGTATTCAGGATGCTCATTTGTTCTCTGAGTACCAACAAAAAATTTTAAACAAGGAACAATCGGTACTGCTCAAGCTATCTGAGTTCCGTGTACTTTGTTTCCTCAGAATTTTCTTTACTTGCCCCAAAAATTCAATTGCAACTTGTTTTGAGCTCATCGGCTCTACTGGATCGGAGGAATCTAAGCGGGAAGGATATTACTTACTTCATCAGTTAACTAACAGGCTTGATGATGCTATTGGTCATCCTTGGAATGGGGGAAATAGTGCAGTGACATCATCAGCGAAGTCCAGAGAAACAAGTAACAAAGGTAAGGATGTGGATGCTGTACTTGCGACATGTGGCAAACAAGTCTTGGACAATCGCTCTCTTGTTTTGAAGAACTGCTTACTAGGACTGGTATGATTTTGTATTTAACTATTTTCCTTTGTACAGATTAACTAGTCAATTATTATTCCTTTTTCCCCTTTATCTAAAACCGATTTTCTGAGCTTCTGATTGCTGCAGCTTTATAACACAAGTGTTACTGATTGTTTCTTGAGCAAGACTGTGACATAATGTTTGATGCTTTGATCCATATTGAGATACTATCTGTGCTTAAATATTATTGTTTCTATTTCCATCACTTGCAGCAGCACAAATAGATGCAGTTTACTTTAGGATTATAAGTCCACTATATGATGTTGTATGAGTTGATCGTGGAGACAAGAATACAGCCAGAGCCCTTATTCAGTTCTCTATACAATTAATCACTCCTTCCATCCCTAAACATTATCAGTTCCACAACATACGCTTTGCTCATATTATAATTAAAAGTTTGCTATTTCTTCCCCTCTTCCTATTTAAATTTGAAAAGACTGAGCTCATTATTTGCCTATTTTACCTCTCTTCTCGTTCATTTTCATCTTTGTTTCCATCTCCTCCAGCCTCTAAACTATTAAGATACCTGCTTCTTACCCTTTTTAACTTTTACGTGTTAATTTGTAAACCACATATTTTTCTCATCTATGATGAACTTACCTTTTTTTCCTTTATCCAATTCTTCTAAGCTGCGTTGGAATTACAATGACCAGCATACAGGTGTGCTTAGTTTGTGGCTATAAAATCTTCAATTTTCCATCCAAATTAACCTGAAAAGAACCTCAACTCCTTAGATTGTGCTTATCTGATTCAGTTTGAGACTATTCCTTTTCTTATGTATAAGTTGAAGCATGAGACTTCTTGTGCTGTTTCTGTTTCTGTTATTATTTCAGTACATCTACTTATCTGTTTCATGTTATTTTCTTTTCTTTTTCCTCTTAGAAGTATTTTCGTTTCATGTTAACTGGTTATTAGCAAGTGGTTTACTTGAGGAAAATCATAGCAAGCTGAAACAATGCAGATTATATTGTGCATTTTCTTTTGTTGCAATTACCTTGTTCCTAGCTGGGCAGAGCAGATGATAGAAACATAAACTCATAGTTTAGGTCTGAGACTTGCCATATGGTTTCATAGATCATGATTAACCTCCCTAAGTTATTTGTGCTCCTCATGAGGTTGTTTAATTTGAATTCATTATAAGCTCCTCCTTTTCTTTGCTCAAGTCCATCACAAATTTAGTTTAATTATACATTTCAAACATATTATCCGAATGGTTTTCTATTATCTAAAAATTTATTAAGGCTTTACCTAAATACAGTACAACCACAACTTAGAGATCAATGCTTCATTTTCATCGAGTGCTCAATGTTACTTTAAATAATTATTTTCCTTGTTAATTTTTGGATAAATTACACAATAGCAAAGGTGCATTGTTTTAAGGTGAAAGAACTTATATATTGCTTAAAAGAAAAAGGTGAAAGGACTTCTATAACTGAACATGTCAGTTAATAAAAGAGTGAAGTGAGCTCTACATCTAATGTTTCTCATGAATTGTTGAAAACTTTGTTATAGTTCAATAGAAATGTGGGAGAAGTATGCCTGCTTAAGCCTTGAGGGAAGTTTTTGTAATTTAATTGTTTAACTAGTGGCATAGCTTTCTAGTTTAAGTTATGTCTCCCATATCTGAACCCCTGATTGCTATCCGCAAGTGAAAATAATGTATGATGATCATATGTAGATATTTGACCCTTCACTTTTGATGTCATCTTCAGAAAAATGTTTCTTATTATGTGTGAACTGTCCCTAGAAAATCAATTTGGTTATGGCGATTTGCAGTTACTCTGGAATTTTCCAGAGAGTTAAACACTTCGTTTCAATAAAGTATTTCCTCTTTCCCGCTTGGAAAGTGATACTCAGTATGATTTATTTATTTGGTTTTCAAGGCTTTTGGTCAAGATGCGCTGTCCTATTATGATTCATATCTTTGGTCTCTAAAGCTTCTGCTCAAGATGCACTGTCTTTGGATCTCTTTATACAGGCCGTAGAGAAAGATCATTCTCTAAAGAGTTGGATCTGTTCAAGGTTTAAGAAATTAAGTAAATCAGCTTCCTCTCAAGTTGTCTCAGATATTTCCTCAGTTCTTGAAGGAATATTGCAGTCTTTCTTAGATGAAGTGAAGGCAGCTAAACCTCATGATGGTGATGAGGATGGTTTGGATACCGCAAAGTATTCTAGTGAGTACTTGGGTCACGAGCTATCTTCTCAAAAAGTAACTCGTGAAGTTTCTGGAAGTCCAGCAGCTCCTCTGGGAGGAACTCACTGTTCCAGTATGAATTCAAATACTAATAGTGGAGAGGTTAGGTCTTTAGTTTTTGATTCTAAAGAGCCTGGAGATTTACTGAATACCAGGCCTTCTGTGCCTATGGAGGTCTATAACCAGCAGATTCTTTCTCCTATTGCTAGAACACCGTCGAACTTGAGGAATAGTTCATCTGATGGAGGACACCATGTCATGATGGAGAACCACCAAACTTTTAATCTGGACCGTCCTCTACCAGCCTCAAGATCATCAACTGGAGGCATGAGTTGTTCCATGGAGTCACCTATGCAGCGTTTACCATCTCATTCTTCCACAGGTCAAATGATTTGGTACACTGATGGAGACTCAGCTGCAGCAGACATCTTTCCCGCTTCAAAGCAGCTATGGTTGGGGTCTTTAGGCCCTGATGCATCTGAAGTTCTTGTCAGACATAAGTTTGAGATGTTTGGTCCACTAAATCAGTTTGCATTCTTTGCATTCAAAGGTTTTGCGTTGGTTGAGTACCAAAACATTATGGATGCGGTGAGAGCCAGGGAAATCATGCAGGGAAATTCGCTTTGGGGTGCTGATCTTCGAATAAAATTCTTGGATATAGGATTAGGTACTAAGGGGGCTATAAATGGTGTTGCTGTTGGTTCTAGTTGCTATATTTATGTTGGAAGTGTTCAGAGCCACTGGATGAAGGATGACATCGTGCATGAGCTGAGAAAAGCACTTCAAAAAGGTCCTCGGATGGTTACTGATCTAGTCAGCGAAGGAGCATTACTGATGGAGTTCAACACACCTGAGGAGGCCACAATTGCCATGAATCATCTGAGGCACTGGCGTAAGGTAAGGAGTGACTGCATCCAGCCCCTAAAGTTAGGTCCAGCTAATACTTCCATGCGTACTGAAGGTATAAGACCTAGCTCTGCCTCCGTTTATGTTGGCACGGGAAGCAATTTTTGTGCCAATAGTACTGTTGGGCCATCTCACTTCCAAAATGTGCTTGAGAACCATTCTGACAGTCATGTTCCGAGAATGTCACGTCTATCTTCTTTGCTTTCACAGTTAAGCACCAAATATAGTGTCAAATACGATCCTGGCTATAAGAGTCATCATGTGCCAGGGAATTGTGAAACTGGATTTCTGGGAGGAGATACAATGCAGACAAATATACTACGGATTAGCATTCCAAATGGTAGCTCCTTGTTTATCACAGAAGATGAGCTTTTGGCTATTTGTAATCTTGCCATTGACAACAAAGGTTATATCATCAGGTTAATGAGAGAAAATATGCCTATGGGCTCTTGTTGGCTAGTTGAATGCAGCAGCATGGATTCTGCAAATACTCTCCTGAAGACCCTTCGTGATTGTCATGCGTTATTCTTCCAGATAGATTTTAGGTATGTAATATAATGCCCCCTTACCCCTTTAACACCCGCCCCCACCCCCTAAAGAAAATAAAAGAGGAAAGAATTCAGGTATGTAATTGCTTCAAGCTGCTTGTCAGGTTTTGATTCACTCGGCACTAATATCTTTAAATTACTTCTTTATTATAGTTTTTTTAATTTTCTTTCCTTCTCATGCCTTTCCCGCTCAGATAGTCCCCTTGTTTCTGGATGATCTTGTCCTATTAAGGTCTCATTTGTTTACACTTAATGGAGGTTTGAATTTGAATGGTTCAGACCTTAGGCCATTAAGTGCATTTGTTTACATTAAGATCTAAGCACTTATTTGGTCTGAATAGGTCTTAATCATTAAGACCTGATATTTTTGTACGGATAATTTTTACCATCAATCTGACCACAACTACCACCTCCACCTCCACCCCACACCCTCTCCACCCCACCACCAATAACCACCTCTGCCACCACCCCTACCCTCCCAACCCTCATCTTTCCACCCCATCCCCACCACCACTAACCACCCCTTCCATCACAAGCACTATCATTGTCAACCCCCACCACTCATCCACTCTCCATCCCCCCAACCCCACTACCCCCATTCCACCAACCCTCACTTCACCACCACTAACCACCTCTGTAATCAAAACCACCATCTCTATCAACCACCACCACCACCGTCGCCAACTACCACCCACACACCATCACTAACCACTTCTGCCATCCCAACCACCACCGCTGACAACTACTATTGTCCATCGCTACCACACCTACCACCTATAATTATATCAATAGTCGCTGCCGCCGCCGTCACTACCACCATTGCGACCAATCCTTACTACCAACCACCTCGACATCCTAGCCCTGCTGCTAACTGCCACAACAACATCGTCAACCACTACCATCTACAGCGTCAATTACTAACATGTTTTGGAGGCCATAGTAGGTTAGAGGTATTGGGTTCGAGTGCCACTGCTACTCATTATCGAAAGAATTTTTATGTGCTTGGTGCATAAAAAAGAATCAGGCCCCTGTGTAAATAAAAGTGTGCTCTCACTAACCATATAATCATTTAGATGAGATGATGTTGTGCAGTGTTCTAAAACACGGCCTGGGCGGCCGCCTAGGCGCCCTCAGACCGTCTCGCCTAGGCCCCCGCCTAGGAATATACCCGCCTAGGCGCTAGGCGCACACTCCCGGTCCCGCCTAGCGTTTTTTAGAACATTGATGTTGTGTATTTATAAGTAAACGGAGGAAACAACATTATAGCGTCTTATTCAACACTGAAGTGTTATTAAGATATACCAAGGGCACATATGATTGGACTCACTCCAACGATAAAATCCTCCTTTGGCCTTTGCGGCAGCCCTCCATTTAATTTAGCTGAAGGAGCATTTACCGGCCCCAACTACTACTTATATACTTCTTCCATGACAACCCTTCTTGCTTCTTGGCTTAGCCACCTTTTCTGCATTCTCTACCTCCCAAAAGCTTTTTCCCTATCACTTGAATGTGATCATCTATTCATAGCTCTACCCTGCCCCCCCCCCCCCAACCCAATTTTCTTCCTTCACCTTCTGTTATAGGTTCAAATTTACCTCCTTATATCTTCACACTCTACCCTTTACAATCTCTCACTTTACTCTGAATTGGGAATGGGTGGTGGAATGGCACTTTTATTAGAATGGAGATAACATACCCATGACAGGAGAGGAGGGGTCGGACATTAGGGGATGATGTAAGAGATGAAAGCAATATATTGAGTATCGCATGTCGATTGAAGTCCATGTACATTGGAGATGTCAGCAGCAATTCCACAAATTGAATATTGCACGAATAAAATGATGGAAATAGCTTAAAATGTGGAAAGAGTGCAATACCACTTTTCAAAAACTTTTCGACATTTGAGGTTCGATTCACAATTTTAATATAGACTTTAGCTATACCTATTTGAAGAAGTTACTTTTAACTTTTCAATTCGTAACACTGACTTGTTCTCTTTCTCTTTTGGTTCCTGATACCTAGAAAGCTTCACATTATATTTAAAGCTTTTGAATGTCTTACACAATGATCTGAGCTTAACTATTGAGCTTCTCCTCCCCTTGTTCGAACAGTCACCCTGGGCAGCATCATATTCCTGTTCCTGTAAAAAATGAAGGTAGTGTTCTGGAGCTTACATCACCCAGACTGAATCCAGAGCAAGGTAACATGCCTCATGCTGGATATGCACTTCAGTCAAACTGGACACACATAGCAAGCAGAGGGATGCCCGAAGTTGGTTCTGGAAAAAATGATATGATGGCTCCAGTTCCATCACCGAGAGGTACTTATCCATTACTCTAGTTGTGTTCTTTCCAATAGTAGTTTGATGCTCATTGTCATATTGTTCTCCTGATGATTTCTGCAGGTAATCATATATTCACTGGTGCTGTTAATGACATGTGGATGCACAGGAAATCTGAAGCAGATATACATTCTAGACCAGGAATGGTTGCCTGCAATCCTGCACCTCCTCAAGCCCCTCCTAGGCCACTACAGCCTCTGCAAGGACCTCCTACTGTGCCACCGCCTGTTCAAGCACTTCCTCCTGTAGCACCACAGCCAATGCAAGGACCTCCTATTGCACCACCACAGCAAGCACAACCTCCGCCCTTTCTCCGCCCAATGTACTTCCCCCCAAGTGGGTGGGATTCACGTGGTTTGAACCATAACTTGCCCCTAAATCCAATTCCATTGCCTACTAATCTTCATCATTGTTCAGTTGCACCGCCATTTATACCTGTTTCTGTGACTCCAATGTCACAGATACAAGGTACCTCCGTACCGCCATTTGATCATATGTATCCTGTGCCTGTTGTTAGACCACCAGTGACGTTTTTACTGCCACAACCACCACCTCAGCTTGACTCATTACTCCCGTTACCTCCACCTGTCTTGCCGCCTCCATTACCTTCATCCCCACCCCCACCACCCTACCCTGACCCACCTAATATTCCTCCTCCACCTAGCTCCCCGCCTCCTCCCGCACCTCAATTATCTGAATCTTCAAATTCAGAAAGTTCTATACAATATTTGCAGTGTCAGTGGCAGGGATCCTTGAGTAAAAGTGGAGTTCATTACTGCACGATTTATGCACAAAGAGTAGAGTCAGATTCTTGCAGGTATCCAAATGCCAGCGCTGAGCCTACGGAGTAAGGACTTCATCGTTTAATGTTTTGACACTTGATTATTAATATTCTGTTTTTTAAATTGGAAACCTGTGCAGATGGCCTGCGAAGTTGGATATGACCAAACGCACTGATTTTCGGCATGTCAAATCAACATTTTGTAGTACACCACCCCACAAAGTGAGTCCTTGAACATTATTAGGAAAATTCAGCATATCATATTTAAATAGCATATATTAGCACCTTTTGATAATTGCTGCTTGTCATCTCTATAATATAATGTTAGGCTATCATATAATGTTAGGCTTGTTTCGTATCTGTGCCATTTCTTACTCATTTTTTTAGAGATTGAAATGATCCTTTAACTTATTATAACATTTTACATTCTTTTTCAAATTAATGTGTTACAGAAGGAGATATGCTGGTTGCTACCTTCTTCTCCAGTGGATCATAAGGGCGTAAGTTAATCATGCTCTCCTTTCAGTTTTCATTACGAGTGAATGTAGTCATGATGTATGCTATAGATAGTAGATGGAAAGATGTCTGTGTATCTTCCAGATTTACTTGGTATATACCTTACTTTGTCCGTGTATTATCACCTAAAATAGGAACTAGTTAAGAGTTGTCAATGAAAATCATTTCAGATATAGGAATTTGTGTTCTTTTTTCTCCCAGCTGTTTGCTAAAATAATTAGTCCAGTATACAGCTTTTCCCACTAGGTCTATCCATGACTTGCAATATGTGTTCAGATATGGACCTAAGGAGATCTTTTCTCCATTTACTTTATACTTTTCAGTGTTCTATGTTTTGCAATGACTGCTTATATATTATAACTGGAGCTGGTTTAGAGGACTAAAATGTCATAACTTGCTTTGCAGTTTCAAGATTTTATATCATACTTGAAGCAGAGGGAATGTGCTGGTGTAATTAAAATCCCAGCGGTAAAATCTATGTGGGCAAGGCTTCTCTTCATCCTTCCACAGTCGTCTGATACCTGCTCTATGCTCTCAGTTACGCCTAATCCTTCTCTTTGTCTACTTGGTTTGGTGGTGCCTAAAGAGACAAACCTTGAATGGTTATGATGTTAGTCTATGTCGGCAATACCGCATTGGGAAAAAGGGTGGGCATGCTGCTAATTGCCTAATACTGCTGCTCGCCAGGTTTTCTTCAGTTCTTGACTATGATGTTCATATAAAGGCATTTGCCAAGAGCTTTGGTTAATGTTGCATGGATCATAAAGATACTCATGATGCACAGCCAGTGCCATTGGCAGTTGCAGATGAACTGATAGTAATTTGCTCACAAGCATTGAGTCTGATATATATTATTGGGTAAGAAAACAACTCCTCATTCTGCTGCATCGCTGTCATCTAGTGTGAGATAGTTATTGGGAAGTCAATGTTATTTTATTCAACTTTGTAGGTAACCTAAAAGAGATCATATCATTGACAGCAAGACGAAGTTATACTGTAGGGGTCTTCTGTATTTAGAATCCGCTAAAGCCGTTTCGTTTCTTCTTTCTTTTTGTAGTGGAGGGATATCTTCTGATGTCCATGTAGCATATAGAATATGCGTAAAAAATGGATAAGCTAGCTTTTGGGGTTGAGTTAGACTCAAATCCATTCTTTACATGGTATCTGAGCCAGACCCGTCCCAATTCATTGTTTCCGATGTTGGGCCCCCTCTTATATTGTCCACGCTCCAGATGGGCGTGAGGCGGGGTGTTGAGTTCTCCCACATCGGTGGGATAAGTGATCCTTGTTCGCCTTATATGGCTTGGGCAACCCTCTCCTCCATTTGAGGAGGGTTGCCCAAGCCATATAAGGAGACCAAGGACCACTTATCCCACCGATATGAGAAGACTCAACAATACGGTTGTATGTGAGGTTTGAAAAAAAAATTGTTGCATGAATGTTAACTATTTGGTGCAGACTTTGGTATGGATGGATTGCTGGTAGGCAACTCTTGGTCTCCATATGACGTTTTAATTTTTGTAAATGTGTACTATTAATGGGGTTACAAGAATCTAGTTCCGTAAGCGCATGTTCCATTATTGCTTTTTGAGTTCAGACTAGATAAAATCAAACTGTGTAATTATAATTTGATCAAGAAAACGAAAATAAGATCGAAAGGAAAGCAAAGTCATTCTCTGTGTCAAACAGTTCTCTCACTTTGTTAAAATTTTGATCTAGTTGGCTCGTTTCTGACTCCGACTCTTCGATTCCTATCAGCTTTATTAAGTGCTGCAATATATTTAGGTATGTTTTCGAAGACTTCTCCAAAATGTAGCTTTCTTAGAGAGAAAATATATAAAATTACCTCTAAACTTGTCTGTAAAATTTACTTTAGCAATTTAATTTTCTGAGTGTTTATGTACCCCTAAACAACTTTCAAGTGATTTTTTTCAACCCGGTTTTCCCCAGACCAGTTGAAAGATGGATGTTATTGAGCTACTCACTTTTTTATCAGGCCACGTCATTTAATGATTTTTTTAAATATAATTTCACCCAAATTTAAAAAATAATTATAAAATTTATTTGCTTTATTGGATAGTAGCATTTTTAACGTATGTTTTTTAAAAAAGGAATATTAACTTGTGGAATTATTTTTCTAGATTCTTCAAGTCCCTAACAAATGCTTGTTGTCTTCCGACAAGACAACAATGGAAGCACTTACCAGATATGGAGGCAAAGAAGCAGAGAACACATAACCAGAGCTACTGAGATGCTGCCAAACAAAAAACACCATCAAGAAGGCTTAATTGGAAAACGGTAAATAGGAGATATTAAAGATTAAACATGACAGTGTTTTGGAGAGAGGGAATCTTTGCTCTCAACAATCTTAACGCGAGCACGAGGAATTTTGGACTGTACGTTGTCGTTGCATTCGAAATAACCATAGTTCTCCTTCCACCGGTGAACCATTGACGACAACTCCACTAGCGAAGAACCCCTCAGTCCCAAAGCATTACCTAGTTCCATCCCGTTCAAGTCCGAGTTGAGAGGCGTATCTATGAAGAGGAAAGAGGGAGGCGTCGGAAAACTTCTGGAAAAAGAAAAAGAGAAAATGGAGAAAGAAGAATAAACAGAAAAGAAAAATATAATAAATTGACATTCAATTAGAAGATGACATGTGTACAGTTGGGATCATTTTTAAATGTTATTTTTTCCCTTCCATGCTCTTTAGAGAATTGATCACACTGATTTTATGTATTTTATCTTTCTTAGACATTGTTACTCTTAAAATGAGGCCCGATAATTGAAAATATGAACTTTATATGAATAAATCACAATTGTCAATTTAGGTTAGTTCTACATAGGGCTGGCCAGTGGGCCGGGCGACCGACTCGTCCGGTCCGGCCCGACCGACACGACACACGGTATTAAAAAAAAAAAAAAGCTCGGCAGGGGGCGACAGTATGGTCCGCCAGGCCCGACCACGCCCGATCCCGCCCGACCGCCCCGACCCCGACTCCCGCCCCAAATCCCGCCTGACCGACCTGACAAAATAGCGTTGTCCAACGGCCATTTTACATTTTGGCGTTGTTGACAACGGCCATTTTAGGCCTCCTCCTCCCCAACCCCTACCCCTTTATATTTATTTTTAACCCCTATAAATACCTCATTCCTCTTCTTATTATTTTCACAAATCTTTCTACTCTAATCTCTCAATCAATCTCTAATTCTCTATACAACATTGTCTACATATTCAATCTATTTATTAATTTGAGAATTGGGAGTGAAGTTGCAACTAGCTTGAGGATTATCTATCGAGCAAAGTTTCAATTTTCAACCTCTCGACACGTCGACTCTACGTCGGCGTTTGGTACATTCGTTCTCTCATTAAATTATTATTTTGTCTTTATTTCATTTAGCACATTTAATTTCATTATCTTTAACTATTTATTAGCATAATTAAAATGAAAGGACTAAGGGCATGTTGGGTAGAGGTAAAGTCGCTTCTTCTAGTAGGGGTGGTAACAAGGGCAAGTGGTACTTCTTCAGTATTCTGTTCGATTATTCCTGACAAGATGATTTTATAGATCCGAAATGTTTCTGAAATACCATATGATCTTGACACAAATGATTATCCCGAAATTGAAGAAGATTTTAATTTAGATGACACTCACAGTTGATGATACACCTATTAATGAAGATGATGATACACCCACTAGTGAAATGCCTCATATCCCCTACTATGAGACGAGGTCCCAAGAAACGACCATTAAAATCGGTTGTATGGAAATATTTTGATGAGGACGTAGCTAATCAAGTAGTTGTATGTAAAACTTGTAAAAATGTTTATTCTTTTAAAATCGACAAGGTCATGGTGGGACTGGGGTTTAGGAAGACACCGTTGCAAAAACACAAAGCCTTGCATGCCCAATACATGATTGAAAAAACTGGTGAACAAACGTCCTCTCAATCGGGACAAGGTTCACATACATCGTCTGAGAAAGTACAGGTCAAATTAACCCTATGACGGGGAGTCAGAGCCCTAAATATGATAAACATAAAGATAGGGAAGCACTAGCAAAATTAGTTCTTTGTGGAGGGTTTGCCTTTTTCATTTCTGAATCTCCTTGTTTTATTCATTATATTAGAGATATGTATAATCCGCTTATAAAGGTTTTCCTAGATCATTGTTAAAAGAGATGTATTTAAATTTGCACATGAATATCAACAATATTTACGTTATGCATTATATCATTTAAATTGCAAAGTTGCTTTAACTTCGATATAGGTCGTAGTACTAACGCCATGATTATTTAACTAGAATCTGTCATTGGATAGATTATAAATGGTCTATGCAAAAACGTATTTTAGCATATAGATATAGATATATAGATAGTAGGCATAATTGGTGAGTTTATTTGAGAAAATATTTATTCATCGATTATTACTGGAATAACCGATAAAGTTATGAGTATTACATTAGATAATGCATCTTCTAACAATTACGCTATTAGTATTTTAAGAAATGTTTTAACTCCGTCTTTTCCAAAACATTTTCATATCAAATGTGCCATATTTATAACTTAGTTGTAAAGGATGGTCTTTCACTTTTTCAAGATATTCTTGAAAAATACAATTTGCTATACACTTTATTTTTAAAAATAATAGAATTCAACAAAGAAAAGAATATAAAAAAACTTGCCACGATTGTGGACTATCTTACAGAAAAATTCCCGAAGAAGTACCAACTAGGTGGCATTCTTTATCTGACCAACTAGTTGTTGCTTATGACTATAGAAAACCTATTACTTTATTTTTAACGCCCATAATCAAAATCCAAATGATATGATTGTGATATCGATTGGGAGAAAATTAGAGAACTTATTGTATTTTAGAAAATTTTCAACGAGCAACAAAAGAATTTTCTACTTTATATTATCCTACTATTTCAACTATGTTGTTTTATATAGCTATAATATTTTTACTTCTTAAAGAATATATGGAAAAACACGCTTATCTGCGGCTATTAAAAAATGTTTATGAAATTAAAAATATTTTATTCCTATTCCCCTATTTATATTATTTGTCAGTATTAAACCCGACTATTAAAGTAGAGGGTTGTAAAAGTCTTATTGAAAATATATATACCTGTATGGACGTACTACCACCTCCAACTCCCAAAAATTTAAATGTTGAACCACCTATTGAACTAACGCTAGAAGAAGTGTTGAATAGCGTAGAAGATGAATGCAAAAAGTATATCGGCATTACCAAAGAAGAAAGTGCTAGTAACCAACCGACTTTTGTATCATCTTCTTCTTCAACACAACCTAAAAACGACAAGCTTTACGTGGCTAGGCCTAATATTAATTCTATTGAAAGCCTCGGAAATAAAATGTGCGGTGGTAGTGCTAACCAAATTAGTGAGTTCGATGTTTTTGTTTTGCAGGTAATTTACCTTACCAAGCGATTATCAATGAAGAAGGAAAGGAAGACTTGTTGAAATATTGGAGCGAATGAGAAGACATTTCCGACACTTTCAATGATGGCGAGATATTTTGAACATTGGCCATCGCCGCTCGAAAGCGCTTTTTCGCAGTGATTTCAAATAAGAGAGCACAGACACTCATTAGCCGAGACGGCTTGGAGATGGCGACTATTCAGAGATTGATACGAGCGAGCGGGAGGCGCGATCAACCAGAGATTAACGAAGAAGATGACGACAACTACAACGACATTTTATCTCAAGGCATGAGTAGCGGCGTGGAACAATTTGATCAAGATATACCAATTCCAACCAAGAACCACAAGAAATTATAAAGAAATTAGAAAAATATTTTCAAATTGGTAATTTATTTCATTGCAATTTTTAAATTTTTCTATGTCTTTCACTCTTTTGCAATTTTTTCAACAACAAGACACTTACAATGTAATTTTGAATCTTGTATATTTGATATTTCAATGAAATTAATAATATAAAAGGCACAAAACAAATTTGGATGTTTTTTTACACTATTCTTGTCTTTGTTTAATTATTTAGTTTATAACTTTATACTTTATACTTTATAGTTTATACTTTATAGTTTATAGTTTATACTTTATACTTTATAAATATATTATAAATTATAATACTATAAGTCTATAATATGACAAGTATATGTTATACTTAATGTTACTTTGTTAGTACTTAGTAATTTATTATTTTTAATTTAGTGAAAAATTAAAAAAAAAAAAAACCCTAACCCGTCCCCGTCCCGACCACCCAGCCCCGACTCAGGCCCCGATCGGATCGGACGGACATGGTATGGTCCCGCCCGACCGACTTCTCCAGCCCGCCACTCGACCCCGCCTCTTTCTCACCCCACTCGCCTCGACCTCGCCAAACCCGATCCGGTGGGCTGTCGACCACATCGGCCACTTGGTTCTACATATATGAAATCAATCCCAATAACTGAAAACGAGATAATTTAGAGAAAATAACAACATACTCACGCGGTAGCTGTAAGTAGACTTTACCCTTGTTTTTCCTATTTTTTTAAGAGGTTGTTTCTTATAGAAAGTAATGTTTTGAAACTCGGACCGAACATCAAACCGGATGACCAACTGGGTCACTGGTTCAACCGGTTGGACCGGTTCAAAAAATTGGTATCCATATATATATATATATATATTCAAACATATGAAATAACGAAGATCCATGTTCATCAATTAATTTCAAAACACATGTCCATAAGTCAGTGCAATCTAATAGTATAAAATACTTATATATTAAGCTAATAAATATGTCACTGTTTCACTTAGCAAAAAAGAAAATATTATACTAGTTGAGAAGAGTATTGTTGTTGTTGAAGTCTTGAAGAGAAAATCGCCTTTGCTGACTTGTTGGCTTGCTGTGCTTAGGAATTTAGGGAAATTAAGATTAGTTTAACTGTTTAAAAATTAAGAACTGAATGGATTATGGGATTGGGGCTTTAGTCTTTTCATCTTTTCTAAAATAAAAAATATAATTATTAATAATTAAATACTGATCCTAATTTTAGGAAAAAATTATATGAATAAACAAAAATCGAGTTTGTACGAGTTATCGAGTCAACGATTCGTACTGATTTTTACCGGATTACGCCGTGTTTGATACCACTCATTCCTACAATAAACTCGGACCGGCCTCGAGACCGGTTCCTGATTAACCCGGTCCGACCGGCCGGTCCGGGTCGAGTTTCAAAACACTGTTAGAAACTTGCCATAATTTCAGCAAAAGAATCAGATAATAAATTGTATTAGAGAGAAATGAGTTTTGAAAATGAAAAGAAAATAATTTGACATGATTAAAAGGATAGAAGTTAGCTGAAAAACAGGGGAGTGGATGAGAAGAGTGGGGCATTTAATTTGGTAGAAGAGATCTTTCTTCTTTGTTAGCCACCCCTGAACTAATCGGAAATTTCTACGCGTGCGGGTGAGATCTTTCTTCTTTATTAGTACTAGTAATTTGTCCGGAGAAATGTCCCCTCGTAACCCAACTTTAGAGCAGACAATTAATATTAAATGAAAACCTCCATAATAATATAGACAAAAATTTCATGTCCAAACCAAAGTAGTTATTACTATATTAGAAAAAGTGTTAGGAATAATAATTCGTTAATTTGTTGAAGAAGGGGCCGGGCCGGGATCCAGTTCAACGCCACTAAGTTTATATACAAACAACAACAACAACGCATACCCAGTAATCAGTATAATCCTACAAGTGGGGTCTGGGAGAGTAGAGCGTACACAGACCTTACCCCTACATTGGGAGGTAAATAGATTGTTTTCGAGAGACCCTCAGATCAATAACAACATACCCAGTATAATCCCACGAATGGCGTCCAAGTTTATATCTTTAAGCAAATCAAAGCACGTCCTTGAGTAAATTAATGTATGGAGGGTTTCAGAAAATAGACAATATAACTATGAACACAAACAGAAAGATATAACAAAGAGTACAAAACGGCAATTAAGTGGAATAAATGAAGTAAAAACTAGATCATTCAACTCTAAAAACCGTTTTTTTTATTAAGATGTAAAGATGTAGTTCAAGGTTTCTAATTTAAGTAGAGTAAGTAGTATCTAAAGTTCTAAACTGAATGTCTAATTTCTTATGTCTAATCATTAGCATTTTCATTATTTACATTTACTTAATTACTAATATACCGCTTTGCTAGCTATATTTAGTGTTCACTGCCATCCTCTTCAAAACGGAGGCCACAAGAACTAAGGCACATTAGCTCCTTGGTGCAGCAGTGAAGCACTTTTTAAGACGTAAGTGAGGGAAAATATAATGCTATGTTGTACCTGTTGGGTTTTGATATTGGTGAATAGGAAATGATGTGATAAAAATTAAAGAGGGTAAAAGGCTCTTTTGTCCCACATCGAAAAAAGGGAAGGAAAGAGAGGTGTATATATTACATTACACCTTCTCGAAAGGGTTGAAGGCTGAGGACCCTCGCCGTTGCCGTCGCTCGGCTTCGCTCAATTTGGATTGATTGATAATCTTTTTGGACAAACGCTTTAATTAAATTAATTAATTAATTATTTAATTAAAAACAAATCCAAATGGATCGACCGCGACCGATCCGACCCCGCTCTCCTCTCTTTTTCGAATTTCTCCAAAATGAGGTGACTATTCGAATGGTTGCAACCATTCGTAATCGATTTCTCTAACCCTATAAATTCTTGATTATTTCAAGAATTTATTTACTAATTCATATTCTAATCAATTCTGAAATTCTGAAGTTGCTCTTCAACTCGAAAATTTCATTCTGTGTGATATACTGCCGTTGAGTGGTTCGTTGCTACCTGAATTTGGAGTACTACTATTCTGGTAAGATAATCGTTCTATCATGGGAGGCGATATTCCGTTAACCTCGAGTACTGTGAGGGGAATGATTTCCTTAAGGACACACTTTGAACTAAGTGGGCTCGATTACATTCTGAAATTATTTTTCCAAAACAGATTCTGTTTTAGTTTATTGTTTCATTAATGTTATATGTTTCTCTAAGTGATTAACATATTGTTTTGACATTATTTAACCAAATACAGATTATTATACCAACAATCTTAAGGAAATTATATTTATTGTATTTTAATCTGTATCCTGGTTTGGAGATTAAAACCTGTGTGGTTTTCTACTCCGTATGAGATTTCATATTCTAACTTGAAGATATAAAAACTTCGTTGGAATATTAAAATCCAGGAAAAAGTGTTTTCCAAAAAGAAACAAAAAAAAAGTGTTTTTTTTTTGTATGTTGTTTGGAGACTAAAATCTTCGGATTTTCTACTCCGGTTGAGATTAAAGTTTTCATAACTTTCTACTCATTTGGATACTTGATTTGAAGATATAAAAACTTCATCAAGTATACAACATACAATCTACTGCACTTCGTTTCTATCAATTTTGATTCGGTTTGAAGAAATAAAATCTTCACCGTTGTGTATTATATTTGTTGATATCAAAATTGATTCGGTTTGAAGAAATAAAATCTTCGCCGTTGTGTATGATATTTGTTGCGACGATTTGAAGAACATAAAAACTTCATCGTTCTGTTTAAGGAGATTAAAACTTGTGTAGTTTTCTACTCCATATGAATATTAGTATTCTGACTCGAAGATATAAAAACTTCGTTGGAATACTAAAGTTTCATAATTACACAACGATTTGAAGAACATAAAATCTTCATCGTTCTGTTTGAGGAGATTAAAACTTGTGTAGTTTTCTACTCCATATGAATATTAGTATTCTGACTCGAAGATATAAAAACTTCGTTGGAATACTAAAGTTTCATAACTATACTGTGATTTGAAGAAATAAAATCTTCATCGTTCAAATTACGATTTGAAGAAATAAAATCTTCATCGTTTAAGTTTCACAATTATACTCCGATTTGAAGAAATAAAATCTTCATCGTTTGAGTCTGTGATTTAACTGCTATTCTGGTTTTATTAAGTAAAACAGTTTGTCGATTTGATGACAAACAAATAATGGCAATTGATCGAATGATGCGTAATGCGTCTTTGTCAGTGCAATTTGGTTGGAAACCCAAAAGAGTGGTGGTGGATTACGGTGCCACTCGGCGTATTTCTTATTTGCAAAGAAGCATTTGCAACATATGCTCCATTGGACAGAAGAGTCTTGTTTATGGGAAATCTTGCAACCAAGGTTGAAGGATATGGGAAGATACTTACGAGGATGACTTAGGCAAGGTCGACTCTCAACAATGTTACGCGTTCCAACAATTGGAAGAATTTAGTTTCACCGACTACTCGTCAAAAACGGGTTTAAGTGTGTGTTGGTTAGTGAGAAAGTTGTAATAAGTAAGAATGATATGTTCATAGGAAAGGGCTACCTCACCGAGGGCCTTTTCAAACTCAATGTAATGGTTGTTGACAGTATTAATGAAAATTCGGTTTAAATGCTTACTTATCGAGTCAAATGATTTATGGCATGTTCGTTTAGGACATGTCAATTACAAAACCTTGCGAAAATTGATCAATTTAGAAGTATTGCCTAAATTCGAGTGCAACAAATCAAAATGTGAAATTTGTGTTGAATCTAAGTTTGTTAAACATCCATATAAGTCTATTAATAGGAATTCAAATCCTTTAGACTTAATTCACACAGATATATGTGATATGAAGTCAATACCATCTCGTGGTGGGAAAAAGTATTTTATAACTTTCATTGGCATTGCATCGAAATCTTATTATGTGTATTTGCTTAATAGTAAGGATGAAGCAATTAATGCATTTAAGCAATACAAGAACGAAGTGGAAAATCAATTGAATAAAAGATCAAAATGATTAGAAGTGATAGGGGTGGAGAGTACGAATCTCCTTTTGCAGAGACATGTTTGGAATATGGAATTATTCATCAAACTACTGCCCCTTACACACCACAATCAAATGGAATTGCGGAAAGGAAAAACCGAACATTAAAGGAAATGATGAATGCCTTACTAATTAGTTAGGTTTACCCACGGAGCTTGTGGAAGCTATCCTTGACTAATCGAATACTCAAAGTACCTTCACAAAACACAATCTATTCCATATGATCTATGGAAAGGAAGAAAACCCAACTTGAAATATTTCAAAGTGTGGGGTGTTTAGCAAGGTCAAGTTCCTTTGCCCAAAAGGTAAAAATCGGACCAAAAAGCGTGGATTGTGTTTTTATTGGCTATGCTACAAGCAAAGCTTGTCGGTTTTGGTTCACAAATCGGACAATCCGAAATTCATGTTAATACGATTGAATCGGATAATGCTGAATTCTTTGAAAACATCTATCCGTATAAAACTGAATGTGAGTCGTCAAGTGAAAGATCTAAACGGCCGCGGGAAGAACCAAGGAAAGTATACCAAGCAAAGAGGATCTAAGGCGAAATGACGTCAAAAGACATCTACTTCGCTGGACCAGACTTTGTAACATTCTTGCTTGAAAATGAGCCTCAAACATTTAAAGCAGCAATGTCATCTTCTGATTCAACATTTTGGAAAGAAGCAGTCAATAGTGAGATTGAATCAATTTTAAACAACCATACATGGGAGTTAGTTGATCTTCCTCCTGAAATAAACCTTTAGGATCAAAATGGATCTTTAAAAGGAAAATGAAAGCTGATGGCACTATTGACAAATACAAGACAAGACTTGTGGTCAAAGGTTATAGACAAAAAGAATGTCTTGATTACTTTGACACATACTCGCCGGTGACAAGAATAACATCTATTCGGGTGTTAGTGGCACTGGCGTCAGATATGGTCTTGAAATCCATCAAATGGATGTCAAGCGACTTTCTTAAATGGAGAATTGGAGGAAGAAATTTACATGGAACAACTCGAGGTTTTGTGGTTCCTGGTAAAGAAAGGAAAGTGTGCAGACTTGTGAAGTCACTTTATGGACTTAAACAAGCACCCAAACAATGACATGCAAAATTTGACCAAACAATGTTGGCAAATGGATTTAAGATTAATGAGTGTGACAAATGTGTTTACATTAAAAATACTCCAAATCATGAAGTCATTGTTTGTTTGTATGTTGATGACATGCTGATAATGAGTAAAAATATTGTCGATGTAAATGCTACGAAGCGTATGCTCGCTAGCAAATTTGACATGAAAGACTTAGGGGTTGCCGATTTGATCTTAGGAATTAAGATCCATAAAACTCCACAAGGTCTAGCATTATCACAGTCACATTATATTGAAAAAGTACTTGACAAGTTCAAGTATTTAAATTTCAATGTTGCAAAGACTCCAATTGATGTAAGTTTTGCACTTCAAAAGAATGAAGGTGAAAGTGACTCACAATTGGACTATGCACGAGTTTTGGGAAGTTTGATGTATATTATGAATTGTACACGACCAGATATAGCATGTGCTATAAGCAAGCTGAGTCGATTCACAAGTAATCCCAATCAAACTCATTGGATGGCAATGAAACGAGTCTTGGGATATTTACAACACACCCAAAACTATGCTTTGCATTATAATAAATATCCCGCAGTACTTGAGGGATATAGTGATGCAAATTGGATCACGGATCGTTTGAAGTTAAATCCACGAGTGGATATGTTTTCACTGTTGGCGGAGGAGCAGTGTCTTGGAAATCATCAAAACAGACATGCATCGCCCGCTCTACAATGGAATCTGAATTTATAGCTTTAGACAAAGCCGGTGAAGAAGCTGAATGGCTCCGGAATTTCTTAGAAGATATTCCATTCGCCCAAACCTTTGGCTCCTATATGTATACACTGTGTGATCAGCGGCAATAGGTAGGGCGGGGCGAAATGTATAACGGAAAATCTCGTCACATACTGACGGAGACACAATCCGTTAGACAACTCCTCTAGTGGCGTTATCACGATTGATTATGTAAAGTCAAGAGATAACGTGGCGGATCCTTTACAAAAGGCTTATCTAGAGAGAGTTGGTAGATCATCAATGGGAATGGGGTTAAGGCGAGACAAGTCATCATGGCGGTAACTCTACCTAGCGATGGAGATCCCAAGAGCTAGGTTCAGAGATCAAACAAAGTTGTGATTGACGGTTCAACATTGTCAAATAACTCAACCCATTCTCGGATGAAGACAATGTTCAGAAATAAGGATAAGACTTTATGGCTTGTTAATGAGTTAATAAAGCATTAAGGTTTTTTAATGGTTATCTAAATCTGGCGATGTCTGACCAGATAATGTGGCTCTAGGACCCCATGTTTAGAAATCACCTATGTGAGTGTTAAGTGTAAGCCGCTTTAAAGGAATGACGGTAAATGCCCATTCTCTACTTTCGTAGAGACCAGGCGGTGTTCATGGTAAACGAACACAACCGTGAGAACCATAAGCGGTTGAGGTTGATTGTGTGTCTTATGTTGTCTAGGTATACAACAAAGTTCGACGGTTCAAAGATATCAAATCTACCGATTGATCGAGTATATCCGATATAAGTTCACTACGGAAAGTTCAAAGGGAAACCTACTTATCCAGATGCAGTCAATTCTCGCTTGTATATCACACTAGTCCGTACATTCTTCTATCTTATAATCATTCCCCATTCATGTGGGGGATTGTTGGGTTTTGATATTGGTGAATAGGAAATGATGGGATAAAAATTAAAGAGGGTAAAAGGCTCTTTTGTCCCACATCGAAAAAAGGGAAGGAAAGAGAGGTGTATATATTACATTACACCTTCTCGAGCTGCTAAAAGGGTTGAGAGGGCAAGGACCCCTCGCGCCGTCGTCGTCGCTCGCTCGGCTCGGCTTCGGCTTCGGCTTCGGATTTGGATTTGGATTTGGATTTGGATTTGGATTTGGATTTGAATTTGAATTTGAATTTGAATTTGAATTTGAATTTGAATTTGTCAAAAGATTGATTGATAATCTTTTTGGACAAACGTTTCTTTAATTAAATTAATTAATTAATTATTTAATTAAAAACAAATCCAAACGGATCGACCCACGACCCGATCCGACCCGTCTGGCTCTCCCTCTCTTTTTCGAATTTCCCTCCAAAATGAGGTGACTATTCTGAATGGTTGCAACCATTCGAATCGATTTCTAACCCTATAAATTCTTGATTATTTCAAGAATTTATTTACTAATTCATATTCTAATCAATTCTGAAATTCTGAAGTTGCTCTTCAACTCGAAAATTTCAATCTGTGATGTATATATATACAATGCTATGCAACAAAATAAAAGAAACCTAATTACACTTGTCCTATTTTAATTTGTTAATGTGTAACAAACTTTTTATTCACGTGTTGGTCATGTGACCACAGTAAATCTGATTCTAATCCAAAGGTGGAGATTTAATCTATCAATTGTGTGTTGTGTGGCTGAGATGGAAACACATGTCTCTGTCCAAAGGAGGAGTCCTTCACGTCTCCTTTATGTCTTATTACAGCTGTCTCTGTCCATTTCTCTTTCATCTGTCTTCATCCATTTCTTTTTCATCTGCTCTTTCATCTGTCTTCCCCTTTTCTTCTTCATTTCTTCTTTGCACATTCATGGGGTTTCTAGGTTTCTGTAGGCTAACATCCCCCCTCAAGTTGGCGGGTAGAGACATGACCCCCAACTTGCTTAAAATTTCTTTGTGAGAAACCCCAGAAAGGGGCTTAGTAAAAAGATCTGCAAGCTGATCTTTAGAGGGAACGAAGGAAAGTGTAATCAAACTGGATTGAAACTGTTGACGCACAAAGTGACAGTCTAACTCAACATGTTTGGTGCGCTCGTGAAAAACCGGGTTACGAGCTATATGAATGGCAGCTTGGCTATCGGAGTGGAGCGGAATTGGGAGTGAAATTGGAGCAGAGAGATTCTCAAGAAGACGAATTAACCAAGTAAGCCCAGCAGTAACACGACGCATGGACCGATATTCCGCTTCTGCGGAAGATAAAGAAATCGAGATTTGTTTCTTCGATTTCCACGAGATCGGAGCACTTCCAAGGGTAATAAAAAAACCACTAACTGACTTACGAGAATCTTTACACGAAGCCCAGTCCGCATCGCAAAAAGCCAATAGAGAAAAAGATGGATTGGAAGATAGTAAGATCCCTTGACCCGGATCTGAACTCAGGTATCGTAAAACTCGTAAAGCAGCCGAGAAATGTGACAAACAAGGTCGTTGCATGTATTGACTCAGAGCGAGAACAGCAAATGACAGATCTGAACGAGTATTGGTCAAATAATTCAACTTTCCGACCAAGTGACGATAAAGCGTGGGGTTATCCATGCGAGGACTATCATCTGCTCGAAGTTTGGATGATGGATCCAATGGAGAACCAACTTTAGGTAAATGAGAGACATCGAATTCACAAAGCAGATCTGATGTAAACTTTCTTTGATTTACAATAAAACCATGCTCCTCTCGTAGAATTTCCATGCCAAGAAAATTGTGAATTTCTCCCAAGTTCTTAACTTTGAATTCTGTATTGAGAAAACATTTGATATTCTCGAGTTCACTCAAATCATCCCCTGTTAGGAGAATGTCGTCTACATAGACTGCTAGGATGGAAATTTGTGACCCATTCTGCTTGAAAAACAGAGAATAATCGTTTAAGGAAGAAGAATAACCTTTAAAACTTAATGCTCCTGCAAGCCTAGCATACCACTGCCGTGAAGCTTGCTTTAAACCGTATAGAGATTTTTTCAGAAGACAGACGTGTTTAGGACTAGGAGGTGTCATTCCTGCTGGAAATTTCATAAAAACCTCTTCTTGTAGGTCACCATGCAAAAATGCATTGTTCACATCTAGTTGTGAAACAATCCACTTTTTCTTAGCTGCAATGGTAAGTAAACATCAGATAGTGGTCATTTTTACAACAGGTGAAAATGTTTCTCCATAGTCTATGCCCTCTCTTTGAATATCCCCCCTCACCACAAGCCTTGCCTTTAGTCTTTCAATGCTTCCATCTGAGAGGTGCTTTATCCTGTATACCCATTTGCAAGGTAAAGCTTTCTTCCCCTTAGGCAATGTCATAACTTCCCAGGTTTGATTGTTTTTCAAAGCCTGAATCTCTGAGTTCATGGCCTCTCTCCATTCTGGATGTTGGGAAGCCTGGTTGTAGCAACTAGGCTCAGTAATGTTAGAAAGGGAATGGAATAGTTGCTGATTGTTGAGGGATAGTGAAGAGAAAGCGTAACTCCTAGGCTTATGTGAGTGATCAAAGCAATTTGTTTATAGATCAGTGAAAACCACACTATTACAAATGTAGTCTTTTAGATAAGCAGGTTCATGGGAGATCCTGCTAGACTTTCTTGGTGGATTTGTTATAGGGACAGAGGTGGAAGGAGAAATTGCTGGTGAGGGAGAATTTGGGTAAGAAGAGTCAAGTTGTGGTAATGGGGGTTGATCTGTAGAATTCATTTGTTGAGGAGAACTCAGTGACAAATGAGTGAGTGTAGATTCAGCTCTTGGACAATGATTAAAAATAGGATATGTATGTGGAGGTTCTGAGGGTGTAGTTGGGTGAAAAGAATCATCAACAGATGGTGCTGGTTGAGTGTGGAGTGGGAAATCAGAATGATGATCTAAGGAAGAAGGGGATTTAAAAAAATAGGTGTGTATGAATTATCAGATGAGTGGAAAGGGAAATGTGATTCATGAAATTTGACATCTCTGGATACAAATACTTTCTTTTAATCAAGAGATAGCAGTTTATATCCTTTTTGTTGTAAAGGATATCCTAATAAGACACAAGCAGTAGCTCTTTCATCAAATTTGGTCCTTCCTTGTGCTAGAGTGGAAGCATAACACAAACACCCAAAATTCCTCAAATGATCACAAGTAGGTTTTTGTCCAAACAGTACTTCATAAGGTGTCTGTCCCTTGAGCACACTAGATGGCAGTCTATTAATGATATGTGTAACAGTCAAAATAGATTCTCCCCAGTAAGACATAGGCAATTTGGATTGGAACATCAACCCTCTAGCAATCTCTAAGAGGTGTCTATGCTTCCTCTCAACAATTTCATTTTGTTGAGGGGTAGCTACACAAGACAATTGATGCAAGATCCCCTGTGAATCAAGAAATGCTGCTTCTTGTGTTCCTTTCCCCAACTCCAAAGCATTGTCTCATTTTAACCTTCACATTGAATTGTCTTTCTACCATAGATAGAAAATCTTTTAGCACAGGGAAAGCATTACTCTTAGCACCTAGTAAGAAAGTCTATGTTCCTCTACTGAAATCATCTACTATGGTGAGAAAAACTTGAAACCATTGTAAGTATTACACTTGTAGGGACCCCAAGTGTCTATATGGATGAGATCAAAGATGTGTTTGGACTTTATGCTACTAGTAGGAAAGGGTTGTCTAGTTTGTTTAGCTCTAGGACAAACATCACAAATAAAATCAGAATTGAAGTCACAAGGAAGAAAACTTAAATGTTTCATTGCTGAAAATGAGAGGTGTCCCAGCCTTACATGCCAAAGCTTTACATTAGGAACAACATTAACATGTATTGGATTAGAAACTGAAACTGATTGTGAAATGGAATTTCTTCCTTTTGGAATTGAAAATACATCATTGGAATTGAAAATACTTCTAGACTTGGCATTATCAGGCTCCAATACTTCCTTATGTGTTGTCTTTGGATGTGTATGGAGTGGTGTACTTCTATAGAGAAATAATAAGTGCTGTTGTCTTTGCTTAGTATATGTGTTTTACGACCACAGTTCTAATTTTATGAACGTCTTGAGTCAATCTAGATGTAAGTTGATATACATACTGTTTAATGTGGGTTTCCCATAAGGATGCCTGTTATGACTGCAGGTTTTTTTTTCCTCCGGTCACTTGCAAGATCAGGGGTATAGTCGACTTCAAACAGAATATCTAGAGGTGAGTTTTTTTCCCGATGAGCAGTAAGATAGCTCACATATATGTGTGTATATCTATGTGGTTTATTTTGTTTGAACAAGGATACTATGGAGAGGACAGTATTTTCTTGTCAGTAGCGTATATGGTTTGGTATTTTGTATTGCACGAAGTTTCATACCTACATTTGCAGGTGATGGACTTCTTAAATGATGATGTGGTATCTATGGATGCATTTGTCAATGCGTATAATCAAGCATCCATCTACTTCTGCTGTCCTGTTGAAATGAGGTACTGACATTTCGGTTGACTTCTCTTGTACCAGTATTATGTATTGTGTATATACTACCAATAAATGACTAGGTTGATGCACCTAGAATCTCACTCATGACATTGCAGAGTATAGTTAACTTCTCTCCTTGTATCTGTCGTGATAATTTGCAATTTTTTTGTTATTTTTCATGCTTTGCAAGCTTTAAACCTTGTGAGTTGCACTTTTATTATTGCCAATTTGGGTAATTTGTATTCTCATTACCTGCCTATGGATAAAGAGCTTTTGTTTTTATTTTAGGAGGGCACAAGTTCGTTCATATTCATTAGCTTCTTTTGTCTATGCAGTCATGAGAATGAGGAGGTGCTTACTACCCTTGCAAGATTACATGATTCATTGCTGCCCTCTCTGCGGCGGGGTTTCCACATTATTCTAACCTCCGGAGAGAAAGGTTTGACGGAATCATCTACTGAAATACGCTCAAATGTTTTGTCAGTCTCAAAATGTTATCCACAAGGATAGTAAATTTTGGTTGGAAGCTGCTGAACTTGTGCTATCTAAGTGATGAGGCTTTTGTTGAAAGTTCTCCTCTTCCTGCTACCATGAAGATGTTCCCTACCAATGTGGAGGATCCTGCTATAAGAGCAGATATAGTAGTGCAGTCAATGAGGGATATAAGCGGAGATTACTCACAGGCTCTAGGGGGACATAGCAAAGGCACATTTCTCCAAAGCATTGACAAAAACCACAACATAATGAGCAGAATTGAGTTACTACGTAATACAGGTAATTAGTTGAAAATGATACTTAGACTTGTTGCTCAAATTTAAGATGGTTCCTAGATCTTGGTATTTCGTAGATTCCAATTTAGAGCGTGTGAATAATATTTTCTGTGATCCCATCTCAAAAAAAAACATTTTCTGTGATTGAAGCTTTTGCAGAAATCTGCTACATACATTTGTTTTCCCTCTTTATATGGTTTGTAAATATTTTAGTTAAGAAACTTGAGTTTCTCTTCTTTCTTTAATCTTTTTGGAGAAACTTGAATAATTCTTTCTTCCTCGGCTTCTTACTCTTGGAAGAATTAGCAAATTATACACAATGAACAGGTATATATTACTCCTGTCTGACGTCTCATGTCTCTGCTTATTCTTCACTGCACTCATGATTCATGAATGTTTGTGGTTTTAAGATGAAATCCGAACTTTCTCTCGTGCAGGGTGGATATCAATGGATGATGATCAATTCAAGTTTCTGTCGGGGATCACGACACACCCAGTAGGAGATAATATTGGAAGGGCTGCACATCCGGCAGCCTCCCAAAATGACAACCGACCACAGGTTGATGAAGACACTGCTATTATGGAGTAAAAAATAAGTCAAATAAGGGACCTCTTCCCTGATTACGGAAAAGGTTTCTTAGGTGCTTGTCTTGAAGTATATAACCAGAATCCTGAACAGGTCATTCAGAGGATTCTGGAGGGTACCCTTCATGAGGACTTGCAGTCTTTGGACATCTCCTTGGAGAAAATACCACAACCCGAGTCTGGTGTTCCATCCATGACCAGAAATGACAAGGGTAAAGGGAAACTAGTGGAATCTGCGCCAATGCCCCCAAGAAACATCGTGCCTGCAGCATCGCCTTACAAAGCTGTAGGCTCTTCTAATTCATCTACGGCTTCAGCTGGAAGGTTTATCCGGAAAACGACCACTGAAGAGCCTGCTTCCGTTACACTTGACTCTAGAGATGCAAAGGATTTGGCAAAAACCCTTGCACTTTCATCACAACTCGAGTACGAAGATGAGTATGACGACTCATTTGATGACCTAGGTCTAAGTATTGGTGATTCAGCATTTGAGGAAACTGAGAACCTCCAAGACAAGTCAAACTTGGTAGTGGGAGAAATTAGGCGATAACGATAGCTCAGCTTCCAATGCTTCTAAATGGGGATCACGAAAAAAGCCACAGTTTTACGTCAAGGATGGCAAGAACTACAGTTACAAAGTTGAGGGTTCTGTCGCAGCGGCTAATTACAGTGAAGCTTCTTTAGTAAATCAAGCTCAGAAGGAGTCGATACATGGGTTGGGACGAGGTGGTAATCTTCCTTCGGGTGCAGTTAAACGGTGGACCGAGTCAAATGAGGAGAAAGACGATGACCGGAACCCAATGAGATGGGTGGAAGAGGGGGAGGTCGAGGGTTCTTCAGAGGGAGAGGTGGGAGAAGAAGAGGGGGTACATCAAATCATTACAGAAAAGACCAAGCCATGAAAAAACACTCTTCAGGTTTGACAGGCCATTGATATGGAAGCTTTCCTTAACCTTTCGCATGTATACAAATGTTTATAAGCCACCAGCAAAGACATTACCTTTTAGCTACCTTACAGAGTTTTCAACTAGTTATAAAGGGCTACATGGACTCTTGTACTGAACCTCACTAGCTTGTGCAAATAATCGTTGAGTAGTTAACGAAGATAAGATCAATCAATCGACTAGAAGTTTGTTTTTTTTTTAAAAACAATAGCATATTCCCGATAAACAAGTTGCTCCTTTTAAGATGCAAAAAAAAAAAAAAAACTAGAATCATAATTGGTAAACTATCTTGTACCTTATATTTTTCTTTTGCAGCAAATAATTTGCTTATACCGTTGCTGAACCATCATTTGAAACACTTATAAACCTCATAACTACCAAATCCCAGAGACCCTGCTAGCATCAACTTAGATAGATGCTTCTGAAAATCATAATCTAACAGGTATTTGCTACTCATATTCCAATAGCTCTTCATTTTCTCCTATGCAACAAAGTCCCCCCCCCCCCCCCCAAAAAAAACCTCCGCATACAACAGCTAAACTCACAGAAGGCCAAACAAAACCTCACTGCTACAGCCGAATTTACTTCAAAAATTCATCAATTGGAATAATATCACACTACTGAATCATCCATTAAGACTATATATTCCAATAGAAAACATAAAACTGCACAGTAAGTGGCTGGCTTTTCTTATGCACTACTGATGAACACCATCAGAGGCACCAAGTCTAATATAATTTATTACTTGATGAAAAAGAAGAATAAAGGAATACTGCCAAGAAGCAAAGGGAGCTCAACAGCTTCTTTAATCTCCTGAGACTCCAAAGGAGCTTTCTCAACCAAAATACATAGTAGCTAAGAGAATGTTAAGCCATCACTTGGCAAGCATCATGTGGACAAACTTATTAAAAAAAAATTGAACGTCGAGTTCATAAAATAGGGACAACGAATTAGATGCTATCACTGCCCTGAATGCACAGGTGGAACCAAAATGATCAAACAACTATCCTTTTTGTTTTTTTATCATTTTGTTCATTAAATCTGCGACTATGAATGAATATTTTGGACACGAAGGACAATTGTCCTGGGATGTTTTGCTGAGAACTGTGCACGGCTGCAACTGCTATTATTCAAAACTCATCACCACCCGTATAGAAACCGACATTCTTGTCCTGAAAAAAACACTCGAAATTAGTTGAAAAGACCTACAGCCCACAAACTTAGATACAAGATCAGGCGGCTGCCTAATAAATTCTTCTTCATAAAGGAAAATAACTTGCCTGGGACAACATTCTTTGCTTGTTTAGAAATTGAGTCCTGGCCTTGTTAACAGCTGAATTTGGTGATTTGTACATTCTCTGTGAAACAGAACATTATCCTAAATTAAATGCTTCCTCAAATTCAAACAGGTCATTTCTCAATTAAACAAGGAATAACACTTTCTTTCTCCAAACTAAATCTGGAAGTAGTACATTTCTAGAGCAAGGTTAAACAAAATGGATTTCAAATGAGCGTTTCTTCCAGTATTAACAGTTAACAATTGAAGTGATGCACAGACGCTCAGGAGGCTACCTTTTCAGTTCCAGATACACGTTGCTCAGCACCTGGGAGTTTCTTCTTTGGTGTGAAACCAAATACATCATGAAGAAACTCATTTTCCTGCATAAATTTGGAGATGAAACAGCTAATTACCAACAGATTAAGATTCCAATAACCCAAAAACTTGATGTTTTGATAAGAAAACAAACCTGCATATGCTTCACGAATCCTCCTCCAAGGAAGTGTTTAAGGAAGTTTAACTGTTAAAAAACAATGATTTCAGCAAATATGCAGCCAGTTGTATTATAAAATTATTAAGAAACAAGAGGTACCTGTATCAGTTGAGCCCAAGTACTTGTGCTAAATGGTTCACCACCAATCTTGGTTGAGGACTCGGGACTATACCCATCCTGATGTAATTGTAAGAAAATTAAAAAGATGCATCCAAAAAATAATAGAATGGAAGAGAATCAACTCGAGTAATACCGAATTACCTCGAGAAATTCCAATATATCTCGAAATGTGTTCCTTTGGTTGTTGAGATCCTTCTTGGCTGATCCTTTACCGCCAGCCTCTGCTGAAAGGGTTCTTACCTGGTTCAGGACTTTTGCCCTTAATCCCTGTATATGTAATAATCCCCTAGATTTGCTAGCTTCATCTGTGGTGGAGCTGTCACTAGATCCTTTAGACTCACCAGAAAACTTTTCCAGACTCCCGACTTCAAAAACTAAAGCAAGTGTTTCGCCTGCTGCAATGCGTACAGATCGGTCTTCCTTGTCTAGAAGAGTTGAGAAGTAGGAGATTGACCTGCATCATGAGTAAATGATTCACCATCTAACACTATCACCAAACACAAGCCCTACAACAGCTCATAATTTTCACACATCTAGGGTGTGTTCGGTATGAAGAAAACTAAGTAGATTCTACCTTGTGTTAGGTAGATAAGCAATAAAATACAACATACTCAGTGTAATCCCACAAGTGGGGTCTGGGGTGGGTAGAGTGTCCGCAGACATTACCCCTGGCACTGCCTTGGGAGGTAGAGAGGTTGTTAAAAGCATTTGTATATAATCTAAACAAAATTATGGGAGGTGGGGTGGGGTACAGAGTGGAGGGGATGGGGGGTAAAGATGAGGTGTGTTGGGGGGTGGGAAGGACACAATCAATGTGGAATGCCACTTGTGGAACTTGTTTTCCCTACTTTCCCTACTTCCACTCGTGAAGTCATTTTCATCATCTTTAAGGAACTTGTTTTCTTATAGAAAATGTTTTTCCAAAAATTGACCAACCGAACATGGACATATTGGGTTCCAGAAAATGTTTCCTTCGTACCGAACACACCCTTAATTTTGCTTGGAAGGATGTGCAGTTACAAATTCTCCTCAATCTTCTTTCCTTGATACTTTTTCTTTCTCATTTTTTGGGGGGGGGGGGGGGGGGGGGTATGTGTTTGGCTTAGGGAGACGTTCAAATGGGGATTTTAGGAGAATTACTCACCCTTGCCAACTTTTTGGGTTAAGCGTCCATCCATCCATGGTAGTAAGGAGGAAAGACCAAGAAGATACGACTGTTGCTATCATTGGTGGTGAAGGTTTGGCAGTAGCCACCTAATCCATTAACCACACACATTGTGAACAAGTTAAGAATCGTCTAAGCAAATAACTGATTTCATTGATAGGAATCAAGCGTTTTGGAATTAACTTGTAAGAAAACATCCATATAGAGAAAAATAAGATACTAAATAATCTATTTCAGAAAATGAAAAGATGATCATGATAAACATACATTAGGACCCAGTTTTGGATTAATGACTTGCCACATCAATTGCATTGACTTTTCTGTTTCCTCCGGTTCTTCGCCACCAACAAAGGTAATAATGGCCAAACACTCAAGTAGCTAAAACCATAAAAACTAAGCAGCAGTCAGCTCCAAGCTAGCTAAAACCAAAATTGATAGATTTTTTCACCATCTTCGAACATACCGAGGATATTTTAGAATTATCAGACCGAGATTTAAGAGCGTCTGAGATAGGTGATACTGATTCTTCCAGAATCTCGTGTGCTTTGTCCCCAGAGCCAGCAGTTAAAGCAAGAAGCCCTATCACCCAACAAGGAAAAATTACTAAATTTCTAACTCAAACATTTGATCGAAGGATCACGTTAAATGGACCACAATTAAACAACAGCAGAGGACTAACCAATAACATGAGATGCCAAAGCTATCTCCTTGGAGGAACCACGTTTAATGGAACTCAAACATTGTTGCAATAATGTAGCAAACCTGATGGATAGAACATAACTGAGTGTTACGCACAACAAGACATGCACTTTCTAAGCCATAACTGAGCAAGCTATAAAAAAACTAACTAAGCAATGGGAGAAGGGTCTCCAAGTAGATTTTTATAGAATTGCATAGATAGATGATTATACAGACTTGTTGATTCTAAAAAAGTACTTAATCATTGAAATAGCTAGCTGCCAATTCTACAAACTATACACCTATAATGTCTGGATAATCATGGTAGAGGAGAATGACTTTAATGCAATATATAAATGCTGTCACGGTGGCACAAATTCTCGACGATGTTTAGCATTACTAGCTAAACCACACAGACTATACGCCTTTGACATCAGGACATAGTAGCTGAAATGACTATAATGCAACCATAATGCCAGAAAATGTTTACCAGTGCACTAAATGAGTACAAAATACGATATAAACTAGCAGAAACTGATGAGCCCCAGAAGCATGCACTTACTCAAATCAAACCTTTTCTCATAAAGAAATTCCAATTTATTCAGCGAGTCAGCATAATATGACTTCATACAAATAAAAAATTGCTTACTTCTTTTCGACAAATTCATGCTGTATGTTGCTATTGAATGCTTCTATAATAGATGCCAAAGCCTTCTCTCTTGTGGAGCCCCTACAGACAACAAGTAGAAATATTAGCCATGTTCTTCATCAGAAACAAAACCTCAAGTGAATGGAAACTTCAAAATTGAGTAATCACGTCTAGTAACTAAAATCAAACCTTTTCTCATAAAGGGCATCCACACATTGATCAAGAACAACCTCCTTATCAAACTGAACATCCTCTAAACCAGACAACATCAAATCCGACCGAGTAGTTGAAGATGAACTCACGCTATCCGTGTCATCACTATCCAGCATCGCAGCATTCCTACGTTGTGAACTTCCTAAAAAAGAAACAAATCCACCAGCAAACACCCTTAATTCTCAATTCCCTTTTCAGTTCCAATACAACTATTTAAATTCCCCACAAAGCAACACATTTTACCCAACCCCGCCAAAAATTAGGGTTCCCTTTTATTGCTTAACCCATCAATATCTTATTGCTAGCAAAAAAACAACTACACTAATACTTAAGTAACGTGAAGTTAATTGAACCCAAAGATCAATATTCGTTTCAAAGACAGAAACCCAACTAAAGAAAGTTGATATTTTTCACGATAAACAAGTAAACAACAGACACCCAATTCGATAAAGTCTATATTATTCAAAGCGAACAAATTAAAGACCAGAAACCCAATTCGATTCCACGATAAACAAGTTAAAGAACAGAAACCCAATTCAATTTCACCATAAACGGGTTAAATAACAGAAACCCAATTCAATAAAGTCTCTATTTTGACACAATAAACAAGTTAAATAACAGAAACCCAATTCAATTTCACCATATACAAGTTAAATAACAGAAACCCAATTCAATAAAGTCTCTATTTTGACGCAATAAACAAGTTAAAGAACAGAAACCCAATTCAACTTCACCATAAACAAGTTAAATAACAGAAACCCAATTCAATTTCACCATAAACGGGTTAAATAACAGAAACCGAATTCAATAAAGTCTCTATTTTGACACAATAAACAAGTTAAATAACAGAAACCCAATTCAATTTCACCATAAAAAAATTAAATAACAGAAACCCAATTCAATAAAGTCTCTATGTTTTCATAATAAACAAGTTAAATAACAGAACCCCAATTGGATTTCATGATAAACAGGCTAAATAGCAAAAAAAAAAAATCAAGAACGAAGCAGAAACTTACTTCTACCCATGGTGACAGCTCCAGGTAACAAAGGTTAGAAACAAATACAAGGTTGACTAAATATCTGACGATTAAAAACAACTAAATCAAAAGGCAAAGCTGGTATCGAACAAACAGAGAAATCAAATTTGTTAATTGAATCGAACAACAATTTATCCATAAAGTAACTTTTAGAATATTTTGTAAATAAAAGGAGAAGATCTAGAGAAATAACACAAAGTATAAGGAGAAAATGCCTCTGCTATTTATATAGATCTAATTACGAGAAATTATTGGAAATGAGATATTCAGAGGGGCGGGGGGCGAAAGCAGTGTGGTAGGGATGATGACGTGGAGTAATCATAGCCGTTGATTTGGTTTGCGGAGTCTAGTGGGACCATGGATATATGAAATCGGGATGGATACACGTGCTAAGTTTCGTTCCCTACGGAACTGAGTGGCGTGTGTGTTTATTTATTTATATATTGGAGTATTATTTTTTGTGAAAAATATATTTCTTTTCTTTTACAAAAATAGTTGAAGAAATATATAGGGCAGTATCAATTGAAAAACAGAGAATATTCTCTTTCCTTTACTAAACTATAGGAGAAGCACAATTCACAAGGCACTTCTGGCCAAGACTTTGTTCACTCTCTATCTATAACTAATAGTCATCCGTTTCAAATTATTTATCATAATTTTAAAAAATAATTATTTTAAATTATTTATCATAAATTTTAAAGATTTAAGATAAAATTAATTATTTTTTTATTTTTTCTTTAATGGTAATTATTTTTGAAAACTACAAAAACCTCAATTATGCGGTGGTGGCACATAAATAAAGTATTATTCAAAGACTAGATTATATCTTAAGACATAAATGTAAATAATTGATTTTAGGCTTAACTCAACCCTAAAAATTATCTTGTAGGGTGATAATTGTTTAAGTTCATATAATGAGTTCATGTTCTCATTCCATTTCCGATGATGTGAGACTCTTAACATTCCCTCACACGCTCAAACCTCGTTAACTGGAGCGTGGACAATATAATTTGGGGGGCCAACATCGGTGAACAAAGAATTGGAATGAGTCTGACTCTAATACCATGTAAATAATAGATCTTGTGTCTAACTCAACCCCAAAAGTTAGCTTGTAGGGTGAGGATTGTCCAAGTCCATATAAGGAGTGCATATTCTCATTCTATTTTCGATGTGGGACTCTTAACAATAAATAAGCGTAAAATGGCTAAAAACCCTCTATTTATGTTACTTGTCCACTATAGCTCAATTTAGCATATCAAGAGAAAGACAAACTTTTTTTCATGTTTTATTCTTAACATTATCTTATTTAGTTGTGTTAGCTACTGCTTCCTGGTAGCTACTGCTTTCTGTTGTTAGAATGCATTATCGTTGCGTATTTGATTTTTACTATTTGCATGTCCATAATGCGTTAATTTCTCGTCTGAGGTTGATTGTTTCTCATACTTTGATTTGCTTTGCTTGCTTTGCCTGATTATACTTTGTCTTGAGCCGATGGTCTCTCGGAATAACCGCTCTCTACCTATCAAGGTGGAGGTGAGGTATGTGTTCTCCCCAGACCCACATTGTAAGATTTTCACTGGGTATGTTGTTGTTGTTGTTTATCCTTAATATTAATTACTCATTTTCAAATCATTTTCCAAATTTATTGAAACTATACACCAATTAATATGAGTATTTTGATAAAATGTTTATTTTATTTATTAATTATTAAGGGACGTGTAAAGTTAACAATTAACAAATAAAAATGAACGAGGAAGTAATATTTAATTTTAGAAGGAGGAAGTACTTTGGAGTACTCATTTATGTTATTTTGTTTTCATTGATTGAGGTATTTTCTACAACCGTTATTAAGTACTTGAGCCTCAAATAGTTTTATGGCCAACCATATCATATCGAGTGGATAGTGAGTTATCGAGCCCAATTTATACCAAGCATTATCATTTATCAACACCTAGTTTGAACTTTGAGGTCCATTTAAAACTGCAATTTATAACTTGCACATTTGGAATGCCTTTTATAACTTGCAGTTGGCAAAAGTACAAATGCGACTTACGAGTTACAAAAATTAACATTTTCCATTTTTTTTATATTCAGGTTCCCGACTTACGCTATACTAGTTCTGGAGGTACTAGTACCGGTCCCTCAACACTATTACCAGTAAATCGTAGGATGTGCTCCAATAACCAGGGTTTGAGAACTGATAGCACCTACAAGAATCAACCCGAGCAGAATGCTCCCACTGGGAATCGGTCTCACGCTGCAAGTATTCAGATCGCTTTAAGCCCCCATCCTTTGTCATTGGACTGTGCTCGGGGGACTTGTTATGCTTTATTCTTAAATCGTCTTCACAAATGTGTGTGTCATATTTTCACTGTTGCTCTAAGAATAACACATTATTGAAATTGTTGAAAACAGAGTGCATAAAAATACACACAAAAAAAGAATTACATTGCTTACACAATTAATTTTTTAACAAATGGGATTCAATTGACTCCCTTCCCGTGTTGAAGTATTTATATACATATCATATACTAGATTATATACTAGTTTATTATTGAGGGTTGTTGTTAGAAGTTATTGGGCTTAAAAGTCATATTGGACTGTTGGGCCGTTGTTATTGTTGCATATCTAGTATGTTTCTCTTATATATAAATATTTGTAGTAAAGGAGAATTAACTCTCATAATAATAAAAAGAATATCCAGAAGCTCATATTCTGAGCCCCAAAATATCTCTTCAGTTCGGCTTTCTCTTCTTCACTTGTATCTTCTTCTCCTTCGATTATGTGCTCGATCATTGCTGCTGTAAATATTAACATGGTATCAAAGCCGAGTTCGTTATAGATCGGTCCAATCGAAGTGAGGAATTTGAAAATTTGAAGATCGCTGAAAAATCATAATTCTCAGTTTGGAATCGATCCGGAATTCAACACCTATTGCGCGATTGAACATCGAAGGAATTGATCGAGGAGAGAAATTGAAGAAACTGAAAAGGAGAAAATCAAAATCGATTGAGAGGATAAAATCAGAATCGATCGATATGAGAACATCATATCGCCGAAATCGCGAGGAGAGAAAACCAAAATCAAAATCGCCGAAATCACGATTTCCTTCTGAAAATTAGAATCGAAGATCCATTCATCCCTTAGAATCGAAGATCGATCCGCGATGAAGATGCTATCATTTTCAGCAGATACACTCCGCCTTTGGCTATCATTGCGACGTCGATTATCGTCGAGAACTTGTGTGTTTATGAGTTACTATTGCTGGTGCTACGACTGCTTCTATCTGTTATGTGTGATTGTTTCAGAGTGAGCAGTTGGTGTAGATGTTGTTATCGCAACTCATGTTAGGGATATTAATGGATTTCTGTGGTTGAGAAGGTCATAGAGTAGGAAATGTCTATCGATAGAAGGATCAAAGAGTTCTTAGCGACAAACAGACTGAGAACCGAGGGATACTTCGTCGGAGACTAAATGTGGATTGAGTTGAAACTCAATTCAAAGAATAGCTTGCGTGATGAGAATCAAGATATTCTCTAGTCCGAATGACTAGAGAACGAAGAGGTTCTTGCCGCTTATTAAAATTGCTTGCATGATGAGAATCGGGAGATTCTCTAGTCCAAGAGAGACTAGAGAACGAAGATGTTCTTGCCGCTTATCAAATTCTACTGGTGTTGGTTCAGAGTCAAGATTGGGGTCTGCTGGTACTGGTTCAGAACAAATTCATAGAGAGAATCAAGGGATTCTCTAGTCCGAGTGAGACTAGAGAACGAGGGCTACTCCATTATTACACAAGGTGAATCAAGTGGTTATTCTGTCGATTCTATGTTGAGGACAGAAACTAAGAGATTCAACTTGTAAAGGCTGCATCTGATGTCGTCGATGTGCGACTGATGGCTGTTATTATTGCTGAATTTATTGGCTTGTCGCTGACTGTTTCAGCTGTTGGATTGGTGGGACTGTGTGCAGCAGGTGTTGTCGCGCCCGTTTTTGACCTCGGAGTCTGAACGGTATCCGCAACGTTGCTCTTTGGCGCGGTTCCCTGGATGGAGCAATAATGCTGATTTTGAGGAGTCGCCACCTAATTAGTTAAGTGAATTAGGACACTTGATTTATATCAATAAAAATACTGCAATTAATCTCCATTTAATGATCTGCGAAATTAATGAGATTCTGAATCAGGGTTCTTTATTATCCTAAAGGGAAGGAGTTAGACATCCTTTAAGATCCGCTAACTTGCGGTTATCCGTCCAAACCTAGATTAATTATTTATTGCCTTGTTATTCTACATATTCTAAGCAGTTTTCATAATTTACAATTACAATGGAATGCAATACAGAATAATAAAGCTAAAATCGAATAAAATTTCGGGACATCTTTTAGCATTTTTTAGGCCTTCTGCACAAAATGATCTCCGAGTACCTGCATAAACACTTAGTAAAAGTGTTAGTAATAGAATAAATAATTTTAAAGCAATGACAAGAATTAATAAGTAAAGCCAAAAATAAATCCGTCTTTTGTATATGAGAGGCCTTGGAAATCAAACGGATATTCCTTCATCGGCCAATATTGTTAGAAACAATAAAATAAATAAAATATTTATATCCGCGCCAAAACAGTAATAGTTTTAAGCACGGAGGGCTCAGATATATAAAAAATAAAGTGGGACATTCTAAACAAGTCCGACTGCGAAAATTCGCTCTGCCAGCGCATGTTGGTTATCGGTGTAAGTGAAAGAAATCATCATTGCCCAGAAAGCTTCATCGTCTTTGCAACTGTGGAGGCCTAAAAAACCGACGGATAACTTTTTCATTGGCCATGAAGTGTAGTATCTTGTCCAAACCAGTTAAATAAAATGAATAAAAGGACAAATTGTCCAAAACCGGTCACGGACCCAACGCAGTAAACAACAAGAGCAACGTAGTTCACCAGACATTTCAAAACATCACTGGAGCAAACCCAAAAATATAACAGAACCGTCTGAGACCAAAAATGTCAAAGATCGATCAAACAGATAAAATAGTGTAAAGAACTACCGTTTCTTTGGAAATAACAATAAAAAACAGCCGAAAAACATCAAGCAGTAGCCAACGAAAGTCGCCGGAAAGTTCCAACTGTCGCCGGAGTTTTGTTTTCAATAGTCCAGAAAATAATGTGAAATCAGTACAATGACAAAACAGAGAAACAAACAGTAGCCTCGTCGGAGCTCAGGCTCCGACCAGATAAAACAAAAATGAAAAAATCAGTTCCCACAACCAACAACACACCAAAAGGGAATGGGTCGACGTCGGTGGCGTTGACGATGTGAGGGTGTCGGGGGAGGGCAGTCGGCGACGGGGGTGCGTGGGGTCTGGGCAGTGGGCGAGTGGTGGTGGTTCGCGGAGATAGAACTCCGGCGAAGGGTTGCAGCGACGGACTGGGGTGCGTATGGTGTGTGTTCATGTGTGTTGTGTATGGAGGGAATAATGGAAAGTGGGGTGTGGGGAATGGAGAAGATGAAGTGGTGATGTTGTGTGTGTATGGTGAAGGAGATAGAAAGTGAAATGTAGAGGATGTAGCGGTTGAAAAAAAAATTGGGAGAGGATATGGGATCCAAAAAAAATGATAAAGTGTGGGTGTGTGCGGCTGATGAGTTTGTTTTATAGGGGGTTTTAGGTTAGGGTTTGGGTTTGGGTTTTGGGGGGAAAAGATGAAAGGTGTAATGGACCTCATTTTTTGGGCATCGGTTTGGGATTCTATTTTTGGCGGACGGGACTGATCCGGATTGTGCCTCGGACTGGATTGGTTTGATAAAAATGCAAAACAGATTAATTATTTAAAAGAAAAATTATTTAAAAAGATGCAAAATTATTAAAATGCAAATGATGATGCAATAATAATAAAATATAATATTTAACAAATGTTTAATGTCTAATTAAAAGTAAAACGGGATGTCAATTAAATATTTAAAGAGATGCAAAAATTATTAAAATAAAATGATTGCGCAATAATAATAAAATACAATATTCAATGTCTAATTAAAAGTAAAAACGTGATGCCAATTTGCAAAAAAAAAAAAACACAAAGAATATTAGGTAAAAAATATATAAAAATGCCAAAAATGTTGATTAAAATGCGGTGTCTTAAAACACATAAAATTGTAACAAATATACGAAAAACGGATCAAAATTGACTGTCAACATCATGTCCCTCTTTGTACGGAGATGATGGAAGAGTCTTCGGACAAAGATGTTGACTTGTAGCCAATTTTGTCCTGTTTTATAAACTATAACTCATAAGTGGGGCTGATGCAGACTCAAAATTGTCCCAGTGTCAAATTATGATGACACTGGGTCGTTGTGATGCGAAAATAAAAAGCAAAGCTGACGCAGATTTAAAAATGTCCCAGTGTCGAATTATAAGGACACTGGGTTGCTGCGATGCTAAAATTATGGACGGACGAATACCGATTCAAAAATATGTCCCAGTGTCGAATCTTGATGACACTGGGTTACAATTGCGATGGGATGCTGGAAAGACGTAGTGGCTGGTGAACCGCTTCTTCTTCTTCCACGAAGATTCATAGGGTGTTTGTTCCCTGAAATGCCTATAGGGTGTTTGTTCCCGATGTCAAAATGTAAAGGAAATGAAGATGGCGCTGCTTCGACGCAGATGTTAAATGCTCGTTACGACGAAGATGACATCGTTTCTGGACGCAAATGCAGTTGTTCGTCGTTTCGGAACAAAGATGGCGTCGTTTCCGGACGTAATGCATATGTTCGTCATTGCACAGACAAAACATAGATGAAGTCGTTGCATAGACTTGAATGAAATGACGTTGTTGCATAGACGCGATGCAGATGTTCGTCGTTGCATATACGAAACATAGATGAAGTCATTGCATAGGCTTAAATGAAATGGCGTCGTTGCATATACGCGGAGCAGATGTTCGTCGTTGCATAGACGAAACATAGATGAAGTCATTGCATAGGCTTAAATCAAATGACGTCTTTGCATAGACGCGGAGCAGATGTTCGTCGTTGCATAGACGAAACATAGATGAAGCCATTGCATAGACTCACATGAAATGACGTCGTTGCACAGACGTGATGCAGATGCTCATCGTTGCATAGACGAAACATAGATGAAGCCGTTGCATAGGCTCACATGAAATGACGTCGTTGCATAGACGCAGTGCAGATGCTCGTCGTTGCATAGACGAAACATAGATGAAGCTGTTGCATAGGCTCACATGAAATGGCGTCGTTGCATAGACACAATGCAGATACTCGTCGTTGCATAGATGAAACATAGATGAAGCCGTTGCATAAGCTTACATGAAATGGCGTCGTTGCATAGACGCGATGCAGATGCTCGTCGTTGTATATACGAAACATAGATGAAGTCGTTGCATAGGCTTAGATGAAATGACGTCGTTGCATAGACGCGATGCAGATGCTCGTCGTTGCATAGACGAAACATAGATGAAGCCATTGCATAGACTTACATGAAATGACGTCGTTGTATAGACGTGATGCAGATGCTCGTCGTTGCATAGACGTGATGCAGATACTCGTCGTTGCATAGACGAAACATAGATGAAGTCGTTGCATAGGCTTAGATGGAAGAGCGTCGTTGCATAGACGCGATGCAGATGCTCGTCGTTGCATAGACGAAACATAGATAAAGTCGTTGCAGGCTTACATGAAATGACGTCGTTGCATAGACTTGATGCAGATGCTCGTCATTGCATAGACGTGATGCAGATGCTCGTCGTTGCATAGACGAAATATAGATGAAGCCGTTGCATAGACTTAGATGAACGAGTGTCATTGCATAGACGCGATGCAGATGCTCGTCGTTACATAGACGAAACATAGATGAAACCGTTGCATAGACTTACATGAAATGGCTTCGTTGCATAGACGCGATGCAGATGTTCGTCGTTGCATAGACGCGATGCAGATGCTCGTCGTTGCATAGACGAAACATAAATGAAGCCGTTGCATAGACTTACATGAAATTACGTCGTTGCATAGACACGATGCAGATGCTCGTCGTTGCGTAGACGAAACATGAATGAAGCCGTTGCATAGGCTTTTATGAAATGCGTCGTTGTATAGACGCGTTGCAGATGTTCTTCGTTGCATAGACGAAACATAGATGAAGATTTTGCATAGGCTTACATGAAATGGTGTCGTTGCATAGACGTGATGTAGATGTTCGTCGTTGCATAGACGAAATATAGATGAAGTCATTGCATAGTGTCACGACCCGACCCCGGACCCGCGACTGGTGCCCAGCAGGTATACATCAGAGATAATCAGCGGAACATACATAAACTTAACAGGAAATAAATAACAGGCTAGCCGATAAGGTCACCTTCCAAAAAATATACACGTAACCCAAAAAGCAGTTACCTTTTTTTTTTACACAACCCAATCCACAAGATATGACTACAGACCTCTAAGAATTTCTGACATAACAACTGTGACGGGACAGGGCCTCGCCATACCGCTGAATGTACATAAATCTACAACCTTAGGGAACTGTACCAAAATACAAAGCCTCCGAAATATTGGAGCTTTCCAACCAGCTGAATAGTGATCCTAAGAATGAGGATCATCAAGCTATGTACCTCAACCTGCGGCATGAGCGGCCTTGAAGAAGTCGGTCTGAAATATGTACCAAGTATGTGGCCCGAAAATCGTAATGAAATCATAACAGTCTATATAAAGATGGAGACATGTATGATAGCCAAAATAACAGTACACTGTGCCTTGCCAAAGTGAAAGTAATGAAAGTCAGTTTTTACCTTGTACAGACTATTTCAACACATGAACAATAGTCACACCAGGGCTATGGACACAAGCCCTCAAATATCATCACATAGTCGATGGGGTCTCAAGCCCACAAATATCAAAGCGTGCCCGTGGAATCCCCCATCACTGCCGACAACCATAAGTGTAAAATATAACCATGTGACACGCCCGTGGCATCCCACCTCACTATCGGCGTACACATATACAATACGTATATATATATCCCCTGCCCGTGGAATCCCACATCACTACCGACAGCCTTAAGTGTAACATATAACCATGTGACGCGCCCGTGGCATCCCACCTCACTATCGGCGTACACACATACAATACATACATATATATCTCATGCCCGTGGAATCCTTCATCTCGGGTACATGACTTCATGGGGAGCTAGTCCATGGAGTAATAATCGTATATAACATGGTCGCATGCCCCGGAATCCCTCATCGCATAAGCATGGCCATGGGGTAATAAAATAAATCCGGGAATCTAACTCGCCTCACGGTCGCGTGCCGGAATCCTCATCGTATAAGCGTGTCGAGGAGAAATAAAACAATCAGAATCTAACGCGTCCCGGTCGCGTGCCCGAGAATCCCACATCGTATAAACATGTCCAAGGATCAATCACAATGGAAGCATACGGTGGAAGCCTCGTCGCTGTCAGACGCGTCAAGTAAATTCACAACAAGACATCCGACCCTCCAACTGAGAGTCACGGCAGCGTAAACATATAATACTTGCACTCAAGGCTATCACAAGCAAGCATAGGCAAGTTCATTAAATCTTTAGACTTTCATTTTATATACTCAAGGCACTTTT
The DNA here is from genome assembly GCA_029844215.1 of Przewalskia tangutica. Taxonomy (NCBI): domain Eukaryota; kingdom Viridiplantae; phylum Streptophyta; class Magnoliopsida; order Solanales; family Solanaceae; genus Przewalskia; species Przewalskia tangutica. The sequence goes on along the minus strand of CM056740.1, from coordinate 9,802,530 downwards.
CGTTTCACATAAAAATCCGGGAATTTAACCCAAAGTACTACGTACTTCCATTCTTTTCAAAAGACTCCTTTTCATATAAAACCCTAAGATACTAATAACCGTAGTATCAAGTCATATCTACTTTTCAAGACAAGTCACAATACCTTTTACAAATACATTTATAGGCTTCTAAATCAAGTGACTTCTTTCTTTAAAACTTTAAGCAATTGATGCCTTCAAATCAAGTTGTCTTTCTTCATTTCAAGTCATTTATCCTTATTTACATCACTAGAGTAAACCATTCTTTCATCTTTCCTTAAAGCTTTTATAACCAACTTCCCATAAAGTCGTTATACTAACTTTATGCTATAGACACTTACATTCTTCTTTTTTATAACCAAGAGACTTATACTTTCAAATCAAGTTACATAATTTTCAAAATACTTCAAGTCTCTTAACTTTAGAAATCAAGTTTCTTAACTTAAAATATCAAGTCTCTTTAACTTAGAATTTCAAGTCTCTTAACTTTAAAAATCAAGTCTCTTAACCTTTTAAGAATTCAAGGTTCATGATCTTAAAACTTCATAACGTAAACTCTTTACTATTAAGTAACATATACCTATGCGTTGTGAATAGGTTATACTTATTTATAACGATCTTATTAAAGCAGCCATGATCTAGAAAATGTAATACAATTTTGTCTTATCTTAGTTTCTATGCAGATGGAGAATTCTACTCATTTTAATATAATTGATTGTCGATACATTTTTTTTATTAACGCTGCAATGGCTTGTTCGATACTTATTCTCATTCGTGCAGTGAATTAGCAAAGTCAACTCGACTCCAAATACTTCCTAACGACTTTTACCAACATCCCCCATAAGACTTGGTAAGAACTTAGGATAACTTAGACATAACTTTCACATAGAGTAAATCAACATACATACCTCTTAACTTCTAAGAGTAGAAGGAATCATGAAATAACACCACATATATATTTCATACATAGAATCATGCCAAAAGGAGGAAGAGGTTCACATACCTCGCGACGATTATCGACAAGTAGCAAAATGCTCCAAAGTACTTCAACCTTGATATCTATTCCATCCTTTAAGTAGAATACGCTACTCGTAGTACTTCAATCTATATTAATCATAACATATCTATCAACTCCTCACTTATTAACGTAGAATCATACTAAGTGCTAGGTCTCTTATTCTACGAAAAATCGGGCAGCACTTCCTTTGTTTCTACGTACTTTTCCATCTTTTTCAAGGCCCGAAAATCAATAACCAAACGCCACATTTAAGGCCCAACAATTTATCAATACAAAGGAGATTACACGCCTAATAGGACGTGTAAAATTCTGCCCCACAATCAATATAAAACTGTCCAATAATTCCAAGCCCTATTCGGCTACAATGTCACAACAATTATCAATTTCCTTTCAATTCATTTTTCAATCCAAGTTGTTATTCCAATATGTTATATACATAATAACAATTACAACAACTATAAATCCTTTCTTCCTTAACATGCGACGATTGTAACTTCCGTCCAAATTAATTACAACATTAATGGCTAACTTGTCCATTTTTCGGTTTTAACATGTCGACATGATCCAAATCTTTTCAAACTTCAATATATATACCACATTCTCATTTCTTAACTACTATAACATGTAATCTTTAATTACATTAAGAAGATGAAGATTTTACCTCAATAAGCCCTAATAATGTCCAAGCGTAAAAGTCGATCCTTAGCAACTTTTAGATCATCTTCTTATGTTCCAATCCGCTCCAAGCACTCCTTAGAAGCTCATGAAGAACTCCTCTTCAAGTTCCATCTTCAAAGTTGAAGAACACCTTAGGGTTTCGCCTTGCGACTAACGTAAACACGTCGTTTTTCCGAGATCTTTCTATTGAGATATCCTTACAATACCCATAAGAACCTTAGGTTAAAGTCTTGTGAATAATGAACCACAAACTAAAATTTTTGTGTGGAAAAATGGCACAAAGCCGAGAGCAATCCTCACTAGCACAAGTGTTCTCTAATTTTTCTAAGTGTTGAAGACAAGTCTAGCTACTAGTGTAGTATATATAACATAATGGAGGGTCTAGATTAACACATATGGGTGGCTTGGATGAGTTTCATTTAATATCTAGCCAAGTGGGCTCATTGACTTAGTCAATTATCTCAAGCTTGTCATCCACTTGACTACTAACCTTGGGTACCGTGATTCGTTTGGTTGTTTTTGATCTGTTTCAGGCGCTCAGTTTATGCGAAGGAGAAGATGAGCAGACACTCTTGTTCCCTTCAATCCAGAGATTGAGAAAACGTGTAAACAGAATAGAAGGAACCAGCGAATTGCAACCTTGATAGAGATGGACGGCGGTCAAAACAACAATGTGCTGAGAGAGGGGTTAGGTGAAAATCAACCTAACCAAGGAATACCTCGGCGAATACCTATGGATGTCGAGGAGAGAGTTCAAGTCCAGGCAGAAAGAAGCTTGGGAGACTACGTCTCGCAGGGTGAGCGAACCTGAGACATGTATTAGGCTCCCAATAGGAGCAAATAACTTTGAGATCAAACGGCGATTCTAAGCGTAGTGCGTAACATAGTGCGATTTGGAGGTTGCCATGGAGGATCCACGTATACGCATAGCTAATTTCTTGGAGCTGTGTGCAACATTCAGATATAACGGCGTTACTGATGATGTCGTCAGATTGAGGCTCTTTCCCTTCTCACAGGGATAGAGCAAAATATGGTTAAATTCCTTACCAGGTGATTCGATTTTTACATGGCAAGAGGCGACACAAAAATTTCTAGCAAAATTCTTCCCAATGCAAAGTAGCAAAGTTGAGAGGAGTTGAATAATTTCTACCAAGCGGATGGAGAGTCATTATCTGAAGCTTGGGAAAGATTCAAGGACTTGCGGAAGTGTCCACCCCATATTGAGTTGTGGAACTTGGTCCACATCTTCTGATAAATTGGCGGAACAACCAGAACGATTATCGATGCAGCAGCAGGTGGGACCTTTATGAGGAAAACAGCCCATGAAGCTCACGATTTACTAGAGGACATGACCACCAATAACCATGTCACAGAAGATAGACAAATGAGTGGAAGAAGAACAGTGGGAGTTCACGAGATAGATGCCATCACTGCCCTGAACGTCCAAGTTGCCCTTTTGACCAAACAGTTGCACCAACATACAGTATCCGTAAATGCAGTACAGATGCCAAGGAGATGTGAAACGTGTGGTGGTCCACACACATTCGATAGATGTCCTTTAGCTGATCCTAATAATATGCCAATCGAGCAAGCAGAGTGTCAGGCCGTGGGTAACTATCAGAGGCCCCAAAACAACCCATACTCCAACACATACAATTCAGGGTGGAGGAATCACCCAAATTTTTCATGGAGAGGAGACCAGGGGCAGCAGAATCAATATAGAGGCCAGTACCAAAACCAGCAGCACCAAAACCAGCAACCATTTACTCAGGCTCCACCTTCTCAACAATTTAATGCACCTGTTCAGCCAGAAAAGCCAGACGAGCTGAGAGCAGCTTTGTTGGCACTCACCAACGCCCAGACCCAGTTCGTGACAGAAACTAGATCCTCGTTCAAGAACTTGGAAACACAAGTGGGTAAACTAGCAAAGCAATCGAACAGCAGGCTACAAGGTACACTGCCAAGCAACACAGAGATGAATCCGAGAGAACAATGCCAGGCAGTACAGCTGAGAAGTGGTAAACAGTTGGAGCAACATTCACCTCAGCCGGTAGTTGAAAAAATGGCAGAAATAGAGAAAGAGAAGGTGGTTGAAGCTCGTCCAGTAGTAGAGAAAACGCCAGAGAAGGAGTATACTGAGAAGATCCCGTTCCCACAGAGATTGCAGCGGAAGGCAGTTGATAAACAATTCTCCAAATTTTTGGAGACATTCAGAAAGCTACATATCAACATACCCTTTATAGAGGCGTTGGAGCAAATGCCCTCTTATTTTAAATTCATGAAGGAGATTTTGGGGAAGAAGAAGAAACTAGCAGAGTATGAGATGGTAGCACTGACCGAGGAGTGCAGTGCTATCCTGCAGAAGAAGTTGCCCCCTAAACTAAAAGACCCAGAGAGCTTTACATTGCCTTGCACAGTTGGCAAGGTGACATGCAACAGGGCCCTCTGCGATTTAGGGGCAAGTATAAATTTGATGCCTTTATCGGTGTTTAAACGGTTGGAGTTAGGTGAGGCAAAACCAACCACGGTGAGCCTGCAACTAGCCGATAGAAACGATGGTGCACGAGGGGAAGATTGAGGACGTGCTGGTTAAAGTAGGAAAAATTATTTTTTCCTGCGGACTTCCTCATTCTCGACATGGAAGAGGATGCAGAGATCCCCATCATATTGGGGAGACCATTCCTGGCGACAGGGAGAGCCCTGATCGATGTAGAAAAGGGAGAGCTGACGTTGAGGGTGGAGAAGGAAGAAATGGTGTTTAAAGTATTTAAACACATTATTGAGCCACCAATCATGAGCAGGTGCTTTGCAATCAGCACCATCAAAACCCCCTGTGAGCCAGTGCAAGCCAAACCAAGAGAGATAAGCCCACCAACGCAGGTACGTGATGCCGAACCTCCGCCAAAGCAGGTATGTGTTCCTGAACCTTCCCTTGAAAATAATTTTAAGAAGAGAAGTAGTAGAAGAAAACGAAAAATGTGGAGAAAATGGATTGGTTGTGGGGTTATTCCACCCCACACTTCTTGAGTTAAGGAACTTGCGTCCGGCTAAAAGACGTTAAAGACAGCGCTTCTTGGGAGGCAACCCAAGGTATTTCAATTTATTTACTTTAATGCAATTAATCTTTAATTAGAAACGATCTCGCGGAGGTAGTCTTATGTGTTGTGGTGGCAGTGCAAGGCCAAAAACTTAGAGGCGGCGAAGATAAGCCACGGATTTCGGAAAAATCGAGGCCAGCGCGGCGCCTAGCGAACGCGGCGCCAAAAGATCCGAAGAAGTCCAGAAGTTTGGCGCGCGCGCCGTTTTCACGAGCGCGGCGCCACAACGGAAAAATGTAAATTTTTGAACAAAGCCTATTCCGACGGCCCTTTCTCCAAATCAAAAATCATGAACCCTCCCCTCTCACGGGATTCAATGCATTAACCACCGCCACCATTTTAAACCAAGTCTGTAAGTGTCTTGTTTCTTTTATTGCCTTTGAGTCTTGCACACATTGGGGACAATGTGTGATTTAAGTTTGGGGGGGTGTCTTATTTGTGTCTTATTGTTATAGTATGTTTGAGTCTTTTTGATTGTTTTTGTGTACTTTTTAGTCATAATTGTCTGTCAAAGATCATGCATGCTGTAGTTACTAGAAACACCTAGTGAAGTAAGGTGGAATAATCTAATGGAATTAAAAGCAACTATCTAAACACTTAGGTTAAATATGTCAAAAACTCATGAAATCTGTCTATTTGGAGCTTCCTGCTTGAATTGTGCATGATAAATGATTAAAACCTATGTGTTATGATTGCTTGCTATTTGAGGCGAAATAGTTAGGATATACATGCCAGAGAGATGACTCAGGCGTTTCTTTGTTAGTCAATTCTTACCACTCTTTTCTATCCCTGACATTAAAAATATTCATAGTCAGCCCCATTGAGCCTAAAAATTGAACTTTTTCTTTGACACCCTATATTTCCATACTTGTGCCATAAGTAAACATGTGAAATAGTTGGAATAGAGTGTGTTAAAAAAGAGACAAAAAGAGCAAACAAGATTGATGCACCCCAATTAAAAAGTAATAAGAAATAGGCAAAAGCCTAAGTTTGGGGGTGCTTGCTATTATGATACACTTCACTCTCTCAAAATAAAAGAGGGGAAAGATAGATTTGAAGTGAAGGAAAGAATCAAAAGAAAAGGGAAACACTGAAAAGCTAAAAAGCTTATGGTACACAAAATGAGCCTAAATGTCTATTTTTACCTACCCATGCCTAAGCCTACATTACAACCCTTAAAAGTCCTGAAGATCTCTTATATGCATATCCATGATTAGTGGAGAATAGCAAGTAAAAATGCCATAGGATTTTTGAAATTAACATGCATGATTCAGTATTTTGACTTCCATTAAGCATGATAAAAATGAGTTTGCGAAATATCTAGCTTAATGTATTTAGAATGCTAAAACTTCATGATATATGTTCCTGCATAGTATTCTGCTAATCTTCATGTTTTTCTAAGTGACACTAATGCAGCAAGGTGATCAATGTCATTGAGTCTTTTATTTCTCTTCTCCTTTGAGTTTTTATTTCTTTCTTTTTATCTTTGCTCGAGGGCGAGCAAAGGTTAAGTTTGGGGGTATTTGATCGGTGTATTTTATATACACTTTTTGAGTCGTTTTTAGTTAGTCTTTTGTCCCCTTTTGTACAAATACGTGTCATCTTAGGATAAATTTTCTTTCTTTTGAGTCAAATTGGTTAAAATGGCTCCTTGGAGGAAAAGGAGCGAAAAGAGGGCAAAAACGGAGGTTCCAGAGCCTAAAATGTGAGAAAGTGGCGAACCAGGCAAAGGCACCGTTGCAGCGCCACGGCGCCTCGGCCAACGAGGCGGCGCCGGCGCCCAATATCTCGGCGGTCTCGAAGTTCCAGCGCGCGGTGCCTCGAGCAAAGATTCTGCGAGCGCGGCGCCTCATCATCAGAGGGTTTTCAGAACTTGTGGCCGCGGCTGATGCGGCTGGCGCCGGCGGGAAAAATCAGGTTTTGACGATTGTATGGGCCAGGCCTGAAGGAAAACCTTAAGGGCGGTTTTGAGGCTATAAAAAGAGAACCCTAGGCAGTTTTCAAGGGTTCCCTTTCTTGGACAAACACAAGACTTCTTGGAGTTGAAGATTGGAGACCATTACTTAGTAATTTTCTTTTCTTTTCTTTACTTTACTTTTAGTTTATGTTGGATATTGAATTAGTTCTTGTCATGTCAATGGCTAGGAACTAATTTCATTATAGGGCTTTCCATGTCAATTCACTTGAACCTTATGTTATGAATTGATGCATGTTTATGGTTGTTCTTCTTGTTGTTGAGATTTACCCAATAGTTGTTTTGAATGCTTGGTAATTAATTGATCACTAATTATCATTATTTATATGATTTCTAATCAAACTTCGAAAGGAGGAGGTTGTGACTATGCTGTAAGTTGGGTAGACATAGGTCGGATTGAGGATGAAAATACCTCAATTACTTGTGTAGCGTTAATAGGGGTTTAAATACCTAAATTCACGCGAGTTGCGTGACGATTAACAAGGTTTTTGTTCTTAATCCTCCTATAGAGTTATCCTTATCACCGAAAGGTAGAAAGGAGCGCTACTGGGGTTGAGTGTTTATATAGCCTTAACGGGAGTATAAAACGAATTAGTAACCTGCTATCTCCAAAAGAAGAAGAACCATAATTCATTGCATTAATAAGTAATATAAGCGGATAGTTGAGGCGACTTGGAAGCCCTATTTCCATCACTACTGAAGTAAACACATAGTTAATTAGTATCTATAATTGTTAGTTATAATCAACATACTCAAATATCGGTTACCAAATAGATAACAAATGATAGATAATTGGTACTTGAACACTAATCCTTGAGGACGATATTCGGTCTTACCTAGACTATATTACTTGTCACGATAACGTGCACTTGCGTTAAAGTGTGTGCATTAAATCGCGCATCAAGTTTTTGGCGCCGTTGCCGGGGATTAGGCATAGTTCAATATCAATTTTATCTATTTTTAATTTCTAATTTGTTTTTTTTATCTATTTAACTATTTATTACGTTTTTTTTATTTGGGTAAAAATCAGGGTACCGTGATCCGTTTGGTTGTTTTTGATCTGTTTCAGGCGCTCAGTTTATGCGAAGGAGAAGAGGAGCAGACACTCTTGTTCCCAATCGAGATTGAAAACGTGTAAACAGAATAGAAGGAACCAGTGAATTGCAACCTTGATAGAGATGGACGACGGTCAAAACAACAATGTGCTGAGAGAGGGGTTAGGTGAAAATCAACCTAACCAAGGAATGCCTCGGCGAATACCTATGGATGTCGAGGAGAGAGTTCAAGTCCAGGCAGAAAGAAGCTTGGGAGACTACGTCTTTGAGGGTGAACGGAGCACAGACATGTATTAGGCTCCCAGCAATAGGAGCAAATAACTTTGAGATCAAACCGACGATTCTAAGCATGGTGCAGAACACAGTGCAGTTTGGAGGGTTGCCATCAGAGGATCCACATATGCACATAGCTAATTTCTTGGAGCTGTGCGCAACATTCACATATAACGGCGTTACTGATGATGCCGTCAGATTGAGGCTCTTTCCCTTCTCACTCAAGGATAGAGCAAAAGTATGGTTGAATTCCTTACCAGCTGATTCGATTTTTACATGGCAAGAGCTGGCACAAAAATTTCTAGCAAAATTCTTCCCACCATGCAAAGTAGCAAAGTTGAGAGGGGAGTTGAATAATTTCTACCAAGCAGATGGAGAGTCATTATACGAAGCTTGGGAAAGATTCAAGGACTTGCAGAGGAAGTGTCCACCCCACAGTATTGAGTTGTGGAACTTGGTCCACATCTTCTACAATGGGCTGAACGGAACAACCAGAACGATTATCGATGCAGCAGCAGGTGGGACCTTTATGAGGAAAACAGTCCATGAAGCTCACGATTTACTAGAGGACATGGCCACCAATAACCATGTCACAGAAGATAGACAAATGAGTGGAAGAAGAACAGTGGGAGTTCACGAGATAGATGCCATCACTGCCCTGAACGCCCAAGTTGCCCTTTTGACCAAACAGTTGCACCAACATACAGTATCCGTAAATGCAGTACAGATGCCAAGGAGCTGTGAAACGTGTGGTGGTCCACACACATTCGATAGATGTCCTTTAGCTGATCCTAATAATATGCCAATCGAGCAAGCAGAGTGTCGGTAGTGGTAACTATCAGAGGCCCCAAAACAACCCATACTCCAACACATACAATCCAGAGTGGAGGAATCACCCAAATTTTTCATGGAGAGGAGACCAGGGGCAGCAGAATCAATATAGGGGCCAGTACCAAAACCAGCAGCACCAAAACCAGCAACCATTTACTCAGGCTCCACCTTCTCAACAATTTAATGCACCTGTTCGGCGGAAAAGCGGGCAGTGAGAGCAACTTTGTTGGCACTCACCAACGCCCAGACCCAGTTCGTGACAGAAACTAGATCCTCGTTCAGGAACTTGGAAACACAAGTGGGTCAACTAGCAAAGCAATCGAACAACAGGCCACAGGGTACACTGCCAAGCAACACAGAGATGAATCCGAGAGAACAATGCCAGGCAGTACAGCTGAGAAGTGGTAAACAGTTGGAGCAACATTCACCTCAGCCGGTAGTTGAAAAAATGGCAGAAATAGAGAAAGAGAAGGTGGTTGAAGCTCACCCAGTAGTAGAGAAAACGCCAGAGAAGGAGTATACTGAGAAGATCCCGTTCCCACAGAGATTGCAGCGGAAGGCAGTTGATAAACAATTCTCCAAATTTTTGGAGACATTCAGAAAACTACATATCAACATACCCTTTATAGAGGCGTTGGAGCAAATGCCCTCTTATTTTAAATTCATGAAGGAGATTTTGGGGAAGAAGAAGAAACTAGCAGAGTATGAGATGGTAGCACTGACCGAGGAGTGCAGTGCTATCCTGCAGAAGAAGTTGCCCCCTAAACTAAAAGACCCAGGGAGCTTTACATTGCCTTACACAGTTGGCAAGGTGACATGCAACAGGGCCCTCTGCGATTTAGGGGCAAGTATAAATTTGATGCCTTTATCGGTGTTTAAATGGTTGGAGTTAGGTGAGGCAAAACCAACCACGGTGAGCCTGCAACTAGCCGATAGAACAGTGGTGCACCCAAGGGGGAAGATTGAGGACGTGCTGGTTAAAGTAGGAAAATTATTTTTTCCTGCGGACTTCCTCATTCTCGACATGGAAGAGGATGCAGAGATCCCCATCATATTGGGGAGACCATTCCTGGCGACAGGGAGAGCCCTGATCGATGTAGAAAAGGGAGAGCTGACGTTGAGGGTGGAGAAGGAGAAATGGTGTTTAAAGTATTTAAACACATTATTGAGCCACCAATCATGAGCAGGTGCTTTGCAATCAGCACCATCAAAACCCCCTGTGAGCCAGTGCAAGCCAAACCAAGAGAGATAAGCCCACCAACGCAGGTACGTGATGCCAAACCTCCGCCAAAGCAGGTATGTGTTCCTGAACCTTCCCTTGAAAATAATTTTAAGAAGAGAAGTAGAAGAAGAAAACGAAAAATGTGGAGAAAATGGATTGGTTGTGGGGTTAATCCACCCCACACTTCTTGAGTTAAGGAACTTGCGTCCGGCTAAAAGACGTTAAAGACAACGCTTCTTGGGAGGCAACCCAAGGTATTTCAATTTATTTACTTTAATGCAATTAATCTTTAATTAGAACAGTCTCACGGAGGTAGTGCTATGTGTTGTTATGACAGGTGCAAGGCCAAGAACTTAGAGGGCGAAAACTGAAGCTAAGCCACGGATTTCCAAAAAATCGTGAGAGGCCAGGGAGCAGAGCGGCGCCAAAAGATCAGAAGAAGTCCAGAAGTTTGAGCGCCGCGACGCCCATTTGTAGGGCCGCGGCGCCACAACGGAAAAATGTAAATTTTTGAACAAAGCCCTATTCCGACGACCCTTTCTCCAAATCAAAAATCCTGAACCCTCCTCTCTCACGGGATTCAATGCATTAACCACCGCCACCATTTTAAACCAAGTCTGTAAGTGTCTTGTTTCTTTTATTGCCTTTGAGTCTTGCACACATTGGGGACAATGTGTGATTTAAGTTTGGGGGGGGTGTCTTATTTGTGTCTTATTGTTATAGTATGTTTGAGTCTTTTTGATTGTTTTTGTGTATTTTTTAGTCATATTTTTTTTTTCTTTTGAGTCATAATTGTCTGTCAAAGATCATGCATGCTGTAGTTACTCGAAACACCTAGTGAAGTAAGGTGGAATAATGTAATGGAATTAAAAGCAACTATCTAAACACTTAGGTTAAATATGCCAAAAACTCATGAAATCTGTCTATTTGGAGCTTCCTGCTTGAATTGTGCATGATAAATGATTAAAACCTATGTGTTATGATTGCTTGTTATTTGAGGCGAAATAGCTAGGATATGCATGCCAGAGAGATGACTCAGGCGTTTCTTTGTTAGTCAATTCTTACCACTCTTTTCTATCTCTGACATTAAAAATATCCATAGTCAGCCCCATTGAGCCTAAAAATTGAACTTTTTCTTTGACACCCTATATTTCCATACTTGTGCCATAAGTAAACATGTAAAATAGTTGGAATAGAGTGTGTTAAAAAATAGACAAAAAGAGCAAACAAGATTGATGCACCCCAATTAAAAAGTAATAAGAAATAGGCAAAAACCTAAGTTTGGGGGTGCTTGCTATTATGATACACTTCACCCTCTCAAAACAAAAGAGGGGAAAGATAGATTTGAAGTGAAGGAAAGAATCAAAAGAAAAGGGAAACACTGAAAAGCTAAAGAGCTTATGATACACAAAATAAGCCTAAATGTCTATTTTTACCTACCCATGCCTAAGCCTACATTACAACCCTTAAAAGTCCTGAAGATCTCTTATATGCATATCCATGATTAGTGGAGAATAGCAAGTAAAAATGCCATAGTATTTTTGAAATTAACATGCATGATTCAGTATTTTGACTTCCATTAAGCATGATAAAAATGAGTTTGCGAAATATCTAGCTTAATGTGTTTAGAATGCTAAAACTTCATGCTATATGTTCCTGCATAGTATTCTGCTAATCTTCATGTTTTTCTAAGTGACACTAATGCAGCAAGGTGATCAATGTCATTGAGTCTTTTATTTCTCTTCTCCTTTGAGGTTTTATTTCTTTCTTTTTATCTTTGCTCGAGGGCGAGCAAATGTTAAGTTTGGGGGTATTTGATCGGTGTATTTTATATACACTTTTTGAGTCGTTTTTAGTTAGTCTTTTGTCCCTTTTTGTACAAATACGTGTCATCTTAGGATAGATTTTCTTTCTTTTGAGTCAAATTGGTTAAAATGGCTCCTTGGAGGAAAAGGAGCGAAAAGACGGCAAAAACGGAGGTTCCAGAGCCTAAAATGTGAGAAAGTGGCGAACCAGGCAAAGGCACCGTTGCAGCGCCACGGCGCCTCCAGCCAACAGGCGAGCGCCCGGCGCCAATATCGAAGGTCTCGAAGTTCCAGCGCGCCTGCATAACAACTGATTCAGAGCGCGGCGCCTCATCATCAGAGGGTTTTGAACTTAGTGGCGGCTGATGCGCGAACAGTGGCGGCGCGGATAAATCAGGTTTTGACGATTTTATGGGCCAGGCCTGAAGGAAAACCTTAAGGGCGGTTTTGAGGCTATAAAAAGAGAACCCTAGGCAGTTTTCAAGGGTTCCCTTTCTTGGACAAACACAAGACTTCTTGGAGTTGAAGATTGAAGACCATTACTTAGTAATTTTCTTTTCTTTTCTTTACTTTACTTTTAGTTTATGTTGGATATTGAATTAGTTCTTGTCATGTCAATGGCTAGGAACTAATTTCATTATAGGGCTTTCCATGTCAATTCACTTGAACCTTATGTTATGAATTGATGCATGTTTATGGTTGTTCTTCTTGTTGTTGAGATTTACCCAATAGTTGTTTTGAATGCTTGGTAATTAATTGATCACTAATTATCATTATTTATATGATTTCTAATCAAATTTCGAAAGGAGGAGGTTGTGACTATGCTGTAAGTTGGGTAGACATAGGTCGGATTGGGGATGAAAATACCTCAATTACTTGTGTGGCGTTAATAGGGGTTTAAATACCTAAATTCACGCGAGTTGCGTGACGATTAACAAGGTTTTTGTTCTTAATCCTCCTATAGAGTCATCCTTATCACCGAAAGGTAGAAAGGAGCGCTACTGGGATTGAGTGTTTATATAGCCTTAACGGGAGTATAAAACGAATTAGTAAACCTGCTATCTCCAAAAGAAGAAGAACCATAATTCATTGCATTAATAAGTAATATAAGCGGATAGTTGAGGCGACTTGGAAGCCCTATTTCCATCACTACTGAAGTAAACACATAGTTAATTAGTATCTATAATTGTTAGTTATAATCAACATACTCAAATATCGGTTACCAAATAGATAACAAAGGATAGATAATTGGTACTTGAACACTAATCCTTGAGGACGATATTCGGTCTTACCTAGACTATATTACTTGTCACGATAACGTGCACTTGCGTTAAAGTGTGTGCATTAAATCGCGCATCAATAGACAAAACATAGATGAAGCCGTTGCATAGGCTTAGATGAAATGACGTCGAATTATGGGCGTACCTGCTTTGTGACCCGTCTGGGTTGAGATAGCGTCATTGCATAGACGTTGTGTTTTTGTAACCCGCATAGGCTTATTGTTGTGCTCCCGTCTTTGCTGATATGAAGATTCTGCACTCAAAGAAAACTACTGAGTTTTAGAAAAGAAGTGGTTGATTAGAGTCGACTTTGTAACTTTGGCTCTTGACGCTTGCATTCTCAGATTGGTTTGGATTGAAGACCTAGTTGGCCTGCTTTTTTCCCGTCTATTGCCATTTTCTTGCAGTGAATCCTTAAAATGCCCCAGTTTCTGGTATATGAAGATGTTGAACTTTCAATTAGGTAAGGTTGAGTCTTGACGCTATCAAGGCGATCAGGTAAGCAATTTTTTTTATCATGAATGAAAAGCTAATGCGAGAATATGGACAATGTACAATTGAGTAGATGAGAATGAAACCCTCAAAATATGCCTCAGTCATGTGTAGGTAGTCATGGATGCAAAACATATGAGGATGCTAAACTCTCCAATGGACAAAATCGAGTTATGTGCAAAACAAGAAAGAAATATTTTTAATGGTGTGACCGAAGCCGATGTGGCTACCTACATATCCCGCCTAGGGAATCAGATCAGTGCGTAGTTCGTGATGCAAAAATAAGGATTTTTAAGATTTTAAAATGATGTGAGGCCGAAGCCAACGTGGCCGCCTACGTATCCCGCAGAGGGAATCAGGTCAAGACGTAGTTCATGATGCAAAAAATGATTGTACAATTTTCAAAAAATGAGACCGAAGCTAATGTGACCGCCGACGTATCCCGTTGAGGGAATCAGGTCAAGACGTAGTTCGTGATGCAAAAAATAAGAATTTTGTATAATATGCATTTTGTTGTTTGTTTTCTGAAAAAGAGGAAGACAACATTACATTCTGACTTCAGTTGATACCAACAATTAGTATTGTGCATAAATTTTTTCATTTATTGCTTTCAGTCTAATCGAGATTGACTCCGGTGTAATTCACACAACTTCAGATGGTACCTCAGACATACCTGAGTGTCGACACACCTGCTTACATCCAAGGTTTCGAACTATACATATCCTCATGTTTCAAATGCCCTCACTGAAAGAGAGCCACATCCACACATATATTCCAGTATTTTAAATTTTGGGACGTTTAGAGAAACACACTCACACTCAGAAAGATGTTCAATGTATGCAATTATGATACCATAGGCTTGACCGTCATGTAAGTATCCACTAATGTGAGAACCCTCACTATAAGATCATGTAGGGCTTGTCACAGGCTTGTAATGTAAGCTTGGGGAAAGGAATGAATATCATTTGGGTAAAAGTGACTAATCATTCCTCGAGAGTTGGACTACGTCCGTGCTTGATATTTGTGCGTTTTAATGCTGACTTGCTTTCTTTTTATCCCATTTTTCTGTACTGACTTATTTTGAATCTTCCGTTTGGAGCCCCCTTTTTCCAGAGTTATTCTCTCATTTTATTCAGTTTTTTTTATAATGTCGAAACTTTTGATTTCTTCTTTTTGTGAAGTGGTCCTTTATTTTTTTTTCTTTTCCCTTTTGTGACTTTGACCATTTTTATCTTTGCAAACTTCAACGCAGAATTTTGTCAGCCACTTGCACATTTCTAAAGCGCTCAAGGAGGTCGGGCCAAGAGAGAGATAGTGCGTATGCACTCAGAAACGGTATAGGTATAATATGCGGTTGTCAAAAGAATAGGTTTTTAGACTCAAAGGGGTGTACTAGGGATAATATTATTTGGTAGGCTGAAAAGACTCAAACGGGCCAAATAAAGTCTACGATCATTTCCTATACCGAGTGTTACTCAGAATTTTGCCTCAACAAATATTTCGGCCAAGTTCTAGATCACAGCGCAATGCAATTGAACTTATTCAAAAACTCACCACACAATGCATATGAAACGATGAGGTTAGTTTCATTCTTATCTTGAAAAACATGCAAGACCATGTCATTTACGGGTGTGAATAAGAGGTACCAAAAGAATCTATGATTTACCACATAGTCAACTCATACTGATTATTACTTTTTTTATGCACACTCCTAACTGTGTTGGTATCAACAAAGTCAAACAATAATACTTAAAAAATGTTTTTGTATTTTTGAATAACATTTTTTTTTTTGTATTTTTGAATAAATATTTTTTGTATTTTTTGAATAAATAGTACCGAACCCGAATATGGCTACCTACGTATCCCGCCGAGTGAATCAGGTGCGCGTAGTTCATTCGGATATGTTTGAAAATGTATGCTTGAAAAAAAAATCAACTATTATAGGATATCAGTAGTAAAAGCTGTGCAAAACAAATGGTAGAATGAATGTAAAGTAAGATGAATGTCCATGATTTGATGAATGTAATGAAAAAGAAAAAAAATGAATGTATGTGATAGAATGAATGTAATGAAAAAATAAATGTATGTGATAGAATGATTGAAATGCAATAATGAATGTCCGTGATTGGATAAATGTAATGAATGAGTGAGCCAAATATGTCCCTTTTTTTATGTGGTGTCGAACCCTAGATGAGTTGCCTACGTATCACACCGTATGGTGAGAATCAGACACGCGTAGTTCGGAATGATTATGCTGTAAAATGCATGATAAAGAATTATGTAATAAACACTAGACATATCAATTGAATTGCAAATATGTATAAAGATACAAAATATAGAAGAAGCGAGGCGATGTCGTTGAATGCAGTATAAACTGACTTCTATTAGTCAACATAACTCCCGCTCATTCTTGTGATGTTTTTTTTTCCGACCGCCCTCGGCTGTTTGCGAGGACGACCTTCCTGCAAAAATATGAGAAATGGGTGAGTAGGAAAACGACAAAATAATAAAATGCAGAGGTGTGATAATATAGTCAAAGACTCCCCTGATTGGTTCGACCAGAGTGAAGGTTGATGCTTCGCAAAGTCCAAGTCGTGATGTTCAAGAATAATTTATTCAGTATAGGTCCTGATTGCAGTATGACAGCAAAAAGTGCAAAAATGCAAATGCACGTGCTTAAAATTTGGCTTACTAGACACAATGGTTTTCGAGCGGACTACTCGAGGGAGAAGGTTACGCGGCCACCGGTGGTCCGGGTGTTCCTGCGCCTTTGCCAATTAGCCTATATTTTGGTATTTGAAAGAAATTTGCGAGTGCGTCAGCACACCTCGCGTGTAGTGTGTGATAGTGTCAATTTTCCAGAATGGAGGAAATATGAGCGGAATGACAATTTAAGGAAAGCAGTAAAAGAATGTAGCAATTAAAGTAGTTAATTACAAAAATAAAAACAAACAATATAAAACATTTACAACAAATATAAAAGCAAAATAAAGCGCAATATTTAATTAACATGAGTTTGCTATGATCAAGAATCTGATATCCCCAACAGAGTTGCCATGCTGTCGCGCCCGTTTTTGACCTCGGGGTCTGAACGGTATCCGCAACGTTGCTCTTTGGCGCGGTTCCCTGGATGGAGCAATAATGCTGATTTTGAGAAGTCGCCACCTAATTAGTTAAGTGAATTAGGACACTCGATTTATTGCAATAAAAATACTGCAATTAATCTCCATTTAATAATCTGCGAAATTAATGAGATTCTGAATCAGGGTTCTTTATTATCCTAAAGGGAAGGGGTTAGACATCCTTTAAGATCCGCTAACTTGCGATTATCCGTCCAAACCTAAGTTAATTATTTATTGCCTTTTCATTCTACATATTCTAAGCAGTTTTCATAATTTACAATTACAATGGAATGTAATACAGAATAATAAAGCTAAAATCGAATAAAATTTCAGGACATCTTTTAGCCTTTTTAGGCCTTCTGCACAAGATGATCTCCGGGTACCTGCATAAACACTTAGTAAAAATGTTAGTAATAGAATAAATAATTTTAAAGCAATGACAAGAATTAATAAGTAAAGCCAAAAATAAACCCGTCTTTTGTATAGGGGAGGCCTTGGAAATCAGACGGATATTCCTTCATCAGCCAATATTGTTAGAAACAATAAAATAAATAAAACCTTCACATCCGCGCCAAAACAGTAATAGTTTTAAATACGGAGGGCTCAGATATATAAAAAATAAAGTGGGACATCCTAAACAAGTCCGGCTGCGAAAATTCGCCCTGCCAGCGCATGTTGATTATCCGGTGTAAGCGAAAGAAATCATCATTGCCCAGAAAGATTTATTTTATTTTATTTTTCGTCTTTGCAACTGTGGAGGCCTCAAAAATCGACGGATAACTTTTTCATTGGCCATGAAGTGTAGTATCTTGTCCAAATCAGTTAAATAAAATGATAAAAGGACAAAATTGTCCAAAACCGGTCACGGACCCAACGCAGTAAACAACAAGAGCAACGTAGTTCACCGGACATTTTAAAACATCACTGGAGCAAACCCAAAAATATAACGGAACCAGATACAGACCAAAAAATGTCAAAGATCAGTCCGAAATAGTAAAACAGTGCAACAACTACCAGCGTTTACTGGAAATAACAATAAAAAACAACCAAAAAACATCAAGCAGTAGCCAACGAAAGTCGCCGAAAAGTTCCAACTGTCGCCGGAGTTTTGTTTTCAATAGTCCAGAAAATAATGTGAAATCAGTCCAATGACAAAACAGAGAAACAAACAGTAGCCTCTCCAGAGCTCAGGCTCCGGCCAGATAAAACAAAAATGAGAAAATCAGTTCCCACAACCAACAACACACTAAAAGGCAATGGGTCGACGTTGGTGGCGTTGGCGATGTGGGGGTGTCGGGAGAGGGCAGTGGGCGACGGGGGTGCGTGGGGTCTGGGCAGTGGGCGAGTGGTGGTGGTTCGCCGGAGATAGAACTCCGGCGAAGGGCTGCAGCGACGGACTGGGGTGCGTATGGTGTGTGTGCGTGTGTGTTGTGTATGGAGGGAATAAGGGAACGTGGGGGTGTGGGGAATAGAGAAGATGAAGTGGTGATGTTGTGTGTGTATGGTGAATGAGATAGAAAGTGAAATGTAGAGGATGTAGCGGTTGAAAAACAATATTGGGAGAGGATATGGGATCCAAAAAAAATGATAAAGTGTGGGTGTGTGCGGCTGATGAGTTTGTCTTATAGGGGGTTTTAGGTTAGGGTTTGGGTTTGGGTTTTGGGGAAAAAAAAAATGAAAGGTGTACTGGGCCTCATTTTTTGGGCATCGGTTTGGGCTTCTATTTTTGGCGGACTGGACTGATCCGGATTGTGCCTCGGACTGGACTGGTTTGACAAAAATGCAAAACGGATTAATTATTTAAAAGAAAAATTATTTAAAAAGATGCAAAATTATTAAAATGCAACTGCCGATGCGATAATAGTAAAATACAATATTTAATAAATGTTTAATGTCTAATTAAAAGTAAAACGGGATGCCAATTAAATATTTAAAGAGATGCAAAAATTATTAAAATAAAATGATTGCGCAATAATAATAAAATACAATATTTACTGCCTAATTAAAAGTAAAAACGTGATGTTAATTTGAAAAAAAAACAAACAAAGAATATTAGGTAAAAAATATATAAAAATACCAAAAATGTTGATTAAAATGCGGTGTTCTAAAACACATAAAATTGCAATAAATATACGAAAAACGTGTCAAAATTGACTGTCAACAGATGTTACTGCTGAATGAGAACACATGATGTCATGTTTCTGCAGGACAACCACTGAAGCTGCTGCTGTTTTCTGCTGAATGGAAAATGGAAAATCTGAGATTCAATAACTGATTTCAGGACTGATTTTGCGACTATTTTTTGTGTGCTGCTACTGATGGGTATGCAGGTGCTGCTGCTGATGGATTCTGAAAAATGAAAAAAAAATGATGAAAACTGCATCACAAGGAGCTACTGATGTCGAGTTGTTGTTGGTTTTGTTACACCTGCTGCTGCTGTCAATGAGAATCAACTTGTTGAGAGTTACCTGAGTGACGTGAAAAATGTTTTGCAATTGAGAGATCTGAAAACAGGAGCACTGCTTCATCAACCCATTGATATTGTACGATCTGAGGTTTACGCCGCGCAAAGACAACACTATTTTTATTGGATTTTCAAACTTCCTATAGTCTCCAAGCAGAGGTTCCAAATCTGAAAGTATTTCGAGAAATTATTGTCCCAGGCTTTGATCATACTGATTTTCACGTTAAACATTTGTTCTCCTGTATACATATGAGAACTGTGATCCAGTCAACCAAGTTTATTACTGTGATTTATCTGCACTTGCTGATGGGATTGAAGGTTATAAAGGGAGAAATGAGTTGCTACCCTTTATCAAGCTTGTTGATGACTTTGAGGCATCTTATGACTATGTTGAAAATAATGGCACTGCCTTCACTTTTCGGACCAATAAGGATGCTCCCATGTACAAGTTAGTCAGAGTAGATCTGAGGGAGTCTGGTTCTTGGTATGATATCATCCCAGAGAATGACAAGGATGTGCTTGAATCAACTGTTGTTGTCTCGTATTGCTTCCAAGCTAGGACTGAAATCGTTGTTTTCAGTGCCTAGCTTGAGGGGGATGTTGAAGTATTGATATACATCACATATACATATCATATACTAGATCATATACTAGTTTATTATTGAGGGTTGTTGTTAGAAATTATTGGGCTTAGAAGTCATATTGGGTTGCTGGGCCGTTGGTATTGTTGCATATCTAGTATGCTTTTCTTATATATTTGTAGTAAAGGAGAATTAGCTCTCATAATAATAAAAAGAATATCCAGAAGCTCATATTCTGAGCCCCAAAATATCTCTTCAGTTCTTACTTTTTCTTCTTCTTCTCTGCGATTTCTCCTCTTCTCCATGGCTGCATAAACTTTAACATGGTATCAGAGCTCTTGCCGCCATTTTACATAAGAAGAATCGAAAGATTCTCTAGTCCGAGTGAGACTGGAGAACGAGATGTTCTTGCCGCTTATTATAATAGCTTGCGTAATGAGAATTGAGGGATTCTCTAGTCCGAATGAGACTAGAGAACGAGAGGTTCTTGCAGTCTAGCTTGCGTGATGAGAATCGAGCGATTCTCTAGTCCGAATGAGACTAGAGAACGAGAGGTTCTTCGCTGTTGTGGTGGGAGTTGAAGCTCCTGCTTAGAAATGCTAGCCACTGGTGATATTACTAGTGCTGCTACTGATGTTGTAGCTACCACTCTGATGTTGCTACAACTGCAACAGATTTATAAAGCACTTAAGGAAGGACAAAGTTATGTGGCCAATGGTAACTGTGATGCAGGGCTACATTGCGAGACTTGCCATTGTTCTCGGATGCTTTCTCTTCTTCACTCGTATCTTCTTCTCCTTCGATTCTGAGTGATCATTGCTGCTGCAAATATTAACATCCCGTAGATAGCTCCGCCATTAATCAAGCAAAAATATGAGAATACGCTAACATCAAAGGTATAAATATTCTCAAAGTATAACAGAAGATAAAATAAAAATATTTATATAGTATAATGTTATATTTTACCATTTCCCTAATATTTTATATACACCTTTTAAAAGTTTTTTTATATGTATATACTAATTTAGAATCGAAAACGATTGGTTTTTACAGGGCCATTTGGATATTAAAAATATATTTAGTTATATATTGTGTCAATTTTCACACTTTTGAAAAGTGAAAAATTGGCTCGAACCCGTTTTTATGTATATAAAAAGTTTTTTCATATTTTATTATTTTTTAATTGAAATACATGTTTAAATACAATTTCAATTTTGAAATATTCTTTTTTCAACTTAACTTTAAATAATTTTTTGAAATATCACTCAACTCACGTACAAACGCCTAAATTCGTTCTATTACTTTTCAACATGTTAAATCCGCTGCTATAAAAAATTCCATGTTAGTAGCGAATATTATGCGTCCATACCCATTTTTCTGTCTTTTTCCAACATGTTAAATCCCCGCTTTTTTTGAGGAAATTTGCTTTTTGAAAGAAACTTCCGGACAAAGTTAAAAAAGGGATCATTTCCACTTTCCGTCATTTCGATAAATTTTAATTCGAAAAGTGTGCGACTATCTATATAGGTAAAATTCGGTATAACACGTGACAAGATCGGGATAATGGTTCGAGGTGAATGAATAGACTCGATATCAGATATGAGTCATTTTCGAGATGAGGAAATAATTGAGGCAAATCCGGATACAAGTGACACCGGTGAAGTTTCGAAGATATTTAGTGCGTATCCGATACAGATATGGCGCCAACCGTTACTATTAGGACATTAAGAGGCCCAATTAGCATTAATAACATTTAATTTCAGTGAGATTTTGGGGCATCAATGCCCTGTTTTATGGCTGTAAAAGGAGTCCAACCTTCATGTTGGAAGGGCATCCAATTTCACACTCTATACTATGCACTCATAATTCTATAAGCTCAATACATTGCTCTTACTTTTCGTTTATATCCGAAGTTACTTTGTTAAGGATCACAATCAGCTCAGACCTATCTTGCTCGGGAACTTCATCTGAGTTCAACAAGAATCAGGCTAATTCTATTACTTATCATTTTCATTAGTTTACTTATTGATTATTATTCATTATCAACTATAGCAAATCAATCTGAATATACTTTAAACGACTTACAAATTCAATTGTACATTTTTGGGGGTAAACATTGTCTTAATGTGATTACTAAGCTCCCGTTTGGCTATAGATTCTGAAGTTGAAATTTGAAACTTGAAAATTTAAATTTTTGACGTTATTTTTTAAATTGTGTTTGAACATGCATTTTACTTGATTTTTTTTGAAGTTTTGTGAGTTAAGGTGAAATTTCTCTCAAAAGCCAACTCACAACCAATTTTAAAACTTAAAAATATTTGAAGATAAATTTCTTAAATTTGATCCAAATATTATGGTCAAACGCTAGCTAAATACTTGGTGACGATAACAATGTTACTCCCCGCGTTTATGTATGTGATCAAACATATGATTAGTCGATTTGAGATCTGGCAACCTGAGACCCTTTCTGAGAGTCCCATACAACTTACATGACTATTACAAAGATTTACAGAAGGTTGAAAGTCAATTGGATCAAAGGAAGCACATCTCGGCAAAGTTTGACGAAGTTTGAGCGATACGATAAGCAATTCGGGCCACGGAAGCTGATCCGCGAAGCGGATCAGGCCACATATTAAACCCCTATTTTCTCTCCTCAATGCCCCTATCTGCATTGGGTTTTGTGCCCACAAATGGTGTTCTGTGGCGCAGAACAGGGGTCGCATATCAAGGGCGGTGGAAGTGCTATATATAGCTTTGAAGTGGTGTTCACATCATTTCAATTCCAAATAAACTCAAACTTCTCCAAAATACTCTCAAAGATCTCCTTAGGATTCTTAGGTCATCACGGAGTCATCCCGTATCAATTTAAAGGAAAATCTTTTATAGACACTCACTAGCAAGCTTGGGAATCCTCTTGGAAGCAAGATTGAGTAAGGGTCCTCTTGATGCTTGTGAAGAATCTTATGGTGCAAGCTTTCTTGGCTAAGTTAAGGTGAGTTATTGATGCTCTTGATAATCTTAAGCTTCTTATAGCCTTGTGGATAATTATGGATAAAAGAAACTTGTGATAATTAAGCTAGAACTCTATGAAGGACTTTCTATAAATCTTGAATAGTTTTTGAGTAATTTTGATATGATCGTGATTTGTAGTTAAAAGACATGGTGTTAGAGATCATGAAGTCTATCTTGCTGTTGTTTTGGTTGTTGTTATCATTAGAGCTATGAGCACTAGAGGTTATGGATTATGTATGATGATCTTGTGGTTGTTGATGTAGTTGTGTTGTTGTTATGGTTATTGGTGTTGTGGTTATTGTTGGTGTTATTGATGTGGTGTTGAAGGGGAGTGATGACATATTACTAACCTTGTACATCATATATGAGAAATATGGTTTCTAGGTGATCAACAAAGTGTCATAGTAGGACGATTCTTGATCTATGAATTCAGTCTTGACCCGAATCACTTATATTATGTAGATAATCGTTCGTAAAGCTCTCGAGAGTTCACAAGGTGTTGGTAGCAAAGCAACTCGTGTGTGTAAGCCTTTTCCCTTCTTTCACAAGCATGACATCCAAAGTATTTATCATTTCTAAAAAGAAATGCCAAGGAGTCATTCTATTTACATGTCAATCATCCCTTGTCGGGAGTAGTTCCGTTGAGATTATTGCATTCCTTGTTTATTGTTGATTATCCGGTTGAGACCATACTCCTTCCTAATGGAGTCTTTCAAATCACAGTCTTGTATATCGACAAGTTGTCATTGAAAAACAAAAGAAAAGATCGAACCAAATTTAAAGGCTAAAAGCCATGGTTACCTTCAAAGGAAAAGTCTCATTCACATGTTGTTGTCCTTCATTGAGCATATCTTTTATCTCGTTATTGAATTCTGTGTATCTTGTTTGTCTTAAACTTCATAGACCTAAAAAATTAGGGTTTCAAAGAGTAGTTGTCGAGTCGACCAAAAGTCGTTTCAAAACAAAGTCAAAGAGTTTATGAGTTTAAAGAGGCCAAGAGCCATTGTTATCAATTATCACAATATCTTATCCACACCACCGAACATATGCCGGTGGACAGTTCAAAAGAATTATTTCATAAAATTATATTATTTTTCAATTGAAATGCATGTCTAAATATAACTTTATTTCTTAAATACCCTTTTTTTAAACGTCAGTTTAAATAAATATTTTTCAAAACATCACCCAATTCACGTACAAATAGCTAAATTGGATTTACATTTTTTTTTTCAACGTGTTTAATCCCCTGTTCGTAGATAATAATATGCGTTCGTACCCATTTTTCTATCTTTATTTATTTTTAACCGTTTCCCATTGCTATAAAAATACAATAAGTCGGCCAAAAACTTGGCGGCAACATATACAAACATGGAAGAAGATTGGGGTGATATTTTTAACAGCATTCAAGAAATTGACACTGATCAAGAAATGGAAGAAACAGAAGTAGATATTGGAGAAGATACCGAGGATTTCGTCAATAAAATGCTTAAAAAAGTAGAAAAAATTGCCATTGCTGGACTCAACAACAGAATTTCTTCAAGAATTATCGGTCATGGATGGCTTCTACAAGCTCGCAATACTGCAATCGACAACATTGTTAGAGTAAGTTATCAATCTTGAAATTGAAAACTCAAGAATAAGTTAATTATACTGACTAACTTTAATTTTACATTTTTGATATATGTAGACAGGAGGACCTTTTATGTTTAGAAAAATCACGGTTTACTCAGCAATGATATATTTTGATAGGTTTCTTTCACTAATGACAATAGAAGTAAGTATTAATTTCTTTAATTTTAGTACTTTTTAGAAGTGGGGTTATAATTTAATGTTGATCTTGTCGTAGAATGAAAGATTCTTGGTAGCAAAGTTACTGTCAACGGTATGTTTACATTTGGCTGCTGATAAATGGGAGAATTTTCAAGTAGACTTGCCAGAATTTGCGGAATTTACCAATTGTTGTACGAGAAGCATAATAAATATGAAGAAGTGTGTCATTAATGAATTTGGAGGGACAATGACTTGTGTTACTCCTATAAGTTTTACCAAATATTTCGTATCAAGATTCTGTAGAGATGATTCAAGAAAAGAGTACGCCAAAATCAAAACTGTGGAAGTCATCATGAGTACACTTGGAGGTAATTACGTATTTAGTTGTTTCCCCTTCTTAATTATCATTTCGTTGTTGTTAATAGTTTATTGAACCCGTGTTAAAGAAAACGAACATTAGAGACAACTTTAGTCCATCTTGAACTAGCGGGTCAAAATTGATCAAAACTGTGGAAGTCATCATGAGTACACTTGGAGGTAATTACGTATTTAGTTGTTGTTTTGGTGATCATCGGTTAATAGTTTATTGAACTCGTGTTAAAGAAAATAGTCCATCTTGAACTAGCGGGTCAAAATTGATCAAATTAATAAGTAGATAGTATAATCTAACTCATCCGAGTTTGTTTGGATCATCAGACTGAATGTGTGAAGGATATGGTTCTGGTTCTCTTCTGTCCCGTTCCTTCAATCAAACCTCCACTTTCTTTCATAAGAAAACATCTGAGGAAAACCTATAGTCAAACTGAGAATCGCAGCCGAAGTTTGCTAAAGAGTCTGCCACTTTGTTGGGTTATAACGGGTCATGATCCAATTGTTCAACATGATCCAACTATTTCTCCTCTTTTTTATTTTGCTTTTTGAAATTTTAAAAAAAATCGTGAGAGCTAATGTATTTTTCTTTAACTTATTAACTTAGGCTCATTTGAATTTACATCACTTAAAATTTTCAAATTTGATTTTGTTGGGTTGCATTTTGATCCACTTGGTTACATTGTTTATACCTGATAGTTTGATGAATCAATACAACTCGTCTTAGGAAATATTTATTAGACGTGAAATAAAGTTAATCTTATTTAATTACGAATCGAATATTAGGGGCCCCACACGTCGGAAATGTTGTTTCCACACACGTGTACATACAATGTCAATGATCATAATTTTCTTAAATGGAAGAGATATTGGTACGTATACGAATTGTTTGAGACGTAAGGTAATAGACAGTTATTGGCCAAATGACGTATGTTTTACGTTGGTAAATGAAGGAAGAAATGTATAAATGTGTTTAAAGATGAAACGAGTCATGAATCGCCGCGGCAGAGTGCGGCGTAACTGCGAGGCCACGACGCGACTCTACGAAGTTTGGCGCCTCGGCGCCACCCAGTGAACCACGGCGCCAACTCTGCGAAGTTTGGCGCGCGGCCTCATCTGGCCATGATAGTCGGAGGCTGCGACGGAGGCGAAAGACATGACTCTTGTGCTGATTTTTGAGGCATTAAACCTCCATTACATCCCAAATGAATTCAGCCATTATTTGGCTGAATTAACACTCCATAATCAAGGTCATTACATGGTCATTCAAGGTCATTACATGGTCATTCAAGGCCATTACATAGGCAATTGGAGAGTCATCTTCACAACACTATAAAATGAGGCCTTAGGCTCATTTGCAAAACACTTGAAATCTGAAACACTTCTTCCTCTCTTGCAATAACAAAACACTCAAAGATCTTTTTTCCAAAGCAAACACTTGAGTTCCCTTTGCTCATTTGTTTGATTGCTGTTTTATCTTGGGAGATAAGTTGTCATTACAACCGTTGAAATGATATACGGAACAATATTATTTTAAGGATAGATCAAGAATTTGGTCGACTCAGCAAGCCCTTCTATTTGATCATTTCCAAGTTTTATTACAATTTGTTGTTGTTGTTATTTTTTCGTTTTACACATTACCACCCACAACTCGTTAGGTCAAATCAATAAACGGATCATGATTATCCTACCCGTTTAAACTTGAGCGGGTTAATGAAAAAGATTGATTATTTTGCTAGCTCTACCAATATGCATGAACACTGTTAACAATCAATTTACTTATTGAAGCAGATGTGAGGTTAATGAGCCTGGAACCATTTATACTAGCAGCAGCAGCAACATTATTGTCATCAAACCCAAATATATTGACAAAAGCACAGATAGAGCATGATATTACTAATGCCTTGCCTCCAAATTGGATTATTCCACTTGTGAGTATATATATCCTTTTCAATTAATTTTTTTTTTTAAAATGTTCTAATTTTGTGATATACTTAGACTAATCTGTTGAATTGATTCTGCAGGATGAGGTGTTTTCTTGCTATAGTCGTTTGCTAGAGACAAACATGCACAGACTTGACATTAGCTGATCTGAAATACTACTTTTATATCTTCCACTTGTGGCTGCCAAGGCACGAGGACTCAAAATAGTGATATACTTCAGCAGGAATTTTCTCAAGATTGTAATTAGCTGCCTTTTATTTTGGACACAAACAGTTGTTGGAGAAATAAACATAGATCATCGATTGGGATAAAGAGTTAGGTGCAGGCCTCGGCTGTTATGAAATAAGTAGTAGTTACTTTGTTACTATATGCATGTTCCTGAAATAAATATGCGTTTCACTTTCACCATCATTAACATTAATTTTGATGCGTGGATTTGTTTGAAAACTTTGTGGCATTGCCTTTCCTTTGATGCGTGGATTTTAAAAAAAAATATATACTTAGGGGCTAGGGCAGTCTGGCCATAATTTCACTTGTAAATTTGATATAATTATTTGAATTTGAATTTCAAGTTGGATACTTTTTTCGTTGAGCCGATGGTCTCCCAGAAACAGTCATTCTAACTATCAAAGTAGAGATAAAGTTTGTGTACACTCTATCTTTCTCATACCCCACGTGGTGAGATTTTACCGGGTATGTTATTGTTGTTATATACTTTTTTCGTTGAGATGGTTTTTTTTTTCTTTTTCAAATGGTGGTTTGAAAATGTATTTTAAGTGAAAATTTTCAAGTTTTCAACCTTTACTTACACGCCTTTTACAGTTTACTCAGACCGAAGTAATAAATGAAGGGATGGGCATATGTCTTTTAGGTAAGTTTTATCATTTAACTGTAACTAAGTATGTGATCTTATAACATGAAGTATACCCTTATCTAATAAATAATTTGAATAAATTTCTAATAAGTGTTTCAATTGCTTTTATATTTTCCTATTAGTAAAATTAGAGTAATTTAATCATATAACTCTTTTAATATTAGTCTTTAAGTAGTTTTCTTAATAATATACCAGAACATTAATATTACTTATTATGGACAATCGACACGATGACGTGACACCTCTCATTGATCAGGAATTGCATTTATCTTTTTGTGGATTTTTTACTTTTTTTTCCTAATTTTATACTCAACTTATTCGTAAAAATGTAAAAGTGGATAAATAATTACTTGATTAATGAGGAAGACGTTTTTAAAAATGATAAATGCCAAATATATCCTTTTCTTATTTAAGGCCTTCACAAAAAGTTTATGTTTTGAAATTAATTCTCACCCTCATAATAAATTATTTCAATTACAATATAATTCTCCATTACTTAATTGTAGAATTTGAAAGATTTATGGAGAATTAAAATCTAAACACCTAGACATAGTGTGCATAAGTAGGTAGGATTGAAAGAATAAGACCATAACAATTCGAGATTATTTTGTAATTTCAAAACATTCACATTGATACTATCTTGTATGGATAACTCTTCCTTCCCCTGAAGGAAGTAGGGGATATGGGAGCAAAAAAAAGGAAAGAAAAGCTTCCATATAATATAGTCGAAATTAAATTTTAATTTGCAAACAATGATTCTTTTATTTTGTTTGCCCCATATATAATCTCCTGAACGATTAATGATTTAAGATTTTAGAACCTGACTTATGATTTGGAAGGGAATTTTGGTTGGTTGTAATTAAAAGAAGGGTATAGTATACCAATAATATGTTGTTATGGTTCTATTTGAATTATAAATTTGTCTTTTTTTAAGAAAATAATCTGATAATGAAAAATAGACTTCATCTAATTTCAATAAAAATATTATCTTTGTCATTTGAAAAATATTGTAAAACTTAATTTTATGTCTTTTATCTCAACTAAATTTATAAAAAGTATTATTTTTAAGTTTGTTCATATCTTTCAAAAATTGCGTGAAGCGCGGGCAAATACACTAGTACAAAAATAAGTTTTTTGGGAATAATTTCTTCTTCTTTTTTTCTTGTGAGGGTACACCTATTGCAAAAATCATAGAAAGTTTGATATATCAATGAAAAGAATTTATATTTGATATTTACCCAAAATCAATGAATATATATTATATATATCATTATAACTTAACTATTATTAACTACATATTCTTACTTTGATATATCACTTAATCATAATTACTTAATTTACATTAATAATATAGCCAGACCCATATTTTACTAATGCTGGAAAGAATGCTCATTAAATTTGGTTAAGGAAATTGTTGGTTGTTGTTGTTTAAAGCTGAACTCAAGCTTATAAGCGTTGAGAATGTGAAGAAGAAATCTAGAAAATACTATTAAAAAAATTGCATCAGATTCTAGAAAATGCAATACAAAAAACTATACCGAAGAGATTGAACCAAACTCTACAACATACCAAAAATAGCAGAAACGGTAAATGTGAGTTTCCGCTAAATTATTTTTTCCACAATTTCCACCAAATCTAACTAACAAATTTCGTTCAAAATTTGATCGAGACGAAAAGTCTTTAACTTACTTAAAAGACCAAAATTGTTGAGAGCAAATTTTAAAGAATATTTTGAACCTACTCCTAACATAAGTGTTGAGATATTAGATATTTTGCTAATTAGATATTTTGATTAAGTTTAATTAGATATTTTGTTAGGGCATTATTAGTGGCTATTATAAATAGACCACATATCTCTTGTAATTAGGGTAATTCATTCCTAATAAGAAAAATCCCATAAGCTCTTCAGAGCCCAAAAATATTTCTTCTTCTCTTTCTCTCTCGCGACTTCATCACCTTCTCTGTCTCCTCTCTCTTCTCGCTGATTTCTTTGTTTCTCTTCTCTATATCCAGAAAATTAACATGGTATCAAAGCCTATGATTCATAGGAGGGCCTGCATAATCTAGGATTCGAAATTGATTAATTGAGATCGCGATTTCGTCTGGAAAAACAGATAATCGAAATCGAAGAACTGAAAAACCGCGAAGGAACTGAAACATCGAGAAAATCAAAATCGATCGAAACTTTTGTGAAGATTGAAAGTGATCGGG
The DNA here is from genome assembly GCA_029844215.1 of Przewalskia tangutica. Lineage (NCBI taxonomy): Eukaryota > Viridiplantae > Streptophyta > Magnoliopsida > Solanales > Solanaceae > Przewalskia > Przewalskia tangutica. The sequence goes on along the minus strand of CM056740.1, from coordinate 9,772,438 downwards.
AGTAACATTTGATCGATTGAAGGAGATCTGGAATTGCGAGTAATTGATTGAATGAGATTCAATTTCAATTGCGATTTTCTTCTGAATCAAAATTGCAAAGGAATCAAGGAATTAGAATCACTGATGAGATATTATTTTCGGCGGATACACACCGTCTTTGGATATCGTTGTGACGTCGTAGATCGCTGAGGATGTGTGTGCGTCTGAGGTATATTAGTCGAATTAATGGAAATTCAGTTTCATTTTTGTATTGGTTATGTGTTGGTGAATCAATTTTGTGACGGTAAGATGAATCTGCATCGTTTCATCATTTCTTACTGCTGAATCTGTATCCAGAAACAGAGAACATATAATAGAAAAGCTGTGAAAATATCGAATTACCGAATTTGTGTTGACGAAATTGGAAGAAAATTGCCGAGTTCGTCATTGTTGTTGTTTTCTGTTCCGGATTATAGAACTGTGTCATTCGTTGCTTGTGTTGGATGGTTGTTGTTGCTTCTATTGTGGTTGTTAGTTTCTATTCATGTACGTGTTGGTATTGTTGCTGCGGTTTCTAGTATTAAAGTAGCAAGCATATTGTGAAGCAAATAATGAATTTTTAGTTGTTGTTGTTGGTGGAAAATGATGTGCAGTAGTTTCAGGGTGAGCAGTTGGTGTAAGTGTTGCTATTGAAACTCATGATAGGGATATTAATGGAGGAGTTCTATGGTTGAGTGGATCATAAGAGTAGGAAATGTCTATCGAGGAGTTCTTAGCGACAAATAGACTAAGAACTGAGGGATACTTCGTCGGAGACGATATGAATTGAGTTGAAAATCAATTCAAGGATTCAAAGAGTTATTCACAGTCGATCAAGTGTTAGATTGGCTGTTTTTTATGTGTAGCTCAGGATAGGAGAATCGAGGAGTTTCTAGCCGAAAATAGACTAGAAATTGAGGGAGACTCCGCTTCATATCCGAGCTTATTATGAGAGATTGTGTGATGAGAATCGAGGGATTCTCTAGTCCAAGCGAGACTAGAGAACGAGGGGTTCTTGTTGCTTATTGAAATAGCTTGCGTGATGAGAATCGAGGGATTCTCTAGTCCAAATGAGACTAGAGAACGAGGGGTTCTTGTCGTGGGTTGCATAGGGATAATTAGAAGATTCTATAGTCCGAGTGAGACTAGAGAACGAGGGGTTCTTCATTATTGATATGGAAGTTGAAACTCCTACTTGATGCAGTTGTGTTGCTGCTTTTATCTACTTCGTTTGCCGCTGATGTTCACTGTTTCTTTGTCTACTGTTGTTAAATTGCAACTGGTGTTACTGATGCTGCTCTATTAGTGCTGATGGAGTGTTGGCTAATGGAGACAATGTTGATGTTATGGATGGAGTGACTGCAGCTCACTTACAGAGAAGAGCCTATATCGTATCGTCTTACACTGTTCCTTGCTTGAGGAGCCTGCTGTTCCTTGCTTGAGGAGCCTGATCTTACTGATTGTTTTGGAGTCAATGACACTGGACTTTATTACCTGTCTAAATGTACACGGCTTGTATGTCTAAAGTTGGGATTATGTACTAACATTAATGACAAGGGCCTGTACTCTATTCCTAGAAATTGCAGTGAGATTCATGAAGGGATTGAGTGTCTCGACCATCTACAAGAGCTCTCTAACCTTGAGATGTGGAGTCTTTGTAATGTCACAAGCATTGGTTTAACAGCACTTGCTACTAGATGCCATAGACTTGTTAAGTTGGATGTGAAAGACTATGCTAACATTGATGATTTGGGCTTCATGGCGATTGCTTATTACTCTAGGAATTTGCAACATGCACTGGATGTATCAGGGTGTGACAAACTAAGCTCATCTGCCTCAGCTTTCTTGATAAATGGACATCTCTCGATGCTACAATCTACGCTAGTTACTGTGCCATGAGTATCCTACCCAAGTCATCCAGGGGCTGAAGGACCTAAAGAATCTGAAAATGCTCATACTTGATGGAGCACCAGTTTCTGAATCATTCTTCAAGATCATTATTTCAATTGCAAGCATTGTTTTCAAGCTAGGACTGAAAACTTATTTTGATCTTTTAGACAGAGGATGTTGAGATATTAGATATTTTGCTAATTAGATATTTTGATTAAGTTTGATTAGATATTTTGTTAGGGCATTATTAGTGGCTATTATAAATAGAGTACATATCTCTTGTAATTAGGGTAATTCATTCCTAATAAGAAAAATCCCAGAAGCTCTTCAGAGTCCAAAAATATTTCTTCTTCTCTTTCTCTCGCGACTTCAATCACCTTCTCTGTCTCCCCTCTCTTCTCGCTGATTTCTTTGTTTCTCTTCTCTATATCCAGAAAATTAACAATTAAGAGACCATTTTTATCATTCTCTCGACTTTATATATTGAATTCGCTCGTACTCTGCTTTTCAATGTGTAAAACCCCTGCTATAATACACTAATAAAAATATATTTGTTGAGAGCAGTTTTCTGTTATTACCGTTGTCCTTTACTATAAAAATACAAAATCACAAGAAATAAAAAAAGACTAAAGATGGAAGTAGATTGGGGTGATATTTTTAGAGGTCTCCAAGCAATGGAAGAAGAAGTAGCTGATATTGGAGAAGATTACGTCGATTATAAGCTTAACAGGGAAAAGAAAATTGCCAATGCTGGACTCAACAGCCGAGTTTCTTCAAGAATTATCCGTCATGCATGGCTTCTACAAGCTCGCAATATTGCAATAAACAACATTATTAGAGTAATCTTGAAATTATAAACCCAAATTTAATTTGAAAGAATTAGCTAACACTGACTAACTTTAATTTTACGTTTTTGATATATGCAGACAGGAGGACCTCTTGGATTCAGAAAAATAACAGTCTACGCAGCAGTAATATATGTTGATAGGTTTCTTTCAATTATGCCATTACAAGTAAGTATTGATCATTATTAATTCATAAATTTTAGAAGTGACTTATAATTATTTTTTTAATCTTTTTGTAGCGTGAAAGATTTTGGGTAGCAAAGTTACTGTCAACAGCATGTTTATATTTGGCTGATGATAAATTGGAGGACTTTCAAGTAGAATTATCAGAATATGAGAAATTTACGAATTTTAATACGAGAAGCATAGTGAATATGAAGGATCGTGTCGTTAAAGAATTTGGAGGGACAATGACTTGTGTTACTCCTATAAGTTTTACCAAATATTTCCTATCAAGATTCTGCAGAGATGATCAAAACTGTGGAAGTAATCATGAGTACACTTGGAGGTAAGTAAAATATGTATCTGTAGGGATTTGTTGGGTGTAAAACATACAAGTAAGGCACAGCGGAAGTTTAAAATTTTGTGTAAACTTACTTGCTCCAACAAACGTTTCTGGTATGATTATGCGATAATTCAAATCTGCAAAGACATAAAAGAAAACTTACAGTCTTTACTAAAAGGTGCGCACGCGATTGTCAATCCGGGTGCAAGCCTTGCTGATATATTCCTTTGCCCAAGAAAGCTAGGAAATCTTGGCAGAGGTTTGAGAGAATTTATTTCCTGAACTCTAAGTTCAGAAAGTGAAAAATGAGTTCTACTGAAATTATGGGTTAAGTGCCAAATATATAGAGAGGAAACCCTAACTGTCATTTGGATCGAGCTTCAAGCGACCCAAATCCAAATTCTGATGGGCGATCAACGGGTCCATTTGTTATGCGATTCCTTTATTTATTTTACGCGCGTTTGGTTCTAATTAAATCCAAGACTTAATTTTAACTTAATTAATTAATTTTCATCAAATGAAAATTATCCATAATTTATTATAAAATAAAATATCTTGATTCAAAATCCGATATTTTACATTCTCTCAATATACCCTTAGACCAGAAAAGACAATCGACTTAGTGTGACCTTTAGGCCTTCACACATCGGCACTTGATCAAATCAAGGTTCACACGGAACTCACAGGCGGTAGCGGTGGCGGACCCGATATGTGAAATGCGTTTACAAGACTCAAGTAAACAAACCTCCATGTGAGATGATAAATTCCTTTCATTCGCGACACTCGATCAAGCTTAAGATTTGCCAAGTGTCTATCCAAATGGCGATCACTTTATCTCATCTATATTAATCGACAACTAGACCGTATCCTAGATATGTCTCTTGCGTTGATCGATGACGAGTCGACCTAACATCTCCGAGAAGGTGAGTGTTCTCGAAATTCCAATCGAGGAATGAATCATATTCTTGGCTCAACTACCACCTTCAATCTACTTGTAATGCACCCAATACAAGCGTCTCAACCTATAAGACATTTGAGCTTAGGGCGGATCAAAGTGCATTGCTCGTAAACAAGGCGATATTGACCTCAAGTCTAAGGACCTCATCTCGCGTCGCGATAATACTCTAGACATGTATAACAAATAGTTTATCAGCAGGGTATGCCAATACTCCTCTAAGAGTATCAATGTGTCCATCACTAGCAATTATTGCTTGCGATGAAGTGAGATATACTACATTCTACAGAATGTGATCACGGACCAGCGTATCGACTTATAACATATCATTGATATCCCATTCTCGATGATCATTAGTCTAGGCTATTTTAAGAACTACACTCTCATTAATATCTCACACTATTAATGACAATGTAAGTTCAAGGGATGCATTAATGAATAATATAAACAATCAAATAATAATTCAATAATTGCAAATGCCAAATATATATATTAATCTTATTAATAATATGAATGTGTTCAAGTACATGTGCTCCTAAAATGATTGTTTCTAGGACATATATACTTTCAATCTCCCACTTGGCCTAGAGCGATCACGATGTATCTAATGCCCATATTTTGAAATGACCATTATGCTTGACCAAGCTTAATGGTTTAGTAAATAGTGCTGCTAGATTTTCATGCGTAGAATATAGTCTATCTTTATTTCTTCTGTCTCCACCATCTCCCTGAGTATGTGGTATTTCCTTGGTACATGCTTGTTTCTATTCGTTGATCTTGGTTCCTTAGCTTGAGCAATCGCACCAGTGTTGTCACAATAAATCGTTATTGGACAACTGGTACTTGGAACAACCACAATTCCTTTAAGAACTTCGGATATCGCGGCGAACTCTTTACCAGCTTCCGATCCAGCTATGTACTCGGCTTCTGTTGTCGAATCGGCAGTTGTAGCTTGCTTGAAACTCTTCCAACTAACTACTCCACCATTTAAAATGAAGGCATAACCAGGCTGAGATTTGAAGTCATCAAGATCTGTCTGGAAGCTAGCATCAGTGTACCCAGTAGCTACTAGCTCTTCTTATCCGCCATAGACTAAGAAGTATTCTTTAGTTCGTCTAAGATACTTAAGAATACTCTTGACTGCTTTCCAGTGTTCCTCCTCAGGATTCTGCTGGAATTTGCAAGTCATGCTAAGTGCATAGGCCACATCTGGCATTGTACAGGTCATGGCATACATGATTGATCCTATAGCTGAGGCATATGGGATTCTCTTCATGCGTTCAAGTTCTGCAACAGTGGAAGGACAATCCTTCCTTGACAACTTGATGCCTTGACCCATAGGAAGATTCCCTTTCTTGGAATTTTCCATAGAGAAACGTTTTAGCACTTTGTCTATGTATACGGACTGTGACAACCCCAACAATCTATTAGGTCTATCTCTGTAGATTCTAATTCCAAGAATGTAGCAGGCTTCACCCAAGTCCTTCATCATGAAGGTTCTGGATAACCATTCTTTGACTGATTGCATGAGAGCTTTATTGTCTCCCATTATCAATATGTCATCTACATATATAACAATGAAGACAATGCTCTCATTTGTGCGTTTACTATAAACGCACGGATCTTCCTTGCTTCTAACAAAGTCAAACGATTTGATTGCTTTGTCAAAACAAAAGTTCCAACTCCTTGAGGCTTGCTTAAGTCCATAAATGGACTTTTGTAGTTTGCATACTGTTTTGGGTTGAGTCTTAGATGTAAAACCCTCTGGCTGTATCATATACACCTCCTCAATTAGATTACCATTGAGGAAGACAGTTTTAACATCCATTTGCCAAATATGATAATCATAGTATGCAGCTATAGCAAGCAAAATCCGAATGGACTTAATCTTTGCAACAGGCGTAAAGGTTTCATCATAATCGACCCCAGGCCGTTGATTATAACCTTTAGCCACCAATCTTGCTTTATAAGTCTGTATTTTGCCATATGCATCAATCTTCTTCTTGAAGACCCATTTGCATCCTATGGGTCTAACCCCTGTTGGCAAGTCAACCAAGTTCCATACTTGGTTTATGTACATAGACTCCATTTCGGATTTCATGGCTTCTTGCCATCTTTGTGAATCAATGTCTAACATTGCTTCATTGTAGGTAGTAGGCTCATCATCATCAGGAATATCTATCTCATTATGTGTTTCAACAAGGAGATTAAGTCTTTCAGGTGCACGATGAGTCCTAGTGGTCCTACGGAGTTGAACATTCTGCGTTTTAGTGTTTGCTGTATTTTGATTTTGAGAAGATGTTTGTGTGTTGGAAAATCCACCACCTTGAGAACTTTCAGGAATATCATTTTGAATAGGATGATGCACAACTATTGTGTCATCTATCATTGATTGTGCATGAGGGTCTTGCATTTCTGCAGTATCTCTCACAACTCCCATTTGGTGAAGGCGTACTCTAAGTACCCAATCATCATCAATACTCCATGAATCCTTGTCTAGGTTATTTGACAAGGGTCATTCTCTACATTATTTTGTACTTCTTGAATTTCTTGAGTTCTATCTTGTTGCAACTCTGTTCCTTGTAGACATAGTCTTCTTGAGGAAAGTTGCAGTCTGAAACAATTACTTTATGTTCCTCGGGAAGATAGAAGTAGTACCTCTTGTTTTCTTAGGATACCTACAAAATAATACTTCTCACTTTTAGATTCCAATTTGTCGGTGAGCAACTTCTTTACATATGCGGGGCACCCTGTGGTCGCGTGTGTTTAAGTCTTTGGCTTGCCATTCCATATCTCGTATGGAGTTTTCTCAATGACTTTGATGGAACTCTATTCAAAATGTAGATTGAGCTTTTGCAATCGTATCCCCATAGGTATGTTGGTAGAGCTGTGAAGCTCATCATGGATCTAACCATATCTAATAAGGTACGATTTCTCCTCTCAACACCATTCATTTGTGGCGTTAGGAGTGTCCATTCGAATGGACTCGTGAAGCTTCAAGTAATCTAGAAATTCTTTACTTAAGTACTCACATCCTCGATCGATCGAAGAGTTTTAATACTTGTTTCAAGCTGCTTTTCTACGACTTGTACTCGTGAATTTCTCAAAAGCTTGGACTTATGTTTCATAAGATACGTACCCAAACCTTGAAATAAATGCGTAAAAGTGATGAAATAAAGAAAGCATCCCTTAGCTTGAGTTGGAAAAGGCCAGCATCGGTATGGACTAACTCAAACACCTCTTTGCACGTACTCCCTTCCGAAAGTGATTTGGTTGTCATCTTTCCTCTTAAGCAAGATTCGCAATCACCATATGACTCAAGTCAAATGGTTCTAAGTAATCTAATTTCCTCAATCTTGCTATCCTTGATTCATTGATGTGACCAAGTCTCTGATGTCATAAGTAGGTGGGATTTCTTTGATTACTTATTTTAGCTCTTTTATTTTGTATATTGAAAATTGCATGGCTATAGTTTAGAACATACAATCCATCCATGGCGGTGCATTTCCACAAATAAAACCAATAAAAGGCGATGCATGCGTATCATTGGCAATGAATGAAGAAAACCCTCGATGTCTAACATTGGGATAGAGATAATATTCCTCGTTAACGAGGTAACAAAATAACAATTATTAAGTTCTAAACAAAAGCCAAAGGGTAAATCCGATCTATAAATTTTCACGCATTTAGCATCCACTCGTGCTCCATTTCGATGCGCAGATCAACTTCCCACGGTCGACCTTTACCAACATCGGTTAGACCGCTTCTCATTATTACAAATGTGAGAGCCGGCGGTATCTAATACCAGCGGTGAGAGTTAATTACGACATATTTATTTCAATGACAAACATACCTTGTCCAGCGGGTCGAAGCACTAGTGCCTTGTGTCTATTGGATCGTTGCAATCCCTTCATAAATCTTCAAGACGTTGTGAAGTTACGGAAGATTCACCTCGTTCCATTCATGTTGAAGTTCACAATGAAATTCTCAAATGGACCATGAAATGAATTTAGGATTAGGTTGTGAGAGACATTTATAGGCGACCGTTCCAATCGAAGCCAACCTCTCTATTAACCCAATCATCTTCGAACATTCGACGTCTGGACCCGCCGTTCGCTCACTTACACTTAAAGAGGTCTCTCAACAGTTCATACACCATTGTCTGAGACTGTGATTCATAAAGACTCTTCAAATGTTCTAGCATCTCGTTGGAATCCATGTTTTCATGTTGCCTCTGTAACTCTACAGTCATGGAAGACAACATTTTACATTGTGCGAGTGCGTTATGTCTAGATCTTACGATAAGCCATCTTGTCAAACAATGCACTCAGCAGGATCATCAGCAGGGACAATTGGGAATGTTGTGTCTAACACATACTTAATTCTTTCTAGTTTTAACACTAATCGCAGATTTCTTTAACCAGTCAGGAAAGTCTGCTCCAGTCAACTTGTTTGTTTCAACCAATATTTTAAATGCAGATTCGACATTTTATACTGAAGAAAAGATAGACTTGAAATTAATACTCTAATATAATTTCTATTGAACACATTCATTAACTAACTAACATGGTCTTTAGTTTAATTAGCTCCCACTATTTTAACATACTCTTTTACCCCATAAAGAATACGGACTCATATCAAATATGGTCATAATGGGCCAAGATCCAAACTGATTTGTCTCGCGTTTCTTTGAGTGATAACTTCAACAACATGATTTGGTAGGTCTCTAAACCAATTGCAAACAATTTGCAACTCTTGGTTGACCGAATGTTCTAAACAATTCGATCTGCGTCCCTCGGCTGTCCGACACTGGGGCGCCAAGACAGCCTAGCAAGTCAACCCCGTTATCATTTGCAATTATGTATCTAAGTGGGCTTAGCCTTCAAGCAAACACCGGGGTGTAAATACTCACGAAGGTTTATCACCTACTACAACATTTATATGCATCTATGAAAGTGCGAGTCCTCGTAGACTTAGAGCAAATCTTTGGGGCATAAATACTCATCTCGTAGAAAAGGATTTTGCACCACAATCAATTATAACGGACGACGCGTTCATTTTAAATGAGACTTGTATTAAATTTGGGGAACATTTTAATTCAGGGTTATGACCAAGATCAACTTTTATATCATACATCACATGAAATCCTATCATGCAATTTCTAAACACATTTAGATGGGAAACCATCAAACCCGATAGGCATGATATAAGATGGTTTTAATCATATACTGGGCGCCGTCTACCAAGACAATTATAGCGGTCATTGAAAGTAAACAATTACTGGGCGCCGCCTACCCAGACAATAATTGCGGACTATATTCTAATTATTTAAATGACAATCAATTAAACAATTAGGAGAAACAATTAATTTGTGCACACATTATCAAATAATATGCTAAATAACAATAACTATGGGTTAATTAATTTTGTTTCAATTTAGAAAATATTTAAATTCAAAATTTAAACTCAATTTTCAATTTTCGGAATTTTCTGCTCATCCAAACAGTCCCTTAACAATTCAGAAATTAAAATTTAATTTTCAGGGGTATTTCTGTAATTTTCAGAACCTTAAAATATTTTCAGATTTGTTAAAGGACCAATCTACAATTTAAAACCCTAATTTTAATTTGCAAAAAGGTCCTTACACTATTTCAAATTTTCAAAATCAATTCCAACTCCAAATCAAATTTGGGATTCGGATTGAAATGTGGAATTAAAACACACTGGCGATGGTACACGTCGGGATGAACTCACCGGTGGTTTTCACCACCGATTTGGTGGCCCACGGTGGCCGGAATCTGAGGCGCCGCCGGCGGGTTCTAAAACCGTCGGTGGTGCTCCCTTTCCGGTCATCGTTGCCGTGTAACACTACCACCATTAGATTCCTCTCGTCGAGACGAACACGATGGTATTATTACTTTCTGATTTCGTCGCCCGTGGTGGCCGGAAACCGTCCCGCCGTCGGCGGTTTCCGGCGACCTAAAAATTTTTAAATCGACCATCGTTCCGCCGGAGCGATGGCTGCGATGCTTATTCACGTCGGAATGAGCGATGCATCGCTTCATCGCTATTGCGATTTTTTTAAAAAAAAAATTCTTTACTGTTCACGTCGTGAACAGTAACCGCGGTCATCGTAGCGTGAGCGATCTTGCGATTCGTTCATCGCCCCGATATTTTTTTTTTTTTTTTAAATTCCGAAAATCAGTTCTAAATCAAAACAATTAATTTCCCACATATCGTTATTAAAGATTATCGTATAATCATTAAACCAGCCTGGGCTCTGATACCACTGTAGGGATTTGTTGGGTGTAAAACATACAAGTAAGGCACAGCGGAAGTTTAAAATTTTGTGTAAACTTACTTGCTCCAACAAACGTTTCTGGTATGATTATGCGATAATTCAAATCTGCAAAGACATAAAAGAAAACTTACAGTCTTTACTAAAAGGTGCGCACGCGATTGTCAATCCGGGTGCAAGCCTTGCTTCAGTATATTCCTTTGCCCAAGAAAGCTAGGAAATCTTGGCAGAGGTTTGAGAGAATTTATTTCCTGAACTCTAAGTTCAGAAAGTGAAAAATGAGTTCTACTGAAATTATGGGTTAAGTGCCAAATATATAGAGAGGAAACCCTAAACCTAATCAGATTTGGATCAGGCTTCAAAACCTGACCCAAATCCAAATTGCAGTGGGCCAGTCGAACTGGGCCCACTGTTATGCGGTTCCTTTATTTATTTTCTGCACGTTTCAGTTCTAATTAAATCCAAGACTTAATTTTAACTTAATTAATTAATTTTCATCAAATGAAAATTATCCCATAATTTATTATAAAATAAAATATCTTGATTCAAAATCCGATATTTTACATTCTCTCAATATACCCTTAGACCGAAAAGACAATCGACTTAGTGTGACCCTTTAGGCGCCACACATCGGACTTGATCAAATCAAGGTTCACGGAACTCACAGGCGGCGGTGGCGGACCCAATATGTGAAGTACATTTACAAGACTCAAGTAAACAAACCTCTATGTGAGATGATAAATTCCTTTCATTCGCGACACACTCGATCAAGCTTAAGATTTGCCAAGTGTCTATCCAAATGGCTTGATCACTTTATCTCATCTATATTAGTCGACAACTAGACCATATCCTAGATATGTCTCTTGCGTTGGCAATGACTTGGTCGACCTAACATCTCGAGAAGTGAGTGTTCTCTCGAAATTCCAATCGAGGAATGAATCATATTCTTGGCTCAACTACGCCTTCAATCTACTTCGTAATGCACCCAATACAAGCGCGTCTCAACCTATAAGGCATTTGAGCTTAGGGCGTGATCAAAGTGCATTGCTCGTAAACAAGGCGATATTGACCTCAAGTCTAAGGACCTCTATCTCGCGTCGATAATACTCTAGACATGTATAACAAATAGTTTATCGCCAGGTATGCCAATACTCCTCTAGAGTATCAATGTGTCCATCACTAGCAACTATTGCTTGCGATGAAGTGAGATATACTACATTCTCTAAGAATGTGATGCACGCACCGTATGGACTTATAACATATCATTGATATCCCATTCTCAATGATCATTAGTCTAGGCTATTTTAAGAACTACACTCTATCATTAATATCTCACACTATTAATGACAATGTAAGTTCAAGGGATGCACATTAATGAATAATATAAACAATCAAATAATAATTCAATAATTGCAAATGCCAAATATATATATTAATCTTATTAATAATATGAATGTGTTCAAGTACATGTGCTCCTAAAATGATTGTTTCTAGGACATATATACTTTCAGTATCAATATTCTGAACTGATTTTGAAAAAATGGACAGTAGACATAACTAGCTTCTAAAGTTGCCTATGGAATAAGAATTGGCCAAAAATAGAGGTAGTGAAAGGCCATGTTAGTCAAATTTGAGCGGGTCAAAATTGATCAAATTAATAAAAGGGTATAATTCAATCTTCAAGTTTATTTGCGCCAAAATAAGTAGGATCAAGATGCATGGATCTTAATGATCATGATCCAACTCGCCCAACATGATCTAGCTATTTTATTATTTTTGCTTTTTTGAAAGAAAAAAATTCATTAAAACCAATGTAGTTTTCTTAACTTTATCAGCTTAAATTTTTTGAATTACATAATTTACAATCTCCAAACTAGATTTTGTGTGTATATATACGTTGGATTGCATTTTGATATGACAGGTTACACTGTTTAGACCCGATAGTTTGATGAATCTATTTGGATTCAATTCGTTAAATCATGTCCACAAACGGGTCATGCATCCGTTTAAACTTGAGCGGGTTATTAGAAAGGAGTTGATTTTGCCACATCTACCTAAGACAGATAGTAATTAGTATCCCATTTCCTCAACCAATATGCATGATTACTCTTAACAAATTGTTTACACCTTCAAGTAGATGTGAGAGTAATGAGTCTGAGACCAATTATAGTAGCAGCAACATCAACACTATTGGCATCAAATCCAAATATATTGACAGAGGTACAGATAAAGCTTGAGATTAATGCCTTGCCTCCAAAATGGCTTATTGGACTTGTGAGTATCCGTTTCAATTCACTTTTCTTAAAACGTTCTAATTAAGTCGTATACTTATACTAATATGTTGAATTGATTGTGCAGGATGAGGTGTGTTCTTGCTATGATCGTTTGCTAAAGACCAACATGCACAGACTTGACATACACTGATCTTCAGTATTTTTTAGCAACACTTTAATCAAGAGATGTTAGTTATTATTGGTAATAAACACATCGATTCTGAATTTGAACTTTATGATTTCAAGTTCGGAATTTTGTCTCTCCACAATCCACGTCAACCTTGTTGGGTCCAGAGGGTTATACTACGGAATAATTAAAATTCAACAGCAAAGTAAATTACCAACGTATGCTAAAACAGTTTCAAATGTCGGCAAAAATATCGTCTGGCACAAGTAACGACATTCAGATAAAACTGAAAATCTTTGAACAATTTAAAGTGTAGCGGAAAAATAGAAACACAAAGGTTTAAATTTACATAGGTTATATATTAATATAACTTATGATGGTCAATGACCAAAAGTATTGTATATATATATATATATATATATATACAATTGAATATATTTCTTCTTTTACAATATTACAAGAATAATACAAAAGGAATAAAAAAGTTTAAGTCGCAGATGACTTATGCCTGAAAAATCTACCTAAATAGATATAGACAACATCTCATTACAATTTTTTCAATGAAAGAACAAATCTAGAATCTAAGGAACAATTATAATGTTGGACAGAATGTCGTCAAAAAGGCTCAGGCAACACAGTGATCCAATGTTCAGATCGTTTATCTTTTGAGAGCTCTCTTTGATGTATTTCTCTTTGATTTTCTGGATATTGATTCCTTGATGTAGCCTCTCTATTTATAGTAGAGAGTCTTCCTTGAAAAGCTCAATGAATCGTTGGGTAGGTTGAGCTAAAAGAGGACACGCGTAGCAGTAGCTTAAGGAGTGAAATTCTCAACAGCTTGGACTTGTTCTTCACGCGTCTTGTTCCTTAAGTTAAGTTATTCCTTGGATTTGGTCTTCCACGTTTTTCAATCTGCTCAAAAAGACTCCTTGCCAAGCCAAATTAACGTGTGGTAAAAAGTCACACGATTTTAGTTTCGGTCCGTGAAGAGAGGCAAAACAGTTATCAGAATGTTGGTCCGAATGTCAAGACATTTGTCCCAACATTTTCTGATATTAACTTAGTACTAAAAATAATATGTTAGGAAAAATGTCATGACATAAAAACTAATATTAACATTCTCCCATTTTTTGCCTTTCTTCACAAAACCTAATCGAATAAGTGTGAGTGACCTTTAGCAATGACATATCCACATAAATGCTCCCCCTCAACCTGTGATGGTATTACACACATATATATACCATATATATATAGGATTAGAAAACTGTTAGTGAAAATAAACATCCATGCTAATATTCACATGACTTCATCCACAGAACTTGTTAAACCATTTTTACAACCCAAAAATAGAATCAAAGATTGTCTTAAAAACATCCCACTGTAAAAACACAGCTGAATAGAACATTCGGCAGGAGCCATCATTCAGTACCATAGTCAGCAGCAAAATTTCAACGCACAACATCTTTAGCAGCAACACAACAGTAGTCTTCTCTGGAAGCTTCCAGCCTCTTTCTACTTCAGTTGACATTACACTGCCTAACTCCCCCTGCAACAGTACCAGGTGGTCTACGAGTAGCATTGCTGGTTTCAGCCTCTGAATCCTTCTCCCCCTCCACAGCGGCATATTTTTTCTCCCCCTGCACAGCAGCATCTTCTCCCCCTTTTTGGGAAAAAAACAATGATAAAAGATGATCTCTAGCTTGAACCAGAGCTTGTTTCATATTATCAACTTCAAATATATGTTCATTGATTTTAGTAATCTGTCGCACAATCCAATCAGCAGACATAGGAGACTAGACTGATTCAAGGTTGATAAAAATGTTAGAGACATTTTTGTCAACATTCATCCTTCTAGCTTCCAGTTTCCAGGGTAGATCAGCGACTCTTTCTTTGCTCCTCAACATTGTCTTGTTAACAGTGTACACCTCTGGTTCTTTTCTAATCATGTCCTTCTTTAGAGGTTTAAATCCTTGAGTTGTGAGGACTTTTTATATCAATGAGGGAAAATGTAGGACTAAGGTGGAGTCTTTTTGTGCCAAATTGATAAATTGTTAAAATATTATCCTGCCTAGATTGACTCTTAATCATTTACCCATTTTGTACAGAAGGATTGCTTGCTCTGTGGTAATAATTGACACATTCATTGATGAGAGCCAATTATATATAGCAATTTTATGCAAAACAACAAACAATGCAGTCAGTTTAGAAGTTGGGCACCTTGACATTCATTTTTGCAAAATACCTCCAGTCAGATATGTTACAACTTCATTTCTATCATTAACAACATCCTCTTTTTCTTTCTCATCAAGTTCATTATTTAACCCCAAACATTGATTTATAATGGCAAGTGTGAAGGCATAATACTTGTTATAGAGGTATACCTTTCCAAATTTCTTTGAATTAATATTCTCCATATCAGATTCTAAATTGGCATAAAACAGCTTCACAACTTCATCAATGTATGGACTTTTGTTAGTTACAGACCCTAATAGATTTCTTTTCTTAAAAAGATCTATCAGACCATATTATGTGCACGATGCTATATCCACTACTCTTTCAAACCTTAGAATTCTATTCTTGTACCAAATCCAATTTTTTGAACTTGCTTTAGAAAAGAATTTCTCGGAGTAAGCATTTACCTCTGTTTCTGATTCAGTGATAGTTCTGTTTGAGGAAATGAGAGAGTTTGCTTCTACTAGAGTTGGCTAAGATGTTGTGACACTTGGAGGAACATTTGGATCAACATTTGACTTTGGAGATCTTTGAACTCTATTTGGACAGAATCTCTACAAAGGAGTGTCGTCAGGGATTTCACTTTCTTCAGGTGACTCCACCACATCAGGAACAAAGGTCTCAGAATGAGATAGTGATTTTGGGGTTTCAGTTTGTTGTTCGGCCGAGGAAGTCTTCACTTCATCATCCTCAGTGATCCAGTTGAAATTTGACTCGTTCCAAATACTGCTCGAGCCAACAGGAATAAGATCAGAGATTTGCTCATCAACCTTCGATTTCTTCGTTGCTGGTTGGGTTTCAACATTCCTTTCATAGACTCTTGTTGACCTCCTTGTTGGAAACTTGGAGGTGCTTTCACGTTTGCCCAAAACTGACACATCTGGAGTTACGTCCAGATCGATTGGGTTATCGTTGTCTCCGGGATAACTGATTCTGAGAGGTTCTTGATAAACACTTAGCATTATGTCAGTGCATTGATGAGGACTCGTACTCATTGGTGTGCTTTCAGAAATGTTGGGGGACATTTTCTTTGACATTGGGGAAATATCCATGGGCGAAAAATAGAGAGGATGATTTGGAAGGTTTATGGTTTTCAAGGGTTTTGGAGATTGGAGTATTTTGGGGAAAATCCATCGGTTTGGTGTTTTAAACCCGAGATGATGAGAGCTTTTTTCCCTTTTTTTTATTTTTCTTTTTTTTCGAGAAAAACAAAAGAACTAGACAAGAATGAATAACAATTGAAGATGAATTTATACACTTGACAAAATATTTTTGTTTCCAGATTTTAAGAGTTTGTATTGTATTTCAATACTTGTTCCTAAAATTTAGAGATTAAAAGATAGACATCAAGGGGAAAAAAATTAAAGTTCATAACGGCACACAAAAATAGGGAAAAGTAACTGAATTTTCAAAAATCAGTTGAACACTGCATCCCAATAAATATCAGTATCTGAGAATGTCAACAGTAATGTTAGCAACATTTTAAACAACACGAGTATCATAATCCCTCAAGAACATTTCCATTTCGGCAATAAATCAAGACACATTTCATATATGATTTTATGAGTTCAATCTCCAGACCAATGTAATATTTTTCCATTAAGTGCTAGATCTAATCATAATACACATACAAAATTCATTTTCATGTAAAAAGCAAGAATACTTATTTAGCATCCTCATAATTTCTTTTGGATTTAAGTACTTTGATACTCCTATAGTATATGAACGGTATCAACTTCCAAGGGATTCACCCCATTTTCACAATTGCCGAGAATTACAAAAGTTTTGCCTTATTTTGATACTCTCTTTTATGATATCTAATATCATCGCAGGGAACGGTATCACATTAAAATCATGTTCTTATTTGAGAACCACACCTATGTGAACAAAAATCAGTCATTAACAATATACTGAAAATCAGATTCTGATAGTACAAGGGTAAATGTCACCCGAAATATTAGAGACATTTCAGTCGACATTCGCCCAACAGTGCCGATTCAGAGATTACAGAGACCAAGAGATCTTTTCAAGCTTGAAAATCTCTCATGATCTAAAACCTTTGTAAAAATATCAGCTAGTTGATGAAGAGTGTCAACATGATCAATTTGAACTAGCTGTTTTTCAACCAAATCTCTTAGAAAAAGATGCCTAATATCTATGTGCTTTGTACGAGAGTGCTGCACTGGATTCTTTGAAATATTTATGGCACTCACGTTATCACAGTATAAAACTAAGATATTATTTGAAAAACCATAGTCGTTTAGCATGTGTCTATTAATTGAGAACAACAACTCCCAGCTGCTACATATTCAGATTCAGCAGTTGAGAGTGAGACACAGTTCTTTGCGACTATACCAAGAAACTAAATCATTGCCAAGGTAAAAACATCTTCCATTTGTACTCTTTCTGTCATCCACATCACCAGCCCAATCAGAGGCACTATATCCTATTAGATTAGGATTAATGTCTTTTGAATACCAAATTCCCAACTCATATGTGCCGGTAACATATCTGATGACACATTTTACCGCATTCAAGTGAGTGATTTTTGGACAGGCTAGGAATCGTGCACACAAACAAACACTAAACATTATGTCAGGGCGACTAGCCGTGAGATAGAGAAGACTATCGATCGATACAATGTTGGATCAACATTTTCGCCAACATCGTCTTTGCTTATCTTTTGTGATGATCCCATTGGTGTCCTCATTTGTTTAGCATTCTCCAATTCAAACTTCTTGACTAAATTCTTGACGTACTTACTCTGAGAGATAAAGATTCCATCTTCATTTTGCTTTATCTGCAAGCCTAAGAAAAAGGTTAATTCCCCTATCATGCTCATCTCAAATGTAGAGGACATAACTTCGACAAAAGTCTCAAGGTGGGACTGTGAAGTCGAATAAAAAACTATGTCATCTACATAGATTTGAGCAATGACCATATCTACTCCGTGATATTTTATAAACAAGGTACAATCAGCTTCACCACGTTTAAAACCAAATTCAAGAAGAAACTGAGTTAAACGACCATACCATGCACGTGGAGCTTGTTTCAATCCATACAAGGCCTTTTTCAGCTTGTATACAAATTGTGGATGGTGAGGATCTTCGAATCCTTTAGGTTGTTCAACATATACTTCCTTATCAAGATATCCATTCAAAAAGCACCTTTTACGTCCATTTGATGGAGAGTGATATTTAAAAACAAGCTACGACAAGCAATAATCTAATTGACTCAATTCTTGCAACAGGAGCGAAGGTTTCATCATAGACAATTCCTTAAACTTGAGTGTATCCTTGTGCAACTAGTCTAGCCTTATTTCTCACAACAGTTCCAGATTCATCTGATTTGTTTTTAAAGATCCATTTAGTTTCAATTACATTAGTATCATTGGGGAGAGGAACTAAATCCCAGACTTCATTTCTGGTGAACTGTTCTAGTTATTCTTGCATAGCTTGTATTATACCTATCTAACGCCGAACAGTCCCGACCGCAGAGCTCCTACGGTTTAGCCGACGGACGATTCCGGTTCGATTCGACTCACTGGCCAACCGGTCCGGTTCATTACCGATTTCAGTCGCCCGCACGGTCCGGTTCGAACCGCCCACCGTCCGTTTTTATATTTTTATTTCTAGTATTTATTTTCTATAATGTAAACTAAATTCAATTTAAATATGTAATATAATAATATAATATATAATATAGTTTTATATATTAAAATTGAAACTTTAAAGTTAACTTTCTATTTTATAGTTTATAACTTTATACTTTATAGTTTATAACTTTATACTTTTTCTTTATTTTATAGTTTACTTTATAGTACTGTTGTAGTTATACTTTATAGTTTATAACTTTATATTGTAATTATACTTTTATTAATTTATTCGATTAGTAGATATAAGTTAACAAATAAGTAATAACAGATTAATAACTAAATAGATAGTAAAATTAAAACTAATGATAAGATGTAAACTTTTGAACTTTCATAATGTTAACAAGAGTACATAATGAAGTAATAATAATTTTATTTACATATTATGCATCCTTCTTGTAAGTTCTTCGTAATCTATAAGTTGATTGAATTGGTTATGCTCCATAGCCTCTAAATCTGGAGTATTAATTCCAGTCCCGCCTCCGCTCCCGCCTTCCAAAATATTGCCTATTTCTTCATCTTCCGGAGAATTAACGTCTCCACATCCTTGATTTCTTCTCTCTGATCTGATCCAATCCCTTAAGCAGACTAACACTTCTAATGTGCTTCCACCCAATGAGTGACATGTGTCTCCTATTTGATCTCGTGCTTGGCTAAATGCACTTTCAGAAGTCACTGTTGAGATCGACACATTAAGAACATCTCGGGCCATCGCTGCAAGTACCGGGAATTGCCTTTTGTTATCCTGCCATCATTGTAAAGGGTCAAAACTTTTCTTCGGCTCCGCTGGCTTTTGCAAATAAAATTGCATCTCATCGCAAGATCGACTTGTGGTTGCTTGTGTTGTAAAAGTGCTCCATATGTCTAAAGATTCTTCTTCATCGTCATCTTCATTGAATCCTGAAGGTGTAGACACATAAGCAGAACTAGAAGGAATATTAGTAGCAGAGTTGTTGTTATCATGTAATGTAGCATAATATTCATATAATGTAGTTAAATTAGTATCAAGTGTACTTATGCAATCAAATGAAGATGAAATTTCTGTTGCACCTACTTTCATATAAGTATATAAACTAAATATTAAATTATGGCAATCTACTTTTTTAATAGAAGGATTTAAGACTGCACCAATACAATAAATATCAGGAATACGGAAAAAATATTTTTTAAAATTTTCAAACATAAGAGTAACTGCATCTTTATATTTCACATTTGATTTTAAACCATAAAGTAAATATGAAATTTTAGCTATATGAGCTAAAGCATTACAAACTGTTGGGTAATAAGATCCTGAAAATTCAACAGTAGCAGTGTAAAATTTACGTAATTTTTTAAAAAGTTCACCAATTGATTTTCAATGTTCGTCGGTTAACATATACATCACGTTCTTACAATGCGCATTTGCAACATGTGTTATGGGGTCTTTATACTTATAATATTCTTTTAACAATAAATAAGTATAATTCCACAGTGTAATAATCTCTTCTGGCATGAATTTAGGTCTCAAATTAAATTGTTTACATTTTTCTTTAAATTCTATAATTCTATTTTTCCTATTATTACCCCGAATAACTCCAACAGCTCTTTTGACAAGTTTTATTTCAGGTGAAAATAAATCAAGACCACTTTTAAAAATTAAATTATAAATATGACAAGCACAACGAACGTGAAATATATGAGGAAGTGGTGGTTGTACTTCCGCTTTTAAAAGATCTACAACAGCAGTATTATTAAATGCATTATCGAATGATACACAAAGTATTTTATTATAAAGATTATATTTTTGGGCATAAGAACATATAGTTTCGCTTATATATTTTCCAGTATGACTTTGATCCTCGTCATACGCAAAAGCAATAATACGTTTTTCCATTCTAAAATTTTCATCAATCCAATAACAAGTAATTGTTAAATAATCATAACCGTTTAAAGCATGTCCAATGTCTGAAGTAAAACTAATTAGGCATGGAAGATTAGCAAACAAATATTGCAAAAAAATAACATAATCATTATGAAGTCTAAAAATATCGGCTCTAGTAGTACTACGAGGAACACCTTTAAAAAAGGATTATATACTCTTTGAATATATGTAATTAAATATGAAGAAGAAGCAAAAGAAAAAGGTAAACAACCTCCGACAATCATTTTTGCTAATTCAATGCGATCCTTTTTTGGATCGTACTTAGCCACCCCCCCAGTTAATGGATTAAGTTGTTGTTGACCGGGTTCTAAATCAGAGACAGCATTCCATTGTGTCGTATGATCGTGTTTTATATGTCTACCTATAGTGCCCGTCCCCCGTCACCGCCCCCTGTCTTATGTTTATAAGTTCTCCCACAAATATTACATCTAACTCTATCAGTACCCACAAATTTATCATAAAAGAGCCACACTTTACTCCATTTTTTTCTTGCTACTGGTTCTGGTAAAGGAGGTCTACGACTACGACTACCACTAGCAGTACCAACATTGACAGAAGGAACACTAGTAGGTGTAGGAGGTTCATTTTCTTCAAGTTCAACAATATTATCTAATTGAACGTTATCATATTCATTATCTTCTATTCCAAAATCTTCTTGCATTTGATCATAATTTATATTTTGATTAGATGATGAAGAACCTATAGATTGTTTACCCCTTGAACTAGATTTACGGCGTAGTCCCGATAAATTAGCCCTTATTGAAGACATTATAAAATATTTAAATAATAAACAAATAAATATGACAATTTAATAAAATAATTAGAGAATGAAACGAGTGTACCAAACTTCGGGATTCAGAATTCAATTGAAACTCGAAGCTCGAAGTCTTGCGTCTTGCTACTTTGAATTTGAAAACTAATAATAATAATAACTTGAAAATTGATAATAAAGATAATTAAGAGAGTATGAGAAATTGAGAATTAGAGAATTGAGAGAATTGTTGTGTGATAAAAATGAAAAAAATGTAGAGAATTTATAGATTTTTTAAAGGGTAAAAATGTAATTAAAAAAATAATAAACAAAAAAAAACGATCGAAATGGCCGTTGGCACCCCCAACCCCCACGGCCCCACCCCCTCCCCAACGGTAACATTACCGTTACCTTTTTAAAAAAAAATGGTGTTACCGGTCCGGTCCGGACCGGTTAACCGGTAATGTAACCGGTTTCCGTTACCGGGTCTAACCGGTCCGGGCCTTATCGGGTTTTAACATAACCCGTGCGGGTTGGAGTTGGGTGTCAACCCAACCCCCAACCCTGTAAGCCCTTAACGGTCCAGTTCGGACCAGATTTCCTACCGGGTCAACCGGTCCGGTTCCGGGTCAACCCGGACCGTTAGACATGTTTGGCTTGTATCCACCAATTATCCTTGAGTGCTTCATTGACATTATTTGGTTCAAATGTAGATAAATAATAAGAAAGACTTACCATATGATATATGGTAGACATACAAACATATCTCACCATGTCTCGGTAATTTCGTGGTTCCTACATTCTTGTTCTAACTCCTTCGAACACTTC
The DNA here is from genome assembly GCA_029844215.1 of Przewalskia tangutica. NCBI lineage: Eukaryota > Viridiplantae > Streptophyta > Magnoliopsida > Solanales > Solanaceae > Przewalskia > Przewalskia tangutica. Next base: position 9,750,143 of record CM056740.1, on the reverse strand, counting down.
TCCTATCACTTGTTCTGTAGGATGGTTTCTTCTAATCCTGGATGAGGGATCCCTGCGTACTGGGTCATGAAGTTCAACTTCTGATTCCTCATCTGTACCTGCAATGTTCTCGGTTTCTGCTTCAGGTGTTGCTCCGGATGTCGTGACATTTGGAGCAACATTTGGATTTTCAGCATTCTGCGCATTCTCCACTGTAACTATAACATTATTTTCTGACTTATTCCCTGTGAATCAGAAAAATCATCAAAGACAATGTTAATAGATTCTTGTATGGTTTTGGTTCGAAGATTATACACTCGGTAAGCATGGCTATTTTGGGAGTAACCTACAAAGATTCCCTTATCACTTTTAGAGTTAAATTTAGCTAGATAATATCATTTAGAACATAACACACACACCCAAAAATATGAAAGTAACTCAAATTGAGTTTCTTTCCATTCAATAGCTCATAGGGTGTCATTTTAGTTCCAGGCCTAATATAGACTCTATTTGTGATGTGACTTACAATATTTAGAGCTTCTGCCCAAAAACGTTTTGACAAATTCTTAGAACTAAGCATGACTCTAGCCATCTCTTGTAAAGTCTTATTCTTCATCTCTGCTACACCATTTTGCTGTGGGGTTTTGGGAGCAGAAAACTCATGGAAAATACCTTTTTTCTCACAAAATGTAGAGAACTGACTATTCTCAAACTCTTTTCCATGGTCGGACCTACTCCGAAAAATAGAGGAATGATACAGATTTCTTATTCTAGAGTGTAGTAACTTGAACATGCCAAACGTTTGAGACTTTTCCTTTAAAAAGAATATCCAAGAGTACCTGGAAAAGTCATCCACAATCACATATGAGTACCTCATGCCTCCTAGGTTGTCTACCTCGATTGGACCTATAAGATCTATGTGCAAAAGCTGAAAACAGTGAGACGTACCTGAATGTTGTCCATCATTTTGGGCAACATTGTGGGAGACACGAGTTTGCTTACCTTTGAGACAATCTTCACAAAACATTGTTTTATCATTAGGACTTAGTTTAGGGATGCCTCTTACTGCCTCATAAGAAATTAATCTTTCAAGGTTGCGGTAATTGACGTGCCCTAATTTTTGATGCCAAAAGGTCGTCTCATTGGTCCTAACCTTATTGCAAATCTCTTGTTCTCCAACAAGATAGCAATTATCGCCTGGTCTTGTACCTGACATTACACATTGGTTAGCTTTATTAGTAACTGTACAAGCATACTTGTTAAACTTTACCTCTAGATCGTCATCACACAATTGACTTATACTGACTAGATTAGCCATCAAACCGTCAACGTGCAAGATATTATTCAAGGCAGGAACTCCGGGAACATTCAAGGTTCCTTTTCCTATGATCTTACTTTTGCCGCCTCCTCCATAAGTAACATTTCCTCCACTTAGAGCCTCGTAGTTCTTTAAGCATTCTTTTGTCCCCGTCATGTGTCGAGGCGTACTGGCTGAGGTTCATAACTAGCCTGCCGCTAAGGCTGTCCGCCTCGAAAGTTACCAAAGGACCCTGCTGTCTTGGCCCTCTTATGCTGATCTCGGTCATTTTGTCGACCTCTACGTTCCTCAGTCCATTGTGAATAAGCCTGTATGCGGGCGATGTTCATGCCCGGCTGAAGAGCTACCCCTGTGCAACCCTCCGTTAGATAATCATCAAGCCCCGTGACATATCGGTGCACTCTATCCTCCATGTCTGCCACTAGAGTGGGAGCATACCGAGCTAATGAGTCGAACTCTATGTTGTACTCCCGAACCGTCCGCCCATTCTGTCTCAACATCATAAACCTATCCACTCGGACTCTCCTCATCTGTGGAGGTAAGAAGTGGTTAAGAAATGCCTCTGAGAACTCGCCCCAAACGGCTGGAAGCGCATCCTCCCCCCGGGACAGTTCCCATGAATCATACCAGTTGACTGCAATATCACGCAGCCGATGAGAACCCAATACCACTGACTCGGCCTCTGAGGCCTTAATCACTCTCATGATCCGCTGCCTCTATCTGATGAACTCCTGAGGATCATCCTCAGTTTTCTATCCATAGAACTCTGGTGGATTACAACTCAAGAAGTCCCGAAGCCTCAAACTATCGGTTCTGGGGTGAACCACCGGCTCCTGTCAGTCATCATGCCTCGCCACAATCCTAGCTAGTAACTGAGCCATCTCCTTGTAACCCATATCCTCGGCTCCTGGTCGTGGAACTGGAGGCTCAAGTACTGTGGCCTCTATAGCTGTTGCCGCTGCTCTAAACTCTGCTGGGGTTGGCGGTGTTGTAGAACTCGCCGTCTGAAGCACTACCTCATGTAATGACTGGGACTGTGCCCTCATAACCCTATGTGTTCTACTAGCGCCTCCTCGCCGCTTTGCCCTTCCGCCCCGTTGCCTTGCGTGGAGGCATAACTGGTACATATGAATACGTCAGAGGGAGTCCAACTTATAACACAACTCTATCGCACGATCTCAGAGTGAGAAGAATGGAAATCAATCCTAAATATCCTGTAGCCTCCTGATTATAGGTGTGGTGCACAACACACCGATAATCAAGACTCTACTAGATACGGTCTGTAGACACTTTCCGAGGATTAACTGCTCTGATACCACTTTTGTCACGACCCGACCTCGGGCCCGCAACTGGTGCCTTACCCCGGGCACCCTAGTGATCATACATCAGAGAAAAACCAGCGGAATAAAACTCATAGACAGGTAATAATGTAATACAAGAAACAGGCTAACCGATAGGTCGTCTTTCTGCATATATATATATATCAAAAACCCGAACAGTTATCCTTTACAAACCCAACTCATAACAGGACTACAGACCTCTAAGAGTTTGACATAACAACTATGACGGGACAGGGCCCCGCCATACACTGACAGGGAACAATACCAAAAGATAAGCCTCCGGAGAAACGGAGCTTCCCAAAAAGCAGAACTGTGATCCTAAGAGCGAGGATCAACAACCGGTGTACCTACTGCAGATAAACGCAGCCCCGGAGGTCGATAACAGTACCAAGTATGTGAAATCGAAAGCATCAGAATGAAATCATAATAGTCTATAATAAAACAGGAGACATGTATGATAACCAAAATACAGTACATAAAGCCTGGTTAACAACAAGAGTAATGAAAATCAAGTTCATCTTTTTAAAAGACCATTTCACAATATAAAAAGTCATGTCAAGTCAGGGACGCATGCCCTCAAAATCATTACTCAAATATAACCACGGGTCTCATGCCCACAATAGCAAGTGTGCCCGTGGAATTCCTTCCTCACTGCCGGCAGGCGCCAATGTAATATATATATATATATATCATGTCCGCATCATGGCCGCATGCCCCCGAAATTCCTTCATCGGTGCAGACATGTCCATGGAGCAATAATAATATACCGGGAGTTGAACCCGCAGCATGGCCGCATGCCCCCGGAATTCCTTCATCTGCGTATACGCCCATGTAACAATATGGGAGCTAGCCCATGGAATAATAATAAACCGAGTTGAACTCGCGATGGCCGCATGCCCCTAATTCCTTCATCGGTGCGCATATGTCCATGTAACAATAATAATATACCGAGTTGAACGCGCGACGGGCCGCATGCCCCTAATTCTTCATCGGTGCGTATATGTCCATGTAACAATAATAATATACCGGGAGTTGAACCCGCAGCATGGCCGCATGCCCCCGGAATTCCTTCATCGGTGCGTATACGTCCATGTAACAATAATAATATACCGAGTTGAACGCGCAAAGATGGCCGCATGCCTAATTCCTTCATCGTGCGTATACGTCCATGTAACAATAATAATATACCGAGTTGAACTCAAGACGGCCGCGTGCCCCTAATTCCTTCATCGGTGCAGACCATGTAACAATATGGTGGAAGCATACCCGTGGGCCTCCCAACAGTGTCGGTATGTCCAAGTAAATAACAAGATGACCGGTCCTCCATCGAGAGACGCGGTAGCATAAGAATACAACCCTTGCACAACAAGGCTATCACAAGCAAGCACATGCAAATTACCATACTTCTAGACTTTCATTAATATGTAAACTGATTCACCATTTTATAAACTCAAGGTACTTTCATTTTATGCCAACAATCCGGGTGTTAACCCCAAAGTACTACATACTTTAATTTTTCAAAAAGATCCCTTTTTACGTAAAAGCCACACGATACTAATACCCATAGTATCAAAACACGTTTTATTTTCAAACCAAATTACTACACCTTCAGAAAATCTTTACAAGGCCTTTAAAATCAAGTAAACCGTTCTTTTTATCTTCCTCAAGTCGTTATAAGTAACTTTCCATAAAGCTATTATAACACTTATTTTTTTATCAATTCAAAACAACTACAATCATTTGGAAAACCAAGGGGACTTATTCTTTTCAAACCAAGTATCAATTTCTTTCCAAATAATGATCCACAACTTTTTAGAATAATTCAAGACCCTCTAAGATTTAGAAGTCAAGTCAAGGACATCAAAATGAAACCAAATTCATTTAACACACGTACGTCTACCGTACTATATATTTCACAACAATCATGCTCAAGAGGATAGGAAGAATCACATACCTCTTCGGCTTAATCCACTAGCCAAGTCGAGTATGCCGCGCGTAGAATATCCACATATAATAACCATAACACGTCTATCAACTTCTAGTTTTCTTCGTAGAATATTCCTAAGTATAAGGTCTCTTATTCTACGGAAAATTGGGCAGCACTTCCCCTGTTTCAACGTACTTTTCCACCTTTTTCAAGGCCCGAAATCAATAGCCAACATGCCACATTTAAGGCGCAGTAAATCAGCAACTCAAAGGGGATTACACGCCTAACTGGACATGTAAAATTCTGCCCCACAATTATACAAAATAGTCCATTAGTCCAAAGTAAAAAAAGTCATATGTAAATACAGTCCAATGTAAATACAGTCCAATGAAAATACAGTCCATTAAGTCCACTAATACCATCCATTATTCAGTCCTTTAGTTGGTGTTCTTGGCCAACTACTATAATCAAAACTGTCCAGTTTTCGGCTAACATGTCAATACTTGTTTCATTACTTCTTTAATATTCCAACTTATATTCCAATCTTTATATAAGTTATATTAACTTGTTTATTAACTGTCAACAGGTAATAGGTAATGTTTTAACAACTTTATGGCTAGCCTGCCAATTCTCGATTTTTAACAACTTTATTAAGGTCCAATTCTTTTCAATCTTCCTTCCACATATCATATACTCAATTATATACTACTACAATATGTAATCTCCAATTACAATAGAAGTACAAAGATCATTACCTCGATAAGCCCAAAATTTCCAAGATTATAAGTCGATCCTTAGGAATCTTAGCCCCTATTCCAAACGTTCCAATCCACTCCTAGCAACCCTTAGAAGTTCCTAACCAACTTCTCTTCAAAACATCATCCAAAATATGAAGATCACTCTAGGGTTTCACTTTGCGACTATCGGATTAACGTAGTATTTCCGGGATTTTTATGTTGGGATATCTTTAGAACACTACAAGTAACACTTGGTTTAAGTGTTGGGATTTATCAACAACAATTGAAGAATTTCTAAGCCTAAAGGGAGGGGGTGCCGAGAGCTCAACAAGAGGGAGGGGGTGCCGAGAGCTCAACAAGAGGGAGGGGGTGCCGAGAGCTCAACAAGAGGGAGGGAGTGTATTTTGTCTTGGAAATAATTCTAAGTGTGGAAGACTTCATCCTCTAGGTGTGTATATATAATACAACCAAGGGCTAGGATTAAAATAAATGTGTGGATGAGATTGGGGACAAGTGTGTGTGGGTCCCACAAGCCACTTGTCCACACAAATATCTTGGCCACTTGGCTTGTCCACGTAAAATCGGCCAACATGGCCCCATGGGGTGACACATGTCGCCCCCCTATTCGTCCAAAATATTTTCATCTCCCAAAAACATTCCATAATGGCCAAAATCTTGAAAATAATGTGGGCCCCACAAAACCGTAAATTTCTCCCGTGGACCCACGTGACCAATTCTGGAAAAATAAAACCCATAATTCTCTTATATTCCAAGAAGTCCAAATACCAAAATTGAGAATCCAATTCCCAATAATAAACTTTTTTCCTTCACGAGA